>OY731406.1:9289901-9956060 GCA_963425845.1 Sphenostylis stenocarpa | reverse complement strand
TTTTAATCGGTAAAATTTGGGGAAAATTTTGAAAACCTAATTTTTATTAAGAAACCAATTCACCCCCTCTTGGTTTTTGTCCGACCACGCGAACATTCCGCTGCGCGATTCTAACATAGCTCTCCCTTCTCTCTAAAAACTTCTCTCTAGAATCCCTCCGACGCATTTCCGGAGCTTCTGAGTGCTTTTGTGAGCGTTTTTCGGCGTCTAGAAGAGTTTCCAGCGTCGTGTAGAGTGAAGGGCTGCCAAAAAGCACCCATTCTTTTAAAGAAATAAAATAAAAAGCTTGCTTCGGAGGTTTAAATTCTCCCTCTCTATCTTTTACTGCTTTTAATTTTAAATTATGCAATAGATTAGGGCCATTTAGTCATAATTTTAAATTCCGCAAAATAAAAAGGGCAAAAGCGTAATTTTCACCAGTTTAAATATTTTTAAATAGTCGGCCTGTCATAGGGAACCCGAAAGGGGCGTCGTAAAGGGACTAATACTCCCTTTACACGTAACTAACTCCCTTACCCAACTCTGGTTCTAACGACCAAAGTTGGTTTTTGAAAACCAACGCCTTTTAAAACACCTTTTCCGATGTTTCCGGTAAAAACATCGTTGGCGACTCCACAGAACCCCTCAAAATTAGTCCTTGGGTTAGCCCGGTTATTGGATAACCCAAGGACGACCTTTCGAAAACCTCGCCCCTAGGTTAGCCCGATTATCGGACAACCTAAAGGCGTTGTAACCACCCATAAAAAATGCGAAAAACAAAAAGGGTCGAAACCATCGCGTCGCTCCGACCGCCTCTCTTTTTGACGGCGGCGACAGTGAGTTTTGGTTAGATCAGGTGCATTTTTTGGGACATGTAATATCGGTAGAAGGGATATCTGTAGATCCTGCCAAGGTAGATGCGGTGTTAAAATGGGAACCCCCTTAGACAGTGACGGAACTGCGTAGCTTTGTGGGACTTGCCGGATATTACCAAAAATTTATAGAGGATTTCTCTAAAGTAGCAGCTCCTTTGACTTAGTTGACCCGTAAGGATCAACCTTTTACTTGGACAAATAGATGTGAGGAGATTTTCCAGGAGCTGAAAAGAAGGTTGTCTAGTTCCCTAGTGTTGGTGATCCCAGATGTGACTAAATCTTTTCAGGTATATTGTGATGCTTCTTGGTTGGAGCCGTATCCGGTCAAATAATGTGATTAATGTAGTAGTAGGCAACTCTTCCTAGGTCGTCTCCCAAGGACAATAAATTTCTGTCAAAAGCTTATTGGTTTTGAAATGAAATAGACACAAGGGGGATTTTTGGTATTTATCAAATTTAATGAAATAGAACAATACCAGATTGTATAAATGCAGATTAAAACAGATTAGGCCCTTAAATAGAATGCATCTTTGATGTTCATCAGTTCATAATATAAAATCTATCCAACTTAATCTCTCCTCTCCTTTACACAAATTAAGCAAACGTGTAAATTATCGGTTCTCCCCACAAGATTAAGCAACTCATGGTACTGGATACAATAAACCCGAATTCATTAAGCATGACTTACATTTAATGATCCAATGCAGAAAATCAACAACAAGGGACTAAATTGGACTTTCAATGCAGAGAGCCTCTCAGTAGAGATTGTAATCGTTCAAGGGCCCAACCCACCGGGTTTAGTTATCCATTAACACGAAATTACAACAACGATGGAAGATGGAAATAGTAGAATAGAAGGACATTAAAAATGAAAATGAAATGCAGAAAATGTGATTGCAGAAAACAAATTGCAGCAAAAAATGAATTGCAGCAGAAATTCAAAAATGAAACTGAAAATGAAACTAAAACTAAAACTGAACTTGAACTACAGAAACGAAAATGGAGTAGAAGTGGAAAATTGTAAGATGGTGATGGCAGCAGAAAACAAAAAGGAATTGTATTAATCTGTCAATGGGTCTGGAACATTCAAAACGAAAGTGTAGGAGACAACCACCTAAAATAGAATGTGAAAAACCCTACAATGGCTACTATTCCTCCTCTCTCCTTTGCATGGAAACTTAAACCTAGAATCCCCCTCCCCTCACCAGACCAGATGGGCCCAAAGAGAATATGACCCAATAAAAATACAAAATGAGAGAAAATGAAAAAGCAGCAATGACGTGACAGGTGACATGGCAATGACATGGAAATGACGTGGCAGTGACATGACAATGACGTGGCAGTGACATGGCAATGACGTGGCAGTGCCTCTTAAAGTCCAAAAATTAAATTCTAAACCCAATGAAACCTGCAATTAATGAATTAACAGAATTATCAGTACAATGAAGCCTAATAATTGAAAACGCACTAATAATAGACAATTAAGCACAATGAAACAATTAATATAGGTACACAAAGATAAGAAAATGCAGGAAAATAATGGCTCATCAAATTCCCCCACACTTAGCCTTTTGCACTCCTGGGTAAAATCACGAAATGAAGCAGAGCAGGGGAAACGAATCCAGAGACATCAAAGTGGTTCATGCAAAAAGGAAGAAAACAAAATCAAAAGAAAACATAAACCTAAACACAAACAAATTTACATGCTCTTGAACAGAATTTGGGGAATGAAAGGAATAGATACATCCAATCACTCAAAGAGTAAGAGAAAACAGATACGCATGGAAATCATCCAAGCATTTCAAAACATGGCAAGAGGTCAATTAGTTGAAGAGGTGAATCAAAGCGACAAAACCTCACAAGATGCACTGTATCTCTCATGTGTCTAGGCTACTATATACTCTCAAAACACTCAAGAAAATCAAACAAATAGACTTGGCAAGCCTCTAAACTCAACACCCAACGCACATGCACAAAAAGATCAAAAGGTCTTTTCAGGTTGTAATGGGGGTAGGGACAAGGTAAAGGATATCATATGGGATAAGTAGCTATGAACCAGAGGAACTAAAGGAGCAATGGGGAATAAGTTAAAAATAAGCACTAGATGCATGCCCAAAAACCTCTAATATCAAACCTCCACTATTGCCTTTGCCTCAACCACAACTTTTCTTTCTTTTTTTTTATATATCCTTTTTCTTTTTTTTTTTGAATAACATGAAATACACTGAAAGGAAAACACAAAAACTGTACAATAGAGATAACCAACTAGCCAGTACATCATCCAATGAAATACAAAATGCACCCCCCACACTTATTCAATAACTTATTCCCAAAATAATTCCAAAGCTCCAAAAATCCCTAAGGTTAAGGTAATCATGGTTTTTCACTTAAGGCTTTTAATGAGCTTCAAAAGAAATAAAGGGAAACATAGGCTCAAAGGGGCTATCAAAGGAATTAATTCAAGGTAGGCTCATTTGGCTAGAGGCTAATCAGAACAAAAATGCCTTAATCATCTCCAAACATGCATGTGAATCAAGAAGTATCAATGAGAGTCAAGCCAAGGCTACTACTCAAGCAATCAAGAGGCATAACACACAAGAAAGAACAAATAGTGGTTCAATTCCTCACAAAGGGTAAGATTGTCGCAATCAATTCAACCTCTCAAACATCATAACCAACTTGACAAGCAGAGAAAAATAGGGATTTTAATCCAAAAAGCATAAAGCAACTCCTATCCAAGAGTGAAGAAAGTGCCCATAACCTAAACAAAACCCAGAGATCAAGAAGAAACATTCAAAACTGTACATAAAACATAACCCTAAATTACTACACCTAAAGTAGTCTCCCCCCCCCCCCACACACTTAAACAACACATTGTCCCAATGTAGCACAAACACAAGATCAGGCAAGTAAATTACTTATAGAATTAGACAAGTGTAGAAAAAGTAAAGAGAAGAAGGAAAAAGAGAACTCCCTAAGTCATGGTGGAAGAGAAGTGGGATCAAGCAGGGATATCTCCTCCACAACTACATCCACTAGAGAAGGATTGTTGAGGAATGATTTCAGTCGATGGCCATTAACCTTGAAGCTCTTTTCTATGGATTCACTTTTGATTTCAACTGCACCATAAGGATAAACATTAGTAACAACAAAAGGTCCAATCCACTTTGAACGCAACTTACCACCCATGAGACCCAATCTGGAATTGTACAATAGCACTTGCTGACCAACAAAGAACTCCTTCCTAGCTATGGAGCTATCATGGAATCTCTTAGTTTTCTCTTTGTAGAACATGGAGTTCTCATAAGCTTCCTGTTGAATATAGAAGAAATAGAGTTTGAGATTAATCTCCCTTGTGTATAAATCACACATAGGGTAGTCTATTTATAATAGAGAGATACAACTAAAAGAGTATCTGAAAGTAATAGAATAAACAGAAGATATTGTTTGATATTATGGTTAACAATATCTAACAATATCTTAACAATATCAAATAATATCTAAACAATATCTAACACTCCCCCTCAAGATGGAGCATACAAATCGTATGTGCCAAGCTTGTTACAAATATAATCAATTCTAGGCCCCCATAAAGATTTAGTAAAAATATCTACTAATTAATCACTTGAGTTAACAAAATTAGTCTTGATGTCTCCAGACATAATCTTTTCTCAAATGAAATGACAGTCAATCTCAATGTGTTTGGTCCTCTCATGAAAGATAGGATTAGAACTAATATGAAGAGCAACCTGATTGTCACACACAAGTGACATTTGAGTGACATCTCAAAATTGTAACTCTCTAAGCAATTGCTTGAGCCAAACAAGTTCAAAGGAAGCTGAAGCCATAACTCTATATTCTGCTTCTGCACTAGATCTTGCCATAACACTTTGTTTCTTACTTTTCCATGAGACCAAGTTACCACCAATGGAGACACAATATCCAGATGTAGATCTTCTATCCGAAGGAGATCCTGCCCAATCAGCATCTAAGTATCAAAAAACTCTTGTATGGTTATTAGAATCATATAACAATCCTTTTTCAGGAGATCCTTTAATATACTTTAAGATACGGATGACTGCATTCCAATGATCTTCACATGGGGAATTAAGAAATTGGCTTACCACACTGACTACAAAGGAAATGTCAGGATGAGTAACTGTAAGATAATTCAATTTTCCAACCAATCTTCTATACTGCTAGGATCAAGTATAAGCTCCCCCTGATTTGGTAAATGTTTAGTATTAGAATCCATGGGTGTATCAACAGACTTTGAACTCATCAACCCAGTTTCCTCCAAAATATCCATGGCATACTTCCTCTGAGATATAACAATACCATCATTGGACTGTGTCACCTCAATACCCAAGAAATATCTAAGTTTGCCAAGATCTTTGGTCTGAAAATGGTGTCAGAGATGTTGTTTCAACTAGGAGATGCCATGGTTGTCACTACCTGTAAGAACAATGTCATCAACATATATTATCAAGTAAACACATCCAGCACTCGAGTGTCGATAAAAGACAAAGTGATATGCTTCACACCGAGTCATACCAAATTGTTGAACAACCTTGCTAAACTTTCCAAACCAGGCCCTAAGAGACTGTTTTAGGCCATATAATTTGCAAAGATGACATACCATCCTAGAAAACTCCCCCTGAGCAACAAACCTAAGAGGTTGCTCCATATAGATTTCTTCTTGCAAATCACCATTGAGGAAATCATTTTTAACATCTAGTTGATAAAGAAACCATTGTTGAAGAGCGGCCATGGCGATACCACCATGTTGAATATAGAGGAAATAAGGTTTGAAATTAATCTCCCTTATGTATAAATCACACATAGGGTAATCTATTTATAATAGAGAGGTACAACTAAAAGAGTAACCGAAAGTAAACAGAATAAACAGAAGATATTGTTTGATATTGTGGTTAACAATATCTAACAATATCTTAACAATATTGTAGACCCTAAATATTGCCCGGCCACAAAAAAAAGAACATTCTGGCGAGAAGGTATTCCCAAATAGCGAGAAGGCTTTCCCAAATGGCGAGAAGGCTTTCCCAAATGGTGGAGGCGAGAAGGCCTTCCCAAATGGTGAGCGCGAGAAGGCCTTCCCGAATGGTGAGAAGGCCTTCCCAAATGGCAAGGGCAAGAAGGCCTTCCCGAATGGCAAATCCTAGATGGCCATCCCAACCTAGCACTTTTTCTATAAATAGGAGCCTCATTCCACCCATTTTCACACACCATTCACTCCTACCACTCTCTAGGAAGCCTTTTGGCACTTTAGAGTGACTGAGTATTTTTCCAGAGTTCGAGTGAGCTTTCCGATTTCCATTAACATAGAAATCGTTTAAGGATGTCTTTTTTTTTTTTGGACATCCAGCCCTCGATAGGGTGACACCTTTATTTTTTGATCGAGGGAGGAGCGTCTCTGTAGGGTGCGGAGACTGCCAAAAAACGTCCTAAAGTTCAATATTTATGAAAGCTTGTTTCGGAGGTTCTCCTTCATATCTCTTCTCTTTTATTGCTTTCTTTTACTGTTTCCCTTATATGCATTAGATATTAGAATCATGTAGATAGCTAGTTAAATTCTGTAATAAATAAATAGGGTAGAAGCATAATTTTATTGTCTTTATTTTAAGAATAGTCCATCATAGGGAACCCGAAAGGGGCGTCGTGAGGGTGCTAATACATTCCCCACACGTAACTAACTCTCTTACCCAACTCTGGTTGTAATGGCCAAAGTTGGTTTTTTTAAACCAATGCCTTTTTTTTTTCCTTTTCCGATTTTTTCGGTAAAAACATCGGTGGCGACTCCATAAGAACCCTTCTTGAAAATCTTGCTTTTAGGTCCAGCCCAGTTATCGAACAACCTAAAAGCTCCCTTTTGAAAACCTCGCTCTTAGGTCCAGCCCGATTATCAGACAACCTAAAGGCGTTGTTACGTCACATTTTAAATGCGAAAACGGAAGTCAGAATATTATCGTGTCGCTCTGACCGCCTCTTTCGAAGGCGGCGATAGATGACGACTCCACTGGGGAAGCTAGAGAGTTGATCCCATTTAGTGATGGACTAGTTTGATAAATAAAAGACTTAAAAATTTTTCTTTTACCCTACCTTGCTTTATAACACATTTATTTGTTTGACTTTAATAACTATTTGTTTATTTTACACAATTGTTTGAAATACAAAATGTACACAATCCCTTGCACACAACAGTTCCCTCTATACCCGGGGGCAAGTGAGAAATCCATAAGGAGTGGGTGGTAGGTACGGTTTGCCGTAGTGAGGGCCATGAGCCCACCGGTATGATCAGAAACCACCATTGAAGGTGATAACCTTCCTCTTTTGGCACAAAGACTGACTACGACCTTAGTGCTAAGCATGGTCGAAAGGATGGATAGTGGGGACCCTATAATGGGGGCACCTTGGGGGCCTAGCCTTGGTGAGAACAGTTAGAACCTACCTTTGCCAATGCACTTTTCTGCAGGAAAATCCTACCTCGTAATTAAAACGTTATCTTACGTGTTCGCGGATGAGTGAATTGTGTGTGCATTTTGTTTGTTGCATATCATAACCAAACAACAGATAAAAACAGAAAAACCACAAAAATATTTTCGCAATAAACAACCTTATCTTGGATAGTCTTCATTTAAGCTAGCCTGGTTTCAGGTTTTTTGTAAGCTAAGTAGCCACGTTGACCTACAGAAGAGATAAGGGGTCATAAGAACAGATAAAAACCTTTCTCTTTGCAATAAACGACTTTATCTTGGACAGTCTTCATTTAAGCTAGCCTGGTTTCATGTTTTTTGTAAGCTAAGTAGCCACGTTGACCAACAAAAGAGATAAAGGGTAAAAAAAATAATAACAACAAAAAAAGCAATAATCACAAAAACATAATACAACAATTTTGATAAAATCAAAACATTCATTTCAAAATAAAAATAAAATGATAAAACGATTTTGACAAAACATTCATCTCAAAATAAAATAGATAATAATATAATTTTTGACAAAGTCGTATCATTCATTCCATAAAGTGGTAAAACCAAGAGAGAAAATAAATGCATAAAGAAAGGTATGCATAAACATAATTTTAATAAAAATCTTTCATGCATAAATACATTCATGCTAGGAAATACTAGATATCCTTAAGACAAGGGCAAAAGAGGCCCAACTGCGTTTGTGACCTTCGCGACAAGGAAGGGACAAGTGTACTAAGCTGTGATGGTAACCTCTATTATACTTGTCATATCTGTGATGGATAAGAAACCATTACATCGAGGTGGGTATGATACCCCACAAAGCGTAAGCTTTAAGGAGGATACCTAAGCCATTATCTTAAGGCATATCCATCCCATAAATAATTCATTTTAAACAATAAAATTCTTTTTGTATTCTAGAAAGCGGCTGGTATTTTTCATGCTCTCATCTGCATACAAAAATCTCAAACACTATCATACATCATGTTAGGAAATAAAACATGATAATGTTTAGGAAAAAACAAACACTTGCATACATGCATCCACCAAACTTCATCCTTATAACATGCATCTAGTAGTAGGCAGTTGAAGAAAGTGGACATTCCTCAATACCGTATAAAGAGGATAGAGCATTTGCACGGGAAGGCAAAAAAGAAAAATGCATAGAAATTTTAACCCGCTTATGGTTTCCTTTAGGCTTTCCGCTTTTAAAAATGTGCTTCGAAGCATTGCATTGAGAAGTGTACACCTTCTGGATGAAATAAATAAAATTGTTTGTTTTCATCATCCCCTCGACTGTCTATTGCATTCATAATTTGCATAAATTCATACATTCATCCTCACTTTAACAATAATAACATAATAAAAAGAGAGGATTAGCCTATGTGCTTTCCACGAATCGGAATAAGATGAAGAGCAAACATTTTGTCATCAAGTTTTCCCCAGCGGTTGACCCGCCTAAGAAGGATAATAAGCCTCAATCGTTGGTCATCTGAGTAAATAAGGAAGAGGGGGCAAGAATGCTGTTACATTTGTTCACGCCTCGAATCGAATAAAGTTGTACTGTGGAGATACCAAAAACATCACCCATTAACAAGGATAACTCCAGCATAGCCGACATTGGGGGGAAGGATTAGAAGTAGAAGAATCTACTCCCCCGAGGAGCTACAAGACAATGCTCCCAAGAATAAAGAAAAAATAATAAGATCGAAGAGAAACATAATCTAAAGAGGAAATTGAGTAGACTTTGGATTCACGACGCTGAGGCAGTTCTTTCAACGCTCCGTCAAAGAGACAAAGTCACGGCAGGCGACAAGTTGGTCACGGTTCGAGCTAAAGACGACATTTAGATCAGCAAGTCGTCTGCCCTACTTGAATGAAAGCGGCTGAAGAGGACCTTTGAAATATCTTTTGCCAATATGAAAATACTTCCCCAACAATATGACGGTGACCCATATGATGAGGAAATATAGATGCCGCCCAAACCAAGGACTCATTAGAAACTTTCAAGGAATAAGGGAGCCACCAGATTTTAAAGACAATCCTTTAAAGCATTACCCTACAAAGGATCAAGCTGCACAGAGAAAAGGGAAGTCTCCCCTCCACACCTTGAATAAGATTTTCCCAAATAGAGGGGTTCAAGCATTAAAAGCGACTTTAGTCATTAGGTGTTCTCCTTGTGATTCTTAGGATTTGTAAATCCAATGACTATTAGAGATTACTCCTCTGGGCTAGCCCGACCCCCGAGCATTGTAGGGCACATATTTCCTATTAATTACAAAGAATGTCATTCTTACTATCTGCTTCTCTTCTTGCTATTCATATCTAAACCTCATTAATAACCATGTTTAAGCAAACATTTTCAAAACGCATTAAAGTAATCAAACTACGCCATTGACCAAAATAAAAGTCAAATCCATCATCACTGATTGACTAGAAACACAAAATAAGGTTCCACCTCATCATAATAAAGTCGTGTTTCGCCAATGTTGTGCAAAGAGAAAAGAAAATCAAAAGAAGCTCATAGAAGCCAAAGGCCAAAAAGAGAGGGCAAGATACCCAGTAGGAAACCCACCAAAGGGAGTTATGCAAAAGTTAGGGTAAACCCACTAGGAAATCCGAACAATCATAAAGGGTAGCCTAGGAAAAAATTAGGGTTACAAAATAAAGTTCGCTAGGTTTCCCAAAGTAAGAAAAAAGAAACCTAGACAAAAGTTAGGACAAAACAAAACACAACATCCTAGGCTAAAAACCCAAAGGGCGGACTAGGGAAGTCAATAAGTCATAGCAAGCGCCATAAAATAAGACGACACTCCATAAACAAAGCGTTGTTTAAATTAGCCTAAACACTCTAACCAACCTTGGTTAGCCGTGCTTACAAAAACCATTTTTTTGTCAAAATGAAACACTTCTAAAACACAAGCCCTTTAATTAAATATCTTCTTCCTTCTTTTCTCTTGACCCTTACCACTACAACATTCTAGTAAGTAGTAGGGAAATGTTGAGATAGTAATCAATAGGAGGATTGACGACACTCAAATAGAAGTGAAACAATTTAGGGTTAGGTTTTAAGAGTTGATTTGATTGGAAATAGAAAACAGAAAAAAATAAAGGATACCGTAGGCGCCACAAATAAGAATATTTGATAAGCCAAGAAGGATCGCCACAAGAATCGAATAATTCTTGATAAGATCAAGTGATATAAGGAAGAACCCTAGCAGAGCAACAACTCACAAAGTGATTCTGAATATTACGTACGTTCATTCTGAATTTCCAAATGTTTAATACAACTTAAGTTTATGAGTTTGTCTCATTGTAGGAAATAAAGATAAATTAAAATCCTAATATCCCAAGCAAAGTTAAGTTGCTCAGATGGTTCAGTGAAGGCATTATAAGCTTTGGGTCTTGGGTTCAAATCCCCACTGTAGCAAATAAAATAATAATAATAATAACTAAATCTTTTAGTTGGACCTCCTAGCTCTCCAAACATTCTATGCATGTGATAGGTCTAGACTCCTCCATGTTTGGATCTTTTAATAGTTGGGCCTTTAGCAAATTGGTCACTTTGTATTGCAATGCCTCTTGTGTTTTTCTGAGTCTGCCTCTTGTCATAGGTCCACCTAAGTCTTGGATTGGATCTTGGTCTTGATCATTCTCGTTATGGGCTTGGGCCTTTATGTCCACATCAAGGATTGACATCCCCAAGGAAAGGGAGGGGCGCACTAACATGGCAAGTTGCTCTACAATTAACACAATCATTCTTCGGTCATGGAAAAATCTGTTGGAATCGCGCAACAGAATGTTTGCGTGAACGGACAAAAACCAAGAGGGGGGGTGAATTGGTTTCTTAACAAAAATTAGGGTTTAAAAATTTTCCCCAAATTTTACCGATTAAAATGTTGTGTAAACGTAAATAGGATAAGGATAGAGTCTTACACAGAAGATTTATATTGGTTCGTATCAAAAGACCCTACGTCCAGTTGCTAATCACTCAAACAGAGGATTAACGCTGTCACTATAATCAAAGTTATTACAAACAGATAACAATGGAAAAGATAGAGTAATGAAAACACCTCTCTTGAGTCACACAAGAGATGAAGAACAACTTTCCCTAGAGACGGCACAACACACAATCCACCAAGAACTCCACTTAGTGATTCTTATCGCTTCTAGCCCACACCAGGTTCCAAAAGCCCCTTTTTCCTCCAACAAACATTTCTCTGGAAATCACAACTCTCAACTTTTGTTTGAAAAAGGTTGTTCAATTTTTTGAGAGCCTTAGAGAACCTTAAGTAGATGAATTAGGCTTTGAGAATTGGGGATTTTCGAAACTTGGTGTATTGGGACTAGGGTTTTCGAAAATAGGTTTAATTTTGAAGTTCAAAATATAAATCTGATTGAAATAATTGATTATCTCAAGTGTTAATCGATTATTATAGAGCCAAAATCAACAGGAGCCCTCAACGCACTGTTTTAATCGATTATTTGCCCTGTTAATCGATTAACAGGAGTGTTAATCGATTATTACAGAGAGCTGATACAGAAAATGGTTTTTCTCTCTGTAATAATCGATTATTTGACCCTTTAATCGATTAAACCCGTAAGTTCTTGATAAAAATGAGTTTTTGAAGCTTCTAAAGAGTAGACTATGTACTGACTATCTTAGACTCTAATATTACAGACTCAAACTCATCAAAACAGATTTATTACACAAGAATACAAGTCTTCAACTCTCTAAGTTCTTTGTTCTTGAATCATCATCAAAATCAACAAGTTTCATGTCCATGTAAGTTCAACATCAAGTTCTTGTATGTTCAACAATCTCCCCCTTTTTGATGATGATCAAAATTTTCTTTTAAAGCCTTGTAATAACCTGTTTTATCTGTCACACTAACAAAAACATTAAACATACCAGATAATATTTAAATTCAATCATAAGAGGCTTTAAATATTTCTCCCCCTATTTTGATTATGATAAAAAAATTAAGAGTTCCCCCTCAAAATATGCATAATTCGGAAATAACTCCCCCTCAAACAAAGCAATAAAAGAATACCAAATTTTATTTTATAAATGAAAGTAATTTACAACACAAGAAATGAAAACAATATTAAAGTTCTTCACTATCACTATGAAAGTGAGCATCAAATTTATTTTCTAAGTGACACTTTATCATCTACGTCAGAGATACGGTGAATGATTTCCTCATGTCGTACTCCAGAAAGAGTGAAGAATGTCTGCATCCTCTGGTTCATATTAGTTAACATGTCTTCCACAGATTGACGGGTTTCAGGATGAGCAGAAGAAGTTCCAACACTTTGAATCTGATCAGAGGGAAACTCAGCAGTAGGAGGCATATCTTCGTCAGAATCTTCATCATCTGCATCTATGTTTGGAGCATCATCCTTGTGAACATAAGTATTATTTACACGCACCATTTGGAGTTGGGTTAATGTGCTGTCCAGCATGCGGTTTAAGTTTGTCGTTTGAACTGTTTGTTCCCCTTCGGCATTCACTCCTTTGTATTCAAGAATGCGAGAGATAAGGAGAGCATATGGAATTTTGAAGGTGGGATGATGTTTGGCTTTCAGCATAGTCATTGTGACGAGGTTGCCCCAATCTATTGGCTCATTATTCATTATTGCATGAATAATGCGAAGATCTATTGAAGAGCATTGGGCATGATTGGTTGCCCGGGGACATAGGATCTAGACGAGTAAATGCAAGAGCAGGCGTTCCTCCTTCTTCAATGGTCCAGCAAGAAGGAGACGCCCAATCTCCATGGAAGGGTTACGAAGAAAAGAACGGTAAGCCATGATCATGTCAAAGTCATCTAACTCACCAAAAACGTTAATAGCATCATCTCTTATAGGAAAATGTGCAACGTTTTCCCAAATATCGTCATCAAGAATAATGGATACTCCCTTAACACGAGAGGTAGCTACTTGATCTCTAAATTTAAAGTGAGAGTAAAATACCCTAACTAAGTCAGGATAGTATGTACCTTGCATTTGGATAAAAGGGAGAACTCCTTGAATTTCAAGAAGATTAGGAAAATTAAATCCCCTACTGATGAATTGATCACCAATAAGGAATTTGGGAGTGATAATACCTCATTACTTCCAAAAAGTCAGAAATTCCTATCGTCCCTCAGCATCAGAGATCCATCCTTCGACAGAATTAGGACGGGGATGAGAGGCAGGTGCAGATCTTCTTCTGGTGGAAATTTTAGCACAAGAAGATGAGGCCATTGTAGAGTTTAGAGGAATAACAAGAGAGTTTGGGAAGATAAGTGATGTTAGAAGAAGGCAAGAATGCTTGAATGATGCTAGAAAGCTTGGATTCAAGAGTTTGAGGTGTGAAGAAGTGAAATGGAGGTTCCTATTTATAACCAACATCTCCAACGGTCATTTGTGTTAGAAAAGTAGTTTTAAATCAAGAGGGGGGGTGAATTGATTTTTTGAAAGTTTTTCGCAAATCTCAGATTATCTAATTCGAAAATTAAGTTTACTAATCAATTCACGAATCACAAAGCAATTAAACAATACAAGCGCAGCAACTGAAATTAAAGAGAGAAAGGTTAGGAAAGATTTCATCGGTAATTTTATACTGGTTCACCCAATACCAGGGCTACGTCCAGTCTCCAGCCAAATTCCAGCTGGGTTCCACTAGAATAGATGTTTTACAGACTCAACAATCTTACACCTACTCTAACACAAGAACCAACTTCCAGTTCTTGCACTCAACCTTTCCACCAAGAACCAAATTCCAGTCCTTGGAAACCTCTGCAACCAAATTCCAGCTGCAGAGAAACCAGTGCCCAAATTCCAGGCACCACACAGTACAAGAACCAAATTCCAGTTCCTGTACTCAACCTCTCCACCAAGAACCAAATTCCAGTTCTTGGAAACTTCTACAACCACCTACCAGCTGCAGAAAACTTGTACCCAAATTCCAGGTACAACACAATACAAAGAAATGAAAAGCAATTGAAAAGAAGAGACTTAGAAAGCTCAAACCGGATTACGCTAATCCACAGTAAGTTTCTTCTTCACAGAATGCAATATGCCTCAAGAAAGATTTCAAAAAGAACTTCACAAAACAGTTGTAATTCTTTCTTGGAAAAAGTATGCTAACAGTTGCTTGAATTGATTGCTTTGTTTTTGTGTAAAACCGATATTCAACCTCTGTTTAAAAATTTCAAGCAAAACTGATTTTAAAGAGAATTTTCAAATCTGCTGCATTAATTAATCTGTTGAAAGTTTGTTATAATCTGTTAAAAGTCCTTTCAACCCATTAATGCGTTCTTGTTCTTTAACAAAATTGTTTTAGTTGATACAACCATGTTTATATCAGTTAAAACATTTTACAAACATTTTCTAAGTGTGATACAATCGATTGATTCGCGTATTAATCGATTGATTTGCTTAAAAACCTTCTTATAAAACTTTCCAAGTTATTTTAGCTGATATAAAGTCGTTTTAACCGATTGAAAATCTGCACATAAATTTTCAAGTCTTTTTAATCGATTGAAAGTTCGTTTTAATCGATTGAAATAAGTCTGATCGGTCATTTTTAAAGTCTGATCGATTATATTTCATTCTGACGTGTCATATTCGAATTCTAATCGGTCATAAAGGGTTTTAATCGATTAAAAGAAGTTTGAATCGATTAAAATACTGTAAAAACACTTCTTTACGCATTCTAAGTGATTTTAATTGTTTCTTTTAAAACTATATCAGTTAAAAACATTGTTAAGAAAGTTCTTTGTCAAAATGCTTTTGTTTAATTTGTTTAAAACTATTTTTGAGGCATTTTGCAAATTGAGTGAAGGAGCTTCATGCAGTGGAAAAGGTAAAGTGGTTTTACCTAAGCTTTCTGATAAGACACACTAAGTCTTCAGCTCCATTCTTCTGAGTGACTTGTTGACTGCTGCAGAGTTGACTTTATCTTTGACTTCATCAAATCAATGAGATTTTTGCTAGTATCACTTTCAGTCTCCCCCTATTTGATGAAGACAAACACCATTTTGAAAAAAACAATCTCTGCAAAATAAGTCACTTGATAATGCAGTTAAGTGAGAAATATAAGAATGTAATAAAGTTTTATTTCTCCCACTAAAACTTATTTCTCCCCCTAAAATGTTGCACTTAAATTTATCTTAAAGTGATGCAACTATTTCTCCCCCTTTTGACTTCATCAAAAATAGGGAATAGAAGAGAAAAGAATAAAATGTAAGGTTTCGAAAAAATATGCTCAAATTTTTGAAAATACAAAGTGAATCAATATTTCACTCATGAAAAGAATCAATTAAAGTTGATTCAAACTTATCTCCATTAACACGTTTGTAATGAATACAATTAACACGTGTAAAGATAAGGGAATCACGCTTTAGTAGCATGTTACAGGAACGACCATTAACTAAAGCCTTTAATCTTTCTTCCCGAATAAAAATCGATTAAAAACGAGTATAATCGGTTAAAATGTTCTTGGTAAATGATTTTAATCGATTGAAAGAAAAGTTTAATCGATTAAAACATTTAAGATTTTGAAAACATGAAACTTTAGTAAAAATAATCGATTATTTCGATTTTCAATCGATTAAAACATGTTGTATAAGTTCATTTAATCGATTAACAAGATGTTGTATTGATTAAAACAATCAGTTTTGAAAATGAAGTAATGTTTAATGCATATTTTGTAAAACTGATCATTTAGAAGGATGTTTTAACAATACTAACGAGCTATCTTAGCTAATAGATCTATCAGAATAAAGTCTTATTTAGCTAAAGCTCTCAGGGATCTATTTAAATTCTATTTACGCCAGTCTGATCTAGATTAGATCCTAAACCATATTTAACCAAAGGTTAAGGCAAATGTTCCTGGTATAACACCAGTTAATATTACAGTCCAAGCAAAAAATATAAAGATAGAAATAAGCAGAAGATAAAGATGATGATGTAGATTAGTCATCCCAATTCCCCTGATTGAACTGCTTATCCACCAGCTTGGTGATCATTCATTTGATTCCCACCAATATCAAAAGATAATAGGCTTTCCTTTTTGCTGGAACCAATTTTGCTCTATCAACTATTTGAGTCAACAACTGCTTGTCTCTCCCGTATCGGCAACAGCATCACGAAACTTTTCCCGAAAAGAAATCTTTTAGCGAGTTCATCGTTACTATTGATCGCATTACAGTCCATGGTTGACACCACAATGGAATTTCTACTACACATCAGAGGCAGAACCATGTACTGACAGACGTACATTCACTATGAGATCCCACACAGAATGCACGATACCATAAATTGCATGAATCACAGGTTAATGATGTACCGAGATCGGAATTTCCTTTCAAAATAGCCAACCCATTTTGAACCCTGCAGTTATCATTATCCAAGCAAATAACTGTATTTTTATTAATGTAGTATGATGGGTGTTATTCTCACTTATAGTGAACCAGTCATCATTATCTTTTGAGGAATGAGTCATTTTTTAACTTTGTTGTTTCCAGTGGTATCATATGCACAAGTGATTAACAAAAACTTATTCTGGTAGAGTGGGCAATGATTAGTAATGCATACACAGCAGAACTAGTGATGACAGTAATCCAGAGCTTTCACTATATTTGCCTTCAGCGAGGGAACAAATCAACAGTTTAAAATTTATCCCTGTACACACATTCTCTCGTGCCACGTTATTCAATTCTTGAATTGCTTGTCCCGAATTGGTTTCCTTACAGGTGTCACCTCGTGACATTGATGATTAAAGCTAATTCTTAAATTTGCACGAGTTCCAATGAATTTCACCAAGAGTTTTGAACCAATGCATGCTCAAGATTATTTCAAATATATTGCTAGGTAATATCAAGAAATCTAATGTAAACATTTGTTCATTGAACTTCCTAGTAATCAACAACTTATTACCGAAGCAACTATCACTCGAAAAATCTTTGATAAACTATGTTTTCGAGTCCTAACGATTTGACTCTGTTTGTAACTAGTGTCTATAAGAAAAGTTACAGTCTATTCTTTGATAATTCCTTTGATTTTTAATGTATTACTACGCAGACATTCCATGTAAAGTATTAAGAGAAATGTAGACGTCTACAGACTTGAATCATGACTATGTTAAAATAACTTTTTCATCTATGGATAACTTTCCCACATGTAAAGTTTGCAGTAATTCAATCGGCAATAACTTTCCCACATTTATTCCACTAGTCTTAGTTTCTAATTCAAGGATTTGTTCGAGCATGTGCCATTTAAAGAAAATTGGGTGTTTCATAACGAGATAACTTGAATCAGATATGTTCGAGACTTATTTATGATTATCTGATCGCTACAGAGGCACAATTTACGGGACAGTGGGTGAAAGTATTATGCAGATTTTGTTTATCAAAGAAACTGGGTTTTTGATTCGAATTGGCCTATCAAACTTTAATTAGATGTTATAAATCTTGTTTTCAGAACCTAATTAATCGATTGATTAACTAATTATCTATTAATTTCATTTTTCCTATTAGGTTTGAAAACGATTACAGTGAATTAATCGATTGGTTTATAAAAGAATCGATTAGTTTGGTATAGAATGTGATCAATAAAATGACACCAGAATTTAAACCGATTAAAACGTAAATGAATCGATTAATTTTGATACCTAAGTGTTTTTAGTTGATATACAGTTATTATAATCGATTAAAACATTTAAACCAAAATCCTCGAGATCAGTTCAATCGATTATTTCGACATTTTAATCGATTAAAATGGTACGGACAGATGTTACGTAAGTTATTTTAATCGATTAATATTGTTATATATCAATTAAAACAATTAGTTTAAATACTCGAACCTGATTTCGTAGCTCTCGATCTTCAAGGGATTCCCAGACTTGTTCCTGCAAAACAAATTAAGAATTGTTCTGGTACCCTTTATAATTACTGGGTCCTGATCAGGTTATTTGAAAGGAATTAATCTTTGGAACCCATTTCATTCTTCCTTTAGGAATGGCATACTTTTTGATTCTGCAATATTTAACAGAGTGACCTTTCTTCATGCAGTAGAAACATTTGATTACAGAGTATGAATTCCTATTTGTGTTTGTTTTCCTGGATCTAGATTTAAATCCTATTCCAGATTTGTCAAAAATCAATTTTTGAGACCCAAGTAATACATCTAGATTGGCTTTCCCTTGTGTGAATCTTGAAATAGTTTGAGATAGAAAGTCAATTTTCTTTTGCAATTCAGAACATTTATTGCATGGTTTATTGCATTCACAATCAGAATTAGCATGAATCAGTTTCAAGAAGTCACGCTCAGTTTCATTTTCAAGAATTTGTTTTTCTAGAGAATCAACTTTATTTACTAGCCAGTTGTTTAGCCCTTTCAGCCTATCATTTTCTTTTTGAAGTTTCTTAGCCTCTTCATGCATTTCATTAAATGCTTCTTGTAATGCATCATAATTGACCAAATTTGAAGAGGAGCTAGAACTTACCTGGCTGGATTGTGGATTTTGACTTGCCATTAAACAAAGGTTGGCTTCTTCATTGTCAGAATTATCTGTTGATGAAGTATCATTGTCATCCCAGGCTATGTAGGCTCTTCTTTTTGATTTTTCCTCTTTCTTCTCACTTTGTTTATTTCTCTCTGGACATTCCATTCTAACATGGCCCTGTTTGCCACAATCATAACATTTAAAGTTAGAAGAATCAGTTTTTTTCTCATACCTTTTATGTCTTTCTTTGTCTTGGATCTTTTTCTTGAGAAATTTGTTGAATTTCCTAACAAGCAGTCCAAAGTTTTCATTCTCTTCCTCTGATTCTTGATTTTCTTCAACTTTAAGTGCAATGCTTCTGTTCTTCTTCTCAGAGACATCTTGTTCATTGAATCTTGTGATTTCCATTTCATGTTCTCTAAGTTTTCCAAACAGAGAGGCTGTTGTCATAGCGGACAGATCTTTTGATTCTGATATTGCCGTGACTTTTGGTTGCCAGGACCTGTCAAGACATTTCAATACTTTAATATTTAATTCCTCCTTATCAAAAGTCTTACCTAGACCCATTAAATGGTTGATGATGTGCGTGAAGCGTTTCTGCACATCTGCGATGCTTTCACCATTCTGCATTTTGAACAGCTCATACTCTCTTATTAATGTGTGCTTTCTGGCTCTTTTAACATCTGCAGTCCCTTCATGAGTGACCTCAAGAACATCCCACATCTCTTTGGCAGAATTGCACTTGGGACACCCTGAAAAATTCATCCATGTTAAGAGCGTAAGTAATTATATTTTTTGCATTGCGAGTCACTTTGAACTTTCTTCTTCTCCTCATCATTCAAGCTTGACCATCCTTTATCCGTAATTAGAGGACCATTAGTAATAACATCCCACGCATTTACGTCAATGGATTCAATGAAGATTTTCATCCTAATTTTCCAGAAAGGATAATCTGTTCCACGAGAATAGTGGAGGTCTGTTAATAGATGCCCCTCGAGAAAACGGTAACTTGTTCTCGACCATGGATCAAGAGACTTGAATAACTTTCAAGCACCTTGCTCGATACCAATTGTTAGAAAAGTAGTTTTAAATCAAGAGGGGGGTGAATTGATTTTTGAAAGTTTTTCGCAATAAACAGATTATCTAATTCGAAAATTAAGTTTACTAATCAATTCACGAATCACAAAGCAATTAAACAATACAAGCGCAGAGAATCGAAATTAAAGAGAGAAAGGTTAGGAAAGATTTCATCGGTAATTTTATACTTGGTTCACCCAATACCAGGGCTACGTCCAGTCTCCGACCAAATTCCAGCTGGGTTCCACTAGAATAGATGTTTTACGAGACTCAACAATCTTACACCTACTCTAACACAAGAACCAACTTCCAGTTCTTGCACTCAACCTTTCCACCAAGAACCAAATTCCAGTCCTTGGAAACCTCTGCAACCAAATTCCAGCTGCAGAGAAACCGAGTGCCCAAATTCCAGGCACCACACGAGTACAAGAACCAAATTCCAGTTCTCGTACTCAACCTCTCCACCAAGAACCAAATTCCAGTTCTTGGAAACTTCTACAACCACCTACCAACTGCAGAAAACTTGTACCCAAATTCCAGGTACAACACAATATAAAGAAATGAAAAGCAATTGAAAAGAAGAGACTTAGAAAGCTCAAACCGGATTACGCTAATCCACAGTAAGTTTCTTCTTCACAGAATGCAATATGCCTCAAGAAAGATTTCAAAAAGAACTTCACAAAACAGTTGTAATTCTTTCTTGGAAAAAGTATGCTAACAGATTGCTTGAATTGATTGCTTTGTTTTTGTGTAAAACTGATATTCAACCTCTCGTTTAAAAATTTCAAGCAAAACTGATTTTAAAGAGAATTTTCAAATCTGCTGCATTAATTAATCTGTTGAAAGTTTGTTATAATCTGTTAAAAGTCCTTTCAACCCATTAATGCGTTCTTGTTCTTTAACAAAATTGTTTTAGTTGATACAACCATGTTTATATCAGTTAAAACATTTTACAAACATTTTCTAAGTGTGATACAATCGATTGATTCGCGTATTAATCGATTGATTTGCTTAAAAACCTTCTTATAAAACTTTCCAAGTTATTTTAGCTGATATAAAGTCGTTTTAACCGATTGAAAATCTGCACATAAATTTTCAAGTCTTTTTAATCGATTGAAAGTTCGTTTTAATCGATTGAAATAAGTCTGATCGGTCATTTTTAAAGTCTGATCGATTATATTTCATTCTGACGTGTCATATTCGAATTCTAATCGGTCATAAAGGGTTTTAATCGATTAAAAGAAGTTTGAATCGATTAAAATACTGTAAAAACACTTCTTTACGCATTCTAAGTGATTTTAATTGTTTCTTTTAAAACTATATCGGTTAAAAACATTGTTAAGAAAGTTCTTTGTCAAAATGCTTTTGTTTAATTTGTTTAAAACTATTTTTGAGGCATTTTGCAAATTGAGTGAAGGAGCTTCATGCAGTGGAAAAGGTAAAGTGGTTTTACCTAAGCTTTCTGATAAGACACACTAAGTCTTCAGCTCCATTCTTCTGAGTGACTTGTTGACTGCTGCAGAGTTGACTTTATCTTTGACTTCATCAAATCAATGAGATTTTTGCTAGTATCACTTTCAATTTGGAAGTGTTTGAGGGCCAAAAAAGCCGTTGGCAACGGCTAGAAAACTAAAACAACTAGGTTTAATCGATTAACTCTTGAAATAATCGATTAAACTAGTAACAAACCCATTTAATCGATTAAATCAAGCAGTTAATCGATTAAAGCTATATTTAATCGATTATTGGACGAAATAATCGATTAATCCAGTGAGTAAATTCATGTTTTGGACATCCTAGGTGCAAATAATCGATTATAACTTCAAATAATCGATTATTCCAGAGAGTTCATCAAATTTTTGAGGTTTAGACATATGATAATCTATTAACACCCTACATATTTGATTATAACATTGCAACCATCCAAAAACTGTTTAATTAAGCAGAATTTAAGCTATTTCTAATATCCCTAAGTCTCTTCTAAGATCATAGAATCTATCCTTGGGAAGAGGCTTAGTAAAAATATCTGCTAACTGATGCTTTGTATCAACATACTCAATTTTACAGTTTCCTTTACTTATATGATCTCTCAAGAAATGATGTCTAATTTCTATATGTTTAGTCCTAGAGTGCATTAGTGGGTTATTAGTAAGATTGATTGCACTTGTATTATCACACATCAAAGGAATGTCATTTAGAAATATACTATAATCTTCTAGTTGTTGTTTCATCCACAAAATTTGTGCACAGCAATTACCAGCTACAATATATTCAACTTCTGTGGTGGATAAAGCAACACATGCCTGTTTCTTAGAATGCAAAGATACTAGAGATGATCCTAACAAATGACATGTTCCACTAGTACTTTTTCTATCTATTTTGCATCCACCATAATCAGCAATAGAATAACCTATTAAACTAGTACAAACTTCAGATGGATACCATAAACCAAAACCAGTAGTTCCTTTTAAATATTTTAAAATACGTTTTACTGCTGTTAGGTGAGATTCTTTTGGACATGCCTGAAATCTAGCACACACACAGACAAAATGCATAATATCAGGTCTACTTGCAGTTAAGTATAACAGAGAACCTATCATACCTCTATACATGGATTGATTAATTTCCAAACCTGATTCATCCTTGTCTAAATAGCATGAAGTTCCCATGGGTGTGTTAGCTTCCTTTGAAGTGTCCATTCCAAACTTTTTGAGAATCTCTCTGCAGTATTTGGTTTGAGAGACAAAAATGCCATCTTTAAGTTGCTTGATTTGAAGTCCAAGGAAGAACGTTAATTCTCCCATCATAGACATTTCAAATTCTCCCTACATTATCTTAGCAAATTCTACACACAAAGAATTATCAGTTGATCCAAAAATGATATCATCAACATATACTTGAACCAATAAGATATGTTCTTTTATTTTCTTTATAAACAAAGTAAAATCAATTTTTCCTCTAGAAAAATCATTTGAAGTTAGAAAACTATTTAACCTTTCATACCAAGACCTATGAGCTTATTTCAAACCATATAATGCTTTCTTCAATTTAAAAATATGATTAGGATAACTAAAATCTTCAAATCCAGGGGGTTGCTCCACAAAACTTCTTCTTTGATAAACCCATTCAAAAATACACTTTTAACATCCATTTGATATAATTTAAATTTCATCAATGATGCATAAGCAAGAAGTAGGCGTATAGCCTCTAACTTGGCAACAGGAGCATAAGTTTCATCATAGTTAATACCTTCCTCCTGACAGTAACCTTTGGCAACAAGTCTGGCTTTATTCTTTGTTATATTTCCATCTTCATCAAGTTTGTTTCTAAATACCCATTTAGTTCCAATTACTTGATATGATTCTTCTCTTGGGATTAATTCCCAAACTTGATTCCTTTCAAATTGATTAAGTTCCTCTTGCATAGTTATGCACCATTGGTCATCTTTAAGCGCTTCCTCAATATTTTTGGGTTCTATCTGTGACACAAAAGCTACAGACATGCAGAAATTAATCATATTTCTAGTTCTTACCTCTTTTGAGATATCACCAATAATATTGTCCATTGAAAGTCCTCTTGGTGATTGTCATTCTTTTACTACTTCAGTTGGTTGAGAAGGCTCATTCTCTTCTAAATGCAATTCTTCAAGAGCCTCTCTTATGTACTCATCATCACCTGGAAGTTATTTATTTGACTCAAGAGGATTTCCCCCAAGGTCTACAATTTCATCAAAAGTAACATGTATAGATTCTTCAACATTTAAGGTTCTTCTATTAAACACTCTATAAGCTTTGCTAGTTAATGAATAACCTAAGAAAATGTCTTCATCGACTTTTGAGTCAAATTTTCCTAAGTTGTCCTTTCCATTATTTAACACAAAGCACTTACATCCAAATATTTTCAAATTAGCAACATTAGGATTTCTACCATTTAACAATTCATAGGAGTTGATTTTATAATTGGCCTAATGAGCATTCTATTCAAAACATAACATGCAGTACTTACCGCATCAGCCCAAAAATATTTAGAAACATTTGATTCATTTAGCATTGTTCTAGCAAGTTCCTCTAGTGACCTATTTTTCTTTTCAACTACACCATTTTGTTGGGGAGTCCTAGGAGCAGAAAAATTATGTAATATTCCATTTTCCTCACAATAATTTTCAAACCTTTCATTTTGAAACTCACCACCATGGTCACTTCTTAAAACTTTAATTCTTAAGTCTTTCTCATTTTGAATTTGCTTTGCAAACTTCCTAAAGACCTTAAAAGCTTCACTTTTCAATGTTAAGAAAATTTTCCAAGTATATCTAGAAAAGTTATCAACAATTACAAGAGCATAATAATTTCCACCAAAACTTTTTATCCAAGAAGGACCAAATAAATCTAAATGTAATAATTCTAAAGGTTTTGATGTGGAAATAACATTCTTTGATTTAAATGATGATTTTACTTGTTTACCTTTTTGACATGCATCACATAATCTATCTTTTTCAAATTTTAACTTAGGCAAACCAATAACTAAGTCCTTTGATATCAACTTATTTAAATGATGCATATTTATATGATCCGCTCTCTTATGCCATAACCATGGGTTCTCTTCCTTAGCAACTAAGCATGTTATACTAGTATCATGTATACAATCCAAATCAATCAAATATATATTATTATGCCTAATGCCTTTCAATGCTACATTTTCAGAATCTATCAAATGTATGGTACAAAACTTACTTTCAAAGATTACCTTGAATCCTTTGTCACAAAGTTGACCTATGCTAAGGAGATTATGCTTTAGCCCATCAACAAGAAGCACATCCTTAATCTCCAAAGTGTTTGCACCACCTATATTTCCAATTCCAAGAATCTTTCCTTTGTTGTTGTCCCCATAAGTTACATATCCTTGTTCTTTAGCTTTGAAACTCACAAATTTCGTTTTGTCTCTGGTCATATGTTTAGAGCATCCACTATCAAGATACCACATAGACTTCTTTGATTTGGAAGTTTCCTACAAAACAAGAACATAGTAAACTTAGGTCCCTATAACTTTTGGGTCCTTGGGGTTAGAGACAAACAATTCATTTAACTAAAGGAACCCAAATATATTTTCCTTTAGGAACACCAAAATGTTTGATTTTACATCTATTGGAAGTATGACCATGTTTCATACAATAAAAACATGTTTTAGATGTAGCTTTTGAATATGATGCATTTCTAACAATAGATGCTCTAGTTCCTTTTTCAACCCATACTCTTCTATTTTTAATTTTAGGCTTTTTCAAAGGAACATGATGGTTTACTCTATTTTGAGCAATAACAACTTTATCCTTATTATTATTACTTAATTCCTTCTCGGCTTTATCAAGCAAATGATTAAGTATATTAATGTTACATTCATACTCTTTACAAGATGCACATGGTATATTCTTATCATCATTCTCATCTATACATACAATTTTCGTTTCTAAGGTTTCCTTTTCCTCTAAACATGCAATTTTCGTTTTTAAGGACTCTACCTCCTTTTCGGATCTATTTAAACTCTTTTTCACAGCTTTGTATTCATTTTTCAAGTCCTTAAAAGCATTAAACAATTCATTATATGCATTTTGTAATTCATCAAAATTATTTTCATCATCACTTGAAGATGAGTCGGAATCACTTACCTCAAAATCAGAAGATATATTATCATTTTCCATTAAGCAAATATTAGCTTCAATTTCCGAGTCACTTGACTCCAAACTCGAATCACTATTGTCCCAAGCGATGTAGGCTTTCTTCTTGAAGAACTTTTTGCCTTTATTATCTTCATTTTTCTTGTTTGGACATTCGGTCTTCATATGTTTTATTTCACCACAACCATAGCATTTAATTTTACGGAAGTATTTTCTCTTACCTTTCCCTTACCTTTGAATGGATGCCTTCCTTTAGCTTTCATGAATTTGGTAAACTTCTTAATCATGAGTGTCGCCGTCGTCCCTTTCGACGTCCGGAGGACGCCTCGAAACGTTTATGCGAGCGGTCGCGAAAAGATGGTTTGGACTCGCGTTTTTTGTTTTAAAAGGTTTTCGAAAAGGGGTTCTTATGGAGTCGCCACCAATGTTTTGACCATAAACATCGGAAAAGGAAAAAATGTTGATTTTAAGAAAAACCGCACTTGGCCATTATAACCAGAGTTGGGTAAGGGAGTTAGTTACGTGTGGGGAAGGTGTTAGCACCCCACAACGCCCCTTTCGGGTTCCCTATGACAGATTAATTCATTTAAATAAAGACTACGAGAAATTACGCGATTACCCTATTTTATTACATAATATTAAATGGCTATCTACATGATTTTATTCTATGTTGCATGTATAAAATGATGAATAAAGCTAAATAACGCAATAAAAGAGATATTAAAATAGCTATCTGCATGATCCTATTCTACATGACATAACAAAGCTAAATAAAACAATAAAACAATAAAACAATAAAAGAGAAGGGAATTGAAAAGAACCTCCGTAGCAAGCTTTATATTGAGAACCTCGAACTGTGAGGATGCGTTTTGGCAACCCCTCTCTCTACACAGCCTCTCCTCACCAATACAAGATCGACTCTACTAAAAATTTAAAGAAGAATCAAATGCCGGAATATAATTCCTTAACCGATTGTTACCTATTTAAGGCAATCGGAAAGATCATTCGAGAGAGAGAGAAGTAGACAAGTGCTCTAAAGTGTTTCAGAGCTCTCTGGAGTGTCTGTGGTGTCAAAAAGTGGCAAATGAGCCTCCTATTTATAGTTTTTCGCATATGGCGCACTTTGGGACGGCCGTCTGGGGTGGGACGGCCGTCTGGAATGGGACAGCCGTCCCAAATGGCAAAATTACACAGGCTGGGACCCCCTGGGAACCCGGGACGGCCGTCCCACATAACTGGGGCTTGGGACGGCCGTCCCAACTTCGGGACGCGCGTCCCAACTGGCTGGGGCAGGTTGGGACGGCCGTCCCAACCTGTTCTGGCCAGTTTCGCGCGTTTCGGGACTCCGAGAAGCTCTCCTTGCCTGTTTTGGACGTCAATTGATGCCGATATGTGTCTATTGAAGCTTTATCTTCATATGGGAAGTCTCCTTGGCTCTTATTTGTAATGCTAGACGAGCTTTATCTTGTTACGGGTGATCTCCTTTATCTTTTTTGAGAGGCCGGGCAAAATTAGGGGTCTACAGCTGCCCCCCCTTCACCTGCCCAACTAATTCGTTGGTTTTGGTATACCGACAAAATTAGTTGGTAGGGGAAGGAGTTAACCCTTTTGCCCGGTTATTCTTCGGATGCTGCTCCTTGTTGATCCTCCGGATGATAAATATTTTGATAGGTACCAACCCCTATCTGGTTTGAGCTTCCTTTTTAAGGTTTTGGTGGGTACCTACCCCCACCTGGTATGAATCTGCATTTTTAAGGTTTTGGTGGGTACTTACCCCCACCTGGTACGAATCTGCATTTTGCCAGATTCTAGTGGTTTTTACACCCCCACTGGGTGCGAACCTGTATATTGACTAGGTCCTAATGGATTTTACACCCCCACTGGGTGTGAACCTGCATATTGACTAGGTTCTAGTGGATTTTACACCCCCACTGGGTGCGAACCTACATATTGACTAGGTTCTAGTGGATTTTACACCCCCACTGGGTGCGAACCTGCATATTGACTAGGTTCTAGTGGATTTTACACCCCATCGGGTGCGAACCCGCATATTGACTAGGTTCTATTGTGCGAGTCTGCATCTTGCCTGGACTCTAATGGTTTTTACACCCCCACTTGGGTGCGAACCTGCATATTGACTAGGCTCTATTGTGCGAGTCCGCATCTTGCCGGACTCTAATGGTTTTTACACCCCACTGGGTGTGAACCTGCATCTTGACAAGGTTCTATTGTGCGAGTCTCGCATCTTGACGGACTCTAATGGTTTTTACACCCCCACTGGGTGTGAACCCGCATCTTGACAAGGCTCTATTGTGCGAGTCCGCATCTTGCTTGGACTCTAATGGTTTTTACACCCCCACTTGGGTGTGAACCCGCATCTTGACAAGGTTCTATTGTGTGAGTCTGCATCTTGACGGACTCTAATGGTTTTTACACCCCCACTGGGTGTGAACCTGCATCTTGACAAGGCTCTATTGTGCGAGTCCGCATCTTGCTCGGACTCTAATGGTTTTTACACCCCCACTGGGTGTGAGTTCGCATTTCGACAGTACTCGATGAGTACCTACCCCCATCCGGTACGAATCGCATTTTGACAAATTCTTGGAATGCTCTTTTTGGAATATCTTTTTGATTGATGAGTACGAACCCTCATCCGGTTTCGGCGACTTATTGTCTCTGATCATGCGCCTATGGGGAGTAATTTTTCTTTTTGATTTTTTTGTTTTAGTCATCCGGTTTTACCGGGATTCTTGATTTTTGGCTTTTCTTGTTTTAGCCATCCAGCTTTGCCTAGGATTATGTCGATTGCCTCTTTTTAGGCGGGAATCCTTTTGGGGATTTTGAATTCTCTTATTGATTGTGCCTCTTGATTAGGCGAAGATTCACTTGAGGATTTTGTTGTGCCTCTTGATTAGGCGGGAATCCACTGGGGATCTATTGATTCTTGATTGTGCCTCTTGATTAGGCGAGAGCCCACTTGGGGATGTGATTTCTATTTGGTTGTGCCTCTTGATTAGGCGTGTGCTTCAATAGTGGTGAAGGCTTTTTACTTGTTGTTTGCCTCTGAATAGGTCGATGTTCTATTTGAGGATATTTGTTCTTGATAATACCTCCGAGTAGGTAGATGTTTCTTGAAAGCTTTGCTTGTATTACCTCTTTTAGGTTGATTTCCGTTTCTTGGGAATATCGGCTCTTTGCTTGTTTCGAGTAAGCATAGGCATTCTTGGGAGTGAAGGTCTTGTACTTCAGCTGGGGATATTCATATTGGATGCTTAACTCCCTGTGGATTTGTAGTTTGCAATTTGCCTTTGCGGTTAGGCTTACTGGGGAGAAAATTTTCTTTTTGATGATCCACCGGGGGGTTGATTTGCCTTCCTGTGGATGGAATTTTCTCATTTTCTTCTTTTATAGATTTTTCTTGATGTGCTCTTCTTGGGGATTCTCTTTCCGGTTGCCTCTCGGTGATGTAAAGGACTTGACTTCGTATGATGGGCTCTTGTGTAACCCTTATTCTCCGTTGGGGAATGAAGTGGAGATCCTTATATGAGTGTGCTTGATGACTCATGTGGTGACGAAGATGAGTCGCGAGGTATTCTTTTTGCTTTGCCTCTGGAGTAGGCAAAGATCCGCTTGGGGATAATTGAGCCTTTCCGTTGGCTTTTCTACATTGATGACTTTTCTGGATGGAAAGATGTTGATTGCAGCTCCAAGTGATTTATGCTTGATGACTCATGTAGTGTAGATGTTGAGTCATGGAGAAATTTTGTTTTGCCTTTGGAGCAGGCAAGGATCCGCTTGGGGATTATCAAGCCCTTCCGTTGGCTCTTTTTCGTTTTTGATGTACCTTCTTTTATTGATGGTTGGAACTATTTTCCTTGAAGCTCCTTATTCTGCTGAAATGGTTCAGATTTCGCCTTTTTCTTTCGCGATCAACGCGGGTTATTTAAAATCTGGCTTTTTGCTATATTACGTGTGCCTTTTTATTTTACACGTAGGCTTTTCAAAATGCAAATGGAAATAACAACTCTTATTTATTATATATTTTGTTTTTTTGATAGTACATTCAAACATTTTTTAAACTACTAGAAAGCATCAGAAAATCTCCTAATCGTCTGCCTCGGGACTGGAGTGAGAGGATGGTGCTGGCGAAGGGAAGCGGCGGAGTAGGCGGCGCTGGAATCTCGCCTGAGTTTGGACCAGGCTCTCTATCTGGCGGTCCGTCCTGTCTTGCCTGACAGTGAGCTGGCCAAACTGCTGGCGTATAAACTGGAACTCTCCTTCCATATAGGCATGCTCATCATCCAGGCGCCTGTATAAGCCGGCGTAGTCGGGATCGTAGGACTCGCTGCTGGGACTCCGAAGTGGTGGGGAAATCCCGTGGCGTGTCGAAATCCCGCATGTCCATCGAGATAGAGAGGATTGGGTTTAAGATAAACCCTGTACCTTGCCTCGCTAAGGATGTTCATATGAGCCAGCACTCCGCCATTGATAGGCTCCGGTCGAAGACTAGCCGGGATGTCTTCTCCGTCGCTACATCCCCAATACTCGGCTAGAGGGGTGAGAAAGGGAGCTATTATGATCGCTCCTGCTGGACCGCGAGTGCCGCAATCCTTGACGGCTTTGAGGAAGGCATACCCCGGGTTGCACCTATGCCCCTGGTGCATACAGTAAACAATGAAAAGGTCGGCCGGAGTTACCTTTCCTTGGCTCTCTTCCGGCCGTGTATGGTCCCGGCCAGCAATTTATGACATACGCGGAGTGGAGGGGAAAAAGCTGCACCCTTCAGATTTGATGGCAGAATGACAGCTCCAGTGATTTCCTTCCACATGGTAGCGGTGGTGAGAGCAGCAGGTTTCTCCAAATACGCAGACCGGTACTCTGGAGTTCTTGTATCTGCTCGCTGGCAGAAACCCATAATGACATTAAAGTCATCCAGAGCAGTGGTCCGATAAGCTCCATCCATCCAGTAGGAGACAGCTTGGGTTGGTGGCACCCCAGGAATTGAAGATGGCATTTCCACCATGTTGACAGAAGCAAGAAATTCCATCGTGGCAGTGCGATGGATCCGAGTAGGTAGCTCGCGGAGCAGAAAGTCCCATCCTATGTTGTGGATGTATCTTCTGACATCTTGATCCCAACCGAATGTAGCTAGGATTTCGAAGTCCAATTGCAGTGTGGGGTACCAGGAGAATTGCTGGATATTTACCAGTCGTAGTTGGTGCGATTCTGCTAGTTGAGTACTGACTGTAGTAGTTCCTCTAGCAGGGTTTCTAGAGCGTTTTCTCCTAGATGAAGATTCTCCGTGCTCCATACTCGCTTAAGAGTGTTAGAAATGTGCAGAAAGGGAGAAGAAGCAAGATAGAAAGCCTGGAATGGGATGCAGAAGCTCAAATCCGCGCCTAGCACTTATAGAGCGCGCCAGGCAGTTTGGGACGGCCGTCTGGGTTGGGACGGCCGTCTCAATTAAAAAAAACGCACAGGGGCCATCAGCGGGGAAGTGGGACGGCCGTCCCACCTGGGACGCACGTCCCAACTTGATTTGGGGACTTGGGACGGCCGTCTCGACTTCGGGACGGCCGTCTCGAGCTGCTGGATGGGATTTTTTGATTTTTTGAGTGATTTTTGATGAATTTGAAGATAGGACCCCCTTCATTTATGTTTTAATGCATGTAATGTTTCATGATATGCATCCTATGATCTATTTCAGTTAATATTTCGAAAGTTTTAACTGATGTGCTTTAACTTCGGGTGCATTCTTGGTGCTGTTTCTTTCCGTCACCATGTTTCTTCTGATTAACAAGCTTGGTTGTACATAATTTACCGTTTTGGAATTTCCTTTGCTATGGTCGAAGAGTAATTTTTCGTTCGTAGAGCAACTGCCATGTCAATGCCCCTCTTCCTTTCCTTAGGAATTTCAACCTTCCTATTGATCACTATATTTCCACATTCCCCTTATTACTTGAATGCTTTTTAATGAAATGGTTAAGAGAAGAGAAAGAAAAGGATTTATATCAAAGGCTTGTGTTTTAGAATGATATTTTTGTAATAAAGGTTTTTGTAAGAATGGCTGGCCAGGGTAGGTCTGTGTTTAGGCTAGTTTAGACAAAACATTTTATTCTTATGACGTAGCGTCGTTGTTTATTGGTTTGTAGCGCCTTTTGGTTGATTGACTAACTTCCCTAGTCCGCCCTTCCGGGTTTTCAGCCTAGGATGCTGCGCTTTTTGTCCTAACTTTTGTCTAGGTTTCCTTTTTATATTTATTTTTAAGGAATACCTAGCGGACTTTTGATAACCCTAACTTTTGCCCAGGCTACCCTTTATTATTGTTCGGGTCTCCTGCCGGGTTTACCCTAACTTTTGTGCAGCCCCCTTTGTGGGTTTCCCGCCGGGTATTTTGCCCTTTTATCTTCTTGTCTCGGCCTTTGACCTTGACGGGCTTTTCTTTTTTATTATGCATATATATATTTTTTTGCACAACATTGTCGAAACTTTGATTTTGTCAAGATAGATTTCATTTGTATTTCTAGTTAATCAATCATTTTTTTGCTTTTCTTTACGGCACTTTAATTATTCTGACGCATTTGGAATAAAACGTTTTATCTAAACCGTGTTTATTAAAATGGGGTATAGATACATTTAGTAAGAAAAGAAGCAGATAGTAAGAATAGCACTCTTTTATAATTTCAGGGAAATGTGTGCCCTAGAGATGCTCGGGGGACGGGCAAACCCCGAGGAGTGATCTCTAATAGTCACTAGATTTACATCCCTTAGAATCGAAAGAAGGACACCTAATGACTAACGCTACCCTTTGTGCTAATATCCCTCTTTTTCGGAATATCATCTTCGAGGGGTAAGACCTCCCTATTGTTCGTATGGTTTGATCTTTTGTAGGGTCATACCCTAATCCATACTTTAGCGGATTATCTTTGAAATCCGGTGGCTCTCTTATTCCTTGAGAGTTCTTTCCAAGCCCCTGTCCCGGACGATATCCATATCTTTTCATCATATGGGCCACCTTCATGTTACTAGGGAGTCTTTCGATATTAGCAATCTCGAGCGCTTGAAAAGATGTTTCGAGAGCCTCTTCAGCCGCATCCACATATGGTTGGACAGACGGTTGCATCGATCGGAAAGTCTTCTTCGGCTTGAACCGTGACGAGTTTATCATTTGTCGCAAACTTGACTTTTTGGTGGAGCGTTGAAGGTATTGCCTTAGCGCTATGAATCCAAGGTCTACCAAGGAGACAACTCGTATGCTCGGTGTGATATCCATCACATGGAAGTCTATGTTGAAGATAGTAGGGCCGATTTGGATTGGTAGATTGATTTCTCCTACTACTTCTCGTCTTGATCCATCAAAGGCTCGAACAATTGTATTACTCGGGCGCATGTGGGTTCCTTGCACTCGTTATCTTGTCGAGTGTACTTTTAGGCATAACATTTAAGGATGATCAATTATCCACTAGAACTTTGGAGATGAGATATTCTTTGCATTTAACAGGCAATATGCAAGGGCTTGTTGTGATCGAGACCCTTCTAAAGGGAGTTCTTCATTTGTGAAGGTAAGGTGATTATTGGCTGTGATATTACCAATAATTCCTTCAAACTTGTCTTGGGATATTGTATGTGGAACGAATGATTCATTCAAAACCTTTAACAGTGCGTTTCGATGTGGTTCCGAACTCATTATAAGTGATAACAAGGTTATCTTTGCAGGAGTACGATTGAGTTGATCGATGATGGAGTACTCACTTTGTCTTATGTATTGGAGTAACTCATCTGTCTCTTCCTTGGATTCTTTTTCCTCTTCGGCTTTATTTTTCATTTTATCTTTAGGAATATTATCTTGTAATTCCTTGGGGGCGTATATTTTCCCGCTTCTTGTCATGCCCCCAATACCGGCTATGTTGGAGATATCTTGGTTGATCGGCGATTCTTCCGAGTATCTCCAGGGTACAACTTTATTTGATTTATAAGGGAAAGGACGAGGCACGAATAAACGTATAGGTGTTATTGCCTTCTCACTTTTGTCAATTGGAATAACCAACGGTGCTTGTTTATTATCATCTTCGGGTTTATCGATTGTCGTAGAGATTTTGATGACGAAAGGCTTCTTTTCCATTTTTCTGATTTGTGGAAAGCACATCAGTTAATCCTTTCTTTTTATTATCTTTATTATTAAAATGAGGAGGGATATATGAATGTATGTAGCTTATGAATGCAATAGACAATTTAAGGAGAGAAAAATAAGTCCTTTTATTAGAAAGTGTAAATCCTTCTATACAATGCTTTGAAGCAAATGCTGACAAAAGCGAAAAAGCTTGAAGAATCCTATAGGTAAATTAGGCTTTCTTCGTAATTCATCTTCGATTGTTCTCACATGGTTTCCGAGTATCTTGATTTGCTCATGTACCGCTTGACTCATATTTTCACTATATCGACGAGCCTCCCTCATCTTTTCTTCTAGATGAACGATCAAAGCGTGTTGTTGGTCAAACCTTTCTCTTATTTGGTCATTTTCACGAAGCAATTGACCATACTGAGCTAATCCTTCTTTTTCTTTATCGTGCAGCTCATCCAGGCTTTTTTTGTATCTTTCAGCGGTTTTCCGCCACTTTTGTGCTTCGATCGAGTTCCCGTTAGGTCATCCTGTATCAATTTGATCATTTTTCCCTCGTTCGCAAGTACCTTCTCAAAACGTGCTATTTCGTCATTCATGTCCTGGAAAAGACTATCTTGCTCAAGCCTCGGAATTTTCATTGTTTGTTTAGCTTCTTTTTGGTAGTCGAGCATAATCATTCTTGAGAAGCTCTATTTCATGATCCTTCTTTTTACATTGCCTTTTTAGACCGTCTATTATAATGGTCGATTCTTGCTCTTTTTCTTCAAAAGCCCTTAGCTGAGTTTCCATGACTTCAACTTTTTTGTTTAAGGCATTGACTTGCAATTGTAGCTCTTCGTTGACCAACGCTTTAGTGAATGCATCGGATGGTAGGGGTATCCCTCTATTTTTCCTCCATTCTTCATATTCGTGGGATGTAGACACTCGAACCTTTCCAAGTTCTTTATCCCCAGTGTATACTTGGTCTTTCCCATGCTTTCCGGACAGCAGATACTTCTTCAAAGTTATGGGAATAGTGGCATAGACTCGGACTTCGAGCTCTTCTTGAGTTGGCGCGGTCCGAGTTCTCATAAGTTGCCTCATAGCTATTTTAGGAGAATATGTTATACAACCTCTAAGACCTAGAAGTGGTATACTTAGGTAGTCTCCGCATCGTATGAGAATATAACCGGCTCGGAACCAAGGACAAACCCATGATACATGCTCTATGTTCCAGTTTTCTAACTCAGTTTTCCACTCTAAGGCTTGACGATGTTGAAGAGGGATTTTTGAGAAACTTCTTAAAGGGTCGGGAAATACACCCATGTGGCTTGAGGCGTAAAAGTGAGTAACACCCCATACATATAGTAGTGAAGTACAACATCCGAGTGTTTTCCCTGTCTCTGTCGGCAAAATTCTACGGAAAGTAGGGTATCGGCAAGGATTGCGGGTATAGGACTCCGTGAATATACCTCCCGGGCAAAGAATGCATCCATTGCGAGCATGATCCACGATGTTCACATGGAATGGGAATAATATGATTCCGAACATTGCTAATGCTAGAGTCTTGTTGAAGGTAGACCAGTCCTTCTTTTCGACTAGAGAGACTAAGTGGTCTTCTATTATAGCCATTTTCCAACCTCCGATATTCCCTTTTCCCTCTAGGGTAGATTGATGAGGAGGCGATCGTATGATAGTAGCAACCTTACTCACGCCGTATATTCTCTTGAGCAGACATAAACCCCAACTGATTGAGGCCATCTAACCATGAGTTCGTATTCTTCTAAGGTTGGTACCAAGTCAAATTGCGAGAATTCGAGCGGTGTAAATCAGGACTCCGGAAGTGGATTAATGCTCTAACAAATATTGGATCAATGCTGATTTTCGGGAGGTCAAGAATTCTTCCATAAGACTTCTCAAAGTTAGCATAAACCTCCTGCGGCATATATGTACACAAATGCCTTAACTTCTCTACACGGCATAGAAGGACCTCCACTTTCTTTAACTCGTCTATTACTCGGATCCCTCCATTGTCTAGCGAAAATGAAAATGCATGATATGAGGATGGGTTTTTGTAAATGTATGTATGCAAGTGTTTGTTTTTCTAAGTATTATCATGTTTTGTTCTTAATATGATGTATGATAATACTTGGGTTTTCTCGGAAAAGAAAGCTTACCTATATGAATGTTTATGGATTTTGATGAAGAGAGTCCTATTTTCTTCTCTTTTTATTTTTGATGAAGAAAAGGTGATATGAATTATGAGACTTTTATTAATAATTTTTTTTATTTTATAACAAAGGTATTTTTATGATTTTAACTTGTTTTTTCATTTTTTATGATTTTTAGGGTTTTTCACTTTTTTTTGTTTGTTGTATGATTACCCTATGCTAATGCATCAATACAAATGCAGCAAACGTATGCACACACAATTCATACATCCACGAGCAGAGCCACGCTTATTTAATCACGAGGTAGGATTTTCCTGCAGAAACGTGCTTGGTTTAGGTGGTTCTAACTGTTCTCACCAGGCCAAAGGTTCCCAAGGTGCCCCCATTATAGGGACCTCTCAATCTCTCAATCCTCGGGTCATGCACGGAACTCCGTGGCGACACCCTTAGACCAAAAGAAGAGAGTTATCACCTTGAGTTGGTGGTTTTCCGACAACGGCAGTAGCCCCGTGTGCCAACTAACCGATCGTATCTGCCACCCACTCCCTATAGATATTCACTCTTGCCCCCGGGTATAGAGGGACTGTTGTGTGCAAGGGTTTTTGTGTGCAATTTATATTTCAAACAATTGCGAAATAATCATACGACAGTTATTAAAGCCATATAATAAAAACATACGGAAGGGTAAAGGCGTAATTTCAAATTTTTACTTAGTTTGAATTTATCCGTCACTAAATGGGATCAACTCTCTAGCTTCCCAGCGGAGTCGCCATCGTCGTCGCCGTCCCTTTCGACGTCCGGAGGACGCCTCGAAACGTTTATGCGAGCGGTCGCGAAAAGATGGTTTGGACTCGCGTTTTTTGTTTTAAAAGGTTTTCGAAAAGGGGTTCTTATGGAGTCGCCACCAATGTTTTGACCATAAACATCGGAAAAGGAAAAAATGTTGATTTTAAGAAAAACCGCACTTGGCCATTATAACCAGAGTTGGGTAAGGGAGTTAGTTACGTGTGGGGAAGGTGTTAGCACCCCACAACGCCCCTTTCGGGTTCCCTATGACATGATTAATTCATTTAAATAAAGACTACGAGAAATTACGCGATTACCCTATTTTATTACATAATATTAAATGGCTATCTACATGATTTTATTCTATGTTGCATGTATAAAATGATGAATAAAGCTAAATAACGCAATAAAAGAGATATTAAAATAGCTATCTGCATGATCCTATTCTACATGACATAACAAAGCTAAATAAAACAATAAAACAATAAAACAATAAAAGAGAAGGGAATTGAAAAGAACCTCCGTAGCAAGCTTTATATTGAGAACCTCGAACTGTGAGGATGCGTTTTGGCAACCCCTCTCTCTACACAGCCTCTCCTCACCAATACAAGATCGACTCTACTAAAAATTTAAAGAAGAATCAAATGCCGGAATATAATTCCTTAACCGATTGTTACCTATTTAAGGCAATCGGAAAGATCATTCGAGAGAGAGAGAAGTAGACAAGTGCTCTAAAGTGTTTCGAGCTCTCGGAGTGTCCGTGGTGTCAAAAAGTGGCAAATGAGCCTCCTATTTATAGTTTTTCGCATCCGGCGCACTTTGGGACGGCCGTCCGGGGTGGGACGGCCGTACGGACTCGGGACAGCCCGTCCCAAATGGCAAAATTACACAGGCTGGGACCCCCGGGAACCCGGGACGGCCGTCCCACATAACTGGGGCTTGGGACGGCCGTCCCAACTTCGGGACGCGCGTCCCAACTGGCTGGGGCAGGTTGGGACGGCCGTCCCAACTGGGACAGCCGTCTCAACCTGTTCTGGCCAGTTTCGCGCGTTTCGGGACTCCGGGAAGCTCTCCTTGCCTGTTTTGGACGTCAATTGATGCCGATATGTGTCTATTGAAGCTTTATCTTCATATGGGAAGTCTCCTTGGCTCTTATTTGTAATGCTAGACGAGCTTTATCTTGTTACGGGTGATCTCCTTTATCTTTTTTGAGAGGCCGGGCAAAATTAGGGGTCTACAATGAGACTCAATTCTTCTTCATCATTCTCCGAGTCTTCTTACTTCCTTTTTACTCTTACCTTTGGAAATTTCAGTTTTGAAGGTTAAGTTCCCCTTTTGATGTTGTCCTTCCTCATGGTTTAGCCTTCCTAGTTCAAGCCCATGCTCTCTCAATTTTCCAAAGAGCGCCGCCATAAACATTGTGGCAAGGTTTTGTGACTCCGAGATGGCCGTCACCTTAGGTTGTCATTTCCTATCCAAAGATTTCAATATTTTCACATTTATTTCATCAACATAAAAAATTTTACCTAATCCAGTGAGATGGTTCACAATGTGTGTGAAACGCTTTTGAACGTCAAATATCGTTTCTCCTTGTTGCATTCGAAACACCTCATATTCTTGGATTAGAGAATTTTTCCGTGCTCTCTTAACATCGTCAGTACCTTCGTGGGTCACTCTCAACATTTCCCACATCTCTTGAGCACTTTTACAAACGGAGATCCTGTAAAACTCATCAAGGGTTACGTAGATGAAATAATATTTCTACCCCTAACGTCAAATTGAACTTTTTTAGTTTCCTCCGCCGTCCATCTAGAAAATGGTTTAGGAACATCTACTCCATTTTCAGAAACTTTAGGAATATAGGGACTGTTTAAAATAGCGTCCCAAACGCCTCTATCAACAGACTCTAAAAAGATTTGCATTCTAACTTTCCAAAATGGATAATTTTGACCCGCAAAAAGTGAGGGTTTATTGATAGAAGCACCTTCGGCAAACATTTGATTTTGTCCGGCCATTTTCGAAAAAATTGAATGACTATCAAAGCAGACTCTGATACTAGTTGTTGGAATCGCGCAGCAGAATGTTTGCGTGAACGGACAAAAACCAAGAGGGGGGTGAATTGATTTCTTAACAAAAATTAGGTTTTAAAAATTTTCCCCAAATTTTACCGATTAAAATGTTGTGTAAACGTAAATAGGATAAGGATAGAGTCTTACACAGAAGATCTATACTGGTTCGGATCAAAAGACCCTACGTCCAGTTGCTAATCACTCAAACAGAGGATTAACACTGTCACTATAATCAAAGTTATTACAAATAGATAACAATGGAAAGGATAGAGTAATGAAAACACCTCTCTTGAGTCACACAAGAGATGAAGAACAACTTTCCCTAGAGACGGCACAACACACAATCCACCAAGAACTCCACTTAGTGATTTTTATCGCTTTTAGCCCACACCAAGTTCCAAAAGCCCCTTTTTTCCTCCAACAAACAATTCTCTGGCAATCACAACTCTCAACTTTTGTTTGAAAAAGGTTGTTCAATTTTCTGAGAGCCTTAGAGAACCTTAAGTAGATGAATTAGGGTTTGGGAATTGGAGATTTTCGAAACTTGGTGTATTGGGACTAGGGTTTTCGAAAATAGGTTTAATTTTGAAGTTCAAAATGCAAATCTGACTGAAATAATCGATTATCTCAAGTGTTAATCGATTATTACAGAGCCAAAATCAATAGGAGCTCTCAACGCACTGTTTTAATCGATTATTTGCCCTGTTAATCGATTAACAGGAGTGTTAATCGATTATTACAAAGAGCTGATACAGAAAATAGTTTTTGATAAACCCGTGAGTTTTTTATAAAAATGAGTTTTTGAAGCTTCTAAAGAGTAGACTATGTACTGGCTATCTTAGATTACACAAGAATACAAGTCTTCAACTCTCTAAGTTCTTTGTTCTTGAATCATCATCAAAATCAACAAGCTTCATGTCCATGTAAGTTCAACATTAAGTCCTTGTATGTTCAACAAAATCGAGACGGCAAAATTGTTACAGCCTATCATGTCAACAAAGCACATAACGTTAGAAGCTCATCGGAAGTAAAAGAACATTGGTTAATCCTTTTAAAAAATTAATTGAAATAGTATTATAAGATGCATATCACGAATATTGCATACATGCATAGGGTCCTTTCTCTCAAAAAGAAAAGAGAAAAGAGAAATGAGAAAAATAAAAATTAAAAATAATGTCTGCTAGGAGATTCTTAGGCAAAAGATATGGTAGCCCGCTAGATCGAAAACTTGCAAAAGGCACTCTAGGCAAAAGTTAGGGCATTCACAAAAAAGGAAAAAGCTCGCTAAGATATCCTAGGCAAAAATTAAGGCAACCTGCTAGACCGAAAACCCCAAAAAGGACAGTCTAGGCAAAAGATAGGGCTAAACCAAAAAAATGAATAAAAGAGAGGGACCATTCATCATAATCATAAAAAGTCCAGTTGGAGAATGCTAGTCACTTTTCCAGATGCATCGATAAAAAAGAATAGAATGCATTTAGGAAGTTCACGCACAAAACGACTTTGTCAAAATAAAAAATGAAAGAAATAAAAATTACTTCAGATAAAAAAAATGAAAATCATTCATGCATATAAGGAGACTAGCTCCATGTTTGTGATTGAAAATAGGATCACTGAGACCGAGTCTCCAAATAATGCCCTCAAGAAAATAGAGCAAGTCGTCAATCAAGCGACTCAGCAGAATAAGAGCTTCCGAAAATCAAGAGCTCCAGCTACTATCCTTCTACCCAGAAAAAGAAGGCACATATAAGAAGTCTTCAAACATTGATCTCCCTCAAGAAAGAAGAGCGAGTTGTCATCATCAAATAAGCTCAGAAGAAATAAGAAGCTTCCAGAAGCCAAAGCTCCAGTCATCATTTTTCTACCCAATAAAAGAGGGCACAATCATCGGACATCATAAAAGAAAAGCCAACGAAAAGGTTTAGTTATCCCCAAGCGGATCCTTGCCTACTCCAGAGGCAACACAAAATTTACCCCGTGGCTCAGCATCGCCACCACATGAGTCATCAAGCACACTCACCAAAGTCTCCTCCACACTCCCCAATGGAGAATAAAGGCTCCAAGAGCCCATCATCATCAACAGTCAAAAGAGTCTAAATCTCCATACCAACAAGGGCTCAACAAAAAAAAGGAAAAAAAGAAGAAAACTCTTGCATCCCCAGCAGATTTCCAAAAGAAAGGGTCGCAATAGAGAAGACCGAATAAAAATCCCCAAGTGAATCTCCCCAGAAAAATTTACAAAAAGAAGGAATCAGAAATTCTCATCCCTCAGCAGAATAAGGACACATCAACATTAATCAAGGAGCCAAGACTCCATCCCTAGAAAAGAAAAATCAGATCCCCAGGAAGTCGACAATCCCCTGATGGATCACCAAAGAAAACTTTATCCCCTGCGGATCCCCAAAAAAGAAGAAAAAGTTTGCGTGTATAAAAGAAACTAAAAAGTAAAAAGACGCACGCATTATCCCTATAAAAAAAGCCAGATTTCAAAATCGCGATAAAAAAGAGATAAATCGCGAAAAAAGGCGAAATTAAAATCCTAACTTTTAGGTAAACAAAATACCCATTCCCCAATAAAATAAAAGCATCGCAGAACCAGCTCACACCAGTACCTAACAAGGAGTCAAAACAGCAGGGGGCAAACCAAAAATCAGATCCCCGGGAAGGCAATCAATCCCCAATGGATCATCAAAAAGAGAAAAATCATCCTCAGTGAGCCTACGACAAAGGCAAATTTCAGACTCACACCCCCAGAAGGGTCATTTGCCTATGCGTAGGCAAGATCTGGCAAATAAAGAGCCAATATCCCCAGAATGGGATATCTGCCTACTCAGAGGCACCACTAACAAATCCTTAGTGGATTCCTGCTTACCTAGGAGGCATTCACCAAGAATCCCCAACAAGCAGCAAATCGGATGGCTATGAAAAAAGGCAAAAATAAAGAATCCCCGGTGCACCGGAAGACTTTACCAGAAAAAGTCAAAAACATTTACCAAAACCAAAACACTCCCCATGGAACTGGCACATGAGCTAGAGCAGGAAGCCGCCACCACCACCAGTCCTATGAAGTGGACTGCACTAGCCAGATGGGGGGCATCAAATTGCGCATGAGCCATAGCAATAAGTCACAGTCGGTCCTACGCTGTGGACCATACCAGCCTGATGAGAGGTTTATACTCATCCAGTCCTACAAATGATGGATTGTAAACACTACCAACCGGATGAGGGTTTATACTCATCAACCGAAGGGTCGGCTATCGCAAGAAGGAGCATCCTAAGGTTCTACCACTTGTCAGTTAAGGGGTCTACTACCGCAAGAAGGAGCATCCCGAAGCTACAACTAACTGGATGGGGGTTCATACTCATCAATCGAGGGGTCGGCTACCGCAAGAAGGAGCATCTTGAGGTTCTACCACGTGTCAACCAAAGGGGTCGGCTACCGCAAAAAGGAGCATCCCGAAGCTACAACCAACTGGATGGGGTTCGTACTCATCAACCGAAGGGTCGGCTACCGCAAGAAGGAGCATCCTGAGGTTCTACCACGTCTCAACCAAAGGGGTCGGCTACCGCAAGAAGGAGCATCCCGGAGGCACACACACTTACCTTCTGGAGGGTTGGCTACCATCAGAGGAGCATCCAAAGGACGACCGGGAAAGAGGGTCAACTCCTTCACCTGCCAACCAATCTCACAGGCATATTGAGCCAACGATCGATTTGTCAGGTAAGGGGGGCAGCTATAGACCCCAAATCTTGCCTGACCACAAAAAAAAATAATAAGAACATTGTGTCGAGAAGGCCTTCCCAAATGGCGAGAAGGCCTTCCCAAATGATGAGGGCGAGAAGGTCTTCCCAAATGGTGAGAATGTCTTCCCAAATGGCAAGGGCGAGAAGGCCTTCCCGAATGGCAAATCCCAGATGGTCATCCTGACCTAGCACTTTTTCCTATAAATAGGAGCCTCATTCCACCCATTTTCACACACCATTCACTCCTACCACTCTCTAGGAAGCCTTTTGGCACTTTAGAGTGACTCTGAGTATTTTTCCAAAGTTCGAGTGAGCTTTCCGATTTCCATTAAGGTAGAAATCGGTTAAGGATGTCTTTTTTTTTTAGACATCCAGCCCTCGGTAGGGTGACACCTTTATTTTTTGATCGAGGGAGGAGTGTCTCTGTAGGGTGCGGAGACTGCTAAAAAGCGTCCTAAAGTTCAATATTTATGAAAGCTCGTTTCGGAGGTTCTCCTTCATATCTCTTCTCTTTTATTGCTTTCTTTTAGTGTTTCCCTTGTATGCATTAGATATTATAATCATGTAGATAACTAGTTAAATTCTGTAATAAATAAATAGGGTAGAAGCATAATTTTATTGTCTTTATTTTAATAATAGTCCATCATAGGGAACCCGAAAGGGGCGTCGTGAGGGTGCTAATACCTTCCCCACACGTAACTAACTCCCTTACCCGACTCTGGTTGTAATGGCCAAAGTTGGTTTTTTTAAACCAATGCCTTTTTTCTTCCTTTTCCGATGTTTTCGGTAAAAACATCGGTGGCGACTCCATAAGAACCCTTCTTGAAAACCTTGCTTTTAGGTCCAGCCCGGTTATCGGACAACCTAAAGGCGTTGTAACGTCACATTTTAAACGCGAAAACGGAAGTCAGAATACCATCGCGTCGCTCCGACCGCCTCTTTTGATGGCAGCGACAAATATCAAACTATATCTAAACAATATCTAACACTCCCCCTCAAGCTTGAGCATACAAATCGTATGTGTCAAGCTTGTTACAAATGTAATCAATTCTAGGCCCCGTAAAGACTTAGTGAAAATATCTGCTAACTAATCACTTGAGTTAACAACCTCAGTCTTGATATCTCCAGACATAATCTTTTCTCGAATGAAATGACAGTCAATCTCAATGTGTTTGGTCCTCTCATGAAAGACAGGATTAGAACTAATATGAAGAGCAGTCTGATTGTCACACACAAGTGTCATTTGAGTGACATCTCCAAATTGTAACTCTCTAAGCAATTGCTTGAGCCAAACAAGTTCACAGGCAGCTGAGGCCATAGCTCTATATTCTGCTTCTGCACTTGATCTTGCCACAACACTTTGTTTCTTACTTTTCCATGAGATCAAGTTACCACCAATGGAGACACAATATCCAGATGTAGATCTTCTATCCGAAGGAGATCCTGCCCAATCAGCATCTGAGTAGCAAACAACTCTTGTATGGTTATTAGAACCATATAACAATCATTTTCTAGGAGATCCTTTAATATACTTCAAGATACAAATGACTGCATTCTAATGATCTTCACATGGTGAATTAAGAAATTGACTTACCACACTGACTGCAAAGGAAATGTCAGGATGAGTAACTGTAAGATAATTCAATTTTCCAACCAATCTTCTATACTGCTCAGGATAAGATATAGGCTCCCCCTGATTTGATAGAAGTTTAGTAATGGGATACATGGGTGTATCAACAGACTTTGAACTCATCAACCCAGTTTCCTCCAAAATATCTATGGCATACTTCCTCTGAGATATAACAATACCATCATTGGACTGTGCCACCTCAATACCCAAGAAATATCTAAGTTTGCCAAGATCTTTGGTCTGAAAATGGTGACAGAGATGTTGTTTCAACTGAGAGATGCTATGATTGTCACTACCTGCAAGAACAATGTCATCAACATATACTATCAAGTAAACACATCCAGCACTCGAGTGTCAATAAAAGACAGAATGATCTACTTCACACTGAGTCATACCAAATTGTTGAACAACCTTGCTAAACTTTCCAAACCAAGCCCTAAGAGACTATTTTAGGCCATATAGGGATTTGCGAAGACGACATACCATCACAGAAGACTCCTCCTGAGCAACAAACCTAGGAGGTTGCTCCATATATATTTCTTCTTGCAAATCACCATTAAGGAAAGCATTTTTAACATCTAGTTGATAAAGAAACCATTGTTGAAGAGCGGTCATGGCGATAAATAAACAAACATAAGTCATCTTTGCCACAGGGGAATGTAGACCCCAAATCTTGCCCGACCTCAAAATAAGAGCAGAAGACCTACTATTCGAAGATGGACGAAGCCTAAAAATCCATTAGGAGAGACTATTAGACCCCATGTTAGAGTAGGAAGGATTTTCTGTACAAAAATAAGGATTTTTGCCTTCAGGGGTCGAGACCGCCGTCTCGCCATTGCTGCAAATCGAGACGGTCGTCTCATTTGGCGAGACAGCCGTCTCGCCACTTGCGAATGGCGATACCCCCCTCCCGTTTGGTGAGAAGGCCCTCTCGTCTCTGGGAAAGTCGATATCGCCGTCTCGCTAAACGAAACGGCGGTCTCGCCACTTTTGCAAGTTGAGACGGCCGTCTCGACCTGACAGGCGTGAATCCCTATAAATAGTGAGCGCTCCCCCCCCCCTCATTTCACACAACTCTTCCACTTTCCCTTTTACAACTTCTTCAAATTCTCTTCCTAGAACCCCTCCGAAGCATTTCCGAAGTTTTTGAGAGTTTTTCATAGTTTTTTATAGTGTTTCAAGAGAGTTTTTCGGCATTATAAAGAGTGAAGGGCTGCCAAAACGCACATTACTTTCAAGAATATTAATAAAAAAGCTTGTTTCGTAGATTTCTTCACTCTCTCCCTCTCTTTACTGTCTTTATTTTTATGATTAAATTGCATAATAGACATTAGGGCCATGTAGTCATTATTTTAATTCCGTAAATAAAAGGGTAAAAGCATCTTTTCGAAAGTTTATTTATTAAATAGCTGGTCTATCATAGGGAACCCGAAAGGGGCGTCATAAGGGAACTAACACTTCCCTTACACGTAACTAACTCTCTTACCTAAGCTATGGTTTAATGACCAAAGTTGGTTTTTGAAAACCAACACCTTTTTACCCCTTTTTCGATGTTTCCAGTAAAAACATCGGTGGCGACTCCATAAGAACCCTTTCAAATTAGTTTTTGGGTTAGCCCGGTTATCAGACAATCCAAGAACACCCTTTCGAAAACCTCGCCTCTAGGTTCAGCCCGGTTATCGGACAACCTAAAGGTGTTGTAACATCACCCATAAAAACGCAAAAATTGGAAAAGTCAGAACCATCGCGTCGCTCCGACCGCCTCTTTTGATGCGGCGACAGGGAAAAGGTATCTTCATAATCCAACCCAAAAATTTGAGTATAACCTTTGGCCATAAGACGAGCTTTGAGGTGATCAATAGTATCATCAGGTCCAACTTTGATAGCAAACACCCATCTGCAATCAACAACAGATTTCCCAGATGGTAACGGGACCAATTCCCAAGTTCCACTATTCTGAAGAGCACTTAGTTCATCTAACATGGCCTGACACCAACCAAGATGGCCTAAAGCTTCACTGACAGTTTTTGGAATGATCACAGAAGAAATAGAGAAAAGACATGTATAAAAAGGTAATAATAGTCGATGATAACTCAAAGCAATATAATGGGGAGAGGGATTACGTGTAGAACGAATACCTTTTCGAAGGGCAATGGGAAGGTTAGACTCATGTGTCAGATCCGGAGGAAACAGAGTAGTTGGCACTTGAGTGGAGTCACATGGTGGTGGTTGTGGTTGGTTTCGACAACTATAAATCTGAAATTGACAAGATTAAATGTACTAGGAATATTGACAAGATTAAACATCGGTGGCGACTCCATAAGAACCCTTTCAAATTAGTTTTTGGGTTAGCCCAGTTATCAGACAATCCAAGAACACCCTTTCGAAAACCTCGCCTCTAGGTTCAGCCCGGTTATCGGACAACCTAAAGGTGTTGTAACATCACCCATAAAAACGCAAAAATTGGAAAAGTCAGAACCATCGCGTCGCTCCGACCGCCTCTTTTGATGCGGCGACAGGGAAAAGGTATCTTCATAATCCAACCCAAAAATTTGAGTATAACCTTTGGCCATAAGACGAGCTTTGAGGTGATCAATAGTATCATCAGGTCCAACTTTGATAGCAAACACCCATCTGCAATCAACAACAGATTTCCCAGATGGTAACGGGACCAATTCCCAAGTTCCACTATTCTGAAGAGCACTTAGTTCATCTAACATGGCCTGACACCAACCAAGATGGCCTAAAGCTTCACTGACAGTTTTTGGAATGATCACAGAAGAAATAGAGAAAAGACATGTATAAAAAGGTAATAATAGTCGATGATAACTCAAAGCAATATAATGGGGAGAGGGATTACGTGTAGAACGAATACCTTTTCGAAGGGCAATGGGAAGGTTAGACTCATGTGTCAGATCCGGAGGAAACAGAGTAGTTGGCACTTGAGTGGAGTCACATGGTGGTGGTTGTGGTTGGTTTCGACAACTATAAATCTGAAATTGACAAGATTAAATGTACTAGGAATATTGACAAGATTGGATGGAGATAGAGGTGAAGATTGAATTTTAAAATAAAGAGAAAACTCATCAAAGGTGACATCTGCAGACACAAAATAACGGTTAAGAGAAGGAGAAAAACATTTGTATCCTTTTTGTGATCTTGTAAACCCTAAGAAAACACATTTATGTGATCTAGGAGAAAGTTTGTCAAGACCAGAACTGAAATTATGAATAAAACATGTAGACCCGAAAACTCTCAGAGGTAAAGGATGAAGTGGTTCATGAGGGAAATAAAATGGAATGACGTATTTTATTATCTAAAACCGAGGAAGGTATACGATTAATGAGATACCATGCAGTAAGAAGAGCATCACCCCAAAAATGTTGAGGAACATCTCCATGAATTAAAGGGTGCGAGTTGTTTCAATAAGATGTCTATTTTTACGTTCAGCTACACCATTTTATTGAGGTGTATAAGCACAAGAAGTTTGATGCAAAATACCGTGAGAAGCCATGAATTGTTTAAAAGAATGAGAAAGATATTCACGGTCATTATCACTACGCAAAACTATAATAGAAACACCGAACTGAGTTTGAATTTCATTAAAAAAAGTTTGAAAGATATGAAGTAATTCAGAATGATTTTTCATCAAAAATAACCAAGTGCATCTGGAATAGTCATCCATGAAAGTAACAAAGTATTGAAAACCTAAAGTAGACTTAACGCGGCTAGGTCCCCAAATGTCAGAGTGAACCACGACAAAAGGGGACGAAGCACCACGTGTGAAACTACGAGGAAAGGAAGTACGACTATGCTTGCCTAATTGACATGACTCACACGCCAAACTAGATAAGTTGGACAAGGCAAGGACAAGCTTCTGTAACTTGGCAAGACTTGGATGACCTAATTGAGCATGAAGAAGAGAGGGAAACTCCATAATTGTACTAACATGTGTAGAGGGACAGAGATAATAAAGACCATGAGACTCACATCCTGTGCCAATCACCTGTTTCGAACTCCGGTCCTGTAAACACACAAAATTGTTGGTAAAAGTAACAACACAATCAAGAGAATGAGTTAGAGGACTGATGGACAATAGGTTAAAAGGAGACTTAGGGACATAAAGAACATTATCAATGGTTAAAGAATGTGAAGGATATAGGAAATAAGGTTTGAAATTAATCTCCTCCAATTCATTTATCTATAGCTTCCTCTCCTCTCCAGCTTCATCAAGTGAGAAGTTGCATGATTTCACATCCCAATATGCTTGGTGCACTATCTCCACTGGTAGGTGGCATGGCTTACCAAAGACAACCCGATAGGGAGACATCCCTATAGGTACCTTGTAAGCAGTCCTATGCGCCCAAAGAGCATCCTCTAGTCTGTTGCTCCAATCCTTTCTGTTGGGCTAGATAATCTTCTCTAAAATCCACTTGATCTCCCTGTTTGAGATTTCAGCCTGCCCATTAGTTTGGGGGTGGTAAGGTGTAGAGACTTTGTGAACAACCCCGTACTTCTTGAGCAAGGCCTGCATGGACCTATTACAAAAATGGTTGCCTTGATCACTAGCAATGGCTCTGGGTACTCCAAATCTGCAAAAGATGTTATATCTGACGAAATCCACAACAACCCGAGCATCATTAGTCCTGGTGGCTTTGGCTTCCACCCATTTTGAAACATAATCAACAGCAAGGAGAATATAATAAAAACCAAAAGAAACATGGAAGAGACCCATGAAATCTATACCCTAGACATCAAACACCTCACAAAATAACATGGGTTGTTGAGGCATCTGCTGTCTCCATGTAAGGGACCCTCCTACTCTCTGACACTGCTCATAAGTGCTATAAACCCTCCACGCATCCTTGAAGATGGTGGGCCAGTAGAAACCACAGTAAAGCACCTTGTGAGCTGTCCTCTGAATGCCAAGATGACCACCAGTTGTAGAAGAATGACAAAATTGCAGGACTGAGTCAATCTCATGGTCCGAAATGCATCTCCTGGTAACCTGGTCACTGCACAACTTCCACAAATATGGGTCATCCCAAATATAATACTTAGCATTGCTCTTAAGTTTATCATATTGAGCTCTGGATGCTAAGGGAGGAAAAACAGAAGTAACCAAATAATTGACAATATTTACAAACTATGGGGTGGTAGGGTAAGAAACAGAGATAGAAGAAATAACTAACAAATTTTCATCAGGAAAATCATCCTGGATGGGCAACACTTCAGCATTATCCTCAGCTATCTCAATTCTGCTAAGGTGGTCTGCTACCAAATTCTGAGCTCCACTCCTGTCTCGGATATCCAAATCAAATTCTTGGAGTCAGAGCATCCACATAATCAATCGAGGCTTTGAGTCAACCTTCTTCAGTAGGTACTTCAAAGTTGCATGGTCAATGAACACAATAACCCGAGAACCAAGCAGGTATGACCTAAATTTATCCAAAGCAAAAATAATGGCCAAAAACTCTTTCTCGGTGATGGTGTAGTTAGCTTGGGCAGCATCTAAAGTCCTGGAAGCATAATATATTACCCGTGGCACCTTATCAAAGTGCTAGGATATCCCCCAATGCATAATTAGATGCATCACACATAAACTCAAATGGGACTGTCCAGTCAAGTGCCTAGATTATAGGAGTGGTGGTCAGTGCTTCCTTGAGGCAGTCAAACGCCTTTTTGCACCTATCATCAAAATCAAATTCAATATCTTTCTGAAGCAAATTGGATAGTGGAAGGGCCTTCTTACTGAAGTCTCTACTGAAGCGCCTGTAGAAACCTGCATGGCCAAGAAAAGATCAAACCTCTCGCACGCAAGAGGGGTAAGACAATTGTGAAATAATAGAGATTTTTGTAGGATCCACTTCTATGCCCCTACTAGAAATAATATGCCCTAAAATTATACCCTATTCTACCATGAAGTGACATTTTTCAAAATTCAGAACAAGATTAGTTTCAATGCATCTATTAAGCACTCTATCCAAATTATCTAAGCATGCATCAAACGAGGATCCATACACAGTGAAATCATCCATAAACACCTCTATACAATTTTCAAGGAAATCTAAAAAGATACTAAGCATGCACCGCTGGAAGGTACCAAAGGCATTGCATAGGCCAAAAGACATTCTCCTATAGGCAAAAGTGCCAAAGGGGCAGGTGAATGTGGTTTTCTCCTGATCCTCAGGAGCAATATGGATATGAAAATAACCAGAGAAACCATCCAGAAAGCAGTAATGAGATTTACCTGCCAGACGCTCAAGCATCTGATCAATGAAAGGCAGTGGAAAATGGTCATTCCGTGTTGCCTGATTGAGTCTTCAGTAGTCGATACAGACCCTCCAACTCTTTTGTATTCTGGTGGGAATGAGCTCATCCCTCTCATTCTTCACAACAGTGAGGCCTGTCTTCTTGGGGACCATCTAGACTGGACTCACCCACTGACTATCTGATATGGGATAGATGATCCCAGCCTGAAGAAGCTTGGTCACCTCCTTCTTCACAACATCCAAAATCACGGGGTTGAGTCATCTCTGTGGATGTCTCACTGGTTTGGCTCCATCCTCCAATAATATCCTATGCATGTATGTAGATGGGCTGATACCAGGAATGTCCGCTAGGGTCCATCCGACGACTTTCTTATGTCTTTTCAGAACATGCAACAATTTATCCTCTTGAACAGCATCAAGGGAGGTGGAAATGATCACTGGAAACTTCTCATCATCCTCTAAATAAGCATACTTGAGGTTTTCTGGTAGGGTCTTTAGTTCTAGAGTGGGTGTTGGCTGAACAGAAGGAACCAGAGAGGGAAGAAGAATGGTTTTCACAGCCTGTACCTCAACCTGCAAGTCAGATTCATGTAACATGGTTAGTGCATTCTGACTCTAAAGAACTCATATCCATAGGAGGTACAACACCCAAAACATCAGACATATGATCATATTTAAATTCAGAACACAACTCAGAATTAGAATGAATATCAATGTCAATATCAAAATCAGATTCATATTCAGATTCGGTGCATGCGAAAGAAGTATACAGATCAGAAAGAAAACAATGTTTTCTAGCATGTAAGGAATGAAAATCAGAAACATACTCATCAATAACATCATCAATGATCTTAACACGAAAAATAGAATGACACTCAGATGGATGTTTCATGGCATCAACAATATTGAAATGGACAATAATATCACCAAATTCCATGGACAATGTACCAGCATACACATCAATCTTGGTTCGGGTTGTTTTCAAAAATGGTCTACCTAAAATGATTGGGACAGATCCATGGGAGAATCCCTCCTCCATATCAAGCACATAGAAATCAGCAGGAAAAATGAGTTCACCAACCCGAACTAAGACATCCTCAATGAAACCTGTAGGGTGGGCTACACTCCTATTTGCCAGTTGTATCACCACACTCGTAGGTTGCAGAGGTCCAAGAGATAAAGAATTAAAAATGGAAAAAGGCATGACATTAATTGAAGCACCCAAATCAAGCATGGCATTCTCAAATTTCTTATTTCCAATAATACAAGGTATGCAGAATGTAGCTGGGTCCTTACATTTCTCAGGAATGTAAGGAACAGATTTACCTATCAAAGCAGGCACATTTCTGCCCATACTGATTGTCTCACTACCCTTCATCTTCCTCTTGTGGGTGCACAGCTCCTTCAGGAATTTAGCATATCTGGGAATTTGCTTGATGGCATCAAGCAGAGGTATGTTCACCTCAACTTTCCTGAAGGTCTCTAGAATCTCTTCATCGACCTCTTCCATCTTTTTGCTTGGAATTGCTTTGGGAGGGAATGGAAGAGGGATAAGAGGTTATTGCTGCAGGTCAGAACTGGTGCTGGAAGAAGGTCCAACTATATGCAATTTTTGGCTACCAACTGGTTGCTCAAGTGCAGGAACTGAGGCAGGCACAGATGAGGGTGGAGGTACTGCAGTGGGTATGTCAATCTGTTTTCCTGACCTCAATGTGATGATACTCACATTCTTAGAATTAACCATAGTCTGTGCATGAAGCTTGTCTGAATTGTGATTTTGCAATTGATTCACTAGCTAGTTGACCAATCTAGTTGGTTAAACTCTGAATGGAGGCATCATTTTTTTGTTGGTACTGTATGTTCATCTCAGCCATTTGTTTGACCAATTCCTCTAATGAAGGTGAAGAAGGTTGAGGAGCTAGTGGAGCAGGTGTTGCATTTTGTTGCCTCTGATATTGTTGTTGCATTGGTGGAGGCACATAAGGTCTGCTTGGACCAGCAGAATTCTGAAATGGTGGTGGTGGCAAAGGATTCTGCTGCTGTTGGTGCTGCTGATTGGACCATCTCATATTTGGGTGATCCCTCCACCCTGGATTATATTTATTGCTTGAGAGGTCAGAATTATGTTGTTGGTTTGGAGCCCTATTATTGAAAATGTTTGTTGCATAAGCTTGCAGAGCTCTAGAACCTATAGACTCATGTAATAAATGGCAACAATCAATGGGATGCTCATTTGAAGTACAAATGCCACAAACCTTTGCAAGTGGTGCAGGTCTTTGATTTGTAGCAAGTTGGGAGACTAAGGTGTGAAGCACTTGGTGGATTTGATGAAGACATAGATATAGCTTAGGTTGTGGGTGTGTAGATGATTAGGTTTTTAGTTTAAGCACTTAATCTCTTGATAGTCCATTATATTTTGTGATAAGCGCCTTATAATGTTGCATCCCATTGAAAATCATTTTTATGCATGAAAAACTAACAATTAAGTTTTAAAAGAACAAACAAAGTTTTTCAATCTGTTGAAAAGGATTTTCAATCTGTTAAAATCACTTAACAGAATAAGTGGTCATACATAATCGCATTTTCAATTGATTGATTCGCAGAATCAACAAGTTAAAATAACTTAGTGAATTTTTTCAAATATCATGGTTTCGCATTTTCAATCTGTTAAAATGAATTTTAATCTGTTGAAACAGAAAGACTATTTTTTCAGTCTAAGAGTTTTTCAGAAAATCAATCTGTTGAAATGAATTTTAATCTGTTGAAACAGAAAGACTATTTTTTCAGTCTAAGAGTTTTTCAGAAAATCAATCTATTAAAATAATTTTTAATCTGTTAAAACAGAGAGGCTATTTTTTTTTAACTAAGTGTTTTCAGGATTTCAATCTGTTGAAATGATTTTTAATCGATTGAAACAGAGAACTGTCATTTTTCATAAAGCTGTTTTAATCCATTAAAAACTCGAATCAATCGATTGAATGAAGCTTTAAATGAAATCAATCGATTGAATCGATGTTTTAATCGATTGAAATAATATTCTGATCGATCATAGTTTCATTCTGATCGATCATAACTCCGGTCTGATCGATCATAGTTTCATTCTAATCGATCATAACTTCGGTCTGATCGATCATAGTTTCATTCTAATCGATCATAACTCGATCTGATCGATCATACTTAAGTTCTAATCGATCGAGTCTCTTCTAAACTGTTTTACTTTAAACTAATCGATCTTTTGACTCTCTGAAACAGTTTTTGACAGTTGGAACATTCTGATTCTATGATTTACTCTATATATACAGAATTGATCTATCTTTTGAAATAACAATACAACACACTACTTGAGAAAACTTGTGAAATCAATCTGTGAAACTTTCATACGTGACTTTCTCTGCATTCAAGAATCTTTTTCATATCATAAGGTGCTGTGATCAGAATTGTGATCATTCAAAGAGAGAAAGTGCTGTTAGAATTTGTTCTGGACAATTAGAAACTTCAAGTCCAGGTTTTTTCTTTCCATATTCTTTTGTAAAAGTTTGATTGTGCAGGTTGGATTGTAATCTGCACTTGGTACAGTAACTGGATTTGGTTACTGGGTGGTTTTCAAGATTCTGTCTTGTGGGTTTTGCAAGATAGTTCTTGGGGTAGATTGGTGAGTATCTACTGGTTGTAATTTTCACTTGGTATTAGTGGAACTTGGCAGGTTTGTCAAGAACTGGATGTAGCTCTGGATTAGAGTGAACCAGTATAAATTTGTGTGTTAAATTTCTTCTTTCATCTCTTTTATTTTCTGTCTATAAACTTGCTGTGTTTAAACCAAATTACCTTTACAAAGATTGAATAAAGATAACTCATTCTTCCAAAAGAAAGTTAGTTTTGCGAAAAAGTTTTTAAAGTTCAATTCACCCCCCCTCTTGAACTCAACCATTAATTCTTTCAAGGTGGTGAGGGCATCAATCTTACTTTCTAGCTTCTTCTCCACTAAATCTGATGAACCCACATCATGGACACCTCTAAGGACTATGACATCACTCCTCATGTTAAATTGTTGGGAATTGGACGCCATATTCTCAATTAAACCTCTAGCAGTAGCAAATGTCATGTCTCCTAAAGCTCCTCCACTAGCTGCATCTTTTATACTCCTATCCATTATGTTCATCCCCTCATAAAAGTACTGCAGCAGTAGTTGTTATGATATTTGGTGGTGAGGGCAACTTGCACAAAGTCTCTTGAACCTCTCCCAATACTTGTATAAGCTCTCTCCCATCTGTTTCTTGATACCTGATATATCCTTCCTGATGGCAGTGGTCCTGGAAGCAGGAAAAATTTCTCTAGAAAGAGCTAAGTAGTACAGCCAATTTTTGGCAAGATCCTCCAAAGAGAAAGGAAAAGCCTTCAGGTATATGTGATCTTCAGGAATATTTTGTTGCTTCATGGTGGAGCAGACTATATGGAACTCCTTGAGATGCTTGTGTGGATCCTCACCTACACGACCATGAAACTTGGGCAACAAATGGATTAGTCTAGTTTTAAGCACGAATGGTACATCCTCTTCAAGGTATTGAATACATAAATTTGCATAAGTGAAATCAGGTGCAGCCATCTCCCTAAGAGTCCTCTCACGAGGTCTAAAAGGTTGCTCACCCATGTTGTTCTCAATAGAAAAACTAGAAACAGAGGGAAAATTAGAATCAGAAATAGAAGCAGTATGCACAGAGTTGAGGTTGGTAGACAAAGGAGGAGAATGGTCAGAACTACTTAAACTAATGTTATCTAAATGTACATCATCTAAAGACACGTTCCTAGAATGCCTAACTAGTCTATGAAAGGTCCTATCTATTTCAGGATCATAGGGCTGTAAAATTCCTGGATTACCCCTAGTCATGTACTATATACAACATATCAATTAGTTCTCAAACAAGCTTAAATAGGGGGTAAAATTGGAAATTTTTGCAAACGATGTCCAAATGACCTGAAATTTTGCATGCAACACCCTAAAAACATGTAAGACTTCCACAAAAAATTTCAAAGCAAAATTCAAAGGTTAATTACATGCACAAAAGGGTCAACCTTACCTAAATAATCCACAAAAAGACAACAGAATCACTCAAAAATTCAAATCTTGAGCTACAGAACTCAAATTACCAAACCCTTTGGTCAGCATGCACCTAAAATCATAGGATTTAACAAAATAATCAGCAAGGCAAAATGCTAAGTCTAGCTATGTGAACCACCTTAGAAAAGTTTGGAAAAATAAAGCAATAAAACTTCAAAAATAAAAAAGAAATAGTAAACGACATTTTTTAGAGTTTCCAATGGGGCAACTCGAATTTTCCGAGTTGTAGTCCATAGATCAGAAAATTCACTATTTTTTTATATAAAATATGACCAATTCTGACAACTGTAGCAAAAGTTATGGCTGTTTGAATTATTCACAATTGTTTCTTCACCACCCACTTGGAAACAATATCAAATGAATGAATTTTGACCTGTACTTTTGCATGCACTTTAATACATGATGAAAGAAGTGCAAACACCAAAAATGAGGGAAAAATTCCTTGAGTAAGTATATTTTTAGATTTTCCGAAAACTAGTGAAAAATTGGCACTATTCACAGCATACTACATATCAATTTCTCGCCCAAAACAGAACATTACATGCAATTTTCCCACAATTTCACACTTCAAATAGATGAGTAAAACTAAGTATGCAGCAGAATAGCACAAAACACCAACTAGAAAATAGCAACCAAAAAACAGCAACCAAAAATAGCAACAAAAAAATTTTGCTACAGAATTCTATTGCTCCACAAGCTTGAACGAATTCATGTGGAGAATTGTGCAGCAATTTTACAACAAACAAAAACAACAATTAACAAAAACTATTGACAAACAATTCTACTGCTCCTAAGCTTGGATGAAACAACAATTAACAAAAATAGCAAACTAAATAACAGCAACAACCAAATACAGCAACATCAAATTTACAGCAAATTTAAGTTACTATTTCATTGCCTTCCAAGATGAATTGTGCAGCTACATTCGAAATTCTTCCTTGCTCCAAAATGCTGCACCTACAAACCTCAATAACAAACCACAAAAATTGAAAATAAAATTGACCACAACAGTAAATCACACCCAACAGGAAATTACATAAATAAACTATTCTAAACTAAAACAAAACAAAACACACAACCCCTGACAGAAATTGTTGGTTCCCTGGTAGCGGCGCCAAATTTGGTTGAAGTCGTATCTGGTCAAATAATGTGATTAAATGTAGTACTAGGCAACTCTTCCTAGGTCGTCTCTCAAGGACCATAAATTTCTGTCAAAAGCTTATCGGTTTCGAAATGGAACAGAAACAAGGGGGGTTTTTGGTATTTATCAAATTTAATGAAATAGAACAATAATAGATTGTATAAATGCAGATTAAAAAATATTAGGCCCTTAAATAGAATGCATCTCTGACGTTCATCGGTTCATAATATAAAATCTATCCAGCTTAATCTCTCCTCTCCTTTACACAAATTAAGCAAACGTGTAAATGATCGGTTCTCCCCACAAGATTAAGCAACTCATGGTACTGGATACAATAAACCCGAATTCATTAAGCATGACTTATGTTTAATGATCCAGTGCAGAAAATCAACAACAAGGAACTAAATTGGAGTGTGAATGCATAGAGCCTCTCAGCAGAGATTGCAATCCTTCAAGGGCCCAACCCTCCGAGTTTAGTTATCCATTAACACGAAATTACAACAGCAATGGAAGATGGAAATAGTGGAATAGAAGGACATAAAAAACGAAAATGAAATACAAAAAATGAAATGCAAAAAATGTGATTGCAGAAAACAAATTACAGCAAAAAACGAATTGCAGCAGAAATTCAAATATGAAACTAAAACTAAAACTAAAAATGAACTTGAACTACAAAAACGAAAATGGAGTAGACGTTGAAAATTGTAAGATGGTAATGGCAGCAGAAAACAAAAAGGAATTTTATTAATCTCTCAATGGGTCTGTGTAGACCCCAAATCTTGTCCGGCCTCATAATAAAGATCAGAAGACTTCCTTTTCGAAGATGGATGAAGCCTAAGAAGCCATTAGGAGAGACTATTAGGCCTCATAATAGGATAGGAGGGATTTTTGGCACAAAAATAAGGATTTTCGCCTTTTGGGGTCGAGACCGCCGTCTCGCCTTGCACAAGTGGCGAGACCGCCGTCTCGTTTGGCGAGACAGCCGTCTCACCACTCGCGAAAGGCGAGACCGCCGTCTCGCCACCTGTGAAAGGCGAGACCACCGTCTCGCCATTCTTGCAAGGCGAGACGGCCGTCTGGAATGTCGAGATGGCCGTCTCGACCTTGTCAGACGAGACGGCCGTCTGGAATGTCGAGACGACCATCTCGACCTGACAGGCGCGAATCCCTATAAATAGGGTCTCATTTCTCACAGTTCTTCCTCCTTCTCTCTAGAAATCTCTTCAAATTCTCTCTCTAGAATCCCTTCGAAGCATTTTCGGAGTTTCTGAGCGTTTCTAAGAGTGTTTTTTAGCATTTTGAGATGTTTTCGACGCTGTGTAGAGTGAAGGGCTGCCGCATAGCACCCTAATTTTTAAAAAAATTAATAGAAAGCTTGCTTCGAAGGTTTCTACTCTCTCTCTCTACTTTACCGTTTTATTTTTAATTATGCAATAGACATTAGGGTCATGTAGTCATAATTTTAAATTCCGCAAAATAAAAGGGTAAAAGCGTATTTTTCAGTTTATTTACTTAGAATAGTTGGCCTATCATAGGGAACCCGAAAGGGGCGTTGTAAAGGAACTAACACTTTCTTTACGCGTAACTAACTCCCTTACCCAACTCTGGTTCTAACAACCAAAGTTGGTTTTTCGAAAACCAACGCCTTTTAACCCCTTTTCCAATGTTTCCAGTAAAAACATCGGTGGCGACTCCAGAGAACCCTTCAAAACTAGCTCTTGGATTAGCCCGGTTATCGGACAATCCAAGAGCGCCCTTTCGAAAACCTCGCCCCTAGGTTCAGCCCGGTTATCGGACAACCTAAAGGCGTTGTAACCACCAATAAAAAAACGCGAAAAATGGAAAGTCGAAACCATCGCGTCGCTCTGACCGCCTCGTTTTGACGGCGGCGACAGATGGCAACTCTGCTGGGGAAGCCTAGAGAGTTGATCCCATTTAGTAATGGGCCAGCCTAAAGTAAATAAACCAAGAAAACTACACTTTTACCCTACCTTGTATTATAACATGTTTTAATGCTTGGCTTTAATAACTGTTGTTTGTTTATATTTACGCAATTATTTGAAATACAAACTGCACACAAACCCTTGCACACTACAGTTCCCTCTATACCCGGGGGCAAGTGAGAAATCCATAGGAAGTGGGTGGCAGGTACGGTTCGCTGTAGTGATAGCCTTGTGCCCACCGGTGTGATCGGAAACCACCACTCAAGGTGATAACCTTCCTCTTTTGGCACAAAGACTGACTATGGCCTTAGTGCTAAGCATGGTCGGAAGGCTGGAGAGTGGCGACCCTATAATGGGGGCACCTTAGGGGCCTTAGCCTTGGTGAGAACAGTTAGAACCCACCCTTGCCAATGCACTTTTCTGCAGGAAAACCCTACCTCGTGATTAAAACGACTTCTCGCCCGTTCGTGGATGATCAAATTGTGTGTGCATATGTTTGTTGCATTTATTTGTTGCACAGCATAACCAAACAACAGGAAAATCACAAAAAATATTTTTGCAATAAACGTACTTATCTCGAACAGTCTGCCTTTTAGCTAGCCTGGTTTCAGGTTCTTTGTAAGCTAAGTAGTCACGCAGTTTCGACAGAAGAGATAAGGGACGCTAACTATTCTTTTGCATAAAGCCATATTTTTATCTCGGACAGTCTGCCTTTTAGCTAGCCTGGTTTCAGGTTCTTTGTAAGCTAAGTAGCCACGCTAGTCCGACGGAAGAGATAAAAGGCTAGAAAAAATAAATCCAAAATAAATAAAATAATAATAACAAAATCAAAACATTTATAAAAATAATGTTGACAAAGTCGTATCATTCATATTGCATCATAAGTGGAAAAACCAAGAGAAAAAATATAAGTGCGTAAGGAAAGTATGCATACGCATCATTTTAATAAACCCCTAAAAAATGGGTCTTACAGGCGTTTTTTGGGAAAATTACTAGGCCAAATTCCCTTTGGGTATTTGCAACCTGATTCCTCACCTTTTTCTCTTCGTTTTGATATGTTGTGCGTCCAAATCGGACATCTCAGTCAAAAGTTATGTCACTTTGAACATCTATCGCCCTTTTGTACTGGTGCATGCATAAATACATTCATTCTAGGGAGCACTAGATATCCCTAAGACAATGGCGAAAGAGGCCCCGAGCACATTTGTAACCTTCACGACAAGGAAGGAACGAGTGTACTAAGGTGTGATGATGACCCACATTATACTTTTCAAGTCTGTAATAGGGAAGGAACCATTACACCAAGGTGGGTATGATACCCCACAAAGCGTAAGCTTTAAGAAGGATACCTAAGCTATTATCTTAAGGAATATCCATCTCATAAATCATTTGTTTTAAACAATAAAAATCTTTTTGCATTCTAGAAAGCGGCTGATATTCTTCATGCCCTCATCCGCATAAAAAAAAAACACAAAATCCCAAACACTATCATACATCATGTTAGAAAATAAAACATGATAATGTTTAGGAAAAAACAAACACTTGCATACATGCATTCACCAAACTTCATCCTCATAACATGCATTTAATAATAGACAATCGAAGAAGTGGACATTCCTCAATACCATGAAAAGAGGATTAGGGTATTCGCATGCCATGCACGGGAAGTCAAAAAGAAAATAAATAGAAATTATAACCTATCTATGGGTTCATTTAGGCTTCTCCACTTTTTTCTAAAAAAAAATGTACTTCGAAACATTGCATTGAGGAATGTACACTGTCTGGATGAAATAAATAAAATTGTTTGTTTTCATCATATCTTCAAGTGTCTATTGTATTCATAAATTGCATTCATAAATTGCATTCATTCTCACTTTAATAATAATAAGATAATAAAAAGAAAGGATTAATTGATGTACTTCCCACGAGTCGGAATAAGATGAAGAGCAAACATTTTGTCATCAAGTCTTTTCCAACGGTTGATCCGCCTAAGGAGGATAATAAGCCTCAATCGTTGGTCATCTGAGTAAATAAAGGAGAGGGGGCAAGGATGTCATCGCGTTTGTTCATGCCTCCCACGTCAAAAAAGTTGTACCATGGAGATACGCAAAAATATCGTCTATCAATGAAGATATCTCTAGCATAGCCGGCATTCGGGGGCAAGATTAGAAGTGAAAGAATCTATTCCCCCAAGGGGCTGTAAGATGACGCTCCTACAAATAAAGGAAAAATAATAAGATCGAAGCATCCAAAGAGGAAATTGAATAGACTTTGGATTCACGATGCTAAGGCAATTCTTTCAACGCTCCACCAAAGAGACAAACTCACGGTAGGCGACAAACTGGTCACGGTTCGAGCTAAAGACGACATTCGGATCAACAAATCATTTGCCCTACCTTGGATGGATGCGACTGAAAAGGACCATTGAAATATTTTTTGCCAATATGAAAAGACTTCCCCAACAATATGAAGGTGACCCACATGATGAGAAAATATGGATATCGCCCAAACCAAGGGCTCATTAGAAACTCTCAAGGAATAAGGGAGCCACCAGATTTTAAAGACAATCCTTTGAATACAAAGGATCAAGCTGCACGGAGAAAAGGGAAGTCTCCCCTCCGCACCTTGAATCAAATTTTCCCATATAGAGGGGTTCAAGCGTCAAAAGTGACTTTAGTCATTAGGTGTTCTCCTTCTGATTCTTAGGGTTTGTAAATCCGATGACTATTAGAGATTACTCCTCGGGGCTAGCCCAACCCCCGAGCATTGTAGGGCACACATTTCCCTATTAATTACAATGAATGTCATTCTTACTATCTGCTTCTCTTCTTGTTATTAATGTCTAAACCTCATTAATAACCATGTTTAAACAAACGTTTCAAAAATGCGTCAAAATTCGCCATCGTCAAAATAATCAAACCACTCATCACCACTGATTGACTAGAAACACAAAATAAAGTTTTACCTCGTCATAAATAAAGCCTTGTTTCACCAATGTTGTGCAAAAGGAAAACAAAAATCAAAAGAAGCCCATAGAAGCCAAAGGCCAAAAAGAAAAGGCAAGATACCCGGTAGGAAACCCACAAAAGGGGGCTACGCAAAAGTTAGGGTAAACCCGCTAGGAAACCTGAACAACCATAAAGGGTAGCCTAGGCAAAAATTAGGGTTACAAAATAAAGTCTGCTAGGTTTCCAAAGCAAGAAAAAAGAAACCTAGACAAAAGTTAGGACAAAACAAAACACAACATCCTAAGCTGAAAACCCAAAGGGCAGACTAGGGAAGTCAATCAGTCATAACAAGCACCATAGAATAAGACGTCACTCCATAAACAAAACGTTGTTTAAACTAGCCTAAACACTCTAACCAACCTTGGCTAGCCGTGCTTACAAAAAACCATTTTTGTCAAAATAAAACAATTCTAAAACACAAGCCTTTGAATTAAATATCATTTTCCTTCTTTTCTCTTGACCCTTACCACTACGACATTCTAGTAATTAGTAGGGAAATGTGGAGATAGTAATCAATAGGAGGATTGACATCCCCAAGGAAAGGGAGGGGCGAACTGACATGACAAGTCGCTCTACAATCAACACAATCATTCTTCGATCACGGCAAAGTCAAGACGACAAAATCGGTACAGCCTATCATGTCGACGAAAGCACATAACGTCAGAAGCTCATCAGAAGTAAAAGCACATTGGTTAATCCTTTTGAAAAATTAATTGAAATAGTATTATAGGATGCATACCGCAAACATTGCATGCATATGATAGGCTCCTATCTCTCAAAAAAAGAAGAGAAAGAAAAAATGACAATAAAAAGAATAATGCCTGCTAGGAGATTCTTAGGCAAAAGTTAGGGTAGCCCGCTAGATCGAAAACCCGCAAAGGGCGGTCTAGGCAAAATCTAGGGCATTCATAAAAAAGGAAAAAGCCCGCTAAGATATCCTATGCAAAAATTAAGGCAACCCGCTAGACCGAAAACCCCAAAAGGGCGGTCTAGGCAAAAGATAGGGCTAAACCAAAAAATGAATAAAAGAGAGAGGTCCTTCATCATAATCATGAAAGTCCAGTAGGAGAATGTCAGTCACTTTTCCAAATGCATCGATCAATAAGAATAGATTGCATTTAGGACATCCACACAAGTAGTCGCACAAAATGACTTTGTCAATGTCAAAAATGAAAGAAATAAAAATTACTTCAGACAAATAACAAAAAATGAAAAGCATTCATGCATATAAGGAGACTAGCTCCATGTTTGTGATTGAAAACAGGATCACTGAGACCGAGTCTCCAAAAATTGCCCTCAAGAAAACAGAGCAAGTCGTCAATCAAGCGACTCAGCAGAATAAGAGTTTCTGAAAATTAAGAGCTCCGGCTACCATCCTTCTACCCAGAAAATGAAAGTGATGAAGATCTTATTGAAATACTCTGACAAAGATCTTGTTGATTTGATGAAGTTAAAGATAAAGTCAAAGTCAACTTTGTAGCGGTCAACAGTCACTTAGATAAAAGAGTAAAGAGGTTAATGTGTCTGCAGCTATGCTTAGGTATAATCATTTTTATCTTTTCTGCTGCATGAGGTTTCTTCACTTAAAAGATTTTGCAAAATGCCTCTAAAAACGTTTAAGCGTTAAAAACAAAGTATTTTAACAAAAGCTTTCTTAAACAAGTTTTTAACTGATATAATTTCGAAATAACCGGTTGTTTTCATTAAAGAAAGTTTTGAAAACCTTCTGTCAGTATTTTATCTGATAAAGCTTCACTATAACCGATTAAAATCACTTAAAATGTTAAGAGAAGTGTTTTTGCAGTATTTTAATCGATACAACTTGGTTTTAATCGATTAAATCCACTTAATGTTCAGGATGATCGATCAGAATGCAATTATGACCGATCAGAATCATATATGACCGATCAGAATTGAGTTATGACCAATCAGAGCTTTTTCAATCGATTAAAACACGTTTCAATCGATTAAAACAACTTAGAAAATTTCTACACAATGTTTTAATCGATTAAAACTTATTTTTATCAGTTAAAATCACTTGAAAATTTTACAAGTAAGTTTTGCAGTATTTTAATCGATTGAATCACGAAACAATCGATTAAAACAAATTAGAAGATTTTTTTTGTAAAGAGTTTTAATTGATATAAACGTTGTCGTATCAGTTAAAACAAATGTGTTAAATAATCAAGAACGCTTTAATGGATTAAAAGAAGTTTTAACAGATTAAAACTAGAATTTTAACAGACTAAAAGATTATTTTAACAGATTGATTAAACCAGCAGTTTTGAAAATCTTCTATAAAAACAATTTGGCTTGAACATTGTGAATACACATTGAACATCAATCTTTTACACATACTTTAGCAATCAAGCAAGCAAACTTTAGCACTCTTTCAAGAAAGATTCGCGCTAGTTTTTGTGAAGTTCTTTGAAATTCTTTCTTGAGGCAAATTGCTTTCTTTTGGAGAAGAAACACTTACTGCAGAATTGCATAAAACTGGTTTGAGCATTCTAGTTTCTTCTTTTCAATTCTTTACATTCTTTTTTTATTGTTTGGTGCCTAGAATTGTGGGCACTGGTTTCTCTGCAGCTGGAATTTGGTTGTAGAGGTTGTCAAGAACTGGAATTTGGTTCTTGGTGAAAGGTTAGGTGCAGGAACTGGAATTTGGTTCTTGGTGAAAGGTTAGGTGCAGGAACTGGAATTGTGGTTCTTGTGGTAGATTAAGTGTAAGATTGTAATCTGTAAAACATTTGATCTAGTGGAACCCAGCTGGAATTTGGCTGGAGACTGGACGTAGCCCTGGTATTGGGTGAACCAGTATAAACACCGGTGATATCTTTCTAAACCTTTCTCCTCTTTTAATTTTGTTGTTGCGTTTATTATTGATTGATTGCTTTGTGATTCAAGAACAGATCTGAAATCTTATTTTTACAAATAGATAATCTGTTAATTGCGAAAATCTTTCAAAGATCAATTCACCCCCCCTCTTGATCTCAGCCTACTTTTCTAACAGAAAAGAAGGCACAAGAAAGTAATAAGTCTCCAAACATTGCTCTCCCTCAAGAAAGAAGAGCTAGTTGTCATAAGAAGCTTCCAGAAGCCAAAGCTCCAATCATCACCCAATAAAAGAGGGCACAATCATCAGACATCATCAAGAAAAAGTCGACGGAAAGGCTTAGTCATCCCCAAGAGGATCCCTGCCTACTCCGAAGGCAGCACAAAAACACTCCTCATGACTCAGCATTACCACCACATGAGTCATCGAGCACACTCACCCAAAGTCTCCTCCACACTCCCCAATGGAGAATAAAGGCTCCAAGAGCCCATCATCATCAACAGTCAAAAGAGTCCAAACCATCAAGGGCTCAACAAAAAGAAATAAGAGAAAAGAAAACCCTTGCATCCCCAGCGGATGTCCAAAAAGGCCATGACAGAGAGGGCCGAATAAAAATCCTCAAATGGATCTCCTAAAAAGTCTACAAAAAGGAATCAGAAATTCCCATCCCCCAGTGGAATAAGAGCTTCACAAGTATAGCTCGCATCAACATCAATCAAGGAGCCAAGACTCCATTCCTAGAAAAGAAAAATCAGATCCCCAGGAAGTCAACTAATTCCCTGGTGGATCACTAAAGAAATAAAACGTCATCCCTAGTGGACCCCCCCAAAAAGAAGGGAAAAAGCCAGCGTAATAAAAAGAGACTAAAAAGTAAAAAGGCTTGTCACCGCCGTCCGTTCCGACGTCCTGGGACATCTCGAACGTTCTGCGAGCGGTCGCGAAAAGATGGTTGAGACTCGCGTTTTTTATAAAAAATATGTTCATTGCTTCTGAGGCGCTCAATGCTGAACTATCCTCTAATAGAAGCAAGGTTTTCGAAAAGGGTTCTTCTGGAGTCGCCACCAATGTTTTGACCATAAACATTGGAAAAGGAGAAAAAGGCATTGATTTTGATAAAAACCAAACTTGGCCATTATAACCAGAGTCGGGTAAGGGAGTTAGTTACGTGTGGGGAAGGTATTAGCACCCCACAACGCCCCTTTCGGGTTCCCTATGACGGATTAATTCATTTAAGTATAGATTACAAGAAATTACGCTTTTACCCTATTTTATTCGTACAATAAATATGGCTATCTACATGATTTATCTACATTGCATACAGAAAGTAGTAAATAAAGCAATAAAAGGGAAGAGAATTGAGAAGAACCTCCGAAGCAAGCTTTATATTAGAAGTCTTTTACAAAGAGGATGCTTTACGGCAATCCTTCGCTCTACAATGACTCTCCTCACGAATACAGACTCGACTCGACTAAAGTTTTATAGAAGAATCGAATGCTGGAATCTAGTTCCTTAACTGATTGTTACCTATTTAAGGCAATCAGAGAGTTCATTCGAGGTAGGGACAGAAGTAGACAAGTCTTCTAAGTTGTCTGGCGTGTGGAACAGTGCCAAATGAGCTTCAAATTTATAGTTTTCACTGCCTGCACCTTTGGGACGCGCGTCTGGAGTGGGACGGCCGTCTGGGTTGGGATGGCCGTCCCAAATGCCACTTTTGCACTGACTGGGACCACCTGGGGATCCGGGACTGGCAGTCCCATTTGGGACGGCCGTCCCAAATGGCCAGGAAAGGTTGGGACGGCCGTCTCGACCTTGGGACGACCGTCTCGACCTTGGGACGGCCGTCTCGACCTGTTTTGGCCAGCTTTCATGTTCTGGGACCCCCGGGAAGCTTTCCTTTGTGTATTCGGACGTCGTTTGATGTCGATAAACATCCGTTGAAGCTTTATCTTCATATAGGAAGTCTTCTTGACCTTTTATAAAGATGGCAGGCGAGCTTTGTCTTTGTAAGAAGTCTCTTTAGCCTTTTAAATGAGAGACCGTCTGAACTCCGAGTTTTGCTGTAGGAGGTCTCCTTGGTTTTTTATTAAGAAGTCGGGCAAACTTTATCTCCTTGTGAAGTTTCCCTAGCTTTTATTGAGAGGCCGGGCAAAATTAGGGGTCTACAGCTGCCCCCCCTTCACCTGCCTAGCTAATTTGTTGGCTTGATATGTCAACAAAATTAGTTGGTAGGGGAAGGAGTTAACCCTTTTGCCCGGTCATCCTTCGGATGCTACTCCTTACTGATCCTCCAGATGATAAATATTTTGATAGGTACCAACCCCTATCTGGTTTGAGTCTTATTTTGTAAGGCTCTGGTGAGTACTTACCCTCACCCAATATGAGTCTGTATTTTGTTGGACTCTTGTGGGTACCTACCCCCACTAGGTATAAACCTTGTTTTACAAGGCTTTGGTGAGTACCTACCCTCACCCGGTATGAGTTCGCATTTTGCTAAACTCTTGTGGGTACTTACTCCCGAGGTGCTCAACACTGAACTATTCTCTAATAGGAGTAAGGTCTTTGCAACCCATTTTTGAAATGCTTAGGTGAGTATTTTTACTCCACCTAATGCATTCTGCAAAGTTTTGATGAGTACCTACCCTCATCTGGTACAAACCTTATTTTTAAGGTTTTGGTGGGTATCTACCCCCACCTGGTCCGAATCTCGTTTTGCAAGATTCTTGATGAGTACTTACCCTCACCCGGTCTGAACCCCGTTCTGCAAGGTTCTGGTGGGTACCTACCCCCACCCGGTCCGAATCCCGTTCTGCAAGATTCTGATGGGTACCTACCCCCACCCGGTCCGAATCTCGTTCCGCAAGATTCCGATGGGTACCTACCCCACCCGGTCCGAACCCCGTTCCGCAAGGCTCGATGGGTACCTACCCCACCTGGTCCGAACCCCGTTCCGCAAGGCTCGATGGGTACCTACCCCCACCCGGTCCGAATCCCGTTCGCAAGATTCCGATGGGTACCTACCCCCACCTGGTCCGAATCTCGTTCCGCAAGATTCGATGGGTACCTACCCCCACCCGGTCCGAACCCCGTTCTGCAAGGCTTTGATGGGTACCTACCCCCACCTGGTCCGAATCCCGTTCTGCAAGATTCCGATGGGTACCTACCCCCACCCGGTCCGAACCCCGTTCTGCAAGGCTCGATGGGTACCTACCCCCACCTGGTCCGAACCCCGTTCCGCAAGGCTCGATGGGTACCTACCCCCACCCGGTCCGAACCCCGTTCGCAAGGCTCTGATGGTACCTACCCCCACCCGGTCCGAATCCCATTCTGCAAGATTCTGATGGGTACCTACCCCCACCTGGTCCGGACCTCGTTTTTACAAGATTCTGATGGGTACCTACCCCCACCTGGTCCGAACCCCGTTCTGTAAGGTTCTCAGGATGCACTTCTTGGTAGTTAATCCTGTGGTTATGTGTTGGCAGCTTACTATTTCTGTTCATGTGCCTGTTCCGTGTGGAATATTTGATTTGATTTTTTTGACTTTTCTGTTAGTCATCCGGTTTTTACCGGGGATTTTTTTGGCTTTTTCGTTTAGCTATCCGGCTTTGCCGGGGATTTCTGATTTTTGGCTTTTCTGTTTAGCCATCCGGCTTTGCCAGGGATTTCTGATTTTTGGCTTTTCTGTTTAGCCATCCGGCTTTTGCCGGGGATTCTTTGTTTTTGGCTTTTTCGCCATCCGGTCTTGGCCGGGGATTCGTGATTTTTGGCTTTTCTGTTTAGCCATCCGGCTTGACCGGGGATTTCTTTGTTTGGTTGCCTCCTTTTAGGCGGGAATCCATTGGGGATTTTGTTGATTTTTGTCGATCTTGCCTTTTGATTAGGCGGATGCTCCACTTGAGGATATTTGTTTTTGATAATTCCTCTGAGTAGGTGAATGCTTTTTTTTTGAAGCTTTGTGCTTGTATTGCCTCTTGCATAGGTTGATTTCCCGTTTCTTGGGGATATCGGCTCTTTGCTTGTTTCTGAGTAAGCATAGGCATTCTTGGGAGTGAAGGTTTTGCACTTCGCTGGGGATATTCATATTGGGTGTTCCAGAAGGTTAACTCCCTGAGGATATGAATTTTGTAGTTTGCCTTTGCTGGTAGACTTACTGGGGAAAATTTTTCTTTTTGCTGATCCACCGGGGGATTGATTTGCCCCCTAGGGATGAATGGAGTTTTCGACTCCTTGTTGGATGTTTGCTGTTTTGAGCTGGCTTTGCCTATGCTCTTATTCCATTGCGGAATGGGTTTCTGCTTTTTTCTCGCGATTGTGCTTTTCGCAATTTTGGATTCTTGATTGTGTGTGCCCTTTTTCTTTTGTGCACGCAGGCTTTTATTATCTGCTGGGGATGAAGAGGTTTTCTTTTAGCATCCCTGGGGAATTTTGTCATCCTGGGGGTATGATGGAGTCTTAGGCTCTTGGCTTTGCGAAGCTCTTATTTGAGCTGGAAGATGGAAAAATTTTGTTTTCCTCTTTTCGTCTTTTTGTTTTTGGGATTCATCGAGGAGTCTGTTGGTTTCCTGGGGACCCAGATTTGATGATGGAGTCCTGGCTCCTGGCTTTGTGAAGCTCTTATTTGAGCTGGAAGATGGAATTTTTTATTTTCCTCTTTTGTAGATTTTCTGGATATACTCTTCTTAGAGATTTTTATTTGACCTTTTTTGTTGTGGCCTCTGTTGGGGAATGAAAGTTTTTTTTTTTCTTTTTCTTTCTGTTGTCCCCTGGTGATGTGGAAGATTCTGACTCCGTATTTTTTTGATGGACTCCTGAGTAGTCCTTATTCTCCTTTGGTGAATGAAGTGGAGATTCTGGATGATTTTGCTTGATGACTCATGTGGTGACGAAGCTGAGTCGTGAGATAGTCTTTTTGTCTTGCCTCTGGAGTAGGCAAGGATCCTCTTGGGGATAATTGAGCCTTTCCATTGGCTTTTTCCATTTTGATGGTTTTCCTTCTTTCTTGGATGAAAGGTGTTGATTAGAGCTATTTTCTTTGAAGCTCCTTATTTGGAATGGTTGACGACTCATGTGGTGATGTTGAGTCGTGACGTAATTTTTGTTTTGCCTCTAGAGTAGGCAAGGATTCTCTTGTGAATAACCAATCTCTTTTTATTGGCTTTTTTATTTTTGATGTACCTTCTTTTATTGGTGTAGAAGGTTGATGGTTGGAGCTAGTTTTCTTGGAGCTCTTTATTTTGTTGAAGTGATTTTGATTTCGCCTTTTTCTTTCGCGACTTTAATCTTTATCGCGAGTTATTTGAAATCTGGCTTTTTATCACGTGTGCCTTTTATTTTATAATTTTTGTACACGTGGGCTTTTGGAATGTAAACAGAAATAACAATGTTTATTCATTACTTCTTCTTTTTTGTGGTTGTGATACATTCGAAACATTTTCAAATTTCTTAGAAAATGAAAAAAGAAACTATCTCCTAATCATCTGCCTCTGGACTGGAATGGGCAGATGGTGCTGGCGAAGGTATGCGGCGGAGCAGGCGACACTGGAATCTTGCTTGGGTCTGGACTAGATTCTCTATCTGTCGGTCCGTCCGGTCCTGCCTCATAGTCAGCTGATTAAACTGTTGGCGTATGAACTGGAACTCTCCTTCCATATAGGCGTGCTCGTCGTCTATCCATCGGTACAAGCCGGCGGAGTCCGAATCATATGACTGCTGCTGCGAGTCTGTAGTCGAAGGGATATCCTGAGGCATGTCAAAATCGCGCATATCTAGCGAAATCGAGATAATGGGGTTTAAGATAAACCCTGATCCCTGTCGACTGAGGATGTTCATATGAACCAACATTCCTCCGCTAATTGGCTCTGGTCGGAGGCTAGCTGGGAGATCTTCTCCGTCAGTACATCCCCAAAATTCCGCTAAAGGGGTGAGAAAGGGAGCTATTATGATGGCTCCTGCTGAGCCGCGGGTTCCGTAATCTTTTACGGCTTTCAGGAAGGCATAACCTGGGTTACATCGCAGTCCTTGATGCATACAGTAGGCAATGAAGAGGTCGGCCAGTGTTACCTTCCCTTGGCTCTCCTTTCGGCTGTGTATAGTCCCAGCTAGCAATTTGTGGCATATGCGAAGCGGGGGAGGGAAAGTTGCGCCCTTCAGGTTCGACGGCAGAGTGTGTGCTCCAGTGATCTCTCTCCACATGCTAGTGGTGGTGAGAGTAGCAGGCCTTTCCAGATACGCGGACCGATATTCTGGTGTTCTTGTATCTGCTCTTTGGCAAAAACCCATTATGACATTAAAGTCATCCAGAGCAGTAGTCCGGTAGGCTCCATCCATCCAGTAGGAGATGGCCTGAGTTGGTGGCACTCCAGGAATTGCGGACGGCATTTCCACCATGTTGACGGAGGCAAGAAACTCTAGCGTAGCAGTGCGATGGATCCGAGTAGGTGGCTCTCGGAGTAGAAAGTCCCATCCTATGTTGTGGATGAACCTTCTGACATCTTGTTCCCAGCCAAATGTGGCTAGGATTTCAAAATCCAGTCGCAGTGTAGGATACCAGGAATATTGCTGGATATTTGCCAGTCGCTGTTGATGCGATTCTGCTAGTAGAGTGCTAGTAGTAGGAGTTCCTCTAGCAGGGTTTCTAGTGCGTTTTCTCCTAGATGAGGCTTCTCCATGCTCCATTGTATGTAGTACTCACTTAAGAATGCTTAGGAGTGCGTTAAAAGAGAAGAGAAACAAGGTGGAATGCTTGGAATGGGGTACCAAGGGCCAAATCTGCGCACAGCATAAATAGGGGATGCCAGGGGATTTGGGACGGCCGTCCCAACTGAAAATTTTCTTCATGTGGCATCAGCTGAGGAGTGAGACGGCCGTCCCACCTGGGACGCGCGTCTCAACTGAAAATAGGGTTTTGGGACGGCCGTCTGGACTTTGGGACGGCCGTCCCGAGCTTCCTGAGTGGGTTTTTGATTTTTTTGAGTTAATTTTCGTGTTTTTTGATGAAACTGAAGATAGGGATCTCTTCATTTATGCTTTAATGCATGTAATGCTTCATGATATGCATCCTAGGATCTATTTCAGTTAATATTTCGAAAGTTTTAACTGATGTGCTTTGACTCGGGGCGCATTCTTACTGTTGTGCCTTTATGTCATCTTGTTTCTTGATCAACAAGCTAAGCTGTACTGATTTGCCGTCATGGACCTTTCTTGTTATAGCCGAAGAACAATTCTTCTGTTCGTAGGGTAACTGCCATATCAATGCCCTCCTTCCTTTCCTTAGGGATTTCGACCTTCCTATTGATCACTATGTTACCACATTCCCCTTTATTACTTGAATGCTTTATAGTGAAATGGTCAAGAGAAGAGAAAGAAAAGGATTTACAACAAAAGCTTGTGTTTTAGAGGGATTCTTTTTGTAGTAGAGGTTTTTGTAAGAATGGCTAGCCAAGGTTGGTCGGTGTTTAGGCTAGTTTAGATAAATGTTTTATTCTTATAATGTGGCGTCGTTGTTTACTGATTTATAGCGCCTTTTTGTTATTGACTAACTTCCCTAGTCCGCCCTTTCAGGTTTTCAGCCTAGGATGCTGTGCTTTTTGTCCTAATTTTTGTCTAGGTTTCCTTTTTGTATTTATTTTTTTAGGAATACCTAGCGGACTTTTATAACCCTAACTTTTGCCCAGGCTACCCTTTATTATTGTTCGGGTTTCCTGTTGGGTTTACCCTAACTTTTGTGCAGCCCCCTTTGTGGGTTTCCCGCCGGGTATTTTGCCCTTTTATTTTCTTGTCTTGGCCTTTGGCCTTGACGGGCTCTCCTTTTTTGTATATGTATATTTTTTGCACAACATTATCGAAACTTGACTTTATTGAGATAAATTTTATCAATGTTTCTAGTTAATCAATCATATTTGACTTTGCTTTATGACGCGTTGCTTATTCTGACGCAATTTGGAATAAAACGTTTATCTAAACCTTGTTTATTAAAATGGGGTATAGATACATTTAGTAAGAAAAGAAGCAGATAGTAAGAATAGCATTCTTTTGTAATTTTAGGGAAATGTGTGCCCTAAAGATGCTCGGGGGACGAGCATACCCCGAGAAGTGATCTCTAATAGTCACTAGGTTTACATCCCTTAGAATTAGAAGAAGGACACCTAATGACTAACGCTACCCTTTGCGCTAATACCCCTCCTTTTCGGAATATCGTCTTCGAGGGGTAAGACTTCCCTGCTTTCCGTATGGTTTGATCTTTTGTGGGGTCGTACCCTAAACCATACTTTAGAGGATTATCTTTGAAATCTGGTGGCTCTTTTATTCCTTGAGCATTTTTTCCGAGCCCCTGTCCTGGGCGATATCCATATCCTCTCATCATATGGGCCACTTTCGTATTATCAGGGAGTCTTTCTATGTTGGCAATTTCAAGCGCTTGAAAAGACGTTTCAAGAGCCTCTTCAGATGCATCCACATATGGTTGGACAGACGGTTTGCTAATCAGAAAGTCTTCTTCAGCTTGAACTGTGACGAGTTTATCATTTGTCACAAACTTGAATTTTTGGTGGAGCGTTGAAGGTATTGCCTTAGCGCTATGAATCCAAGGTCTACCAAGGAGACAACTATATGCCGGCGTGATATCCATCACGTGGAAGTCTATATTGAAGATAGTAGGGCCGATTTGGATTGGTAGACTAATCTCTCCTACTACTTCACGTCTTGATCCGTCAAAGGCTCGAACAACTGTATTACTCGGGCGCATGTGGGTTCCTTGCACTGTTATCTTGTCGAGTGTGCTTTTAGGCATGACGTTTAAGGATGACCCATTATCCACAAGAACTTTGGAAATGAGATATTCTTTGCATTTGACAGAGATATGCAAAGGCTTATTATGATTTGACCCTTCCAAAGGGAATTCTTCATTGGTGAAGGTAAGATGATTATTGGCTGTAATATTACCAATAATCCCTTCGAACTTATCTTGGGATATTGCATGCGGAACGAATGATTCATTCAAAACCTTTAACAGTGCGTTTCGATGCGGTTCCGAACTCATGATGAATGATAACAAAGTTATCTTTGCTGGAGTACGATTGAGTTGATCTATGATGGAGTACTCGCTTTGTCTTATGTACTGGAGTAACTCATCTGTCTCCTCCTTAGATTCCTTTTCTTCTTCGGCTTTATTTTTCATTTTATCTTTAGGAATATTATCTTGTAATTCCTTGGGGGAATACATTCTTCCGCTTCTTGTCATGCCCCCAATACCGGCTATGTTGGAGATATCTTGATTGACTGACGATTCTTCTGAGTATCTCCAAGGTACAGCTTTATTTGATTCATAAGGGAAAGGATGCGGTATGAATAAGCGTAAAGGCATTATTGCTTCTTCCCTTTTAGTGTTTGGAATGATTAACGGTGCTTGTTTGTTATTATCTTCGAGTTTATCGACTGTCGTAGAGATTTTGATGACGAAAGGCTTCTTTTCCATTTTTCTGATTTGTGGAAAGCATATCAGTTAATCCTTTCTTTTTATTATCTTTGTTATTAAAATGAGGAGGGATGTATGAATGTATGCAATTTATGAATGCAATATACAATTTAAGGAAAAGAAATCCTTTTATTAGAAAGTGTAAATCCTTCTATACAATGCTTTGAAGCAAATGTTGACAAAAGCGAAAAAGCTTGAAGAATCCTATAGGTAAATTAGGCTTTCTTCGTAATTCATCTTCAGCTATTATCACGTGATTTCTGAGCATCTTGATTTGCTCAGATACCGCCTAGCTCATATCTTCATTATATCGACGAGCCTCTTTTATCTTCTCTTCTTGATGAACGATCAAGGCATGCTGCTGATCAGACCTCTCTATTATTTGGTCCTTTTCACGAAGTAGTTGACCATACTGAGCTAATCCATCCTTTTCTTTTTCATGTAGCTCTTCTAGGTCTTCTCTGTATTTTTCAGCGGTTTCCCACCACTTTTGTGCTTCTGACCGAGTATTTGCTAGGTCATCTTGTATTAGCTTGATCGTTCTTGCCTGTTCTGCAAGCGTGCTCTCAAGATGTGCTATTTCGTCATTCATGTCCCGGAACAGACTATCTTGCTCAAGCCTCGGAATCTTCAATGCTTGTTTAGTCTTTTCCTGATAGTCAGCACAATCATTCTTAAGACGCTCTATTTCGTGGTCCTTCTTTCTACATTGCCTTTTTAGACCATCTATTATAAGGGTTGATTCTTGTTCTTTTTCTTCAAAAGCCCTCAGCTGAGCTTCCATGACTTCAACCCTCTTGTTTAAGGCATTAACCTGCAATTGTAGCTCTTCACCGACTAACGTTGTAGTGAATGCAGCAGATGGTTGGGGTATCCCTCTATTTTTCTTCCATTCTTCATATTCATGGGATGCAGATACCTGAACCTTTCCGAGTTCTTTATCTCCCATGTAGACTGGTCTTTCCCATGCTTTCCGGACAACAGATACTTCTTTAAAGCTATGGGAATAATGGCATAGACTCAGCCTTCTGAGCTCCTCTTGAGTTGGTGCGGTCTGGGTTCTCATAAGTTGTCTCATAGCCATCTTAGGAGAGTAGGCTATACAACCCCTGAGACCTAGTAATGGTATGCTCAGGTAATCTCCACATCGTACGAGAATATAACCGGGTCGGAACCAAGGGCAGACCCAAGATATGTGCTCTAGGTTCCAGCTTTCTAACTCGGTTTTCCATTCTAGCACTTGACGATGCTGAAGAGGGATTTTTGAAAAATTCCTTAAAGGATCAGGAAATACGCCCATATGGCTTGATGCGTAGAAATGAGTAATACCCCACACGTATAGTAGTGAAGTGCAGCATCTAAGTGTTTTTCCCTGTTTCTGTCGACAAAATTCTACTGAAAGCAGGGTGTCAGCAAGGATTGCAGGTATAGGACTTTTTGAGTATACATCCCAGGCAAAGAATACGTCCATTGCAGCATGATCCACGATGTTCACATGGAATGGGAATAATATGATTCCGAACATTGCCAATGCTAGAGTTTTGTTGAATGTAGACCAGTCCTTCTTTTCAGCCAAAGAGACTAAGTGGTCTTCTATTATAGCCATTTTCCAACCTCTGATATTCCCTTTTCCTTCTAGGGTGGATTGATGAGGAGGCAGTCGTATAATAGTAGCAACCTTACTCACGGCCGTATATACTCCTGAGCAAACGTAGACCCCAACTGACTGAGGCCATCTGACCATGAGTTCATATTCTTCTAAGGTTGGTACCAAGGCAAACTGCGAGAACTCGAAGCAATGTAGATCGGGACTCCAGAAGTGGACCAATGCTCTAACAAATATTGGATCAATGCTGATTTTCAGGAGGTCAAGAATTCTTCCGTAAGATTTCTCAAAGCTAGCATAGACCTCCGGCGGCATATATGTACACAAATGCCTTAACTTCTCTACACGACATAGAAGGATCTCCACTTTCTTTAATTGTCTATTACCGGATCCCTCCATTATCTAGCAAAAGTGAAAATGCATGATATGAGGATGAGTTTTTGTAAATGCATGTATGCAAGTGTTTGTTTTTCTAAGTATTATCATGTTTTATTCCTAATATGATGCATGATAGTACTTGGTTTTTCTTGAAATGAAAGCTTATCTATATGAATGTTTTATGGATTTTAATGAAGAGAGTCCTATTTTCTTCTCTTTTTATTCTTATGAACAAAAGTTAGTATGCATTGTAAGGCTTTTGCTAAGAATTTTTATTTTGTAACAAAGGTATTTTATGACTTTAATTTGTTTTTATATTTTTTATGACCCTTTATCTCTTCTGTCGGTCAACGTGGCTACTTAGCTTACAAAGAACCTGAAACCAGGCTAGCTTAACTGAAGACTGTCCGAGATAAAGGTCTTTATCTTATCACTTTTTGTGATTTTTAGGGTTTTTCATTTTTTTTTTGTATGATTACCCTATGCTAATGCATCAATACAAATGCAACAAACAAATGCACACACAATTCATTCACCCACGAGCAGAGCCACGCTTATTTAATCATGAGGTAGGGTTTTCCTGCAGAAACGTGCTTGGTTTGGGTGGTTCTAACTGTTCTCACCAAGGCCAAAGGTCCCCAAGGTGCCCCCATTATAGGGACCTCTCAATCTCTCAGTCCTCGGGTCATGCACGGAACTCCGTGGCGACATCCTTAGACCAAAAGAAGAGAGTTATCACCTTGAGTTGGTGGTTTCTGACAACGATTGTAGCCCCGTGTGCCAACATGTCGGTCGTATCTGCCACCCACTCCCTATAGGTATTCACTCTTGCCCCCGGGTATAGAGGAACTGTTGTGTGCAAGGGTTTTGTGTGCAATTTATATTTCAAACAATTTGCAGAAGTAATCATACAGCAGTTATTAAAGCCATACAATAAAAATACAGAAAAGGGTAAAGGCATAATTTCAAATCTTTACTTAGTTTGAATTTATCCGTCACTAAATGGGATCAACTCTCTAGCTTCCCCAGTGGAGTCGCCATCTGTCGCCGCCGTCCGTTCCAACGTCCTGGGACATCTCGAACGTTCTGCGAGCGGTCGCGAAAAGATGGTTGAGACTCGCGTTTTTTGTAAAAAATATGTTCATTGCTTCCGAGGCGCTCAACGCTGAACTATCCTCTAATAGAAGCAAGGTTTTCGAAAAGGGTTCCCCAGTGGAGTCGCCATCTGTCGCCGTCGTCCGTTCCGACGTCCTGGGACATCTCGAACGTTCTGCGAGCGGTCGCGAAAAGATGGTTGAGACTCACGTTTTTTGTAAAAAATATGTTCATTGCTTCCGAGGCGCTCAACGCTGAACTATCCTCTAATAGAAGCAAGGTTTTCGAAAAGGGTTCTTCTGGAGTCGCCACCAATGTTTTGACCATAAACATTGGAAAAGGAGAAAAAGGCATTGATTTTAGTAAAAACCAAACTTGGCCATTATAACTAGAGTCGGGTAAGGGAGTTAGTTACGTGTGGGGAATGTATTAGCACCCCACAACGCCCCTTTCGGGTTCCCTATGACGGATTAATTCATTTAAGTATAGATTACAAGAAATTACGCTTTTACCCTATTTTATTCGTACAATAAATATGGCTATCTACATGATTTATCTACATTGCATACAGAAAGTAGTAAATAAAGCAATAAAAGGGAAGAGAATTGAGAAGAACCTCCGAAGCAAGCTTTATATTAGAAGTCTTTTACAAAGAGGATGCTTTACGGCAATCCTTCGCTCTACAATGACTCTCCTCACGAATATAGACTCGACTCGACTAAAGTTTTATAGAAGAATCGAATGCTGGAATCTAGTTCCTTAACTGATTGTTACCTATTTAAGGCAATCAAAGAGTTCATTCGAGGTAGGGAGAGAAGTAGACAAGTCTTCTGAGTTGTCTGGCGTGTGGAATAGTGCCAAATGAGCTTCAAATTTATAGTTTTCGCTGCCTGCACCTTTGGGACGCGCGTCTGGAGTGGGACGGCCGTCTGGGTTGGGATGGCCGTCCCAAATGCCACTTTTGCACTGACTGGGACCACCTGGGGATCCGGGACTGGCAGTCCCATTTGGGACGGCCGTCCCAAATGGCCAGGAAAGGTTCGTCTCGACCTGTTTTGGCCAGCTTTCGTGTTCTGGGACCCCCGGGAAGCTTTCTTTTGTGTATTCGGACGTCGTTTGATGCCGATAAACGTTCGTTGAAGCTTTATCTTCATATAGGAAGTCTTCTTGACCTTTTATAAAGATGGCAGGCGAGCTTTGTCTTTGTAAGAAGTCTCTTTAGCCTTTTAAATGAGAGACCGTCTGAACTCCGAGTTTTGCTGTAGGAGGTCTCCTTGGTTTTTTATTAAGAAGCCAGGCAAACTTTATCTCCTTGTGAAGTTTCCCTAGCTTTTATTGAGAGGTTGGGCAAAATTAGGGGTCTACAAGGCTTACGCATTATCCCCATTAAAAAGCCATATTTCAAAATCGCGATAAAAAAGAGATAAATCGCGAAAAAAGGCGAAATCAATCCTAACTCTTTGGCAATTAATAAAATCCCTAAGTAGGTCACCGCAGAAAAGGGAAAATCAACGAAAAAGAAGTAATCGGAAATTCCAATGAAACAAGAGTATCGGCAAAGCAATCTCATACCAACAAACATCAAACAAGGAGTCAAAACTCCATTCCCTCAAAGGGGAAATAAAAATTAGATCCGGGAAGGCAACCAATTCCCCGGTGGATCAATAAAAAAGAAAGATCATCCCCAGTGAGCCTACTGCAAAGGCAAAACTTCATATTCATCATCATAATGTCATTTGCCTATGCATAGGCAAGACCTGGCAAGCAAGAGTCAGCATCCCCATAAGGGAATATCAGCCTAGTCAGAGGCAAAGCAAATGCAGCCAAAAGTCTTCACGTCCGATGAAGCATCTGCCTACTCAGAGGCATTACCAGAAACTCAATGGAGTATTTGCCTGCTCAGAGGCACCATCAAAATCAACAAATTTTTCAATGGATATCCGCCTACTTAAGAGGCGTCCCCAAGATTAACAAATCCTTAGAGGATTCCTGCCTACCTAAGAGGCACTCATAAAACATCCCCGACAACCAGCAAAATCGGATGACAAATACCAAGAGATCAAAACAAAGAATCCCCAGCAACCAACAAGCTGGATGAGCACCCACAAAATTCCCGGCACAGACCGGACAAATCTCAGAAGACGAGAGAACACACCTCAAACACCTGGCGCATGAGCTAGAGCAGTAAGCCGCCACCACAACCAAAGGATCAGCTACCGCAAGAAGGAGCATCCAGAGGCACAACACCAGATGGGGGTGTATACTCATCGGGCCTTACAAAAGGGGGCTCACCGGACGGGGGTTCATACTCGTCAAGCACCAGATGGGGGTGTATACTCATCAGGCCTTACAAAAGGGGGCTTACCGGGCAAGGGTTCATACTCGTCAAACCATATGGGGGTTCGTACTCATCAGCCGAAAGGATCAGCTATCGCTAGAAGAAGCATCCTGGAAGCACACCTTTCCCCAGAAGATCAACCGCCACAAAGACGAAACATCTGAAGGACAACCGGGCAAGAGGGTCAACTCCTTTACCCTCCAGTCGATCTCCTTGGCACAAAAGGCCAACAGTTGACCAGTCGGGTAAAGGGGGGGCAGCGGTAAACCCCAAATCTTGCCCGACCTCATAATAAAGATCAGAAGACCTCCTTTTTGAAGATGGATGAAGCCTAAGAAGCCATTAGGAGAGACTATTAGGCCTCATAATAGGATAGGAGGGATTTTTGGCACAAAAATAAGGATTTTCGCCTTTTGGGGTCGAGACCGTCGTCTCGGATTCGAGACCGCCGTCTCACCTTGCACAAGTGACGAGACCGCCGTCTGGAATGTCGAGACGGTCGTCTCGACCTTGTCAGACGAGACGGTCGTCTTGACCTGACAGGCGCGAATCCCTATAAATAGGGCCTCCCTTCCCCTCATTTCTCACAGTTCTTCCTCCTTCTCTCTAAAAATCTCTTCAAATTCTCTCTCTAGAATCCCTTCGAAGCATTTCCGGAGTTTCTGAGCATTTCTAAGAGTGTTTTTTAGCGTTTTGAGAGGTTTCCGATGCTGTGTAGAGTGAAGGGCTGCCACATAGCACCCTAATTTTTAAAAGAATTAATAGAAAGCTTGCTTCGAAGGTTTCTACTCTCTCTCTCTCTACTTTACCGCTTTATTTTTAATTATGCAATAGACATTAGGGTCATGTAGTCATAATTTTAAATTCCGCAAAATAAAAGGGTAAAAGCATATTTTTCGGTTTATTTACTTAGAATAGTTGGCCTATCATAGGGAACTCGAAAGGGGCGTTGTAAAGGAACTAACACTTCCTTTACGCGTAATTAACTCCCTTACCCAACTCTGGTTCTAACGACCAAAGTTGGTTTTTTGAAAACTAACGCCTTTTAACCCCTTTTCCGATGTTTCCGGTAAAAACATCGGTAGCGACTCCAGATAACCCTTCAAAACTAGCTCTTGGATTAGCCCGGTTATCGGACAATCCAAGAGCGCCCTTTCGAAAACCTCGCCCCTAGGTTCAGCCCGGTTATCAGACAACCTAAAGGCGTTGTAACCACCAATAAAAAAACGCGAAAAATGGAAAGTCGAAACCATCGCATCGCTCCGACCACCTCGTTTTGATGGCGACGGCAGTCTGGAACAATCAAAATGAAAGTACAGGAGACAACCACCTAAAATAGAACGTGAAAAACCCTACAATGGTTGTTGCTGCTCCTCTCTCCTCTGCATGGAAACTTAAACCTAGAATCCCCCTCCCACACCAGACCAGCTGGGCCCAAAAAGAATTTGAACAAATAAAAATACAAAATAAAAGAAAATGAAAAAGACAAGAATGACATGGCAGGTGACGTGGCAATGACATGGCAATGATGTGGCAATGACATGGCAATGACGTGGCAGTGCCTCTTAAAGTCCAAAAATTAAATTCTAAACCCAATGAAACATGCAATTAATTAATTAACAGAATTATTAGTCCAATGAAGCCTAATAATTGAAAACACACTAATAATAGACAATTAAGCACAATGAAACAATTAAGATAGGTATAGAAAGATAAGAAAATGCAGGAAAATAATGGCTCATCACTTCTATTCAGGCGTTAGGTTGTGTCTTGATGCAAGATAAGAGGGCGGTGGCATATGCGTCGAGACAACTGAGAATTCATGAGAGGAATTATCCCATTCATGACTTAGAACTAGCAGCAGTGGTGTTTGCTCTCAAGATATGGAGGCATTACCTTTATGGAGTCAGATTTGAAGTTTTTAGTGATCACAAGAGCCTAAAGTATTTATTTGATCAGAAGGAACTAAATATGAGACAGAGAAGATGGATGGAGTTTCTAAAGGATTATGACTTTCAATTACTTTATCATCTAGGGAAGGCGAATTTGGTGGCTGACGCCTTGAGTAGGAAGGTAGTTCAAATGTTAACAATGACGATGGATGAATTGAGATTACTCAAGCAGTTCAAAGATCTGCATCTAGATGTAGAATTTCGTGATACTAGCATTAGTTGTGGTAGCATTACCATTACTAATGATTTGCTCGAGATGATCAGAGATAGACAACATGGGGATATGACGTTGAAAGGTGTTATGGATCAGTTAGGATCCGAGCAGACCATTGACTACAAGATGAGTTAGGATAGTATTCTGAGATTCAGAGGAAGGATTTGTATTCCTGTTGACCAGGATTTGAAGAGAGCAATACTAGATGAAGGTCATCGGAGTCGTCTGAGTCTACACCTTGGTATGACTAAGATGTATTAGGATCTAAAGAAGGTTTATTGGTGGTCTAGTATGAGGAGAGATATTGCAGAGTATGTGGCTGCTTGTTTGACTTGTCAGAAAGCAAAGGTGGAACACCAGAGGCCGGGAGGAATGCTACAACAAATGGAGATACCTGAGTGGAAGTGGGATAACATTACCATGGATTTTGTTACCCATTTACCCTGGATAGTTCGGGGGCATGATTCGATCTGGGTGATAGTGGATAGATTGACGAAGAGTGCACATTTCCTCCCTGTAAATCTGAAGATATCTATGGCTAAGCTGGCACAACTATATATTCACGAGATTGTCCGATTACATGGGATGTCATCTAGCATTATCTCAGATAGGGATCCTAGATTTACTTCACAATTCTAGCAGACTTTACAAGAGGCATTAGGTACCTGACTTAGGTTAAGTTCAACCTATCATCCCCAGACATATGGACAGTCAAAGAGGATTATCCAGTCACTAGAAGACTTGTTGAGGTCTTGTGTGTTGGATAATCTAGGAAGTTGGGATGATATCCTTCCATTAATAGAGTTCACATATAATAACCACTATCATGCTAGTATCGAAATGGCACCATATGAGGCTCTTTATGAGAGGAGGTGTCAAACACCTTTATGTTGGTATCAAGATGAGGAGAAAGTGTTGATCGGACCTGAGTTACTCCAGCAGACAACAGAGAAGGTTCGGGAGATATAGGAGAAATTGAGAGCTACTATGAGTAAACAAAAATCATATGCGGACCAGAGGAGGAGGCCTTTGGAATTTGAGGGGGGAGACCATGTATTTTTGAGAATCAGACCTACTACTAGAGTAGGAAGGGCAATTAAGTCTAAGAAGTTGACTCCCAAGTTTATTGGTCCATATCAGATTTTGAAGAAGGTAGGTTCAATGGTGTTAGAAATGTAGGCTGAGATCAAGAGGGGGGATGAATTGATCTTTGAAAGATTTTCGCAATTTACAGATCATCTATTTCAAAGATTAAGAATTCTGACCAGTTCTTGAATCAGACAGCAAGCAATCAAAATAAAGATAGTGACAGAATTAAAAGAGAGAAAGGTTTAGAAAGATACAACCAAGATTTATACTGGTTCACCCAATCCCAGGGCTACGTCTAGTTTCCAGCCAAATTCCAGTTGGGTTCCACTAGATTGAACGTTTTACAGATTACAACTTTAATCTCACACTCAATCTATCACAAGAACCAAAATTCTAGTTCCTGCACCTAAACCTTCACCAAGAACCAAAATTCCAGTTCTTGACCAACCCTGCAGCCAAATTCCAGCCACAGAAACCAGTGCCCACAATTCCAGGCACCCACAATACAGTAAAGAAAGTAAAGAAACAAATAGAAGAAACTTAGAACGCTCAAACCAGATTTATGCAACTCTGCAGTATGAGTTTCTTCTCCAAAAGAATGCAATTTTGCCTCAAGAAAGAACTTCAATGAACTTCACAAAACTAGCGCGATTCTCTCTTGAAAGTAGTACTTATGATTGCTTGATTGATTGCTAAAAGATATGTTTTAAAAGGTTCAAGCAATACTATTTATATAGAAGATTTTCAAAACTATCTGGTTTATTTAATCTGTTAAAATAATCTTTTAATCTGTTAAAAGTTTTGTTTTAATCTGTTAAAACTTCTTTTAATCTGTTAAAATGTTCTTGATTATTTTCCAGATGTGTTTTAACTGATACGACAACGTTTATATCAATTAAAACTCTTTGTAAAAAATCTTCTAAACTGTTTTAATTGATTGTTTCGTCTTTTAATCGATTAAAATACTGCAAAACATTCTTATAAACTTTTCTAAGTGATTTTAACTAATAATAATCTGTTTTAATTGATTAAAACACTTTGAAAAAAATTCATTTAGTTATTTTAATCGATTGAAACGCATTTTAATCGATTATAATTCTGCCAAAAGATTTCATAAAACTTTCTAAGTTATTTTAACCGATAGCAAGCTTGTTTTAATCGATTAAAACATTCGGAAAAACCTCTTAGTTGTTTTAATCGATTATTTCACATTTGTATCGATTAAAATATCGACGTAACAACTTTCAAACCACTTCAAGTTATTTCAATCGATTATTTCGAGTTTGTATCAATTAAAATTCTGCTAGAACACTTTTAAAATATTCTTAATCGATTGTATCAATTATATATCAGTTAAAATACTGGCAGAAGGTTTTCAAAAATCCTTCTAATGAAAACAATCGATTATTTCGAAAACATATCAGTTAAAAACCTGTTACAAAAGTGTTAAGAACATTTTAGTTGATAAAGCTTATATGCAATTAGTTAAAAATAGCTAATTAAAAACCTTTTATCAAAATGCTTTGTTTTTAACCGTTTAAACATTTTTTAGAGGCATTTGCAAAATCTTTTAAATGAAGAAACCTCATGCAGCAGAGAGATAAAAATGATTATACCTAAGCAGAGATGCAGACTCACTAATCCCACTACTCTTTTATCTAAGTGACCTTTGACTGCCACAAAGTAGCCTTTGACTTCATTTTTGACTTCATCAAATCAACAAGATCTTTGCCAAAGTAATTCAATAAGATCTTCATCACTTTTAGTCTCCCCTTATTTGATGAAGACAAACACCTCTTTGAATAATAACTCTGCAGAAGAAGTCACTTGAATATATAGATTAGTGAGTATTCAAAAATTAATCATTTTCCCATTTCTCCCCCTATATTGCTACTCCCCCTAAATGAGGAAAATCAATTATAAAAGCAAAGCAATTATTTCTCCCCCTTTTGACTTCATCAAAAATAGGGAACAGAGGAATAAAGCAAATACAATGCATGACAATTAACAAAATTTGTTTTTGAAACCAGTAAGAAAATATGAACAAGATACTTTACTCATATAAAGATCAATCAAAGTTGATTTAAACTTGTCTTCATTAACACGTTTGTAATGAATACAATTAATACGTGTAAAGATAAGGGAATCATGCTTTAGTAGCATGTTACAAGAACAACCATTAACTAAAGCCTTTAATTTTTCTTTCCCAGAGTAATAATCGATTAAAAACAGTACGAAATCGATTAAAATGATCTTGTTACTAATTTTAATTGATTAAAATAATGTTTTAATCGATTAAAACAATGATGTATTTCGAAAGTTTGAAACATAAGTTGATTTAATCGATATTTAATTGATTAAAACAGGAAGAAAAATGTTGTATAAGTGCTTTTAATCGATTTAAAGCTTGTTTATATCGATTAATACAACCAATTTTGAAAACTAAGTAATGTTTGATGCATCTATCATGCCTAATTCAGTTCAGATTTTGTAAAAACGATTATTAGGAACATGTTTTAAAATAATATCAACTAGATTGATTAAATTTTAACCTATAGATCCATCAAAATCAGAACAGTATCTTTTTTAGTTGATTTAACTGATGTAAACTAGTTTTAGTTGATACAAACACATGACATACATGTTTTAATCGATTAATACGCAAATTAATCAATTATTTTGATGTGAATTTCCTATGTAAGTGTTACTTTTAATTGATTTAATCGATTGAATCTAATTTGTTTCAGCTAAAATTATCAGAGAATTATATTTGATCCTATCTAGGCTCTTCTTAATTCAACTTAAAACCTACATCATATTTAGCAAAGTTAAAAAGATTGTTTCTGGTTTACAACCAGTTAATATTATAGACCAGAAATGAAAATTAGCAGTAAAAGAAATATGCCATAAGAAAAAAGATAGGAAGGGACCCTTCTTTCAACAACTCAATCATCCCAATTCCCTTGGTTGAGCTACATATCTTCCAGTTTGGTGTAAATATCAGCAATCTGGTTTCCAAGGTTTGTGAACTGATTATTGATCTGCTGGAAATGTTGATAGGTCATTTGCATATGCTTTCTTTGGTTTTCCTGCATTGTGGCCATTTGAGAAAGCATTAACCTTTCAAATTGAGACAGAGGAGTTCCACGGTCAGGTTGTTCCAAGTAGGGAATTATCTCCATGTTCTCATATGATGCCTCCCCACCAGTGGATTCAGGAACTTCAGCAGCAGCTGGAGAGGAAGGAATTTGACCTTGCTCATCTTGTTCTTCATCTTCTTCCTCATCTTCAGACATCTCAGCATCAACTTTTGAAATCCATTCATCATCAATTTTGATATATCCCATTTTTCTCAAAGTGGAGTCATCAATTTCATTTGAAGCTTTAGGAGTTTCTATGCTTTCTCCTGTAAGATCAACTTCAAAGTATCTAAAGAAATTGTTAATTAACATGGCATACGGCAGTTTGTAATCCGCCAACCTTTTTGCCTTCAACATGTGATATTTAATCACATAAACCCAATTTACCCGAATATTATTAGAGATGCAGTACATTAGGGCAAGATCTCCCTCATTAAGTATAGCATGATTACTCCCTCTTGGAGTAAGCATCCAAGCCACAATGAAAGCTAGCAGTCTATGTTCAAGTAAAAGTTTTCCAGCATTTAAAATTCTTACCGAATCATTTGGATCCTTAAGACAAGACCTGAAAAATTGTATTTTGTTGAAGTCGGGAATTTCATAGATGTTCCCTCCGGATACTTTGACACCGCTATCCCCGAGACCAAGCAACTTGTTCCCAAACGAAGGAGTAATTTCCATATTGACTCCCTTCACTTGAGATCTGATTGTTGAACCATTCACTGTTAAATTGGAGTAAAAGACCCGAACCAAATCAGGTTGAATATTCCTAGTAAACTCCATGAAGGTTCTTAGTTTTTGACTTTTCAGTTTTCTTCTCATACCAGTAAATCCTTCTTCATCAAGCCACTTGAATTTGATAAACTTTGGAATTACTATCTGCTTCTGACTGAACTCAGTAATGAAGGTGTTCATTTTCCCAATATCACCATCAAACCATGCTTCCAAATGACCACCAGGATTAGCAGCAGAGGAAGATTCTCCTTTATACTTCTTTCTTGATTTTGATCTCCTAAGCATCTTGTTGTATTGTTTAGAGAGGGGTTTTGAAACGTGAGTACAAGAAAGAAGAGAGAAGGAATTTGAACCATAAAATACAGAATGAGAATAATGGACTTCAAGTGAGCAAAATGAAGAGTTACGGATATCAAATTTTGTGAATTGCAGTCCAATTTGACAGAATCTGCAAAAAACAGCTTTAATTGCACATGTCCCCTTGACTGAAGGCAGAGGCGCAGATTTCTGGACAGTGGGTACATCAGCTAAAGTGTTCTTGGAAAGAAGTTTGACTTGGTCAAAGAATATTTTAAATGTATTATGCAGATTTTGATTAACACAAAAACTTGAAATTTTGACTCTGATTTGCTGACCAATTTTCAATTGGATGTTGTAAAAATGATTTTCAGGAACAAATTAATCGATTAATCACCAAATTAACCTATTAATTTGATTTTTAATACTAAGTTTAAAAAGGCAACAGTGAAATAATCGATTAATTCACAACAGAATCGATTATTTCTGTACTAGAAGAAATTAATAAAATGATAACAGAATTTTAATCGATTAAAACAAAGAAGAATCGATTAAATTTGACCTTTTAGTGGTTTTAACTGATATAAATCCCTTTTAATCGATTAAAACAGTTAAACTAAAAATCCTGAGAGCATTTTAATTGATTAATTCGTATTTTAATAGATTAAAACTGTATGGACAACTTTTCTGGTATTCTCTGTAAGTGATTTTAATCGATTAAAACTGTTTTATATCAATTAAAACAATCAGTTTATGAAACCAGAACCAAATTTGTTGTTTTGAACACCAAGGGACTTCTAGATTTTGTTCCTGCAAAACAGATTTAGCATGTTTCTGGTACCCTTTTTATAATTACTGGGTCCAATCAGGTTATTTGAAATGAATTTTTAGGAATCCACTTCATTCTACCTCTAGGAATAGCATACTTCTTAATTCTACAATATTTCACAGAATGACCTTTTTTCATGCAGTAAAAACATTTAATCACAGATGATGAGTATGATTTCCTGTTTACATTTGTTTTTCTGAATTTCTTGCTAGATGTAAATCCAATGCCAGATTTGTCAAAAATAAGTTTTTGTGACCCAAGAAGAACATCAAGATTAGCTTGACCTTGTGTAAACTTTGAAACAGTTTGTAATAAAAAATCAATCTTCTTTTGTAATTCTGAACACTTATTACATGGTTTATTACATACACAATCAGAATTATCATGGATTAATTTAAAAAAATCAAGATCAGTTTCATCTTTAAGAATTTTCTTTTCAAGAGAATCTACTCTATTTACTAACCAATTATTCATGCCTTTTAGCCTATCATTTTCTTTTTGCAGTTTCTTAGTTTCTTCATGCATTTCATTAAATGCTTCTTGTAATGAATTATAATTCACCAAATTTGAAGAAGAGTTAGAACTTACACTACTGGTTTGATGATTTTGATTTGCCATTAGACACAAGTTAGCTTCTTCATTATCAGAATTTTCTGTTGATGAAGTATCATTATCATCCCATGCAACATATGCTCTTGTAGACCCCAAATCTTGCCCGGCCTCCAAATAAAGTCAGAAGACCCCCTATTTGAAGACGGTCGAAGCCTAACAAGCCACTAGGAGAGACTATTAGGCCCCCGTACTAAGATAGGAAGGTTTTTTGGCCCGAAAATAAAGTTTCTCGCCCTGAAGGGATGAGACCGCCGTCTGGAAGGACCAGACCGCCGTCTCGTCTCAACGCCAGGACGAGACCACCGTCTCGATTGTCCATACGGCGGTCTCGTCTCCTGCAAAGGTCGAGACGGCGGTCTGGATTTTCCAGACAGCGGTCTCGATTCCTGCCTGGTCGAGACGGCGGTCTGGATTATCCAGACGGCGGTCTCGACCCTCTGCCATGAACGAGATGGCGGTCTGGACTTTCCAGACGGCGGTCTCGACCTGTCAGGCGCGAAAAACTATAAATAGGGATCCTCCCCCCCTCATTTCCACACAGAATCAACATAGCTCTCCCTTCTCTCTAGACTTTCTCTCTCTAAGAATCCCTCCGAGGCATTTCCGGAGTTTCTGAGTGTCTCTTGGCATAAACTGAGCGTTCTAAATCTCCTTTAGAATCACACCGAGGCAACTCCGGAGTTTTGAGAGTTGTAGAGTGAAGGGTTGCCAAAACGCACCCTCTCTTTTAAAATATAAAAGCTTGCTTTGGAGGTGCATATTCTCCCTCTCTATTTTTATTACTGCCATTTAAATTACGCAATAGAAGCTAGGGCCATGTAGTCATAAACTTAAATTCTGCATAATAAGAGGGTAAAAGCGCATTTTTCCAGTTTAATTATTTATTCAAAGTAGCCGGCCTATCATAGGGAACCCGAAAGGGGCGTCGTAAAAGAACTAACACTTCCTTTACACGTAACTAACTCCCTTACCCAACTCTGGTTCTAATGACCAAAGTTGGTTTTTGAAAACCAACGCCTTTTTAAAACCCCTTTTTCGATGTTTATGGTAAAAATATCGGTGGCGACTCCATAGAACCCAAATTAAATAAATCCCTGGGTTAGCCCGGTTATCGGACAACCCAGGGATACTTTCAAAAACCTCGCCCCTAGGTTAGCCCGGTTATCGGACAACCTAAAGGCGTTGTAACCACCCATAAAAACGCGAACACCAAAGAGGGTCGAAAAAACCATCGCGTCGCTCCGACCGCCTCCTTTTTTACGGCGGCGACAGATGGCAACTCCACTGGGGAAGCCTAGAGAGTTGATCCCATTTAGTAATAGGCTGGCTCAAAAATAATTAAACCAAGAAAATAGCGCTTTTACCCTACCTTGTATTATAACATGCTTTATTGTTTGGCTTTCAAATAACTGTTGCTTGTTTCTACTTACGCAATTGATTGAAATATAAATTGCACACAAAACCCTCGCACACTACAGTTCCCTCTATACCCGGGGCAAGTGAGATAACCATAGGGAGTGGGTGGCGAGTACGGTTCGCTGCAGTTAGGGCCTTGTGCCCACCCGGTGTGATCGGAAACCACCACTCAAGGTGATAACCTTCCTCTTTTGGCAACAAGACCGACTCCGGCCTTAGTGTTGAGCATGGTCGGACGGCTGGAGAGTGGGGACCCTATAATGGGGGCACCTTGGGGGCCTTAGCCTGGTGAGAACAGTTAGAACCTACCCTAACCAATGCACTTTTCTGCAGGAAAACCCTACCTCGTGATAAAAATGAACTCTCGCCTGTTCGGGGATGATCGAATTGTGTGTGCATATGATTGTTGCATTTGTATGTTGCATAGCATAAACAAACAACGAACAAAATCACAAAAAATATTTTACAAATAAACACCCTTATCTCGGACGATCTGCCTTTTAGCTAGCCTGGTTTCGGGTTCTTTATAAGCTAAGTAGCCACGCAGTTCGACGGAAGAGATAAGGGACGCTAAATATTTCTTTCGCATAAAGCCATATTTTATCTCGGACGATCTGCCTTTTAGCTAGCCTGGTTTCGGGTTCTTTGTAAGCTAAGTAGCCACGCAGTTCCAACAGAAGAGATAAAAGGCTATAAAATAAACAAATAAACATCAAATAAAAATACAAAAACATCAATAATAAACAACTTCTGACAAAGTCAACTCATTCATTATGCATCATACCATGAGTAAAGAAAAACCAAGAGAGAAAATAAAAATGAAAGCGCATTCAGCATCATTCAAACAGAATCTCTCATGCATAAGCATACCCATGTTAGTTTAAGCACTCAACATGCATTAATAAAACTTTTTCGGACATTCTAGAAAGTGGCTGGTCCTCTCCCCGCTCGTACTCATGCACAAAAAGTAAAGGCGATGGAAAAATTAGAGGAGCAGAACCGAAAACTTTCTGCGGAAGTCGATACCCTCCGCGAGCAGGTAGCCCAACTGATGGAGGTCATACGCCAAGGCCAAAACAAGGATGGCGAGGGCCAAGCTGAAAATGTCCCTCCTCATGAGGAAGAGGAGGAGGAATACTTCTTCGGCGGGAAGGATGCTAAGACTACACGCATCCTTACCCTAGAAGTATCCAAACAACAACTCTCCGCCCTGGAGGAGAGGCTGAAGGCGGTCGAAGGGCATAACTTCGACGTCAAGGAGGTAGCTGACATGTGCCTCGTGAAGGACATCCGCTTCCCTCCCAAATTCAAAATCCCGGACTTCCCTACGTACGCCGGGATGACCTGCCCAAAGAACCATCTTACGATGTATTGTTGTAAGATGGTCGCCCATGCTGACAACGAGAAACTGCTGATCCATTGCTTCCAAGAGAGTCTGGCGGACACGGCTCTCAACTGGTACATGCAGTTGGAGAGAGGGCAGATCCAGAACTGGAAACAGTTGGCAGACGCTTTCCTCCGTCGTTACCGATACAACATCGATCTGACACCCGACAGGTCAGATCTTAGAACTCTGAACAAGAGGAACGACGAGTCCTTCAAAGCGTACGCCCAAAGATGGAGGGAAATGGCTGCCCAAATAGAGCCTCCTTTAACGGATAAAGAGACAGTGGCTATGTTCATCGACTCATTGACTGGAGCGTACTACGATAAGGTAATAGCCAGTACCTCCAACCTCTTCTCGGACATAGTCACTGTGGGCGAGAAGGTGGAGCAAGGACTGAGAAGCGGGAAGATAGCACAGTCTTCCCAAGCTGGTGTCTCCTTCAGGAAGCCTGCCGGCAAGAAGAAGGACGAATCTGTGCACGCAATCAATTTTGCCACTCCTTCTTCTACCCCGCAAACGCCCAGGCAGCCCCGCAAGAAAGAAAGGAAGTTCACTCCCATCTCCACTTCCTACGGACTGCTGCTACCTCAACTGCTGGAGGCCAAGCTCCTGACCTGCGTCCCTCCCAAGAAACAGTTGGAGCCTCCCTACCCCGAATGGTATAAGCCAAATGAAAAATGCGCTTACCATTCGGGCTCACCCTGTCACTCTACAGAGAACTGCTTGACCCTTAAGTATCGGGTTCAAGAGTTAATCGACGCCGGGTGGATTACTTTTGACGCCTCTGCTTCCAGCACGGATGACAAACCTCTGTCGAAGCCAGAGTAGCAGAGAGGGAGGACTGGGAGGATCAGCCTTAGGGTCTTTTCTTTTTTAAGCTTTTCTCTATATCTCCTGCGGTCCCCGCCCGTGGCCGCAGGAATTTTGATTAAAAGGGCTTGTACATACATCTTCATCTTCATTAATATACAAGGCATTTTTGTCATATTCTTTCTTTTCCCTCTTCTATTTATTATTCTTTCAAAAATAAAATGAATAATAAAATCTATGACTAAAAATAGAACCTAAAAACGCATCATGTCTATGATTGATGAATCTCCGTGGACCCTGGAAACGGAAGGCAAATGGTTTGAGTCCGACAGCGAGCAGGAGACCATTTCTCCGGGCATGCAAAGGATGCTGGAAAAGGAAACGCGCATTATACAACCGCATCAGGAAGAAATAGAAACTGTAAATTTGGGAAAAGAGGATGAGGAGAAAAAGGTAAACATTGGCACCCAAATGGAAAGTAGCATGAAAAAGGGATTGATACAGCTTCTAAAGGAATATATAGATGTATTTGCTTGGTCATATCATGACATGCCTGGGCTTAACACGAGTATAGTGGAACACAGATTGCCACTGAAAGAGGGATGCCGACCTGTAAAGCAAAAGCTCAGGAGAATTAAACCCGACTGGTCCTTAATGATAAAGGAGGAGGTGCAAAGGCAGTTAGATGCCAATTTCCTGGTAGTTTCCAAATACCCAGAATGGTTGGCCAACATCGTACCTGTCATCAAAAAGACCGGGAAGGTCAGGGTCTGCGTGGATTATAGGGACCTCAACCGAGCAAGTCCAAAGGACGACTTTCCCCTACCACACATAGATACACTGGTAGACCATACCGCTACTAACACGTTGTATTCCTTCATGGATGGGTACGCGGGGTACAACCAGATCAAGTTGGCCGTTGAGGATAGAGAAAAAACCTCCTTCATTACACCATGGGGTACCTTTTGCTACCGAGTGATGTCATTTGGACTGAAAAATGCGGGGGCAACCTATCAAAGGGCTATGGTCACACTATTCCACGACATGATCCTCAAGGAAATAGAAGTATATGTGGACGACATGATAGCCAAGTCCAGAAATGAAATGGACCACATTCAATATCTCCGAAAACTTTTCGATCGGCTTCAGAAGTATCAACTTAAGCTAAACCCGGCAAAATGTACTTTCGGAGTACGATCAGGAAAATTCTTAGGGTTCATTGTCAGTGAAAGAGGAATCGAGGTGGACCCCGACAAAACAAAGGCAATTTTGGAAATGCCTTCACCAAAAACGGAAAAAGAGGTCAGAGGCTTTCTAGGCCGAATCAACTATATTGCCCATTTCATCGCGCAGTTAACAGATAAATGCATCCCCATCTTTAAACTGTTGCGCAAGAATCAGCCAACGGTGTGGAACGAAGAATGCCAACAGGCGTTTGATAAAATCAAAACTTGTCTAACCAATCCACCAGTATTGGTACCACCCGTTGAAGGGAGACCTCTGATCCTATATTTATCAGTTCTCGAAGAGTCAATGGGATGTGTACTCGGCCAGCATGATGAAATCGGAAGAAGGGAACGGGCCATTTATTATCTCAGTAAGAAATTCTCGGACTACGAAACCCGTTATACACCATTCGAAAAGACTTGCTGCGCATTGGTGTGGGTCACTCAACGTCTCAGACAGTATATGGCCCGACATACAACATGGTTGGTCTCCAAAATAGATCCAATCAAGTACCTATTTGAGAAGCCCATTCTGACTGGAAGAATAGCTAGGTGGCAAGTTCTCCTCTCAGAATTTGACATCGTTCATGTCACCCAGAAAGCTATTAAGGGAAGTCCCCTAGCGGATTATCTAGCCCATGGATCCACAAATGAATACCAGTCCTTACAAGACGACTTTCCCGATGAGCATATCATGCACATCGAACACGAAAAGACCAAAGAAGAGATGTGGACCATGTTCTTCGATGGGGCTTCCAACATGCTTGGACACGGGGTAGGAGCTATTTTGATATCCCCCGAAAAGAAACACATTCCTGTAACGGCCAGGTTTAATTTCGATTGCACCAATAACATGGCCGAATACGAAGCATGTGCGCTGGGAATCCAAGCGGCTTTAGATCATGGGGTCACTAAGCTCAAAATATTCGGTGATTGATCCCTCGTCATCTACCAACTTAAGGGCGAATGGGAAACCCGAAACTCCAAATTAATCCCATATCTAGAGTACATCCGCGAGTTGGTCTCAAGAATGGAAAGCGTGACTTTCCAATACATCCCTAGGGAAGACAATCAAATTGCCGACGCCCTCGCCACTCTATCATCCATGTTTGCCCTGGATCAAGAACATGAGATGCCAATCATTCAAGTCAAACTGCATGATAAACAAGCTTTCTGCATGGAAGTAAATGACGAGCGCGATCAAAACCCCTGGTACCATGACATCAAGCGGTACCTCATAAAGGGCGAATATCCTGAAGGAATCAGTGACAATGATAAGCGAACCATTCGCAAAAGGGCCATAGGGTTCACGTTGATTGAAGGAACCCTCTACAAAAAGAGCCCTGATGCCACTCTCTTAAGGTGTGTGGACCAAGAAGAAGCCCAAACACTGATCAAAGAAATCCACAAAGGGACTTTTGGAACCCACGCACCCGGGCATGTCATGGCAAAGAAAATCCTCAGGGCAGGGTACTATTGGTCCACGATGGAAGCTGATTGTCACCAATATGCCAAGAAATGTCACAAGTGCCAAGTATACGCCGATAATATTCATGTGCCGCCCGCACCTCTCAGCAACATGGCTACACCATGGCCATTTTCTATGTGGGGCATGGATGTCATCGGACCCATCGAACCCAAAGCATCTAACGGCCATCGCTTCATATTGGTAGCAATCGACTATTTCACCAAGTGGGTTGAGGCGGCATCATACGCACACGTAACCCGGAAAGTGGTGACCGCCTTCATCAAGAAAAACATTATATGTCGGTACGACATCCCTCATAGGCTCGTTACTGATAATGGGACTAATCTCAACAATAAAATGATGGAGGGATTATGTCAAGACTTCAAAATCCAGCACCACAATTCTTCTCTGTACCGACCAAAGATCAACGGTGCAGTAGAGGCAGCCAACAAAAATATCAAGAAAATCATTCAGAAAATGGTGGTTACCTACAAAGATTGGCATGAAATGCTTCTTTTTGCCTTGCATGGTTACCGAACGTCGATACGGACCTCCACAGGGGCTACCCCGTTTTCCCTCGTATACGGAATGGAGGCCGTGCTACCAGTAGAGGTCGAAATACCTTCTCTGCGAGTTGTCATGGAAGCCAAATTGACAGAAGTTGAATGGGTCCAGAAGCCGGTATGATCAATTGAACCTAATCGAAGAAAAACGACTGGACGCCATATGTCGGGGCGAGGCTTATCGACGGAAAATCAAGAAGGCCTACGACAAGAAGGTCAATCCCCGCACTTTCCAAGAAGGAGATCTAGTAGTAAAGAAACTGCTTCCAGCCCAAAAAGACAAAATCGGGAAATGGGCAGCTAACTACGAAGGACCCCTTGTGGTCAAGCGAGCCTTCTCAGGAGGAGCCCTTATCCTCACCAACATGGATGGAGAAGAGCTCGGGTACCCTGTTAACTCAGATGCAGTAAAAAAATACTACGCCTAAAAGACATTGCTCATGACCCGTCAGGATGAAAACTCGCAAAGAGCATCCTGGGCAAAAGATAGGGTCTATATTCCTCGCTAGGACACGTCCTAGGCAAAAAATAGAGGTTTCAAAAAAAAAAAAAAAAAAAAAAAAAAAAAAATAACATATACAGAGCAATGATTACCTTAGCCGAAAACCGCAAAGGCAACTAAGGTAATACCTCCACAATAGCAAGCAGACTTCGCATAGTCTTCACTCCGGACTCGGGCATCTCAACTAAAGGGACTAGGAAAAACGGGGAAACAAAAATCATAGACATGATTGTGGCACCCTCATACAGTTTAGCCAACCTTAGCCAGCCATGCTTACAAATCCTATTGTAAACCCCCATATAAAAATAAACCATCTGGTTATATCAATAAAATTGTCTTTTTCTTCTCTTTACCTACCTATGCCTCTGTATTAACGAAACATGAGCATGTATAAAACAAGCAATTCAAGAAAGCATAAAGACAAAGACAAACATCACCAACCAGGGTCGTCCCAAGTAAAAAGTACAGGGTAGCCTGCTAGATCGAAAACTCGCAAAGGGCGGTCTAGGCAAAAGATAAGGCTTAAAAGAGCCCACTAAAAACACCTCAGACAAAATCAAAACCCGGTAGATCGAAAACCCACAAAGGGCGGTCTAGGCAAAAATAGGGTCAAAACAAAAGGTGCAAAAAAAAAAACAACAAAAACAACAAAAAAAAAGAAAAAAGAATAAGAGAACAAAAAGAAGGAAAAACCGGTCACTTTCTAGATGTCCTCAACTAAAACAAATTGCATCCACACGCACAAGTAGTTGCACAAAAATGACTTTGTCAAAAGCAAAACAAACAAATAAAAGATCAAAAGGCATTCATACCTGCATTCTTAAGAACAATAAAAAAGGGGGTATCCCAGTACAACTTCGCCGACCTTTTGCCATCCTTTCCAAAAATCAGCGTAACAAAAAATAACTTAAAAGAGAAAAGGCATACGCTCAAAAAAAAAAAGCCAAAATCCAAAATCGCGAGAAAAAAGGCAGGATTAAAGCAAAACAACCACCTTAACCGACAAAATTTCGACTACCAAGAGTCGAACACAAAGAGAGATAACCCGACCAGCCAGCAAGGGTCGGATAATCACAGAGAATCCCCAGCAACCAACAGAGCTGGATGGACAACCAACAAAATCCCCGGCGCAGCCCGGACGACCATCAGGTCCAAGAACATCTACCAACACAGAAATCACTCCCCAGTTAAACGGCGCATGAGCCACCTGAGCTGTAAGACGCCACCACCACCAGTCCTACGCAGTAGACTGTACCAGCCAGATAGGGGGTTCATACCTATCAACCTACGCATACGGTGCGCCTGATCGGCGCATGGGCCACCCGAACAGTAAGCCACCACTACCACCCTGATGGGGGGATCATACCCATCCAGTCCCACACAACGGACCGTACCAGCCTGATGGGGGGTTCATACCCATCCAGTCCCACACAACGGACTGTAACTACCAGCCTGATGGGGGGTTTATACCCATCAACCGAAGGATCGGCTACGTCAGGAGTAGTATCCGGAGGTTCTACCACGCATCAACCGAAGGATTGGCTACGTCAGGAGTAGTATCCGGAGGTTCCACCACGTGTCAACCAAAAAGATCGGCTACGTCAGGAGTAGTATCCCGGAGGTACACAATACAACATCTCCCCAGAGGGTCATTCGCCACAAGACGGAGTATCTGAAGGGTAGCCGGGCAAGAGGGTCAAACTCCTTTACCTTCCTGTCTACCTGTCTGGCACAACAAAGCCAACAGCCGACTAGTCAGGTAAAGGGGGGGCAGCTGTAGACCCCAAATCTTGTCCGGCCTCCAAATAAAGTCAGAAGACCCCCTATTTGAAGACGGTCGAAGCCTAACAAGCCACTAGGAGAGACTATTAGGCCCCCGTACTAAGATAAGAAGGTTTTTTGGCCCGAAAATAAAGTTTCTCGCCCTGAAGGGACGAGACCGCCGTCTGGAAGGACCAGACCGCCGTCTCATCTCAACGCCAGGACGAGACCGCCGTCTCAATTGTCCATATGGCGGTCTCGTCTCCTGCAAAGGCCGAGACGGCGGTCTCGATTCCTGCCTGGTCGAGATGGCGGTCTGGATTATCCAGACGGCGGTCTCGACCCTCTGCCATGAACGAGATGGCGGTCTGGACTTTCCAGACGGCGGTCTCGACCCTGTCAGAGGAAACGGTGGTCTCGACCTGTCAGGCGCGAAAAACTATAAATAGGGGTCCTCCCCCCCTCATTTCCACACAGAATCAACATAGCTCTCCCTTCTCTCTAGACTTTCTCTCTCTAAGAATCCCTCCGAGGCATTTCCGGAGTTTTTGAGTGTCTCTAGGCATAAACTGAGCGTTCTAAATCTCCTTTAGAATCCCTCCGAGGCATTTCCGGAGTTTCTGAGAGTTGTAGAGTGAAGGGTTGCCAAAACGCACCCTCTCTTTTAAAATATAAAAGCTTGCTTTGGAGGTGCATATTCTCCCTCTCTATTTTTATTACTGCCATTTAAATTACGCAATAGAAGCTAGGGCCATGTAGTCATAAACTTAAATTCTGCATAATAAAAGGGTAAAAGCGCATTTTTCCAATTTAATTATTTATTCAAAGTAGCCGGCCTATCATAGGGAACCCGAAAGGGGCGTCGTAAAAGAACTAACACTTCCTTTACACGTAACTAACTCCCTTACCCAACTCTGGTTCTAATGACCAAAGTTGGTTTTCGAAAACCAACGCCTTTTTAAAACCCCTTTTCCGATGTTTATGGTAAAAATATCGGTGGCGACTCCATAGAACCCAAATTAAATAAATCCCTGGGTTAGCCCGGTTATCGGACAACCCAGGGATACTTTCGAAAACATCGCCCCTAGGTTAGCCCGGTTATCGGATAACCTAAAGGCGTTGTAACCACCCATAAAAACGCGAACACCAAAGAGGGTCGAAAAAACCATCGCGTCGCTCCGACCGCCTCCTTTTTTACGGCGGCGACAGCTCTTCTTTTGACTTTTTCCTCTTTCTTATCATTGTATTTGTTCTTTTCTGGGCACTCCATTCTTACATGACCCTGCTTACCACATCCATAACATTTATAGTTAAAAGAATCAGATTTCTTTTCATACCTTTTGTGTTTTTCTTTATCTTGAATCTTTTTCTTGAGAAATTTGTTGAACTTCCTGACAAGCAGTCCAAGATTTTCACTTTCCTCCTCTGATTCTTGACTTCTTTCTTCAACCTTGAGTGCTATACTTCTACCTTTTTTTTCAGAGACTTCTTGCTCATTGAATCTGTTAATTTCCATTTAATGTTCTCTGAGTTTGCCAAACAAGGAAGTTGTATTCATGACCGATAAATCTTTTGATTCTGAGATTGCTGTGACCTTGGGCTGCCATGACCTATCAAGACATTTCAAAAATTTAATATTTAATTCTTCTTTATCAAAAGTTTTACCTAAGCCCATTAGATGATTGATGATATGAGTGAAGCGCTTCTACACATCTGCAATACTTTCTCCAGTTTGCATTTTAAACAACTCATATTCTCTTATGAGAGTATGTTTTCTGGCTCTCTTTACATCAGTTGTTCACTCATGAGTAACCTCAAGAACTTCCCACATTTCCTTGGCAGATTTGCATTGGGAGACCCTAAAAAACTCATCCATATTTAGTGCAGAAGTAATTATGTTTTTAGCAGTACAATCACTTTGAACTTTTTTCTTTTCTTCATCATTTAAACTAGACCATTCTTTTTCTGTAATTAATGGACCATTAGCAATTACATCCCAAACATTCCTATCAATAGATTCAATAAAGATCTTCATCCTAATCTTCCAAAATGGATAATCTGTTCCACAAAACAGTGGAGGTCTATTAATAGAAGCTCCCTTAGAAAAAGGTAATTTGTTTTCAGCCATCAAAGATTTGGACCGAAAGCCTTGAGTATTTTCAAGACCCTTGCTCTGATACCAATTGATAGAAATGTAGGTTGAGATCAAGAGGGGGGATGAATTGATCTTTGAAAGATTTTCGCAATTTACAGATTATCTATTTCAAAGTTTAAGAATTCTGACCAGTTCTTGAATCACACACAGCAAGCAATCAAAATAAAGACAATGACAGAATTAAAAGAGAGAAAGGTTTAGAAAGATACAACCAAGATTTATACTGGTTCACCCAATCCCAGGGCTACGTCTAGTTTCCAGCCAAATTCCAGCTGGGTTCCACTAGATTGAACGTTTTACAGATTACAACTTTAATCTCACACTCAATCTACCACAAGAACCAAAATTCAAGTTCCTGCACCTAAACCTTCACCAAGAACCAAAATTCCAGTTCTTGACCAACCCTGCAGCCAAATTCCAGCCACAGAAACCAGTGCCCACAATTCCAGACACCCACAATACAGTAAAGAAAGTAAAGAAACAAATAGAAGAAATTAGAACGCTCAAACCAGATTTATGCAACTCTGCAGTATGAGTTTCTTCTCCAAAAGAATGCAATTTTGCCTCAAGAAAGAACTTCAATGAACTTCACAAAACTAGCGCGATTCTCTCTTGAAAGTAGTACTTATGATTGCTTGATTGATTGCTAAAAGATATGTTTTAAAAGGTTCAAGCAATACTATTTATATAGAAGATTTTCAAAGCTGCTTGGTTTATTTAATCTGTTAAAATAATCTTTTAATCTGTTAAAAGTTTTGTTTTTATCTGTTAAAACTTCTTTTAATCTGTTAAAATGTTCTTGATTATTTTCCGGATGTGTTTTAACCGATCATGACAACGTTTATATCAATTAAAACTCTTTGTAAAAAATCTTCTAAATTGTTTTAATCGATTGTTTCGTCTTTTAATCGATTGAAATACTGCAAAACATTCTTATAAACTTTTCTAAGTGATTTTAACTAATAATAATCTGTTTTAATTGATTAAAACACTTTGAAAAAAATTCATTTAGTTATTTTAATCGATTGAAACGCATTTTAATCGATTATAATTCTGCCAAAAGATTTCATAAAACTTTCTAAGTTATTTTAACTGATAGCAAGCTTGTTTTAATCGATTAAAACATTCTGGAAAAACCTCTTAGTTGTTTTAATCGATTATTTCGCATTTGTATCGATTAAAATACTGACAGAACAACTTTCAAACCACTTCAAGTTATTTCAATCGATTATTTCGAGTTTGTATCAATTAAAATTCTGCCAGAACACTTTTAAAATATTCTTAATCGATTGTATCAATTCTATATCAGTTAAAATACTGGCAGAAGGTTTTCAAAAATCCTTCTAATGAAAACAATCGATTATTTCGAAAACATATCAGTTAAAAACCTGTTACAAAAGTGTTAAGAACATTTTAGTTGATAAAGCTTATATGCTATTAGTTAAAAATAGCTAATTAAAAACCTTTTATCAAAATGCTTTGTTTTTAACCGTTTAAACATTTTTTAGAGGCATTTGCAAAATCTTTTAAATGAAGAAACCTCATGCAGCAGAGAGATAAAAATGATTATACCTAAGCAGAGATGCAGACTCACTAATCCCACTACTCTTTTATCTAAGTGACCTTTGACTGCCACAAAGTAGCCTTTGACTTCATTTTTTACTTCATCAAATCAACAAGATCTTTGCCAAAGTAATTCAATAAGATCTTCATCACTTTCAAGTGGCATATCAGTTAGTGTTGCCACCTCATTTGGTGAATCTGCACAATGTATTTCATGTATCTCAATTGAGGAAATATGTGCATGACCCTAGTCATGTCTTGGAGTCAGACGATGTGCAAATTAGAGACGATATCTCCGTTGATGTGAGACTAGTGAGGATAGAGGATTCTCAGCTGAAACAACTTAGAGATAGAACCATCTCGATGGTGAAGGTAGTATGGGATCAGAAATCCGAAGACTTTACTTGGGAGATGGAGGATCATATGTGAGAGTCCTATCCATATCTATTCCCAAGTAAGTTCATTTTCGAGGACGAAAAATTTTGTGGAAGGGAGATTGTGATGTATATTTTTTATATATTATAATAATATTACTGTGCAAGAAAACTTTGTAACGAAGTTTTCCTCATGCACAATAAAATTTTTGTTTTATATATGCGTGTACAGAAAAGGGGGAGGAGGCAGAATCTAAATTTCCCTCTCATCCTTCTTCTTCTTTTGTCTAAATTTCAAGCAACGATACTCTACTCGTGTAGGATCTGGTGAAACGGGAGAGAGTTTGAATTAAGTGGGAAAACTTCAGTAGAAATATCACACTAGGTAAGGGGAAGTTTAATTCATTCAATATATGAGACTGAATTGTTGAGTACTCTGTGGATAAGGAATAGGAGTGGAAATCTGAACATTAGAATGATTGATTTTGAAGATTTCTCATGTTTTGTAAAACTTGAAATTTTGTTGGAATTCTTAAAATTAAGGATGAATTATATGATAAAATTGTTGCTTTCAACTTAAATTAGATATAATTCATGTTTAATTTGAATTTGGGACTAGTTTGATTGTCTAAAACTGAATAATTTAAAATCTGCTAAAATCTGCAAATTTTGATATTGTTATTGGCACGAGGAAGAAGAAAGGGACATGAAAGGAATTTTCGAAAATATTCAAGGGTAAAATAGTCATTTTTGGGACATGGAAGGAATTTTCAAAAATGTTCAAGGGTAAAATAGTCATTTTCAAGATATGGAAGAAATGTTTGAAAAAGTTCAAGGGTAAAATAGTCATTTTTGGGACATGGAAGGAATTTTCAAAAATATTCAAGGGTAAAATAGTCATTTTCGGGACATGGAAGGAATTTTTGAAAATGTCCAAGGGTAAAATAGTCATTTAGGGACATACATGGAATTTTCAGAAAAGATTAAGGGCAAAATAGTAATTTAATGATTTCGAAATGATTTCGGAAAAAAGAAGAAGAAGAGGAAGAAGAATATATATATATATATATATATATATATATATATATATATATTTAAAATATAGAATGAAGGTAGCAGCTTTAAAGATTCGAGTAGTGTGTTGTGACGTGTGTGAGTCGGATCGAGTCTAAGGGCTGGTGCCCATAATCAGTCATGGGATGTTATGTATTGGCTAGACTGAGCCGAAGGGTTGGTGCTCAGAATCAATCAACTACTATTATTTATTGACTTGAATGAGCCGTGAGGACAGGTGGTCCAGAATCCGACAAATGTGAATGATTTTTGTTGTGTTTGAATGGTACCCGGGGTGGTACAGAGTACTTTAGTGTAATAACTATGTCGGAGGATTCTGAATGAGGCTCAGATTTCACTGATTGGTCGGGTCAGGTAGACTACGAGATCAGATGGTGAGAAGTTGATGGGGGGATGACTGGTGGCGCGCTCGGAGGGGTACTCCAGTATGAGTGATGAAGGGCGCCAATAATCCTACTCTGTGTGGAGGGTGGTCAGAATGGTACTGTGGGTATCAATCACAATGTGCCCACAGATGATAACCTCTGAGTTCGGGCATAGTTAAGGTAGACTTCCGGAAGGCGTCTTAGTGTATTGATGATTTGTAATTGATGATAATATGTAATTATTACTTCTATACCTGTTTTATTATATCGAATGATTTAATACTTACCCCTATTTTTCCATGTGGATGAGACTGGGATGATCACTTTTATGTGGGAGCAGATCAATAGTTGAGAGGTGGAGATGCGACTACTGGACAACATGGATAGTTCAGTGGGGTAGCTTTGTGGGAACTACTTTTGCATGTATAATATATAAATAAATTATGTTACTATGTTTTGAGGTTCCACCAATGAACCAGAATTTCAGTCTATATTACAATTATAGTAATATAATGCAATATAGATGTTGTTATTTACTTGTTTACTATTTTGCGAAGATATCATTATAGTAACGATTTCTAGGGTCGTTACAATAGTAGTATCAGAGCGGTAGTATCCTTGTAAATCTGTGGGGATGGGTAATGACCCTATGATAAGTTCGTTGTGATTATACTCTGATATGTGAGTGTGTGTGAATGTTTGCTCTGTATTGATGGTTGCGTTTGATATAGGATAACACTGCAACCTCCTACTCCTACTTCGCTGAGTGTAGATGCCCTAGCCAGGGTAATGGAAATGTTGCCAGCTGCCATGCAGCAGCAGGCTACCTACCTTTAAACCGGAGCTTTGATACCAACTGATATGAATCACAAGAGGTAATTTAGGATCTTTAAGGTTAGAACCTTGTAAGAAATTTAGAAATTTAGTGATAAGGTGGAAGGAAAGAATCACTCTTTCCAAGGAAGGCAACACACAAAGGATGTGAAAGTCCTTTGATATAGCCAATGGTTCTTGAATCACTCAAGAACTTAGGAGAATCACTCTCACTAAGATAAAAGAGATAAACTCTAATATTTCTAAAAATAAAATTCAACTTGTTATTTTTGATAAAAATGGTTCAGCTTATAAAGAAGTTTTGCCATCAGAATTACAAAGACTCAATAAAAGAAAATAAATACTAATAATAACACATTAATCTAGGAATTGAAACTATTTAATGGAAACAAATAAAGACTAATAATGATCCATTAACCTAAGAATTGAAACTACTTAATGACTGATTGTATCTGAAACTGTGGCAACCAAAAGTCAATCAGTTATGCACCCCTCGGTCTCTCAAAGGCTAATGACTAAATTTTCAATTGGACCCTTATTACAACTTAAAACAAAATCAAACTAAAGTCCATTAATTGATTAATCCAAAACACAATTTGGCCAACCAACAATACTTATTGAAGAACTTCCTTTGTTTCCCTTGCTCTAGCCCTTATCATAGGTCATATTCACATCATTTTCTCCCTCTTGAAAAGGATTTGTCCTCAAATCGGATTTATCATCTACATAAAAAAGAGATAAGTCTGATAAATTGAATGTAGAACTAACGTTATACTCACTTTTTATGGCTAAATAGCTCTGTTTCACTTCACGTGTTTCACTCTTCTTCTTTTTTTCTCTCTTTTCTTGAAGAAATTTTTCTCTCATTTTCTTTTTATTCTCCTCTGCCATCAATTTGATGTTCAAACCTTTAAACCGGGGCTCTGATACCAATTGATATGAATCACAAGGGGTAATCTAGGATCTTTAAGGTTAGAACCTTGTAAGAAATTTAGAAATTTAGTGATAAGGTGGAAGGAAAGAATCACTCTTTCCAAGGAAGGCAACACACAAAGGATGTGAAAGTCCTTTGACAGAGCCAATGGTTCTTGAATCACTTAAGAACTTAGGAGAATCACTCTCACTAAGATAAAAGAGATAAACTCTAATATTTCTAAAAATAAAACTCAACTTGTTATTTTTGATAAAAATGGTTCAGCTTGTAAAGAAGTTTTGCCATCGGAATTACAAAGACTCAATAAAAGAAAATAAATACTAATAATAACCCATTAATCTAGGAATTGAAAACTATTTAATGGAAATAAATAAAGGCTAATAATGATCCATTAACCTAAGAATTGAAACTACTTAATGACTTATTGTATTTGAAACTATGGCAACCAAAAGTCAATCAGTTATGCACCCCTTGGTCTCCCAAAGGCTGATGACTAAATTTTCAATTGGACCATTATTACAACTTAAAACAAAATCAAACTAAAGTCCATTAATTGATTAATCCAAAACACAATTTGGCCAACCAACAATACTTGTTGAAGAGCTTCCTTTGTTTCCCTTGCTCTAGCCCTTATCATAGGTCATGTTCACATCATCATGATCGATTATGGGCATCGACCCTTAGACTCGGTCCGACTCACACACGTCATAACACACTACTCGAATCTTTAAAACTGCTACCTTCATTCTATATTTTAAATATATATATATATATATATATATATATATATATATATATATATATATTTTCTTCTTCTTCTTCTTTTCGAAATCATTTCCGAAATCTTTTATGAAATCATTAAATTACTATTTTGCCCTTAATCTTTTCTAAAAATTTCATGTATGTCCCTAAATGACTATTTTACCCTTGGACATTTTTGAAAATTCCTTCCATGTCCCTTTCTTCTTTCTCGTGCCAGTAACTATCAAAATTTGCAGATTTTAGCATAATTTAAATTACTCAGTTTTAGACAACCAAACTAGTACCAAATTAAAATTAAACATGAATTATATCTAATTTAAGTTAAAAACAACAATTTACCATATAATTCATCATTAATTTTAAGAATTCCAACAAAATTTCAAGTTTTGCAAAACATGAAAAATCTTCAAAATCAATCATTCTAATGTTCAAATTTCCACTCCTATTCCTGACCCATAGAGTACTCAACAATTCAGTCTCATATATTGAGTGAATTAAACTTCCCCTTACCTAGTGTGGTATTTCTACCGAAGTTTTCCCACTTAATTCAAACTCTCTCCCGTTTTACCAGATCCTGCACGAATAGAGTATCGTTGCTTGAAATTTAAACAAAAAAAGAAGAAGGATGAGAGAGAAATTTAGATTTTGCCTCCTCCCCCATTTCTGTATGCATATATATAAGAAAAATCTTATTGTGCATGAGGAAAACTTCATTATGAAGTTTTCTTGCAGAGTAATATTATTATAATATAAAAAAAATATACGTCACAATTATAATATAGAAATAATATTTTTTTAATTATTATTATTTTATATTTTTATTATATTATTATATTATAAAATATATTATTTTATTAAATTTAATGAAATGTTTAAATCTTTCCCATATTTTTTTTTCAGCTGCTCGAATTAAAAAAATTGATTTTAATCAATTTAGAATTGTATTGATATATTTTCTTTAATAATTTTAATAAAAAACATTCAAATGTATTTATTTCTTTTTATTTTTTTTTAAGTCTTTCTCTCACCTCTTTTATTTATGACAATGAAATTTTTTTCTCTAAACTAACATAAATAATTAATTTAAAATAATTTTATTATAATAAATGAATTTTATATATAAAAATTAAATGTTTTTGAGTTAAATGTAATTTTTTATTCAATAATTTAATCTAATTATAATTTAATTGGGTTATGATATTAGATAATTTAAAAAAAATATTTTAAAATAAATAATTAATTTGTTTTAATAATTATAAGATAATAATAATAATATTTGTAATTTCACAAATTTATTATATAATATTTAAAAAATATATAATATATTATATTATAATATTTATGAGATATTTTAAAAAATGATCTTATTAAATTTTAATATAATATTTTTAATTATAATAATAAGATGAAACGAGAAAAGAATAAAATAAAATAAAAGACAAAACAAAAAAATATTAATAAAAGAAAATAGAATATAAAAAATAAGTAAAAAATAAAAATAGAAACTCACGATTTTTCGTTATTATTGAATTTTGTGTATGGATGATCAATAAATTTATAAAAAAATTTATTTAAGTATTTTTTTAATATATTATTTATGAAATTAATTTTTTTTTTTTTGTAAAAGTATGATAGAAAAAATGAGCATCTAAATGCTGATAAGCATTTAGTCTTTCATATTTTTGAAGACAAACTGGTTTGTTGATCTTATTTTATTTATTGAGAATGCACGTTAATTATAATTAAATGTTGTGGGTTCAAGTTTCATATATAAACAGTGTTTAGAGGCACAAGTGAAACTGTGACAAATTTATGATATTTATTAGCTACACACTAACAAATGTTAAAGCAGGCAGTTTCTATATTAATCACCGCTGTTGACTTCAAATTACTAGTAACATTTTGGTGAACAAGAAACAGAAAACGAGCATTTGGAACCATTCATATTCTAGGTATTGAAAGACATTAATAATACACTCCATTCATTTCATAATAATTGTCTAATAATAGTATAAAATTAAAATAAGTGGTATTTTAGTTTTTTAAATAAAATATTAATTAGTTTTATCTATTCATTCCTCTAATAATAATAAATATTGACAGTAGGCAACAAAAACTAAAAACAAATATGTTAAACACAAATTTGCACCCATCCTCCTTGCACATTCACACTAAAACATGTTATAATTATATTTCAATACCAATAACAACAATGACACAATCACTTAAACGTTTTTTATTTTTTTCATATTTGACATTTGCACTTTTGAATTGAAAAGTGAGAACGGAAAATAAAATAAAATATAGAAAAAATGAAATTATTTAGATAAAAAATTAATAAAATTATTTAATAAATATTTTGAATTAACAGTTTTGTAATAAGTTAATATAAGTCTGTAGCTTTTTTTTTCATTTTGTCATTTTTACTAATTTAATAATAAGCCCAATAACTTCACCAAACTTGAAAACCATAATGTTAGGTTGAGATTTAAAATCACCAAAACCTAACCTGGCTATTGTTAATTGGTTAGGTTTTTAGCTTACTTTACAATATTTAATTCGAAATATTTACTTCAAAATAACGCTTATCATTTTTTACATCTAAACAATTTAATTAGTAATATAAACAATAATTATTTCATTATAAAATATATGTTTTTTTAACTCTTTTTTGTTATAATTTTAGATAACAAATTTAAGTTTTAATTTTTGTATTTAAATAATATTTTTACATTTCAGTTTTTATAGTTTATTCCAGGACAATTCTATCGTGTTAGAAAAATAATAACATTAATTAAAATATGAAAAATTTACGTGTACAAATATTTTGAAGTGTAAAAATTAAAACATAAAATTTGAAGTATAAAAACTACAGGAAAAAATAGTACATAAGGACTAATTAATTAATTAAACCTATAATTTTATTTTCACTAAATATTCGAACAAATAATCGTAAAAGCTAGAAAAGTTCGATATAAATGATGCAAAAAAAATTTGTATATTTCATTTGTACTACCTTTTTGGGTTTTTGGTTTATTTTATCGCGAGATGATTAAGGATAAAGTAATAATAGTTCAAGCCAGGAAGGAAGCAGAAGAGGTTAAAAGAAACACAAAAGCAAGATTTTTGAGGTTATTGTCAACGCGAGTGCGGCGATATCTCGCGCTATTATTACTATCGCTTGGCAAGTTGCAAGTTCCCAGAACCCGAGAAGTAAAGCCATTGACATCGATGGAAAGTGGCCCAAGGTTTCTGGTTTAGCTCTCGCTGGGTCCTTTCCTCTCTCTTCTTCTCACTACTACACCCATCCCCATCTTTCTTTCTCTCTCTCTCGGGTCGAGTCATTCACTACAACTACTACGACTACCTGCTAGGTTTCTCTCACTCGCTCTCACGCGATCACGTAGGGAGTCGTCACTGTCTCCTTCACCTCCCGCACCGTACTCACAAATTTGACAGAGTTGTGGACTCGATGGCTTCGAATTCCGATTTGGTGCGCGCTGTTGAGTCACTCCTCGGCGTTTCGCTTGGCGATTCCGTTTCGGATTCGCTGCTCCTCATCGCCACTACCTCCGCCGCGGTCATAATCGGCCTTCTCGTGTTTTTGTGGAAGAAATCTTCGGATCGGAGCAAGGAGGTGAAACCGGTGATTGTGCCGAAGGGGTTGCTGAAGGAGGAGGAGGACGACGAAGTTGACGTTGCCGCCGGCAAGACTAAGGTCACCGTTTTCTTCGGTACTCAGACCGGTACTGCTGAAGGCTTTGCTAAGGTTATATTTCTATTTAGCTTTACTTTTTTTTTTTAACTGCTGGATCGAGTCGAATTGAATCAAATGTTCTGGATCTTTGAAATAGAAGAAGAATATTATTTGTGTCAAATATAATTATGAATTTTTCTTGCTGTTTGGTGAATGGAGAAGATATCGTAGTTTTTACTCCTGCGATGACTTAGTTCACCTAAGCTATTGTAATGATGATATTCATGGCGAAGCGGATTGTTTGGCTTCTGTTTTTGTTTGATGTGATTGTGTTTGTTTTGCTATTGAAAACGCCAAGGAGCGAGTAATGTTGTTGTGTTCTTGTTGCATGTTAGTGTGAATTTGAAAATAGTTCGTCGTGATAGTTAAAAGGCGTCCCTAACGGTGATGAGCTGACAGTGCCTCTTGCTGCTTGAGATGCTCACATAGTTGTTGTGGTTGGCATGCCTTTCTTATTGGTAACTGTGGAAATCACAAAAAGGTGCCTCAAGTACTGTGACATTGGATAGGATGAAGTAGTCAAAAGCTTTCGAACTGTCAGTCATTGGGACTATTAGCAGTGGTTTTTAGGGTTTTGTATCTGGAAAACTTAAGCATTTTGCTTTTACTATGAATTTTATCTCGGAGTAGTTAATTAATGTGGCAAATGCATTCAAAATAGTCAAGCACGTTTTTCTTTTTCCTCTTTGTTTTCTCCTATTTTGTTAACGCCTTTCTCGGGTGAATCAAGTCCTGAACTTTCGTGCCTCTTTCTTGGCTTGCTGTCCTAGAACGGTAATATGTCCTCATAGTTGGATTATTGTGAATATTCTAAATTTAGCTTGGAAATGATTAGAGCATTTGCAAATATACTTTGTGTAAAGATGATGCTAACTTCCTCTTTTCCATAATGCTCGAAATGGTTACCCCTGGCACAACCACAGCTATAAATCTGCCCGGAAGTTATGTGCCAGTTTTATATAATTACTGTTTTTTTTATATTTATTTGTAATTGCAGGCGTTAGCAGAGGAGATCAAGGCAAGGTATGAAAAAGCAGTTGTCAAAGTTGTTGACCTGGTAAGTTGGATTGAAATGAAATTTTAGCAATGCATATGTTACGGTCATTGATATGTGGGTCAAACATTTTATTTTAAATGTTTGATTTCTCACAAGGAGAGTTCTAGAAGACTTTTGGTATCATTGTACAGGAAGTAAAGAATTTCAATTTTAAACTTTAAGTTTAGCTAGTGTCTGATGTATATTTAATTTTAACTAGGATGACTATGCAGCGGATGATGACCAATATGAGGAGAAGCTGAAGAAAGAGACTCTAGCATTTTTCATGCTGGCAACGTAAGATTTATGTAGATAAAAATGGTTTAAATGCATTTATTTATTGAAACTTGTGGTGAATATGATGCATTTTGACTTTACATGACAGTTATGGAGATGGAGAGCCAACAGATAATGCTGCAAGATTCTACAAATGGTTTACTGAGGTTTGTAGTTACATCACTTTTAAGTAAATCCTACATCTTAGGCCTGTCCTTGCATTTTCATTATTCATATGGCTTACTTAAAATGATTGTAAGTTTTGTTTGAGATTAATTTTAGGGGAAAGATGAGAGGGGAACCTGGCTTCAACAGCTCTCATATGGAGTTTTTGGCCTAGGTAACAGACAATACGAGCATTTTAATAAGGTAAAATCATGAGTTTATTTTTATTTAACAAAAAAAATCGTCATTTAATTCTGATGCTGTTCTTTTGATACAGATAGGTAATGTTGTGGATGAAGAACTTACTGAACAAGGTGTGTGATTGCATCTCCTGTATTTTCAAAAGTATTAAATTGCTAATCTGCCTCGTTACATTTGCACTGAATCATTGTTGTTGATCAAAAGGTGAAGAAGAGCCTGATACATTTTTTTATTTTGTCATTTGTCATTTGTGCTTTTGATTTTTGTTTCACTTCATTTTTCCCTCCACAGCAGCAAAGTTAATCCACTAGGGCAACTTCCTTTTTCTATTTGCTCAGTGGAATGGTGCCTTATCTTGTTAGATTCAATAAGCCTTTCAAAAAGTCTAATGTATGTATAATGTTTTAAAAAACTTTCAGAAAGTTCTAAGTCATTCATTTATTAGGAAATATTATTACAATTTCTTGGTTCTAGATATATGTTACACAGATCCTGCACTTACATTGTGCTGATGGAATTATATTACGTGATTGTAATTTGTTTACAATCTAGGAAAAATCTCTTATTAAGTTTTATATTTCCACTGATTTGTATTAATCCTTTGAAATGTATATTAATAAAAATAAAAATATGTTCTAATATAAGTTCTGAAGTCTGTTAATTAGATTCAGAGGTATTTTCTTACACAGAGTTGTGTTTGCTGCAGGGGCAAAGCGTCTTGTTCCAGTTGGATTAGGTGACGATGATCAATCCATTGAAGATGATTTTTCTTCCTGGTAATATAGTCCTCTGATTCCTCTCACTACTGCTATTTAGCTATCAATTATATTGTTGCTACAAGTGTGGCTACACATAAAATTGTATGAAAGGTGTCTACTACTTTTTTGGTATTTTGAAAACCATGAATTATCTTTGGTTTTACAGGAAAGAAACTTTGTGGCCTGAGTTGGATCAGTTGCTCAGAGATGAGGATGATGCAAGTACTGTCTCTACCCCCTATACAGCTGCTATTCTTGAATATCGAGTAGTGATTCATGACCCCATTGTTACATCAACCTATGATAATCACACAATCGGGGCAAATGGGAATACTGTGTTTGATATTCATCATCCTTGCAGGTACTTAGAATTGTACATACCAATACTGTTTTTTCTTACTAATTCAGGCTATTAAACAAACCCGTTGCTTCATTTCTTGAAGGGTGAATGTTGCTGTACAAAAGGAGCTTCACAAACCTGAGTCTGACCGATCTTGCATACATTTGGAATTTGATATATCAGGGACTGGCATAACGTAAGTTGGACATACTTCCTGATGAATAACCCTATCATTTTTTCTTGTTAAACAAGACAACATAGAACAATAGCATTGGTGAATTCTAATAAATTTGTTTTGTATTGACTTCAAATACATTATGTTAATGATTGTTTTGATAGATTTTTAAACTTGTTTTAAACAAGATATTATCTAATTATTAATCAATAATTGAGTCCTGGTGGAATATTTCCAATAAGGGTTATTTGTTGTAATTCAAAGAAATGATTAAATATTTGTTTGATAGATAACTAGAGATTTTAAGTAATAAAAGCTTGTCAGATACCCTATTTCTCCCTCTCCAACCCCAAACAGGAAACGAGGGTGAGATTTGCTGATGAACTTATTGTTAATGATTTTGATCTGTGCAAATGTGTCAGATGTGTGAAATGCATGAGTTATCAACCGTTATTTATGGATGAGTGCCAACAATGAAATATCCAACATACTCCTCCTAGCACCCTCTAACTGGTTAAAATTTGTTGAAAACTACAAAATCATGAGGGAATTTCATTAAATATGGAATGAGAATCACACAATTTTGTGATTTCTAAGAATTTTCAGCCAATATTGAAGAATTTGTTGGAAAGCGTGTGTAGGCAACATTTCTCTTTACGGATTGAGGTTTTCTCATGCTTAATTAGATGAGAACTATAATATCTTGTTCCAATTTTCTGTGATATTAATCAATAAACCTTTTGATGACTATTGCCTGATATTTCCCAGATATGAAACTGGAGACCATGTAGGTGTTTATGCTGAGAACTGCGAAGAAACTGTTGAAGAAGCTGGGAAATTGTTGGGTCAGAATTTAGATCTATTTTTCTCTCTTCACACAGATAAGGAGGATGGCACTTCCCTAGGTGGTTCTCTCCTACCTCCTTTCCCTGGGCCTTGCTCACTGCGTACTGCATTAGCACGTTATGCTGATCTGTTGAACCCCCCACGAAAGGTTTTTATATTATCTTCACTTTATGTGCTTACTATTTTTTTTTGTATTATAAGATTGTGATTAAATAGGGATTTGTGCTTGTTTTATATAAATCAAAATAAAGAAATAGTTACACATGCTTCTCTTTCAGGCTGCTTTAGTTGCATTGGCTGCTCATGCCTCTGAACCTAGTGAAGCAGAAAGATTAAAGTTCCTTTCATCTCCTCAGGGGAAGGTAGAAAATTCGTAGTCCTGTTTCTGTCTTTTGTTCACAAATACGAAAATTTCTTTTTCTTTGTTTCATCTTCCTCTTCTGTGATGATGATGATTTTCAATTTTTGGTTTCCAGGATGAGTACTCCAAATGGGTGGTTGGAAGCCAAAGAAGTCTCCTTGAGGTGATGGCTGCGTTTCCGTCAGCAAAACCTCCTGTTGGTGTTTTTTTTGCTGCAGTAGCCCCTCGTTTACAGCCTCGCTATTATTCTATTTCATCCTCTCCTAGGTGGTTATCTTATCTTATTTAAAGTATCAAATGAACCTTTATGAGATAATTTGCGAAGAAATAATATTGTATTACTTGATTGTCCAGGTTTGCTATTCAAAGGGTACATGTAACATGTGCCTTGGTGTATGGTCCGACTCCCACTGGTAGAATTCACAGAGGTGTATGTTCAACTTGGATGAAGGTACCGATATGCAATTGATACACTTATGCAATAACATGGTCCTCTTTTTTAACATGGACCCTCTGCCCTCAACATATCGTGTTTGTGATTCTCATCTCTTCCTGAGAGGTGTTATACCTAATCATTTTATGTTGTTTCTAACTTAAAACTCTTATGAATTATCAGAATGCTATTCCCTTAGAAAAAAGTCACGACTGTAGCTGGGCTCCTATTTTTATTAGGCCATCAAATTTCAAACTACCAGATGATCATTCAGTTCCTATTATTATGGTTGGACCTGGTACCGGTCTCGCACCATTCAGGGGATTTTTACAGGTATTGCATTTGTTATAGATGTGTGTATTATATAATTCTCATAAAAATTTTCTAGAAACAACTATATAGAAGAAAGAAGGGATGATGATTGAACCATTGAATATAAAAAGGAATATATGTATCAAATAGGTAATGATATAATAATCACTTCCTATTATGAATTAAAATTCAAAGCACCTAATTCTTTATTCTGTTACAACTATAAAGCTCCACTTTGCTTTTGAGCTTGTTTTCTGTGTTGTCGATTGAACTAAAGCTATGCACTAAAAACAACTTATTTTAGTTTGTCAAGATGCATTGCTAAATTGCTTTCAAGTCACAGCTGAAGGCGAAAATCTGCTCTAACAAGAGACAAGAACAATGAAATAAAAGTGGAAGAAGATTGTTTTTAACAAATCCAAATTGCTTATTTTTCCATAGTGCTTTTATAAGATGTTTATTTTAAGTTTTTTTTTTTAAAACCACTCTAGTCATAATCGAGAGGAAGATCGTAGAATCATACAATTCCACGGTTATGCATCCCATCTTCCATCACGGTTTCAGTTCCACGTAAGATTGGAACAATGTAGGATCGGGGGAATCGTAAGATTGGAACAGTGTAACATCGTGGGAATCATCGTCCAAGATAGGAAAAAACGTAGAATCGTTATCCAGGTTTCGTCGTTGCAGGTTGGGGTGCGGGCTGGGTCGCGTGGTTCGAATTTTAAAAGAAGATAGGAGAAGTGCTTCGAATGTGAAAAAAGAAGAGAGAAGAGAAGGGTGTGGAAGGTGCACGTAGTAGAGGAAAAGAAAAGGTTCCGTGGCAGAGGAAAAGAAATGATGATGTATAGTTTATCATCTGTTGAGTTTAGCACGATGTATTAATTTTTTTAATAATTATATTATTAATTAATTAAAAACTTTTATTAGGATAATTTTTGAAAATTAGATAGATGTTTTATAAAAGCTAATTTTATTATTGAAGTTAAATATAATTATTATGAATGATAATTTTTTTATAATTTAGTATTTTATTAGGTTGACTTAAGTGATTAGGTATATTTAAATTACTTTGTTTTTCTCTATTAATCTTAGAATAAGAATTAACCAGTCTCCTAAAAATTTGATTATCATCTTCAATAAGAATAACAAATATTAAAAATCTTCATTGAAAATATATTTAAAAAAGAATTATGATAAATATATGAGCACGTAAATTCAATCAGAAACAATAGAGTTCAAAAAATATTTGAATAAATGATACACACATTCACAATATATATATCAACAATTTGTGTTACGATTTTGTATGGTATGTTTGCTGTAAACCCACTTTACCCACATAACTAATAGCCCTAAAACTCAAATTATTAGTCTAATGAATGACTGTTCAGGCGATGCTGAATTCTTGCCTTTTCTTTGATTCACCCAGGAAAGATATGCTCTCATAGAGGATGGTCTTCAACTTGGCCCTGCAGTACTCTTCTTTGGATGTAGAAATCGGCAAATGGTAAATTAATTTCCCTTTGTGCTTTTTATCCAAATGGACTTTCAGAGCAGTTTCTGATTTTCCAGTTATGATGTTTTGTATAGGACTTCATTTACGAGGATGAGCTAAAGAATTTTGTGGAACAAGGTTCTCTTTCAGAATTGATAGTTGCATTCTCTAGAGAGGGGGCTGAAAAGGAATATGTTCAACACAAGATGATGGACCAAGTAAGTGCGAATAGCAGCTTATTAGGTATCAAACGCAACTGGACAAATTATTTCCTGCATTAATTTTTATATGTGCAGGCTGCCCAACTGTGGAGTTTGATTTCTCAAGGAGGTTATCTTTACGTCTGTGGTGATGCCAAGGGTATGGCCAGAGATGTTCATCGGACTCTTCATTCCATTGTCCAGCAGCAGGTGCTGATTGTCTTTCATCTGATCCTCCCTTCTGCATTATACTTAAGTTTTCTCTTTTTTTTTGAAAGAACTTCACCAACTAGGATGAGAAAATAAAGTAAGCTTTTCTATTTTCTGCTTCACGTGGAACAGATAATAATAATAATAATATTGCAAAGGAGTGAAGTGAGTATAATAGTATATTTATGTCATAGTAGAGAGCCTTTTCTTTTTGGATTACAAACACATAATTTGATTTGATTGTTGGAAAATTCAGTACTAAATTAAAGCATTTGAATTTTTTAATGGAACAAAAGTTGTTTTTTACTTAAAGGTGAAGATTCTTCATTAATTGACTTGGTATGTTTATTTTGCTGTTCTTCTATTGGTTTATTATTGTATTGTTGGGGTGTTTAGTACTTTAAATGTGGGAAATTTGAACATTCTTCTGTTTGTGAGGATGTGAACTTGTGCGCCCTTTGGACTTGTTATTAAAAAATTACAGTTAAGTTCTCCTTAACCATCCAGTGATAGACATAAAATCAGGGACAATGTTCTTTGCGCATTATTATTAAAGAAATTGGTTGACAAATAAATAGTAAGCTTGCTAAATTTTTACCAAAGGTTATTATTTGGGAATTAAAATTACGTTTTAGCTTCTTCTAAATGCGTTGGCTCTACTACTTCATGCGTCAATTTTTGTTTTCAGTGCCATTTGGAAGAATTCTCTCTTCCAACCACAAAGTGTTTCAAAAATTAGTATGGAAAAAACCATTATCAACTTCATTCTATCCTTATGCATGTGTGGATATCATTAGTTTTTTTCTTCTTTCCTCTTTAGACTTGACTTTAGCTTTGTTAGGAGCGAGGAATTAAACATAAAAAAGAAAAGAAATATTTTTATTGAATAGAATGAAAATAATAGAAAATAGGAGAGCACTCTCTCCTCTAAGGGTTTCCCCCTTCACATAGGATTTCTTTTTTCATAAAGAACTAATGTTCAATTTACAAAAATATGAACTGCCTTCTGCCATTCTTCTTATCCTATTTATATCTAAACAACACCTTAAACAACTAATTGACTCATTAATATGCTAACTATCTTACTAACTTCTCCTTTACTTTATAACCTAACAAGCTTTCACAACTTCTGTGGGTGAGGGATAATCATCTGCTGTTTCAGTCATACGTGGTTACGCTTAGTCTACATTTATGTTGTGTTTAGTATATGAAGGGACTCAACAATGTAAAATTTCATCTTTAAATTATTTCGTTTTAAGTCTTTTTGCAAAACTTTTATTTTATAATGCTATTGTTCTTCTGATTCACCATTTGATCATGGATTTTTTAGTTGCACTAGCATATACACTCCATACCTATTGAATGAAACTGTCTTAAAGACTTGTTTCTGCCTTGAATTCTAGGAAAACGTGGACTCAACAAAGGCTGAAGCTATAGTGAAAAAACTCCAGATGGATGGACGTTACCTTAGGGATGTGTGGTGATTTTCTGGTTGTTCATCTGTTCGATTGTGATATCCTTGCTATTTGATATGCTAAATTCAAGATTGTCTGAAGGATATTTTTGAGATAAGTAGCTGCCTTTACGGAAATGTAGGACACCGACAGTCGAGGCGAACAGGTTTTCCCAGAGAAGAAATGCTTTTATGGACATTTACCGTTTTCTTTTATTTTCTGTTATCTTTATATTCTCTTATGATAGGTTGGATCCCTCTGAACTAGGATTAATTATCGGGGGACTCTGATAGTTAGTCTCAAAAATGGTCAACAGATACATGTTACAGTGGATTGTCATGTATTATCTAGTGTAGAAATTGGTAACGAATAATGAAAGATGTATTTTTTTTTTTTCTAAATACAATGGATGATCAACACTGTATCGTCCTGTTGAACACAAATTTATTTTAAATACTAACGTAATACCTTAAAATCTTGATCTTACTGGTGCATAGTGTTTGAAAATGTTATCCTTTTGCTTTGTTGAGGGGCTCGAACTTGGGTGCTACCGAAGTCATCGGTTCATTTCACACTTGTTACTGGTGTACTGGCGAGCTGCAAATTTTTAACAGCGGCGAAATATATAAGCAAAAGGATAAATTTTGTAATATTGTTTAAAGTTTTAAACGGGGAATTAAACCTAATGATAGTGTTAGTAGGAAATCGAGAAAAACGATCGAAAAATGAAGGAAAGAAAAATCAAGAAACATGTGATTGATCGGTAAAGCGAAAAGGTGGATGAGAAACCATCCGATGTCCAATTAGAAGGGCATGGCACATAAAATCGAAAGTTAGAGTCGGAATCAGAAAAATAATAGTCAAAAGTTTATTGTGGAACAAACCAAGAAATTAGAAGTATATGATGCTAAGGTTAAAAGGAATCAAAAGTAATCCAAAGTTCTCGATAGAATTGAAGTCTAAATCGAAAGAAAGGTTAACCCGCATAAATATCAAAATCATGGTCAGATCATAAAGAGAAGGAGTTAAACACGCACATAGAAAACAGTTTCTAAATCGTGGCAGATGTTGAAGATCATGGGAACGTGGGTGCAGTTTGAAGAAGAAACTGCAATGCGCACGAAGAACGTGGTAGCAGTTTTTTTAACTGCTCCTAGAAGGCTTGAATGTTGCCCTATAAATAGAGCAGAGGAAGAAGGAATAAAGAGGCGGAAATTGGCAGAGAATAGGATTAGTAGTGAAAAAGTCTACCGGAGAAACGACGAACACCATGAAGCTTCTGACAATCTGGATTTCTATGCTCACGGAGTACCTTTATCGCTTTCTTTATTTTTCTTGGTAATTTATTTTGATGCAATTTATATTCAGCAATTTTATGTTTCTGTATTTCCGATTCTTGGTCATTTCGATTCAATGCAAGTTAAGTTTCCGTATTTAAATTCCCTGGTCATTTTACATTAATGCAATTTCGATTTCCAGTCATCTATTGCACCTTTGATTTATTGTCTTTTACATTTCCGGGAAATTCGATTTCTCGTTATTTACATCGTTGCTGTTTCGATTCCCTGTCATTTACACTTAAAGCAAACTTAAGATTCTCGTAGTTTACATTTCTTTGCAATCTAAGTTTCAACACTGCTTTTCGATTCCATATATTTTCTGTTTTCTTTACTTCGAGTATTCTTAATACAAAACACTAAAAATAGTATATGTGAAATCGGGTAAAATTCGATCCTCATACATATTTTGATTGAAAATTAATTTGCTAGCCTAAGCAAAAAGAACTTACGTGGTAGATTTTTTATTAGGGTCAAAATATCTCAAGAGTCAAAATCGATTGAAATTCCACAACAAACAGATAGATTGTACGAGTAGCAGTGTTTCAGTTTTCAGTCATGATGGGAAAATCAAGAGCAAGAAAGTATTCTCCCTCCAGGCGTTGAAAATTTGCTAGGACCTTTTATTTTGCGACACTGTCTTTTATGTTTTGACTGTTTAAACAAAATGGGTGAAATCTCGACACAGGTTCATGTTATACATCCATGAGATCGAATACATTATGCCCGTTGGTTTTTGTTCACAACACTTAGCTGCTTAGAATTGGAAGTAAATACGTTGAAGTAGTTCATTATTTAAGTTTTTTAATCAAGGGTTGATCAGTGATAAGGGACAATAATTTAATGTCAAATAAAAGCTCATTTCACATTCTGATCACTTGGTGGGTAAATAAAAGTTCTTAACCTGTATCGCATAAACAAATGAGGGTACTGACGAACTGCAGTGGAATGTAAATACTAATGAATTATTCATTAACTAATTTAGGAAAGCAAGTGAATGCAACTCGTATACCATGATTTCAGGATAGTATTACCCGATGAAGAATTGAGGAGAATGAGGCCTATTTGGCTTTACAACTGCAGACTATTATTATAATCGACAGAAAAACTTATTTTCATTAAGAATTAAAAAATGTGCAGACAAATACATTATCAAAAGCTGAAGCCGACGTATTATGACGGTAGTTGGTTTGTCGAACTGCAGAGAACCTCTTCTGAACAAGGGGTTACGCAGAATTAAAAATACAGGTTAATGCATCACAGCTAGGAAACTATTCTCAATGTGCCATGGGATTCAAAGACAAATATAAAACTACAAGCTAAACGATTTCTTCAAACTTAGGTGTTTGGAGTGTAGTGCTTATTGGGATCCATGTTTCTCACATGTGCTCGAACATCAATTCTAGGTTCTTCTCTTATACTCTGGGTAGTATTTTATGTCATTTTAAGTAGTGTTGAAACTGATGTGTATAGATAAAAATAATTTATTAAAAGTTACTTTAACGTCACAATATATTTTTAAAATTTCCTACCACTAATTAGTATTTTTCGAAATAACAATTCACAAAAAAATGTTTAACTTTAGACAAATTTTAATAATATCATTGTTTTATATTATTTAATCATTTAGACTATATAATTTATATTAAATATTAACTTTATATATATATATATATATATATATATATATATATTAAGTTATTGTTTGAGTAATTGATATGACTTTAACTTTTTGTTTGATTGATGTGAGTTTTGTGTAAAAATAAAAAAATAATTATAATCACAATCATTTATATTTTTATTAAAAAAAATTTTACCAATAGTTTATTAATGCTTATATTACATAATAATTATCTACCCACATAATTAATTATCTCTCCTTTTAGTTATGTTGCTAGTGATCCTTCTAGGAATGATCTTTTTCGTTTCTAGGACAACTAGAGACTCATCATAAAATCTCACACCAATTTTAATGTGTTATTGGGTAGGGAATGAATACATGGTGTGGGGACAGTACCTTCAAATGCTCTTCAAAAAAAATTTTATATGTGAAATAGAGATGGATGTTTGGAAGTGATTAAAGGGGATGATACAAACTTTATAGTTTATATTTCACATGCGGATAAACCTTTGAGAAATTTGGTTATGACCAGGCATTTACTTTTGAAACACCTGAAGATTTCAATTCAAAAATGCTTAAGACTTGGTTCGTTGAAAAACATCCTGATGAAGTATTTGTGCTAAGAGAGGAGGCCAACCTTGAAATGGCGGTGGACAATGACTGAGTCACATTATGATAGTTTCTTGGCTCGATTACAGAACCATGTTGCTTATTGCATTTGCTAGAGAGTCAATAGACGATAAGTAGGAGTAGGATTGAGTCGAATAAGTCAATATCATCGATAGTAGTATATAATAAAAATCCATTCAACGAGGATGTTAAGTTGGATTGTGTTTATGATTGTTTGCCTTTAGGATTGGAAGAATTGAATGCAACAAGGAGTAAATTAGAAAAAGTGGATTTAGGTGATGGAAAAGAGAAAAGACCTACTTATATAAGTAAGTTGTTAAAAGAAGATATGAGGATAGAATTGATTAAGGTGCTTAAAGAATATAAAGATTGTTTTGCTTGAGAGTATGATGAGATGCCGAGTTTGGATCAAAGTTTAGTAGAACATTGGTTGTCCATAATCGAAGGGAAAAAATCTATCAAACCAACTCCTCGAAAGTTTGCACTGGATGTCATGGATAAAATAAAAGAGGAAAAGAGGAAATCGAAATATTGTTAAAAGCTAAATTCATACTCACAACTAGGTATGTGGATTGAATTTCTAATATTGTTCCTGTTATTAAAAAGAATGGAAAGATGAAAATATGTATTGACTTTCGAGATTTATATAAGACAACACCTAAGGATGAATCTCCGATGCCTAATGCTCAAATGTTAATAGATACAGTAGCGGAAAATGAAATATTGAGTCTTTGAGATGAATATTTTGGATATAATCAAATATATACTGCTGAAAATATATCTCAAAAAATGTTTTTCGATGCCCTAGAGTATTAGGAACATATGAATAGTTAGTTATGTCGTTTGGTTTAAAAGATGCTGGAGCAACTTATCAAAGAACAATGAACTTACTTTTTCATGATTTAATTGAAGCTTTTATGCAGGTTTATATCAATGATATAGTTATAAAATCTGAATCGAATGAATCTCATTTAAATAAGTTAAATAAAGCTTTTGAAAGAATGAGGTGTCATAAATTGAAAATGAATCCATTAAAATGTGCTTTTGGTGTGAATGCAGGTGGATTTTTGGGATTTATTGTTCATGAGAAATGAATAAAAATCGACAGAAATAAAGTAAAGACAATAATTGAAACTAAGTCCCCTAAAAATAAAAAGGGATTACAATCTTTGTTAGGTAAAATTAATTATCTAAGAAAGTTTATTTTGAATTTGGCAGGAAAAACTAGTGTGTTTTCTCCTTTATTGAGACTGAAGAAGGAAAGTGAATTCAAGTGGAATAGTGAGCATCAAAAAGCTTTTGATGATAGAAAGTGAATATTGAGTAATCTACCTTTGTTAATTCCAATTGATCGAAGTGAGACATTGAAGTTATATATCTTAGCGTCGGAGGATACTATTGCAAATTTATTGGCTCAAGAAAACTCAAATGAAGAAGAATGTGTAGTATATTATTTGAGTCGAATGTTGATTGACACTGAAACCCGATATAGTTCAATCAAAAAGTTAATGTTGAGTCTGCATTATGTGTGTTGCAAATTGAAACATTATCTTAAACTTTATGATGTAATAGTTTTTTCAAAAAATAATATATTAAAGTTGTTAGTGTCAAAGCCTATTTTACATAATCAAGTGGGTAAATGGATGTTGATTTTAACAAAATTCTCATTACAGTTTGAATCTTTAAAATCGATTAAGGGACAAGTTGTTGCTAATTTTTTGGCAGATCATATGCATGTGCAAGTTGAAGAGATATATTTATTGGAAAGTGATAGATGTGTTCTATATTTTGATGGTTCTAGTACCACGAAATTGGTCTGGAGTAGGTGTTATAATCATTTCCCCAATTAATGTTCCTACTAAAATTTTGATTGAAATTAAACTGACTTTTCAAATAATGAAGTGGAATATGAAGCGTTGATATTGAGATTAGAAACTTTGATTGAGTTTCGAGTGAGAAATGTGATATTTCGAGGGGATTTCCGATTAATTATAAGGCAAGTAAATAGGGAATATAAATATTTGAATTCAAATTTAATAAATTATTTGAATAAAGTATTTAAACTAATAAGTAATGTTAATAATATTCAATTTGAACATGTACCTCGAGAATTTAATCGAGAAGCAAATTTGACTCAAATAATGTCAAGGTATAAAATGTCGAATAAAGGATTTGATGAACTGATTCAGATTCAAGAAAAGTTGACTTATAGAATTGGAATATTATAAGTAGACTCATTAAGAAGTGATGATTGGAGGTATCAGATAGAATATCTGAAAAATCACAATAAATTATTTGATAAAAAAAATGTATATCGAGCCAAAAGTTATGTTTTGTTAAACAATGAATTATACAAGAGGTTTGGAAGGAATTTTACTTAAATGTTTAGATAAGGATGATTCTTATATAACTATGATAGAGGTACATAGTTGGAATATGTGGGTCACATATGATCGGGGAAAAAATAAAGTGAATTTTATATCGAAGATGTTATTATTGGTATTCGATCTTGAAAGATTGTATTGAGTATGTAAAATCTTGTGAAAAGTGTCAAAATATTTGGACCTATACAAAATGTACCAGCCACTGAATTAAATACGATAGTTAAACCATGACATTTTAAAGTGTTAGAAAAGTAGTTTTAAATCAAGAGGGGGGGTGAATTGATTTTTGAAAGTTTTTCGCAATACACAGATTATCTAATTCGAAAATTAAGTTTCTAAAAATCTTTTTGAATTACCAAGCAATCAAACAATATAAGCGCAGCAACTGAAATTAAAGAGAGAAAGGTTAGGAAAGATTTCACCGGTAATTTTATACTGGTTCACCCAATACCAGGGCTACGTCCAGTCTCCAGCCAAATTCCAGCTGGGTTCCACTAGAATAGATGTTTTACAGACTCACACTCTTACACCTATTCTAACTCTCCACCAAGAACCAAATTCCAGCTCTTGGAAACCTCTCGCAACCAAATTCCAACTAGCAGAGAAACCAAGTGCCCAAATTCCGGGCACCACACACAAGAACCAAATTCCAGCTCTTGCTTACAACCTTCCCACCAAGAACCAAATTCCAGTTCCTGGAAACTTCTACAACCTCTACACAACTGCAGAAAACTTGTACCCAAATTCCAGGTACAAAACAAGTACAAAAGAATGAATAGAAATTGAAAAGAAGAAACAAAGAAAGCTCAAACCGGATTACACCAATCCACGATCAGTTTCTTCTTCAAAGAAATGCAAAGTGCCTCAAGAAAGATTTCAAAAGAAGTTCACAAAAACAGCTTGTGTATCTTTCTTGAAAGATGCTAATAGTTGCTTGTATTGATTGCTTGAATTGTGTAAAACCGATGTATGATCTATATCTCAAAGTTTCAAGCAAATCTGTTTATAAAAGAGTATTTTCAAATCTGCTGCATTAATTAATCTGTTGAAAGTTTGTTTTAATCAGTTGAAATAGCCGTTACAATCTGTTAAAAGTCCTTTCAACCCATTAATGCGTTCTTGATCTTTAACAGAAAATGTTTTAGTTGATACGACCACGTTTTTATCGCTTAAAACGTTTTACAAACATTTTCAAAGTATAAAACAATCGATTGAATCACGTATTAATTGATTGTTTTGTTTAAAAACCTTCTTATAAAACTTTCCAAGTTATTTTAGCCGATATAAAGTCGTTTCAATCGATTGAAAATCTGCACATATAATTTCAAGTCATTTTAATCGATTGAAAGTTCGTTTTAATCGATTGAAAAGATTTTCTAAGTTATTTTAATCGATTGAAATGCGTTTTAATCGATTGAAATAAGTCTGATCGGTCATAATTCAATTCTGATCGATCATAACCAACTCTGATCGGTCATAATCTCATTCTGATCGATCATACTGACATCCAAAGTGATTTTAATCGATTGAAACGTGTTTTAATCGATTAAAATAATTCTAATCGCTCATATTTAAGATCTGATCGATTATATTGCATTCTGACCTATTACATTCGAATTCTAATCGGTCATAAAGAGTTTTAATCGATTAAAAGAAGTTTGTATCGATTAAAATATTGTAAAAACACTTTTTAAAACATTCTAAGTGTTTTAAATTGATTCTTTCAAACCTGTATCGCTTAATAACTTGTTTAAGAAAATTCTTTGCCAAAATGCTTTTGTTTTTTATTTGTTAAAAACTGTTTTTGAGGCATTTTGCAAGATGAGTGAAGAAGCTTTATGCAGTGGAAAAGGTAAAGTGGTTTTACCTAAGCTTTCTGTTAAGACACACTAAGTCTTCAGCTCCTTTGTTCTGAGTGACTTGTTTGACTGCTGCAGAGTTGACCCTTGACTTTATCTTTGACTTCATCAAATCAATGAGATCTTTGCTAGGATCACTTTCAGTCTCCCCCTATTTGATGAAGACAAACACCATTTTGAAAAAACAATCTCTGCAAAATAAGTCACTTGATAATGCAGTTTAGTGAGAAATATAAAATTGTATTAATGTTCTATTTCTCCCCTAAAACTTATTTCTCCCCTAAAATGTTGCTCTCTTAATGTAAGAGTTATTTTTCTAAATTTATCCTCAAGTAAAGCAACTATTTCTCCCCCTTTTGACTTCATCAAAAATAGGGAACAGTAAGAGAAATAATAAAATGTAAAGGTTTGAAATATGCTTAATTTTTTGAAAATAGCCGTAAATCAATATTTTACTCATGAACAGATCAATTAAAGTTGATTCAAGCTTATCTTCATTAACACGTTTGTAATGAATACAATTAACACGTGTAAAGATAAGGGAATCACGCTTTAGTAGCATGTTACAGGAACAACCATTAACTAAAGCCTTTAATCTTTCTTTCCAGAGTAAAAATCGATTAAAAACAGAACATAATCGATTAAAATGTTTTTGATAAATGATTTAAATCGATTGAAAGAAGGGTTTAATCGATTAAAACATGTAAGAATTTGAAAACATGAAACTTTAGTGAAATTAATCGATTATTTCGACTTTTAATCGATTAAAAATGTTGTATAAGTTCATTTAATCGATTAAAAAGATGTTGTATTGATTAAAACAATCAGTTTTGAAAATGAAGTAATGTTTAATGCATATTTTGTAAAACTGATCATCTAGAAGGATGTTTAACAATACTAACAACTACATTGATTAAATCTTAACTAATAGATCCATCAAAATCAGAATAAAATCTTATTTAGCTAAAGCTCTCGAGGATCTATTTAAATTCTATCTAGATTTTCCTGTTTCAACTTTCAACCTACATTATATAAATCAAGGCTAAAAATATTGTTTCTGTTTAATAACCAAGTGATACTACAGATCATAAATTGAAATTAGCATCAAAAGAGATAAGATATAAAGGAAAGGAAAGGTAAGAAGGGACCCTTTTTATCCACCAATATTTAATTATCCCAATTTCCTTGGTTTAGTTGCAAATCCTCCAGTTTGGTGTAAATGAATTTGTTCTTATTTCCCTGATTATTTGTGTCAGATGCCAAAATACGTGACTCAGTCATTTGATCCCCACCAATATCAAAAGATAATAGACTTTACTTTTGCTGGAACAAATTTTGCTCTATCAACTATTGAGACAACAACATACTGTCTCTCCCTGTATCAGCAATGCAGACACGAAACTTTTCCCGAAAAGAAATCTTTTAGCAGTTCATCGTTACTATTGACTGCATTCATAGTCCATGGTTGACACCACAATGGAATTTCTACTACACATCGGAGGCATAATCATGTACTGACCAAATCCCACACAGTAATGCATGATACCATAAATTGCATGAATCACAGGTTAATGATGTACTGAGATAGGAATTTTCTTTCATAATAGGCAACCCATTTTGAACCCTGCAGTTATCATTATCCAAGCAAATAACTGTATTTTTATTAATGTAGTATGATGGGTGTTATTCTCACTTATAGTGAACCAGTCATCATTATCTTTTGAGGAATGAGTCATTTTTAACTTTGTTGTTTCCAGTGGTATCATATGCACAAGTGATTAACAATAAAACTTATTCTGGTAGAGTGGGCAATGATTAGTAATGAGGACAGGTGATGACAATCAATCCAGAATTCTAAAACAATATAAAATTTATCCCTGTACTGACCATAAAACATACATTCCCTGTACCACATTATTCAATTTTTGAATTTCTGTTCCAGATTGGTTCCCTTATAGTGTCACCTCGTGACATTGATGATTAAAGCAAATATTCAAAGTTGCACAGTTCCAATGAATTTCACCAAGAGTTTTGAACCAATGCATGCTCAAAATTATTTCAAATATATTGCAATGTAATATCAAGAAATTTAATGAAAACATGTATTTATTGGATTTCCTAGTAATGAATAACTTATTACCAGAAACAATTATCAAAAAAAAAAAAATTTTGATAAACTATGTTTTCAGTCCTAACAGTTTGACCTGTTTGTAACTAGTGTCTATAAGAAAAGTTACAGTCTATTCTTTGATAATTCCTTTGATTTTTAATGTATTACTACGCAGCATTCCATGTAAAGTATTAAGAGAAATGTAAACATCTACAGCTTGAATCATGTTTATGTTGTTGTCAAAATAAAAGACTCTTTCATTCATGAATAACAGTAATAGTTTTCCCACATTATGTCACTGGTCGAGTTCCCAATTCAAAGATTTGTTCAGCCTTCGCTTTCTAATTTAAAAATTTGTGTCATTGAAAGAAAATTGAATATGGATACGTTTCGAAACAGACTGCTCGAACCAGTCATGATTTTGATCATGTTTACAGCAGAGAATTGAGAGGAGATTTTGAAAATATGAAAACAGAAGAAAGATGATAAGTTGAGAAATGATAAGTTCAGAACCTGGTTTGATGAAGAAACGGATTTCAAGTTTTTGAAATTCAAAGAGACATTTAAACACATTATGCAGATTCTGGATTATCATAAAGACCTGGGTTTTTTAATCGAATTGGCCTATCAAACTTTAATTAGATGCTGTAAATCATGTTTTCAGAACCTAATTAATTGATTAATCAACTCATTATCTATTAATTTGATTCTTGACATTAGGGTTGAAAACATCTACAGTGAATTAATCGATTGTTTTATAAAAGGATCGATTAGTTTAATACAGAATGAAATCAATAACATGACACCAGAATTTAAATCGATTAAAAATGTAAATGAATCGATTAATTTTGATCCTAAGTGTTTTTAGTTGATATAAATTTATTCTAATCGATTAAAACGACTAAACCAACATTCTGAGAACAATTTAATCGATTATTTCGATATTTCAATCGATTAAAATGGTACGGTAAGTTATTTCAATCGATTAATATTGGTTTATATCAATTAAAACAATTAATTTAAATACACAGAACCTGGTTTCGCAGCTCTGATCTTCAAGGGATTCCCAGACTTGTTCCTGCAAAACAATTGAGTATTTTTCTGGTACCCTTTATAATTATTGGGTCCTGATCATGTTATTTGAAAAGAATTAATCTTTGGAACCCATTTCATTCTCCCTTTAGGAATGGCATACTTTTTGATTCTGCAATTTTTAACAGAGTGCCCTTTTTTCATACAGTAAAAGCATTTAATTACAGAGTATGAATTCCTATTTGTTTTTGTTTTACTGGATCTAGATTTAAATCCTATTCCAGATTTGTCAAAAATTAATTTTTGAGATCCAAGTAATACATCTAGATTAGCTTGCCCCTGAGTGAACTTTGAAACAGTTTGAGATAAGAATTCAATTTTCTTTTGCAATTCAGGACAGTTATTGCATGGTTTATTGCATTCACAATCAGAGTTAGCATGAATCAGTTTCAAGAATTCTTTATCAGTTTCATTTTCACGAATCTGTTTTTCCAGAGAATCAACTTTGTTAACTAGCCAGTTATTTAATCCTTTTAGCCTATCATTTTCTTTTTGAAGTTTCTTAGCCTCTTCATGCATTTCATTAAATGCTTCTTGTAATGCATCATAGTTAACTATATTTGAAGAGGAACTAGAACTTACCTGGCTGGTTTGTGGATTTTGACTCGCCATTAAACAAAGATTGGCTTCTTCATTTTCGAGTTATCTCGTTGATGACGTATCATTATCATCCCAGGCAATGTAGGCTCTTCTTTTTGATTTTTTCTCTTTCTTTTCACTTTGTTTATTTCTCTCTGGACATTCCATTTTAACATGGCCCTGTTTGCCACAACCATAACATTTAAAGTTAGAAGAATCAGTTCTTTTCTCATACCTTTTGTGTCTTTCCTTGTCTTGGATCTTTTTCTTGAGGAATTTGTTGAATTTCCTAACAAGCAGTCCAAGGTTCTCATTATCTTCTTCCGATTCTTGATTTTCTTCAACTTTAAGTGCAATGCTTCTGTTCTTCTTCTCGAGACTTCTTGCTCATTGAATCTTGTGATTTCCATTTCATGTTCTCTCGAGTTTTCCAAACAGTGAGGTCTGTTGTCATGGTGGACAGATCTTTTGATTCCGATATTGCAGTGACTTTTGGCTGCCAGGACCTGTCAAGACATTTCAATACTTTAATATTTAGTTCTTCCTTATCAAAGGTCTTACCTAGGCCCATTAAGTGGTTGATGATGTGCGTGAAGCGTTTCTGCACATCTGCGATGCTTTCACCATTCTGCATTTTGAACAGACTCATACTCTCTTATCAAAGTGTGCTTTCTGGCTCTTTTAACATCTGCAGTCCCTTCATGAGTGACCTCAAGAACATCCCACATCTCCTTGGCAGAATTGCACTGGGACACCCTGAAAAATTCATCCATGTTAAGAGCAGAAGTAATAATATTTTTTGCATTGCAGTCACTTTGAACTTTCTTCTTCTCTTCATCATTCAAGCTTGACCATCCTTTATCTGTAATTAGAGGACCATTAGTAATAACATCCCAAGCATTTCTGTCAATGGATTCAATGAAGATTTTCATCCTAATTTTCCAGAAAGGATAATCTGTTCCACAGAATAGTGGAGGTCCGTTAATAGATGCCCCCTCGAAAACGGTAATCTGTTCTCAGCCATGGATCAAGAGACTTGAATAACTTTCAAGCACCTTGCTCGATGCCAATTGTTAGAAAAGTAGTTTTAAATCAAGAGGGGGGGTGAATTGATTTTTGAAAGTTTTTCGCAATACACAGATTATCTAATTCGAAAATTAAGTTTCTAAAAATCTTTTTGAATTACCAAGCAATCAAACAATATAAGCGCAGCAACTGAAATTAAAGAGAGAAAGGTTAGGAAAGATTTCACCGGTAATTTTATACTGGTTCACCCAATACCAGGGCTACGTCCAGTCTCCAGCCAAATTCCAGCTGGGTTCCACTAGAATAGATGTTTTACAGACTCACACTCTTACACCTATTCTAACTCTCCACCAAGAACCAAATTCCAGCTCTTGGAAACCTCTGCAACCAAATTCCAGCTGCAGAGAAACCAGTGCCCAAATTCCAGGCACCACACACAAGAACCAAATTCCAGCTCTTGCTTACAACCTTCCCACCAAGAACCAAATTCCAGTTCCTGGAAACTTCTACAACCTCTACACAACTGCAGAAAACTTGTACCCAAATTCCAGGTACAAAACAAGTACAAAAGAATGAATAGAAATTGAAAAGAAGAAACAAAGAAAGCTCAAACCGGATTACACCAATCCACGATCAGTTTCTTCTTCAAAGAAATGCAAAGTGCCTCAAGAAAGATTTCAAAAGAAGTTCACAAAAACAGCTTGTGTATCTTTCTTGAAAGATGCTAATAGTTGCTTGTATTGATTGCTTGAATTGTGTAAAACTGATGTATGATCTATATCTCAAAGTTTCAAGCAAATCTGTTTATAAAAGAGTATTTTCAAATCTGCTGCATTAATTAATCTGTTGAAAGTTTGTTTTAATCTGTTGAAATAGCCGTTACAATCTGTTAAAAGTCCTTTCAACCCATTAATGCGTTCTTGATCTTTAACAGAAAATGTTTTAGTTGATACGACCACGTTTTTATCAGTTAAAACGTTTTACAAACATTTTCAAAGTATAAAACAATCGATTGAATCACGTATTAATTGATTGTTTTGTTTAAAAACCTTCTTATAAAACTTTCCAAGTTATTTTAGCTGATATAAAGTCGTTTCAATCGATTGAAAATCTGCACATATAATTTCAAGTCATTTTAATCGATTGAAAGTTCGTTTTAATCGATTGAAAAGATTTTCTAAGTTATTTTAATCGATTGAAATGCGTTTTAATCGATTGAAATAAGTCTGATCGGTCATAATTCAATTCTGATCGATCATAACCAACTCTGATCGGTCATAATCTCATTCTGATCGATCATACTGACATCCAAAGTGATTTTAATCGATTGAAACGTGTTTTAATCGATTAAAATAATTCTAATCGCTCATATTTAAGATCTGATCGATTATATTGCATTCTGACCTATTACATTCGAATTCTAATCGGTCATAAAGAGTTTTAATCGATTAAAAGAAGTTTGTATCGATTAAAATATTGTAAAAACACTTTTTAAAACATTCTAAGTGTTTTAAATTGATTCTTTCAAACCTGTATCAGTTAATAACTTGTTTAAGAAAATTCTTTGCCAAAATGCTTTTGTTTTTTATTTGTTAAAAACTGTTTTTGAGGCATTTTGCAAGATGAGTGAAGAAGCTTTATGCAGTGGAAAAGGTAAAGTGGTTTTACCTAAGCTTTCTGTTAAGACACACTAAGTCTTCAGCTCCTTTGTTCTGAGTGACTTGTTTGACTGCTGCAGAGTTGACCCTTGACTTTATCTTTGACTTCATCAAATCAATGAGATCTTTGCTAGGATCACTTTCATAAAGGATGGACAATTGATTTAATAAGACATATATATCCTCATTCGTCAAAAGGTCATAAATTTATAATAGTTGCAGTTGATTATTTTACTAAATGGGTGGAAACAATTCCTTTAAGGGATGTTGAGGAGAAAGATGTGATTGATTTTATAGAAGAACATATTGTGTATCGATTCAGGATTCCAGTGTCAATTTTCACGGATCGAGAAATAGTGTTCACTGGTAAGAAAGTTTCCAATTATGCGGTGTTGATGAATATTAAATTATTGACGTCAATACCTTATTTTGCTCAAGCTAATGGACAAGTAGAGACAATTAATAAGGTTTTAATTAATTTGATTAAGAAACATATTGGAAATAAACCTAGGAATTGACATGAAACATTGTCTAAAGTATTATGGGTGTATAAAACTTATCCAAAAGATTCTATTAAAATTACGCCATATAAGTTAGTTTTTGGACATGATGTTATTTTACCGATCAAGGTTAATATAGAATCAATAAGGATTTAAAGGTAAAATGTACTATAAAGGCAAGAGTATTGGGATGAAATGTATGACGAGTTATTTGAATTAGATGAAGTTAGAATAACAGTTTTGGATAAGATATTACATCAGAAAAAACAAATTGGATGATTTGGTTTGGAAAGTGATATTGCCTATGGATTGAAAGTCTAAATATTATGGGAAATGATCACCTAATTGGGAAGGTCCTTTTGAGGTTGTAAAAGTATTATCGAGCAATGTTTATGTTATCGTTCATTGTTATAACGACCAAACAAAATTGTAGATCAATGACAAATATTTAAAATCATACAAAACTCATCAAGTATAGGTAAATGCTAGATAATTTGAGAAAATAAAGTTATTATATATATACAAGAAAAATTGAGGTACAAAATAAAATTAAGAACTGTGTTCTAATCTAATTTTGTTGAAATTGGCAAGCACAATTTCCCGCACATTTGATACCGAAGCTCTCTGATGTTTGATGTCTGCTAGCTTGATCATGTCATCACGAAGACTAATGACTAAATCCTTGGATGTGGCTATTAGATTGGAAAATTCTCCTCCAGTGATTGTTTTGGAATGAGAAATTTCGAGAATCTTCATTTTAGAAGCCTCGATTTGACGTTAGATGTTAAGCAATATTTGTTTGAGCATTGCACATTTATCTTGTTCCTTGATTAGTAGATTGACAGACTCAGATTAATTTTTCTTCAACTCTTCACATTTGGATTTGTTGGAATTCAACAATTCGATTTTTGTAGCATGAGCAAGTTCGATTTCAACATTCTTAGAATCTAGAGCTAGACATTTTTTCCTCAAAGCTCAACTTTCATTGAATAAATTTGTGACAGTGTTGACTTCTTCGTCGAATGCTTGAAGAAATTGCTCAAGTGGGATGACTTCAATTTTGTGTAAGATCTCTTGAACCTCTTATTTTTTTGTGGCGTCTCGATGATAGTCTAAAGAGATGAGGATGCAAGATCTAAATTCCTTTACCAAGTTCATAACATCAGAGCTCAGTGAGGGAGTGGATGAAGAGCTAACTGTAGTCTCAAAAACTTTCCCATGTGTTGTCATGAGTTCTAAGATGCTGAATGTGTCCCTTTTGATTTCATCTATAAAAATATTTGACTTTCAGAATAAGTTCTAGAGGAGGGACTTGCTAAAGAAAAATCAATAGTCTTGGGAGTTGGTTCTATTTTGGATGAAACTGCAACAATTTCAAGAGATTCTACAATGATATGTGTAAGAATTGTTAAATTTTGAAATGTTTTATTTTATTATGAAAAGGAATTCATGAACAAAGGGAATTGGATTGATACCTGGGATAATTGGTTTAGGTTGAATTTCGACTAAAGTAAGTTGACTTTTGGCAGGAGCGGGGTTGCTATGTACAATAGACATTTCTTATTTTACGTTAAGAAGTCAAAGTTAGTATTTGAACAATCGAAAAATGATTGAAAGAGACATTAAATAATGTTGTACCTTAGGTGGAGAAGTGGAGCGTGGTGGATCGGCAGAGACTTTAACTATAAATTCTAGATTGCTTGAACTATTGGTTGAAGTCTTTTTCTATAGAAATCAAGATAATGATGGTAAACACCAAATTATGTATTAAGGAAGGAGTTTGAGGGTTGTATAGAAGTTATATAAAATTTAATCTGGATTTTCTTTTGGATTCAACGGGTGAGTGGAGTGTTTTCCTCATCATCATATTTTGATTCAATGATGGTAGGCACTATGAGAGGAGTTGTGGTGGTAAGTGGTGCATATATTTGATTATATGAAATTTTTTAGTGTTGATGCAATTAAAGATTATACTTGTCTTGTGAATAAGTGAGTATTACCTGTACAGATGGATGTGAAGTGAAGGTCAAAAATGTCATTTCGATTTGGATTTTTTCTAGAATAACATACAAATTGATTTTGGGAGAGGTAGAATCGAGCAAATAAAGAATCGAGAATGTGTTTAGTAAAAGAAAGGATAAGATCATATTAAGAGAGGTGCGAAACCTTTTGTTTTCCTCTTTCTCTAGATTTTGGGACAGGTAGGAGTTGTGATGGGTTCGAAAGCTTCTTGTGTGGGTTCAATAATTTGGATGGAGGAAAAGATTGCAATAAGAATATTACAAATAAACATAAGAGAAATAAATGAAAAAAATGATAAATTCGAAAAAAAGAAGAAGAAGACTTCTCATCATAGGGAATATTATGTAAAATAGTGACATGGTCAATATGGATAAGTCAATGGGGTAAAGCTGAATCAGGTAGGTAAGGAAAGGATAATAAGACAATTTGGATATAGTAACGACTTTATTAAGTGGTTTTGGGTGTAATAATTCATGAGGAGATCTAAGTTCATGAACCCATTGGGATGTGTTAAAGGTTTAGCAACACCGAAAGAAGCAAGAGGAAAAATTGGTAAATTAATGGGACAAAATCTCTCAAAAAGAGTCTACCTAGTGGATTTATAGTTTTCCTATTTTCTCTATTTTGTCGAACTTTGTTTCTCAAATAATACACTACATTTCTAAAGGTGGATTCTAGTCAAAGAGGATCATAACACTCTTGATAATAATTCTCAAATGCAGTAATTTGAAGGTATTACTCATATTTACCTTTTGAAGTCTTTGTTTTGTCCTATGGAGGAAAGTTAGGATGAATGGTTATTCGAGATTTTAAAAAAGAAAAAGGTAGATGTTTTGAGGAGAACAATTGATCCCACCAGAAATCAAAATCAAAGGTGTTTACAAAGTTGGTTTCGAAGGGGAAAGGATGATATTGGATGGCTTATGTTGGCATTAGTTGTGAGAGGGTTTCTCGAAGGTTCAGATCATAATAAGTAATGCCTTTGGGAATGAGTTGGTGGAATCTTATGGTAAGTGTGGCTTGGCTGAGTCCAAATTTGCTTGAAAATTGTTGAGGGACATATGCAAATAATTGAACGTCTTTCATTTGAAATCTAGCAACCAACACTACTAAAAAATTGTCAAATAGTAACCGAAATCAGTAACTAAAAAACTTAGTTACTATCGGTGACCGAATCAGTAACCAAATTATTTTTTTTAGTTTAGTAATTGAAATAGTAACTGAATTTTCGATCACATAAAATAAGTTATTATTTCGAGTCACTTTATTATTTAATTTATTTTTTTAATTCATCTAATTAGTATCTAAATATTTCACTCACTCTATTACCCTCCCAAATTTCATCTTCTTCGCGCTGACAACCCTCCCAAATTTCATCTTTTTCACGCTCATAATTTTCAATTTGTGTAACCACACTTCGTCTCTCCAACCCCAATCCTTCACCCTTTTGTTCAACTTTGAAGTGATCTTTAACCCAGCCTCAAATGTCAACCTGACAACCTGAAACCCAACATCTGTGGTCTTACCTCAACTTCGATGACTTAAAATCCAACCCAGTGACCTTGAATCTCAAACCTCAGTGACCAAAATATCCAATCGAAACCCAAGCGACTTCGAACCTCAACCCCAGGCTCAACCTCGACGAACTCGAGGCCGAAACCCAACTCCGGCGACATCGAACCCCAATCTCAAGCCAAACCCAAATCGTCATGGTATGAAACCCAACGCAAACCCAACTGTCCTCGAACCTTAACTCAAACCCTCAGTGACATCGAACCCTAACCTCGACCCAACCCCAACGATCTCGAACACCAACCCTAACCCAAACCTCACTAACTTTGAATCCAAGTGACCTGAAACTATGGTGACATCAAACCCTAACCTAAGTCTTAGTGAGCTTGAACCTAACCCCAACCACCTTAATTCCAACCAAAACCAAGGAAACCTCGTACTAGAACCCTAACCAGGATGAACTTGAATCCTAACCCGATGACCTCAATTCCCATCCCAAAACTTCACGACCTCTATAAACACAATAATGCTTATTCAAACCATTTGAATCTCCTTATTAAATCTAGTTTTACATGGTATGTTTTTTCTATGTGTGATGGAGGGCTGGTGCTATGAAAGCAAATTTCTTACTGGATTACAAATTGGAAACTTGAGTAATAGCTCCTTTAGGTTGGTATTACTGAATCTTTAAATATAATTAAGGCCACAACGTTAAATTTGTCTCTAATAATATATTTTTGTTCCTTAATATATGAAATACAAGAGGCTTAATGACTTGAATGGACTTGATTCAATGTGAGTGAATTACTGTAATTGTCTTTTATTCTGTTATTTTCTTTGGCTGTTCTTTTCTTTGGGATAAGTGGTGTTGATTTTACAAGCCATAGAAATGCATATTGCTTTCAATCATTTAACGTATAGCTGAATTATGGACCTAAAGGAAATAGAAAACTCACTCAATATATTCATTTAGAAGTGGCATGAAGTGGAATTAGATTACCTGCCAAGTCAATACTACCAACACATAAATTATTCTGGATATAGGGTTCGTGTGAGAGACTACCAAACTAACCCCTTTCTTCTTTTAAACCCTTAACAAATTGTTTATGGATCTGTACTATGGACATTGGCAAATAGCTCCATTACATTAATGGGAGGCATTAACAACACACTCTCCAAAACTTGAAAGAAAATTATATGTAAACATTCATTGGGGCCAGGATGAGGGTGAGGGAGCAGAAAAAGACACTTACATGTATAACCAAAATAGGACATCTGATTGCACCAACTTTATGAATATTTTGAATAGAAGAAAAACAATATTTGTGTATGTATTATATTCAATTGGTTGTTTCAACATGCAAAAAGGGTGATTGTTAAGTTGAAGGCAATAATGTCACTCTAAAAGAATCATCAACAACACCATAGTATTCTACATAAAATTTTGGAGGCTCATTATGCACATAAATAAAAGTTTCTTCAATGCAGGTAAACATTTAGCTTTAAAACTATTTAAAGAGTTTAAATATTGTCCCTTTACATTCATTAACAAACCCGAATTGTTATAGAATTAAGAATGTTAGGTTTATAATATCTTCTTTAAGGTCTGTTTTTAGTGATCAAGTTATGATAGGATATAAAAACATGACAAGAATGTAATAGAATAAGAACATGATAAATATTAATTTTATCCAACGTTTGATGCATACTAGATAATAAATCAAATAACATTATTTTGTTATATTGTCCTATATTTGACATAAACTACATATTAATTGATAACATTACCTTTTCATTAAAATTACATATAATTTGCAAATTCATGATTGTTATAGGTACTAATTTGAGAAGTACAAAATGTAAATGATGAGATATTAATAATGTATTTTTGTATACTTGCAAATTTTTTAAATTTTTGTACATGCTAATTTATCTTTAATATTCTATACTGATAGTATAATTTTGAATTGTAGCTTATCTAGGAACCTTAACTTAGTTCTTTATGTCTAGTAATTGTAGCTTACCTGGAAACCTTAACTTAGTTGGCAAATTTTGAATTTGTGATCCCCAAAAGCTAAGAATTCTTAACCCACAATGGATAAGCCATCATACCATATAGTAGTTAACAAATGAACCACCATTTTGTATGAATCTTGCAATCGAGAATGCCAAGTCTTCCGCTGGTCTAACATGGACTGCACCACCAAAATCAATGTACCTACAGAAAGGGAGATATGAAACTTAATATAGGACCAAAAGAAATCATCTACATGGTAGAATTTGTTGAGACTTACCAGCCAGTCCAATTCTCGGTCCACATTTTAGGTTTGATGTTCTTGTTGGGCTTGAAGTTTTCACAGTAGAACCTGTTGCAGGTGTCAATCTATATATACCATAGTCAGAAAATTAACACAGATCAGAGAGAAAGATCAGAGAGAAAGATCAAAGATGAGGGGAATTTATTTTCCTGTGAAAACACAAGCATTCCCTCATTAAGTAAACATATAATTGAAACCAAATCTTGCAATTTCTCAAATTTTCTTTTTCAAAAAGAGTAAAGGAGACAGAAGCAAATCAACCACTGCACTTATAAAACAACCAAAACAAGTAAGCAAGAGAAACGTGAAGTTATTAAAACCATTGTGATAAGCCGAAAGACCTTCCTTAAAATAAATAAAGGTAAAACTAACACAGTAAAAGGGTCAAATGGGCTTATGAGAGAACAGAAAAAAATATCATGGTATAGTAAAAGCAACAACCTTATCCCAACCAAAGCAGCCATAACACTGTTTACAAACCCCACCACCATTTTTAAATGGGTCACTAAAATTTAACAAAATAGAATAAGAATCATGAGGAAAAAGTCTAAGTCATCTTGAAATCCAACTCCACACACACGAAAACGTTTTTCAGGATGAAGAAGAAGTAACTTACAACAGGATCAGGAGCATCTTCTTGCTTGCACATAACCCATGGAACACCAGTGTCTAGACCAACAACCATTTGAGCAGCCCATTTCGTATATGCTTTTCCAAGAGCACCAATTTCCCATTCCACTGGTCCATACTCGTTTTCAATATGTCAATTCAATTATAAAACACCAAATTAAGCACCATCTTATTCTAATTGGCTCAATAAACTTTATAGTAAAACAAAAAACTGAAAATAACCAACAATACAAAAGATTATATACATATGTAGTCTTTTATTTACCTGTGACATGATTATTGGACCACCCTAAGATTGAAACAACTTATCTTTTTTCATCAAGTTAACAATTTTCGCTGTGAACTTTTGCATTGCAGCCTACACAAATGATGACGAAAGATTGTACGGTTGGTCATATGATTCAATAATTCATTAAACTGTTCTTAATCAACCAATAATAATAAGTCAATTGTTATAACTGGTGAGGCTCCAAAATGAAAACACCAACCTTGAACGGTTCGTTGTCCGTTCTGAAAGCAATTCCAGGAACATACTTGAGCCAGACAGGAAATCCCCTGAACAGAAAACAGAGCATGTAACCTTTGAGTGATTCCTGAGAATCATTATTTTCCTTCATTAAGCCAAAGATTTTTCCCTTCTCAAAAGGAGGTGTACATTCACATCATTAAAATCATTACCCCAAGTTCCATTCAGCACATACGTAGGGACCAATGCGGACATGAACATCTGCACTAGGTTCCGATATTACCATTTGAAAGATTATGAATTCTGATTAAGTATTAAATCCAGCTAGACAAATAGAATTGAAAAAGATTCAAATAGAAATTAAACAGAGAGTTTAAAGAGAAGGAAAAACACATTATCACCTATACTGCTTCACCCAAACCACTGGGTTATGTCCAATTCTCAACCAAAATTTCAGTTGAGTTTCTCTAGATTAAAATTTTTTTTAGTACAAAATAGAATTACAAAACAATCAACCAATAGCAAGAACCAAAAATCCAGTTCTTGAGCTAACCTGTAACCCAATTTCAAACTGTAGAACCAATGCCCAAACTTCCATGCATTTAGACAGTAATGAATTGAAAAAGAATGAAAGAAAAGACTTAGAACAATCAAATCTGGTTTATGCAAATGCAAAGATTCCACTAGATTGAGATTCTTCATTAGCAAGAACACAAGAATGCCTCAAAAGAAAACTTTGAAAATTCTTCATTAAAAGTTGCACACTTCTTTCATGAATAATCTCTATAATTGCTCGAATGATTTGTAAAAATGTGTATTTTAAAAGGCTCAAGCAAATCTATTTATATAGAGACATTTTGTAACTAAGCTGATTTATTTAATCGATTAAATTGTCTTGTCTTTTAATCAATTAATAATTCTTGATTCTAACTATTTTAACTTATGAAAATACTATTTAATCGATTAAAATGTTCTTCGTTATTTTCTATAATTATTTTAACTAATAAAAATACGTTTTAATCGATTAAAATATTTATCCAAAAAATCCTTAAGTGATTTTAATCGATTAATTTGAGTTTTAATCGATTAATATACTAGCAAAATATTTTCTAAAACTTCTTAAGTTATTTTAATCGATTAATTCAAGTTTTAATCGATTAAAATACTGACAGAACATTTTTCAAAACTTTCTTAAGTATTTTTAATCGATTAATTCGAAGATGTATCAGTTAAAATATTAGCAGAAGATTTTCCAAAACTTCTTAAGTGCTTTTAATCGATTAATTTGAAAGTATATCAGTTAAAATGATGACAGTACATGCTGTAAGTGGTTTTAATCGATTATTTCAAAAATATATTAGTTAAAATGATGACAGAAGTTTTTTTAACTATTTTTAATCGATTAAACTAGAAATTCATCAGTTAATTTTGAGTCTCAAGAACATATTAGCCAACTAATAAGATTTTGAACATATTAAAAGGTTTGGAGACATTATTAATTCTTTCTAATGATAGAATCTTAATCATTAGGAATTAAGAGATGATTATACCTATTAAAACAAGATGCAGATTCACTAATCACTACACCCCATAACCCATAAACTTTTTAACTTCAACAAATCTTCACTTATTCCAAAAATACTTTGACTTCATCAAATATTCAAGATCTTCAATCATCATAAAAAATCTCACATAACAAGAATTCGAACTATGGTTTAAGAAAGAATGGAACTGCTAATAGCCATAAGGAAATGTATTTGCATTACTTTTCTAGGAGAAGGTTCATGACCATTCCAAAAACATAGGTTTGAATGACATCAAGGCCTCCATCTTTGGCCTTTTGAATAAGGTCTGGCCACATCTGCAGTAACAAACATGATTTAAGATGCATGAATGAATGGAAAATCGAAAAAAAAAGATGGAAGAAATGGTTGAAAAACATTTTGATGCAGCCATGATGAAAATTTGGAGAGGAGCGTGTACTTGAGATGTGCTTCTTGGGTAGTGAATGGAGCCAAGCATTAAAAATTCTCCTCTTTCCATCGATCACAATGGCTTTGTGGTCATAAGTCACAGAGGTTGTGACACCACAAACCCATCTATTTTGTTTATAATTCTTGTAATTTTATATCTTATATGGATCACCTCTTTATTTAATTTTATTTTCTTTAGTAGTGTATGCATCAACTTTTCTTTTACATGACCCAATTAATACACATGATGGGTTATGTAAAGGACTTATGAATAAATAAGTTAATTCTAGCATCCTTGTTATCTATCTTTGTTAGCCATGCATCAAGAACATGTGAAAAATTTCCCTAAACTTGGTGATGAGAGGTGATTGGTTTAATCAGTCATTATGAGTTTGTTAAGGAATTGATGGAGTACTTGAATTTCTTATCTTTGTTATTATGTAATTGTGTGACAGATTTGTGTTTATATAATGTTGATTTATTTTTTAGTTAGCAATATAGTAGTCATTTATCATCCATCATTAACTATTATGGCTTTCATATTTGTATTTTTTTTTTATCATATAGGCAACTTTTCAAGTTGGGTTGCAATTTGGAAACTTCAGTAACAATATCTTCGTACTACTGGGCAATTTTGGTGGCAAAGGTATAACTTCTAGTAAGACCTATAAATTTAGTGTTAGAGATTTTAATGTAATTATGTTTTGGATAATTATATGGTATATTATTTATTAAAAAAAGTAATTTGAAACATGGATGTTCGTGAAAATCGTAGTTGGATGTATAATAGACTTGTACCTAGTCGAAAGGGGTATACTGATGCATTTTTAAATGGTGTGACTGAATTTGTGTCATTTGCTCTTCAACATGAAAACATGTCAAATGGAAAAATTAGATGTCCATGTAGTAAATACAGAAATAAGATCTTTTTAGATTCTAAAGATGTTTAAGTTTATCTTTATCGTCGGGGATTTATACTTGCATATTGGTATTGGACATGTCATGGAGAAATGGATCCAAATATGTGTGATATGAATAATATGTATCCAAATTCATCTAATAATGTACACGAGGTTCATAGACAAGACTTTGACAACATGGTTGATGATGCTTTAGGTGTAGAGTTTGTGAGTCATTTTAATGAAGAAAATGAACAGTTTCCAAATACTGAAGCAAAGAAGTTTTGTGATTTATTACATGCTTCACAAAAACCATTGTGGCCAGGATGTACTAATCACACTAAATTATATGTTGCTGTTAGATTGTTCACAATTAAATCAGAGGGAAACATGTCCCAACAATGTTTTAATCAAACATTGGCTCTTTTGAAAGAGATACATCCTGTAGATAATTTTATCCTAAAAGATTACTATAGAACCTTAAAATTGGTTTCAAAACTTGGTTTATCAGTAGAAAAAATTTATTTTTGTGTTGATGGGTGTATGTTGTTCTACTCAGATGAAGATAAACAACTATTTACATGTAAGTTTTGTCAAAATCCTCGTTATAAGACAAAAAAAAGTGTTGAAGAAAATGCACTATTTACCCCTCATTCCTAGGCTTAAGAGATTATATGCTTCAATGAGTTATGTTTCGCATATGAGGTGGCATTGTGAAAATAAGAGAAAAGAGGGACATTTGTGTCATCCATTAGATGAAGAAACATGGAAACATTTTGACAAGATATTTCCTAATTTTGCAATTGAACCAAGAAATATAAGATTAGGATTATGTTTTGATGGTTTCACCCCATACAGTCAATTAGGAAAGTCATATTCTTGTTGGCCAATAATTGTAACTCCTTACAATTTACCACCACAATTGTGCATGATTACTCCCTATATGTTTTTAACTTTAATATTCCTAGGCCAAAAAAATAGATGTATATTTGCAACCATTGATAGAAGAGTTAAAAATATTGTGGAATGAAGGTGTGTTGACATATGACATTTCTAAAAACAAAATTTGATCATGAAAGCTGCATTGATGTGGACTGTTAATGATTTTCCTGCATATGGTATGTTATCTGCTTGAAGTACAGTTGGAAGATTGGTTTGCTCATATTGTGTGAATAATTCAAAGAGTTTTTGGTTGGATAGTGGTCGTAAGTTTACTTGGTTTGATTGCCATCGTCAATTTTTACCTATGAATCATGCATATCGAAGAAATAAGAATGCATTTTTAAAGAATCGAATTGAAGATTCTCAACCTCCTTTGATATTTTTTGGGAATAATGTGTGGGAGCAAGTTGCTTATTTTACAAAAGTAACTAAGGAAGTACAATTTATATGTTATGGTTGTGGTGTATATCATAATTGGATAAAACAAAGCATTTTTTTGGAAGTTACCATATTAGAATTCCAACCTGTTAAAGCATAATCTTGATGTGATGCATATTGAGAAAATGTGTTTGATAATGTGTTTAATACAGTGATGGATAGCAAAGATAAGACCAAGGATGATATGAAGGCCAGAATGGATGTAAAAAAGTATTATCGGAGAAAGGAGTTAGAATTGCAACAATTACCTAATGGAATAGTAATAAAGCCTAAAGCACAATTTTCTTTATCTAAGGAGCAAAAAAGTGTTACCTATAAATGGATTAATGAGTTGAGAATGTCTGATGGTTATGCCTCAAATTTGTAAAGATGTGTAAACATAGAGTAAGGAAAAATTATTAGAATGAAAATTCATGATTGTCATATATTTATGGAGCAATTAATGTCTATTGCTTTTAGTGCACTATCAAATCAAATTTGGAAACTAATTGCTGAGTTAAGTAAATTCTTTAAAGATCTATGTTCAACTATTTTGCGAGTGGATGATTTATTATTAATGGAACACAACATTGCAATTACATTATGTAAATTGGAATGATTCTTTCCATCTACATTCTTCAATTCAATAGAACAATTACCTATTCATTTGCCTTACGAAGCAAGAGTAGGAGGTCTTGTTCAATATTGGTGGATGTATCCATTTGAGAGGTACTGCTTTTTAATTATTAAATTTGAACATGCATACTTGTCTTATTTGATATTATAATAACCATATGATGGTGTTGTATTAGGTTCTTGAATAAGTTAAAAAAAATGGTTAAGAACAAGGCACGTGTGGAAGGTTCACTATGTGAGACATATCTAGTGCAAGAGACTTCTCATTTTTTTTCATATTATTTTGAGACTCATATGCAAATAATGAGAAATAAAGTCAGTCGCAATGATAATGGAGGTGAAAATGTTGAACTGGATTATGTATCAACAATTTTTAATCATCTTGGTCGCTTTAGTGGAAGATCTTCATGTCGATACTTAAATAAGAAAGAATTAGAAGCTGCACATTTGCATGTGTTACTTAATTGTGAAGAAGTCCAACCATTAATCAAGTAAGCACCAAAATTCATTTTGGCATGCATTTTTCATGCATAAAACCACTAACACAATGTTATGTGTAAATGTTAGAATATTTGAACAATTTCTAGAAGCAGTGAATCCAAACATTAGTCGAAGAGAAATTTAGGCTCAGATTGCTTCCGATTTTCCTAGATGGTTTCAAACATATGTAAGTTTTAAAAATATTTTGTAAATCAATCATAAGAACAATATTGTGCTTCCGATTATGTTCTCACATTGACCTATTCATTCATACTATTTTATCATTCGTTTAGGTTCATGATAGGAACAATATGGTTCAAAGTCAATTTTTACATGACTTAGCATGGGGTCCACGAAAAAAGGTTTTTACATGACCTATTTATTTTGTTAATGGTTTCAAGTTTCATACGAAATAATGGAGCATTGGAAAGAAAACTGTCAATTGTGGAGTTTGTGTTAAAGGGGATGATATTGAAAATGAAGAAAGTTATTATTATGGTATCATTAAAGAGATTATGCAACTTGAGTACATAGGAGAACCAACAAAAGAACTAGTTGTATTCAATTACCAATGGTTTGATTCTAGAAGGAATCGTGGTGTACGAGTTCACAAGGAATATGGTATAGTGGAGGTTCATTATTGTAGAAGGTATTTGAATTATGATCCTTTCATACTTGCATTAAATGCAATTCAAGTATATTATATGCCTTATCCTCAAGAGGTTAAGGAAAAGGTAGATTGGTGGGTTGTAATTAAAACCAAACCAAGAAGTATGGTTGATGATCAATATACACTAGAGGTTGCCTATCAACACGGTCTTTCTAATACTCAACTTGTGTCAAATGATTAAGTACTTGGTCAATTAAGAGACGATGAAGGTGAACATGAAGAGCTAATAGAAAATGAATTACTTGATGAAAATGAACACAATGAATATAATGTGGAAGATGCAGAAATCAATGAAAAATAGTATGATGAGGAAAGTGAATTTGATGATGATTACAACTCTGATGATGATCAGAATGTTGATGACTCATATAAATTTGATGAAGAAAGTGATGTTAATGTTGTTGATGATGATTATTATAATGATGATGAATGATTTTTGTATTTTCATTTTGGTGTATTTAATAATTATAAGCACACTTAATAATGTTCCCATCAAATTATTTTGTTGTTTCAAACATTTCAATAAATATGTTATTGTTTAATTCATTACTATTACTTATTAAATATATGCAATTTGCTTACATATTTTTGTTGTTTTTTGTTACATGTGTAGATATCAAACAAAAGAAAAATCAAGCTTATTTTAAAAAGTTATTTGATGAAGCATCAATTCAATCAATTACCAAGAAATAACATAGTTGGACCATGAATTGGACATCCATTAGCTGCAACTATTGCAGAACATGTTAGTTCTACCCCTTCAATACAAAATAAGTCTTCTGAAGTCCCTTCTGTTGGACCACATATTGGTCGTACTCCACCACTTGGAGGAAGTTCTAAATCTTTTCCATTTACTTCTCCACCATTAGGAGCACAATCACTACATGAGACACCTTCCCCACAAAGTCTTCAAGCATCTAACCCTCAAACTCAAGACACATTTGTTTCTCATGATGATCACAATGTATTATATGTTCAGAGTAGTTGTGATAAACCCATTTTAACACTTGATGGATATGGGTAAATCACTTAAATTTTAACAATGTTATATTTTGTTCACATTCTATGTACAACTTGTACTTTATCACTTTATTTTTTTTGTAGATTTTTGCCTTCATACTTTGTAGCTAATGCCATTGGTGATATTTTCAAAAGCCATTACACCGATGCGTGGCCATCATGGAAAAAGGTACCTGAAGTTATTCGAGACATACGGTTTAGTGAGTTCATGGTATGTATTTATATTGGTTTTTAACTTTAAAATAAGTTCTAATTATTGAATATACTATAATATTTACTTGTTTTGTTTGGGTACAGAGAAAATAAACTATTTTCCCACCTGATCATAGGTTTGCTAGAAGGAACCTTGAAATGCGAGGTGCCAACATATTGAAATGTTCACTAAACAAGACATGCATAATAATGAAGAAGTCAAATTGGCTTGCAAAAGATGTATGAGATATCTTATGCCAACATTGGGGATCAAAAAAATTCAAAGTAAAAAGTTTGACTGCAAAAGCAAATTGAGCTTCTGATTGTGGTGGACTTGAAATTTCACTCCATACTACTGGTTCCATTTACACTTCTCAATATTGAGAAAATTTGGTAAAGTTTGCTTTATACTGGTTTATGCATGTATTGGTCCTATATGTTGTGCTTTTGAACCTATAATATATATGTGAATTATGGAACCCTTGGACTACATTTAGGTATGGAAAGAATGTAACATTAGTTAGTTCAAATTTGATTGTATGGTGTTGTTTATGCTGGAAGAGAAAAATAGTTATTACATTACATATTATCATGACTTAACAAACTTCTCTTCTTTTATGGTAGATATTTCACTTCTAAGTTTGTGTTTTTAACCATATTTTAGACAAAGTTTAATGGAAAACCCCCTACCCCATCAGAGTTGTTTCACAAAACGCACCAACGAAAAGATAACATATGGGTGGATCAAAGATCAACACATGTGGATGTAAGTTTCTTATTTTTCTTCATATGTTAATTTCTTAAACAATTCTATCCTTTTTTTATGTTTTTATCCAATTCACTACTATTCTATGTTAATATTTATAGACAGAGTTTAGTCGTGCATGGGAAGAAGCCTCCCAATTAGGATCTATTGCAGGATGCTCTCCGCTTAATGAATTACATGTTTGGTATAAAATTACTGGAATAAACAAAGGCAAAATATATGGGCTTGGATCTGAATCAAGCAAAATAATTGGGAAAAATCTTTGTCAGGACTCTACTTTATCATTTGTCGAGCTTATGAGAGAGGAGATTGAACAATTAAAATACAAGTTACAGGAAGTTGAGACTGAAAGGGATGATCTCCGTGAAAGAATGTTAACTAATGAAAGAAAAATTCAGAAAAAATGATAAAATGTTGTTCCTCTTGATGGAGAAGATGGATGTTCAACTTACTGAATTGTGAACTGATACTTCTATTTACATATTGTATTTATTTTGTTAGTTTCTGACATCTCCAGAATTATGACTCTTATTTTAATTTATTCTACTTACTTTTAGATTGAATTTTCAATATGCAAAAGAATATTTAATACATGAATGATGAATTTATTTGGAACAAAATTTGTGGTATTATTTTGATGGTTATCTCAGGTAGTATAATTTTGATATATTTAATACAACATATAATGTATTTCATATTCCTTAATCAGGTTTATTGTTATTTTAAAAATAAGATAAAAAATAAAAAAATAGTGACTGATTTGGTCATAATAATCAATCATAAAATTGGTCACTAATTCAGTCACAAAATCGATCACTGATTCAGTCACTGAATCGGTCATTGAAATCAGCGACCAAGGAAAGTGTGACTGATTCGAGTTGATCACTATTTCGGTCACTATTTTTGTTAGTGACCGATTTTGGTCATTTAGTGACCGAATTTTCGGTCACTATTTGGATTTGCTCCAGACTTCAATAAGTTCAACTTGAAGTCTAGGGGTGGTGGCTGGAGGTTTGGATTTGAGCCAAGGTGGTTTGCAGATGTCTTTGGGGTTATAACCCAATTTTTGAAAATGGAGGAAGAGTTTGGTCAAAATCTGTACATGATAATAAAAACTTAAGATAAGAATTATGAAAGGTAAGGTCTGATTTATAGTGTTTAGGGTGATGGGTGGCTAATCGAACGCCTTCTAGAGGTTATGAAGGAATGAAGGTTGATGTTACTGAAGGGCGAGGGAGTCGTGGCTCATAGAGGGTTGTTAGCCATAATTAAATGAACTATAGTGGGCCTGAAAGGTTGCCACTAGGTCGATTGGATCGAAGAGCTTCATGTACTTCACCGAAAGTAGCATATACGTGCACAAGTAATAACTTGGCTAAACATATGTTGGGAGTTCCTCGATGAAACAAGAAGGTTAAGTTATAGTAATGAGAGGATATTTGGATAGAGCGGGGCAAAAGACATGTGTACATAGCCAGTAGACAAAGAAGACAGCATGTTCTTCATTAGAAACTTCAACTAAAGGGTCATCGATAAAATGTTCTTGTAGGAAATGGTTGTATGCTTTCCTATTCCATCGAATTTTTGATTAGATAATTTTATTTGTTGGGAAAGAATTAAAATAGTATTTTTCTCCAATGGGTTTGAGACCCGTTATTGAGGATACATCAACATGTCCAAGAAGTCGATATCAGAGTAGGAAAGGTAAAGAAGGTCATAAATACTAATTTTTCTCCCATGATGTTTGAAACTGGCTTCGACTCGGTCAAACCACTTAATATAAGAGGGTTTCTTTTGGGATGAACCAAAACGATAGACTTTGGATGCTTGAGGAAGAAAGTCTGCTCTGAAATTTTTAAAGTCGTGTGATGAATAATGGAGTTATCGTCGATGGATGTAAGGAAATCTTGAGGATGTTCGGAGTTTTGGATTAATGACCCTCCAAAAGCAAGTGAGACACAACTAACAGAGTAGGGAATTAATACCTAGGTAGGGAAAATCCTTTGAGATTCTTCAGATGCACCAAAAACAGGTGTAAAGGTTTTTCCATTTAGTTCCACCAACTGAGTAGTTATGGGTTGGATGGTGGTTTTGGAGGTTGTAGAGGATGAAATCATTTGAAAATCAGGATATAAGGTAGCGTATAAGTGTAAATATCGATTATATGGCAAAACAGAGAAGGTTTCATGAAATCAATTTAGGAAGTAGGAAAGTGAGTAAGGATGAGGAAGATGAATAGTTTGATTGTTTTGAAAGAAAATATGTTTTCTCAGGAAGTCTAGTGATAATAGGCTTGGTGTAGGCCCATATCCAAATAAATCAAATATTTTGAGATAAAAAATTGGACCAATAACGGATGAAGGAGTGGCAGTACAAACAATCACATTTATTATGAGATTTTTGCATTTATGAGGGGAATGAAAGTAATAATGAAAATATGAGATAGAAACAACTTTTGGTAAAGTAAGAATAAAATATTTGAAGTTTGTATTAGAGATAAGAGGTACATATACTCATCGAGGATTCGTGAAGGTATTCTCATAGGAGGCATTTTGTTAAACCTAAAAATTAAAAAAAAAATCGAAAAAATGGATCGAGTCTGGTTGGGTATCGGGTGGTTAAAAGGAATAAATGTAGTAATTGATGAAGGTATGTTATCGAGGTAAAATAGTGGTTAGGATTGAGTTTTTCGAAAAAAGACAAAATATCCATAAATTGAGATCGAAGAATTAAAAGAGAAAAATATCAAAAAATTAGGAATTGAAGATTTAAAGAGTGAAAAAAGTGGACATAAATATATCGAGAGGAAGGTATAAGGAATGATATTTCAGTAGTGCATTAAAGATTGATGAAGGTGGTTAAGAAATAATGTAAAAGTTAACGTGTATCAATAAAGTGAAACAGTTATAAGAGAATAACTGTTTGAAAGATTTTATTTGTAATTTTTATTTTTTATTATTTTTATGGTTGCTTTAATGGTTAAAAAAAACAATATATAATATATATATATATATATATATATATATATATATATATATATATAGAATAAAATAAAGGTAATTACGTGTGATTGTCAAATTATACAACTTACATTTTGAAAAACATTATGAACTAGGAATAAATATTTACAATAGAGCCCTTTGCAATTTGGATTGTCACTTTAATTGATATTCTCTATCAATTTATCCTTGATAATGAGTTATATTTATTTTTATGCTATTTAATTTTTTATAGATTTATTTTGCCAGTAATTTACTTTTATAATTCTTTTATCATTTTTGTAGGTTATCTTAAATATTTCAAATTATAATAAATATAAAAATTTGATGTGAATATTTTTTTATTAAAATCCACTATAGTGAATTTTGAGTAAAATGAAAAGAATCTACAAAATATTCAATTAATTCGGCATATAAATTATATTAATTATATTAAACAAAAAATTATTTACATTAAAAATAATATAATATTATAATAAAAGAATACGTAAGAGATAATAAGTAAAATAATTTTAATAAATTTGGACCACTGTACTTTCGATAATTCAAAATAACATATTTTTAGAATAATGAGTTTCCAAATTCACGTGAAAACTAATGTATACATGTTTGTGTCTATAAATGCCTCAAAGATGTTTTATAATTTTCATATAACCATTATATAAATTATTGAATAAGTGTTAAAAAAGTTCAAAAATTGAAAACAGTTACAATTTTGAAAGGACTAAAAATATAAATAACCAAAATTATTAATTTTAAATATTAAAAATAAAAATGAATATTGATAATAAAAATAAAGGCTAAAAATATTGTTTTATTTTTAGTCTTTAAATTTATTTTAATAAGTTTTATATGATGATGAAAATAATTTATAATTTTTTTAATTATAAAAGCAATGTAAATAATACAGTTGTATAATAGATATTTATTCAATAGCTTAAGAGTGTTATTAAAGATTAAAAAATAATATTTTTTTATTGATTCGAATCTTAGTGTTTCTTTATATATATATATATATATATATATATATATATATATATATATATATATATATATATATATTATAAATATTAATAAATAGTTTTTTTATGAATTATTTAAAAGTTGGTGATCCTTAATTTCTGATATAGAATTTTGCATGTCATCTTTAACATAATTTTATTTTTCAATATTATTTTTCATTGACAATTTTAAATTAAAGATTTTATAATAATACACAAATAAATAAATATGCATCATATGAGCATAATTATATAAATCAATAAATATGAATTGAAACATTTTCCAATAATTTGTTTTAACAACATTTAGTAATATTCTTCCGTAATAAAGTAACAGTAATGATTTTCAATTTGTGTTTTGTCTTCTATTCCTCCACCTCCTTGTTTCTTCCCTTTGTCATCTGTACCCATGATTCCAGTCAAGAAGGAATAATCTCTATAAGTAATCAATCAGTTGACAAAGTTTCTCAATCTCCATTTCTTTACTACACACTTCTTCTTCTTCCTTCATTCCTTCTGCACTCTCCTTCTGTGTCATCTATCTGTTGCTAGGGATTGATTATTTTTCTCTCTTCACCTTTTGTTCTGCTTCGACGAAGACACGGCAATGTCGGAGAGGAAGAACAAAGTGTATTTCACGGAAGAAGATGCTGTTGCACTCATGCAGAGGTATTAAGATATATATATATATATATATATATATTTTTTTTTTTTATAATTTTGTGTTGGGGCTTCAAAAACTTCAAAGATTTGGGATTTTGTGCAGGTACGACCCAACTACTGTGTTCACGTTACTTCAAGAAGTTGCGCATTACGCGCAGCCAAAGATTGATTGGAGCGAATTGGTGAAGAAAAGCGCCACTGGGATTTCTAATGTTAGGGAATATCAAATGCTGTGGCGGCATTTGGCCTATCGACATTCTTTGCCTGAAAATTTTGAAGTTGGGGCTGAACCTTTGGTCAGTATAATACTTGTGAAATTTATTTTTTATGTTAGGTAAAGTATATTTTGTTAAATTAATTTTAGGGTACTTCGAAAGAACTTGTTTACAACTTCTTTGAACTTATCACACCACACAGCCCAACTTCCGTTGGCGCGAGTGGCTAGAGACTTACGTGGCTACCTAACCAAAGTGAATTGAGTTCAGTTCCTGGCTCTTGGGAATGCAGCAAACTCAAGCTTGTTGGAGATTTTCACCTATTTGGTGTCTGTCAAACTCGAAGGGAGATTGGTCTTATAGGATATTGGTGCTAAATAATGAAAAATGAAGTTTGGTTACTTTATAATATGCAATATCATTGTGTTTATGATTTGAAATCCTGAATGCACCCGAGTTTTTTAGCTGTGTCCTATGTTTGGTCTTATAGACATGTGTCCAATACATATAGCCAACAAAATCAAGGTAGAAGGTACTGGCTGATACTTTAATGCATAAATATAATCATTAGTTCCTTTTTGGGTCAATTTGAGAATCGATTAATCTGACGACTGATAACGACTAAACAGTCACTCAAATAATGATGATTGTAGTAGTTGAGTAACCTTAACTCTTCAAATTGTCATTTTTCACTGGATTTTTCTTGGATTTTTGGATTAGTATTAGATATGTTCATACTTATTTGGAGTCTCATTCCCAGGATGATGACAGTGACTTAGAATGTGAGCTGGAAGCACTACCCCCTGTAAATGTGGAATCTGCATCAGAGGCAGCTGCTTGTGTGAAGGTACACGTGTTACCCTAGTTATTGCACATTCTATCTCAATATGTTATGCCTTAGATAGTTTTATAATTATTGTTTGTTAGACTCATCAACAACAAAACAACAACTCGAAGATATGACAAGAATCAGGAGTGTAAATTTCAATAATTTCATTTTGATTGTAGGGGGCTTTATAACTAGACTAACAAAAAGAATTTATTAGATTAATACATGACTGCAAGTTAGCATGCCTTTACTAGATAACTAACTATAAGACTAACAATGTTGTATGGTTCTGAATGGTAGGCAGTGAAATGCCAGCAAGAGCAACAAATAGATGTGGTAAAATGAGAATGGAATGTATATGAGAGGATGGAAGTTAATGTAGGACCTATAAAGAAGATGATAGAAACATGCCAAAGGTGGTTAGATCATGTGAGAAGACCAGTGGAATCTCCATTGAGAAACCTAGAACAAGTTAAATATTGTTTGATTAAAAATTGATAGGTGGACGACCTACAGCATTAGAAGAAATCAATAGATATTTATAAATTTTATTGAAAATTTGATATTTGGTGAATTCATTGATGTTGATTGATCTACGTAGACAATACCATGTAGCAAGGAATAATTGAATTCTGTACCGTTTCATTGATTTCCAAGCGTCATATTTTTTGATATTCAATTTTTACTGAAAATTGTTTATTCACCAGGTAATGATTGCTTCTCGCACACTAAGTGAATCTGCACCTAGTAGCTCAACGATCGAGGCTCCGTTAACAATAAATGTTCCAGTTTGCCATTCATCTAGAACTCTTGTTCAAAGTCCACAAACCTCTAATTTGATGCAAGGTACAAACATTGTTTTTCCGGTCACTGTTCAGAGACAAACATTGCCAACACATCCTGTACCATCAATTGATGGTATAGAAACTAAGGGAATAGTTGGTGGTAATCTAGCCTCCAAAAGAAAGCGAAAAACATGGTCAGAGGAAGAGGACATGCAACTACGAGCTGCTGTTCAGAGATGGGGTGAAGGGAATTGGGCAACCATGGCAAAGGGAGACAACTTTCCTATTAAGAGAAGTCCTACACAATTAGCACAGGTGGTTTTCAAATCGTATAGCTTTATAAAACCATTTTTGTTAGTAATTATGAAAATATTTTCAATTGGTATATAAGACACCAAGATTCATTGTATGTATTATATCATTACATTTGAAAACCATTTTTTTTTAATAAAATCCAAAATAAAAAATAAAAAATTAGTGTTTGATTCTTGGGGTTTTTGGGAGATTTAATATTGTGCTTGTTTGTTGTGATGAGTTCATTACAAGTTCATCCTCTATTGTGGACAATTTTAAATCAATCAATTATGAAACCACGGATATGTTGATTAATAACGAGATCCCACATCGGCTAAAAATATGACCAATATAATCCTTATTGTAAGTTAGTTTTGTGGAGCTGAGTTCTAAGCACAAATTTTAAGATTGTATTAAAACCCATCTTAGATATGTTATTGGACAACTTCTATTTTTCTATGCTCTAGATGTCAATTCCTCTGCAGTTTTGGGTTTGAGGGTGTGTTGAGATTCCACGTTGACTAGATAAATCATATATGGTCAATGTTGTCCCTTTAAGGTGTTTGTATTCCTCACCTTATTAGGTAGTTTTGTAGGAACAAGTTAAGTCCTAAGCTTAAATCCTAATTTAGTATCAAAATCTGTTAAACCCAATATTTGTACACACAATAGATGTCAATTCTCAAGCATAAGGGATGTTGTTATTGGGCCACTTGCGTGTTTCCATATTCTTGATGTCCAATCCTGGATGTGAGAGAATGTGTTGAGATTTCACACCCTTAGAGATATGGTCAATGTAATCCCTTACAAGTCTTGGCAATCCTTATTGGACAAGTATTTTTGGGATCGAGTTAGACCCTAATTCCAAATTCTAAGAATCAATAATTAATGGTGGGAAGTATTATTTGAAGTTAATTATTGATAGGAGGCCATAATCTTTGGTATCCTATTGATAGATTGACTGCTTGATCTGTGGATGCAAAGAATGGTCTTTAGTTAGTTGAAATATGATATTCTTATCTACCATAGCAGATTTATACCCATCAACTTTATTATTGGGAGAGGATAATTTAGCTTGATTATGCAGCTGTTGAAAACTAATCCTTTTTGTTGTACAATACATTGTATGTTAAATGTGTCATCTCTTCCTCCCTTTATTCTAGTTTCTAGAAGGGTAAAGGAAAAAAAGAAGAAGTTCTCGTTATGTTTGATTGTAATACAATACTTATGGCATGAGTCTATTTGTATTCGTTGTCATCTAGTCAGTTAACATGTCTGGTTATCACCAGTTTTCCCAGGTTCATATCCCAACAGTGAATTTTTTCATGTCAAACTCTTTCTAGAATTTGTGATTTTTTTAGTCATAATGGAGGAATCTTTGTATGCTCGTGAATACATATTTTTGTGTACTGATTATTGTGGATATTAATGTCATTTGATATCTGACCCAGTCCATTTCACCTTTTCTGTTATTTACTTTATATTCTACATATCGGCATAGGTTATCCTAAAACTTGCAGAAGTTGACCATTTTACTTTGTATTCATATGATTTAAAAAATGTGCCATTTTACCTCTTTTGTTATTCACTTTTTATATTATTTAATTCTCATGATTATCTACAAATACTTGCAGAGGTGGAGCATTTTACGAAAGAAAGATGGCAGTGTCAATTCTGGAACCATCTCAACCAGCACACAATATACTACTGCCGAACAGCTGGCAACCCGACACTCTTTATCTTTAGCCCTTGATATGCCATTCAAAAAGTTAACTGCTCCTGGCGTGTCCGATCCTGGTAACATTTGGACCATTTTCTATTTTATTTTAATTTATCTTCATATTAATTATATTCCAGGATTTTTTATATTTTTTCATTGATTTCGTTCCTTTTTACCACCTATTTTTGTCACCCCTTTGTTGGATGTGTGAAGCAGGGAGGAAAGAAATAAGAGAAGAGAAAAAATGGGTCAATATTTCAGGTTGTTTGGGTAGAGAATAAGATAAAAATTGACCTCTCTTTCTCCCCTTATTTGGTTGGATAGTAAAGAAAGAAGAAAAAAATTATACTTATGTCAAATGACATTTTCACATTACAATAAATAATACCACAATGAGGGTATTTTTGGTCATTACATCAAACCCTCCCCTCTTCTCACCTTTTTCTTTGTAAAATGGAGCTAGATTATTTCTTTGCAATCTGCACTACATTTTGTTCTATCTCTACATCTCTTCACTTCCAAAGGCGATATTATTTCTTTGCAGGTGTGTTCTGTTCCCAATCCAGTTCTTATTCTCCTAAATCATTGGTTTCTAACAAATTATAAATCCTTAACTACCAATTGAGTCTTGAGGTCTATGATTCTCAAATCAATTTTAGGATGCGCATTGATGATTGTGGACATATTTGGTGCCTAATCAGATGAACATTAGTTAATCATGCTCTTATTGTGGGACAATTAAATTCCCGTTTCATTGTAGTGTGCTTATATATCATTTTTTGCCAGTGTGATTTGTTATTAGTGAGAGAGCTAATTTGTTGGGCTGAGATAGAGAGGAATTAAGGTAGATTGTCTATATATAAGAGGGAAGGTTGAAAGAGAGATTGTTTGGAACCAAGAATTGAAAAGAAAAAGAAAAGAAAGTTTTTATTGAATAGAATGAAAAGAACAAGAAATAGGAGAATACTCTCTTCTCCAAGGGTTTCTCCTTCACAAAAGATTTCTCCTTTCACAAATAGCTAATACTCAATTTACAAAAAAAATGAACTCCCTTCTCTTATCTTTCTTACCCTATTTATATCGAAATAAATAATACCTCAACTAACTGACTAGCTCATTAATATGCTAGCTATATTACTAACTTCTCTTTCCTCTTATACCCTAACGAAGATCATATTGTCATGAGTTAGAATTGGGGCCTATGGGCATCAGGACGTAGAGACCCTCAAAGTTCTGCTAGTTAGGCGTGTAAGGGAGAAATCACTTATTCTTTTCTTTCTAAAATATCAACTAGTATTTTGATCTTGGAGCTGTCGGTACCCGTTTTTGATGATGATTCCAACACTTTTGGAAAAGAGGCCTATTGGTGGTTTGAGTGCATGTGAAGAAAATAAACTATCAATGGCAATAAAAGCACTAAGAGGTCATGTTCTCAACTGGTGCTAACATGGAGATGGCACAATCTGAGGGCAGCCTGGTGGAAATTTGTGAAAGTGCTGTTCGAAAGATTCTAACTGGAGTATGATTCTGATCAACCAGTTGCATGAGAAGACAAGACAAGACTAGAAGCAAGATAGCGAATCTTGGGTTGAAGAAAACATAACAGAAGATGAAGGTTTTGAGAGAACAAGCAAGAAATGAATATAAGAAAGCTACAAGAATTAGGATGAAGTAGAAAGCTGACAAAAACAAGCCCTGAAAAACAAACAAAAATGAAGCTTTTCAGATCAAGGATCGTGGTGGCAGGGATGATGCAGAAGGGTTGTTTGGGGTTGCTAAGAGGATTGGGGCACGTCCTATGGTTGATATGGAAGTGGAAAGCAATGAACATCATGGGAAAACATTCCTTAATGGACCAGAACCGGAAAAAAATCTAGAGATCAAGAATCAGAATCAGGTAGTGGAGAAAGATGCAACATCAAGGAAACAAAAGAAACAGAGAACAATGATAATGGCAAGAACAATATGATTAAAAAAAAATAATCTTGACGATGTCACCTGAAAAATAATCACAAATGACTCTAGTTTGAATAAAACCGCCCCGCTAACATGATTAATAAAAAAACAACATCGAGTCCACAATGTCCTGATCCGGGGCTAAGATATTCCTATTGAAGCTAAACTGTGATGCATCAACCAAGTTGAGAAAAGAGTACGAAGAGCAAAGACGTGTATATATATACGAGAGATGAAGGAATTTGAACTTTTAGGTGGAATTTAAAATTCACTAATTTTAAGTAATCAAATCACTCTCGTAAGCATCTAGAGTTTCAATTTCTTTTAAATTCCCTGCCTAAATAACATTTTGTTATAAAACATTTCAAATATTTTATAAAAACGAATTAATCTTGTAAATTTTCCATTCAAACACATTAGAATTTTTTTTTAGAATATTCAAGGAATATTCTAGGAAGTTCATTTAATGAAAGACTCTAATCCCAATAAATTTAAAATCAAGAGAGTTACGTTATTACAAAGAGGATTTCTATGATCTAAAACTACGCCCTTCAATCTCTTTGCTTTATCCTTTCCATGCTCAAATCTGTAGTTGTCCCTGTTGTATTAAGTTTATTGCTTGCAATTACATGTATCATTCATGAATCTTCTAGTAATTTTATTTATAGTTTATTGTTTTAGTAATGTTATTTCAATCCTATGCAAGACCGTTGAAGAACTTCTTTTTATGGTTGCAGTTAAGACATCCACGTCAGTTAAAACTCAAGTGCAGATTAGAAATACCGCGGAGAAGGTTGCCAGTAGTTTTGTACCACCTCAACAGCCATCTCAGCAAGCTTCTTTGTTGGGATCTTCTGATTCTCATGTAAAACCCAAATTTGTAGATGAAAAGCTAGTTTTGAAGGGAAATATAATTTCAAATCCTGTGCTAAAATCTACCTCAGCTGCTTCTGGGACACGAATTGATTCTCCTTCAAATACTATATCACAGTTTAAAATTGCTCCAGTAAAACACACTTTAGACCCTAAGCCTCCAGTGAGCTCTTTGACAAAACCATCCATTTCTACCAATTTGCCTTCTGACCCAAAGGTTCATTTAAATATAACTTGCGCATCCCTTGCATTGTGCATTAGTTTTACACATGGAAAATTCACTCACTTTGTTTATCTTGTCTCAACAGAACAAACCGGTTCCTCCTTTGGCTGATAAAGTTCAATTGAAGCAGGATGCTAATTCGTCAATAGAGTTTAGAGTTTCTGATCCCGGCTCCACACTGAAAGAGAAGGCACAAGAAAATGAACCTCCTAAAGTTACTATTGGAAGCCAGGTCAATAGCAACTTAGAGAAGGGAAGATTAGATATAGGTCAAGTGAAGATCATGCCTCTTGTTAAAATTAGTGATGGGGAGGATATTTTGAAAGATAAACCAAATCCAGAAGCAGATGAAAAACAAGCAAGTGCTACTATAGCAAATGAAATGAAGTGTGAAGACCAAAGAATTGTCAAGAATGTTACTGAGAATTGCAACCTGGACAAGGGAAGCCTAAATTTAGATCAAGACAAGAAGATAACTTCAACTAATGAAAGTTCAAACAATCAAAACATGACTGACAAAAATGTAAATTTGCCCGTACAGGATGAACGCAGCCAAAGTACCAAGGTGGAAAAACCTGATGGAGAATGTTGAGTGATTAGTTTGTGAAAATGAATAGTTTAAAAAAAAATTGAATTCTAACTTAAAGTTTTGATGAAATGTGATTTATTTTTAGGAATTTGTAGCACATTAGTATATTGTAATATTTTTTTATAAAAATTTTGTTTAGTGGTAAATATATGTTGATGACTTGCATCTTTTAAATTTCTACAAAATATCCTATTTTAATCAGTTAGCTATAGTTTTAATTTTTTAAAGCTTTTCAAATAACAGACTGATGGTATGTACATGTATCCTTCTCAATAAATTTTATAGTTTTTGAGAAATTTCTAAAGCTTTGCAAATCATACTTGCAGTGTTACATTGGAAATAAAAGTTTACCGCTTAACGGAATCTAAACGATTGTACGTATATTTTAAGAGGATGTCAAATTGAAACAACCGATTATATTAAGAAAAATATACTTTAACAACTCAAATCTATTTTAAGAGGATGTTAAATTGAAACAACCGATTATATTAAGAAAAGTGATATTTTTAACGACTCAAATTCATTCATTCATACAATTTTTCTGAATAACTCTCTTTTAATATTATAATAGTAGTTTTAATTTATTTTTATTTTTATTAAATTATTTTATAAAATTATTATATTAATAAAAGTTAGTTATTTAAAGGGTTGTATAATTTTTTGTTATCAAAATATCACCACTCTTATATTAATATAATAATATTATTATTATTGTATTAATATAATTAGTTGTATTCGAGATATTTAGGTTATGAAAAGAGTATTCTCCATATTTTTAAATAGCTGGATTTCTTCCTGGAATACCCGTGGGTAGTTCTTTTTCTTGTAGGTTTATGTAGAGTGTTCGTAAACTTTGCTTAATTTTTAAAAGATCAAGACATTATAATTTTTTTAAAAGAATTATAACTATGATATGTACTTTTTAATGAAGTGAAATGTATATAAAAACAACTATCAGTTATTTTTTAAGAGAATACACTTAGTGATTTGATCACCTTAAGAAGAAATTAACCCAAATTTAATTTACAGGGGTGAATTATTGTAAAAATTTGTTAATATCTGTGAGCATGTAACTTTTTGTGTTTAACTATTCCTGGAGAAAAACATTCAGATACTGTTGTGCGTATAGGCAACCGTCAGTTATAACTCTGAACAAGAAATATGAAGGGGAAGTTCAAAGTTCAATTACAATTTTCGTTTTTACAAGAATATCATCTAAAAGCTCATATAAATAAACCTACTCGTGATAAAAAAATCTCTTCATTATTATGTAAAGGAGGAGATCAAGTTTAATTTAGGTTTATATTTACATATATTCTATAATCACTACTTGAATGCCATAATGTCTTTTTAAGTGTTTGAATCTCCTTGAGTGATCGCAGATTATTGTGAGCACATAAATCATTCGTGTGCTTTTTAAGCCTTTCCATATTTGCTTGAATTGTGTAGTGTTATGCACGACGGAACTCTGTCTGTTTATTGAATACATTTTCTAAGTTTGTTCAAAATAAGGAAAATAGGGAAGTAAGAACAATTGATATTTATGTTGAGACTTATGCTTCACTAAAACAAATTGATCTAGAAAGTAGGAAGGAATATGAAATATTTGTCTAAAGTGAAGGAGCATCATATAATAAATAATATGATTACAAATATAAAAAATCACAATTTATCCCCAAAATAATATTCATTTCAACAACCAAACAATAATTACATTTTATCAGCAAAAAAACAGAAGCACGTTGAGCTCCAGAAGTAACAAACGGAACATCACTTGTTAGTGGAAGAATTAGTTTGAGGCCAAATGCTGATCTTCTCCTTCTCATACTTAACAAAGATAGCACCAACCGCAGCCACAAAATAGACCTGAATCAGAATAATCGCTGGCGTGTGGTAGTTGATAACGCCCTTCCCCGTCGCCAGCTCCACCAGCACCAGTGCCGCCAGGCCGAGAATCGCAATGCGACCGTTCAACCGTTCGCTGTACTGGCTGAACCCTAGTTCCACTTTCACGCCACCGGAAACCGGCTCCTTCAGCGCCACCGGCGGCAGGAAAACACCCGACCCGGACCCGGATCCGGAGCTTCCTTTCTTCGACTTTCGGTTCTTTCGGAGCTCTGCCTTCTTGCCCGTGCCGCTGCGGTACCGGAGGCGGAGCTGGCTGATTCTGCTGTCGAAGTCGTCGTCGGAGGCGTCCGGTTCGGGCTCGGAGGGGTCCGAAGCCGAGGGTGGGGTTTCAGGTTCGGTGGCTCGGAGAATGAAGAGCCTGCGGGGATTGGGCTTGGAAGAGGAAAGTGGGAATGGGAGTGAGAGTTTTACATATGGTGATGCTAACATCGCCATTTTTTCTTCTTTCAGTTCTTTCTCCGAGTTTGTTTCAGATAACTTCTTGTTTTTTATTTATTTTATGTGGTGTATTCTCTCGCTACATTTCTCAACCATAAAACCAATGAATAATATATATTTTAATTATTTTTACCGTAGATTCTGAAATATCGATTTGTTTTGAAAGACATTTTAGGATTTTTTGTATTTAATTTTTAACCACAGGAATATTTTTATTAGATCTATCAATCAGAATTATATGAGATATAATTTTTAAATTAGTTATTTTAACATTAATAATTTTATCATATATCATAATTGATATTATAATCATTTTATCATCCTAAAAAAAAAAAAAATGGTCTGGAAAGGATATACTCTTTTTATAATTTATTAATTAATGTGTTGTCAATGACAATCATTTAATCTTCCAGCAGCTATGGTCTATGCTATTCCTTCAACTCTATTCTTGGAATAGAAGAGTGTTAAACTTAAAATCCATACATCATCGGTGTGTTGTCTTTCCTTGCCTCCAAATCTAAAAGATGCTTTGTCCTTCCTTTATCGGTAATACCAAACATAATTTATATTGAGAGGAAATAAGAAGTAAAATTATGAGTGTATTATATCTCTCTGTTTCAGAAACAATAAAAATGTTAAATAGACAGTAAAATTAAGAAGTATGAATACACAGAAGATTACACATTTTGTAACATGGATGAAAAGATTTTTTTTATTATTATTAAAAAATTGCTTAGTGGGTGAGTTGTTAAAATTAAAAGTCCCACTTTTGTTAAAATTAAGTGTCCTACTTTTGTTAAAATTAACAGTCCCACATCAGTGGGATGTCTTTCTTCACCTTAAATCTCTTCTCTATAGCAGAGTCCCGTGATTCTTTAATTAGGGTAGATGTGATATGAGTTTTGTTAGGGTAGGGCAGGTATGGAGTTTGTGGAGGTTGAGAAATAGTGGTCACCAGAAAAACAGGAAAATTTAAGTTTGAATGTGGATGCACCTAATTAGAAGTAGCCTGTGAATCAAGAAAAGCGTACAACTATTTTTATGAGTAGAGCTCTAAACCGAATATATGCTCATTATGTAAATCTCTAATTATTTTCTAACCCCACATTGTTTTCTAGACACAGGTGTTTTGTCTCTATAGGAATTGATTGATATTTTTACAAATGTTTAAGTGGGAATTGTTATGCGGATGGGTAGGGAGGGAATAAAAGAGTTGTTAATGATTGATAGCAGCAAGCTCAAACTGATTGAAATGTCTGAGGTGAGACAGCAGCCAAGTTGTTGAGCTTGGATGGGTAGGGAGGGAATTGAAGAATTGTCAATGATTGAAATCTCCGAGGTGAGAGAGCAACCAAGGTGTCGAGCTTCTAGCTGCACGTAGACAAAGTGCTATAATACTTACAAAGGAATAGTGGGAGTGTGAGTTACATATTATGAGAGGAAGCACAAAGAGTATACGGGTATTGTTCTGAATTTGAAACTTATGCTGCGGTTCTTGGCTGTGTTTTGGCTTAGAGTACCAGATCCTATAGTTAGTCTCCATTCTGACTTATGCTACTTTTCTACATCAGCTTTCTTATTTTTATGTAGACTCATGGATGGGAAGGTTCCTAGTTCTGTTTTCTTTCTCCTTCTGTTTGGCAACTGATGTCTTCTGTAATAGGATTCGAGTAGCCCATGTACCTGGATTTCATTAATATTTTCTATCTTCCTTTGTTGACGAAAAAAATACATAAAAGCTTTATATCTCAAGATGTTTGTAAAAAACTAATCATAAAAGGAAAAACTTAAAAATCATGATGAGAGACTAACTATACAGAAAGTGGAGGTGCCCAAATACTTGAATAGAAGAAGATGAAATTTGGTCTATTCAGGGGCACCATCAGTTGCTAGATGGCTGTTTTGTCTCTGTTCTGTTGGATGCTCACATGTAGTGACCTGTTGCCTTTGTTTCTTTAACTTCATTCCAAACAGAAAAGACTTCAAGGGCATCTTACGATTTGTGGATTGTTTTGTAATTTGATCTTGATTGTTAGCCCCCATTTCTTGACTCAGTTCTTCTAGCATCTCCTCAACTTGATCTTGCAATCCCTTCACAATAATGATACCTGCTTGCAGTTCACTACAAACCTTGTGGTTCTCCTGCTTCATGTTGAAAACCGCACCTTGAAACTTTGCAGCCTGATACCCACTTAGTTCTGCCATATTTGATGCACCATTTGGATTGGCTGCTCTTGCTATTTCATCTTGTAAGGTGCACAATGAAGGGTGCCTACCTTTTAACTCTTCATGCAACACTTCACTGTGTTCCAGCCATAAGGATAACTCACTTCTTATCTCTCTCAGGTGTCTAATTATGGGCTTTATTTCAGATTGCATGGAATTTAAGTTCTCTTGGGACATACTGCTGTTCCTTATGTTTCTAAGCTCACATTTCAAGTCCTGTATGGAGTTTTGGAACTTCTGTGTCTGATGCACTGAGGTGCTGAACCTCAACCAGAACTCCAAGTTCTCCTCTAGCAAACGATCAATGGCTGAACGAAATTTCTTCTCCAAGGTTGAAAGTGAATGACTCTTATGATACTGGTTTGGTCTCACCTTCACTAGTATGCCAAACTTTGCCTTTTTCTCAACATTTTGTTGGTGTTGATCTCTGTAAGAAGTACCAACTGCACCTGCATCTGTGTTTGAAGATGGATTTTTAGGGTCTTGTGTGGCAGTTTTTTGAGGTGCAATTCCAAGAAGTGCTTCTTGTGGTTTGTAGTTATAATCTGTTAAAGTGGTGCGAGGACTTTCTTCAGGATTTGCTTCTGAAGAGGTCAGCTTCTGCTGTAAAATGGTTATCTCTTTTTCCTTAGTTTCAACTGTATCCTTCAATTCTTTTACCTGCAAGTAGATATACATTCTCAGGATTGGAGGTATTATAGTACCTTACTATATGCAATTAACGCATAAATTGCACCTATTCTTTTAACATGGTAATACACAATTTCAGAGTAATTATAATTAGTTTATAATTAAAATTCTGTAATGAAAATTAGTGCAAGCTTTTTTGGTTCCTTCACTTGGACAAGATTAAGGCCATTGGACAAATGCTAACATTTATTCTTTGGAAAGCAGTTGCTGCTACTCATTGAAAAAAAAATATTAAATGAAAAGTAATGTTTTTAGAGTCCTAATGTATTAAATGTTGTAATTCTAATTTTATATATATATATATATATATATATATATATATATATATTAATAAAGTTGCATTAAGCTATAAGTAGGACCAATAAAATTGTACAAAGTCTAACCAGATTTTTGTTTATGAAATTATATTGCAAATATAAGTTTTCTGCGTGATGATTACTTATTACCATATATCAATTTTGTTAAAAATGTATCCGATTTTAATTTGGCTATACATTGTTAACATTGAAGTTCATTATAAACTCAAATATTTACCTAACCATTCATTAATTTTATTAACTATATATATATATATATATATATATAGAGAGAGAGAGAGAGAGAGAGAGAGAGAGAGAGGCTGATGTTTACCTGAAGTGCCAACTCGAAAATGCTATCCCGGTTTTTCTTCTCAACATCATTGAGCTTGCCCTTTACATCCTCGTAGTTCTTTAAAACTGAATTGAATTCTGTCAGAATGGTTTCTCTGTCATCTAATCCACTTGCAAACATCTGACTCCAGTTCGGTTCATCTTTCTCAATAGTCCCCTGATCAAGTGATTCAGTGTCAAGATTACTCTTTGACTCAGACAAATCATCCTTATTCTGCAGCATTAGCTCTGGAATCTTTTCAGTCATTAAATCAATATTTTCATTCAAATTGTACTTGTTATCTTCATTTTTAACATCACCAAAATTCACACTATAATCTTCCTTTTCCTCCATTGTTGTCTTAACATCCTTCATGGTTTCTGTGTTATTACCTGGTTTTTCAGACTCCTTTTTTAGTTCTCCATCTGGTGCACTTCGGTTTTCGTAAAGTAGCAAGTCCTCTCCCTCCTCAACTAGCTTCACATCATTCATTTTTCCTGAAAGATGTTCAAGATCGCAACTAGCCTCAATAACTAGTGTTCGGAGGCTGTTCTCTTGCCTTTTGACTCTTTGATTGAGAATTTTAACTCTCCTCAACTCCTCTTCCACTTCCTCCAGCTTCTTTTTGGTTTGGTGTGAATCTTTTATCAGCACTTCCTTCTCCTCTTCCAAGCTAAGTATACTTTTTTGAAGTACATCTGCTTCTGATCTCAGTGTCTTTACCAAGCCAGTCTGAGAAGAGACCGCAGTTTCCAGGGTAACAACCTTATCTACAAGCTCATCAATCTTCTCCGCCATTTCGTCCATAGTGAGGGGACTACCTGAATCTTTGTCAAGCTTTTCATTAATCATGTCTAGCAACAGCTCCACTTCACCCTCATGTATTTCTTCTTCCAAGCTAAACAGATCTTCTTCTATGCTTTTTGGTTCTGCTCCTTTGTCTTGTTGACTCTTATGCTTAGAAATGTATTGGTTTCTAAGGGTTTTAAGCTTGCCCTGAGCTTCCTTAACCATTTCGTATGATTCTTTAGCCTCTTCAGATGATTGTGCCTGTACCTCTTGCAACTTAACCAGGGTTTCTTTGCATGCATTTAGAGCAGTTGCTTCCATCAAAGCTCGTGCATCATTATCTTCTATGATATTACTAATGTCAAACTCATCTTCCAATCTGCAAACTCTTTTCTGCATTTCTGTAATCTTGTCTTCAATTTCCCAATACTTTTCATAGGAATGCTCATACGAGCTCCTTACAAATTCTTTCTCAGTCTGTAGTGCCAATATTTCTTTCTGAAGCCTGTCAACTTCTGCGAGTGCTTCAGCCTTAGTCAGACCCGATCTAGGACTAGTGGGAGGGGACTTTGCAGAGCTAGCAGTCCTCCTAACTGGACCCTTCCTAGACACAATCATGGAACGGCTTCTAAAATTTTTTGGGATATTTGGAGCTTTAGGAATGCCTTCTTTTGGTGTTTGATTGTTGGGGTCTAGAGATGATGACTTTGTTTCATGGAAACTTTCTTCACCATCATCGTCATCTGTTCTATATTGGACTTGTTCTGGGAAAATACTGGCAATAGTGCGGTTGGCACTTTGGAGTTCCTTTGATAGATGGTCATATCTCTCTGCCAATGCTCTGTACGCTCGAAAGACTTCTTCCATATAAACTATTAGCTGTGGCCTTTTCCTGTAGTACATTTCTGCCCTTTGGGAAAATGAATCTCCTTCATTATGAATGATTTTGAGGGTTTCAGCCACCACATCCTCCATATCTGTTGAATTTTTGTTTGCATATTGGCAAAGTTATTATTCCAACCCAAAGTTATTATTACAAAGTTATGCTATAAGAAAAGTGGGTTGAGTTGTGAAACAAATGAAACCAACCAATAGAACTGCAATATTTCTGCTTCTTTTTTCTTCATGCCATCAATGTACATATGATTCCGACAATTGTAATATGTTATCTTTTTTATTTTCCCATTAAAATCATTTTGCTTTACTTTTCTAAGCTTCTCAGAAAATGGTTAACATATAAAAAGGGGCAAGTGTATAATGTGAAAAGAAATGCATCATGTTTAAGCAAGCAGACAGGCTTGCCTGCCATCTCAAATCGATAAATCTTCATCATTTTCTTAGCGTTTGTGAAATCAATAGATATGAAAATGTGAATCATTCTAAAATTGCCTTTGAATTTGAGACCTTCTATTTTGTTGAACATAAAGATAATGTGTTTTGATGAATTAATGATAGATAATATAAAATTAAGAGATAGAAGCACGAAGCTATACAATACCGAGAGATACATACCTTGGAGACTTTGTTCTAGCCATTTGGATTGTTTTGTCCTGATGTGGCTCGCCCACCACCATGAATATGCATTGGTTGCTGCCCTTCGCAACATTTTTATTGTGTAACAATCAAACACATTCAACCCATTGAGGTAACACCTTGATGTTGAAGATAAATGAAACCAATAAGGTGGTTAAAGAAATTTGGGTAAAAGAGAAGCAAGACATGAAGAGGAGGATACTTCTCCACAATCATTGGTGTCTAATGTATTGGATCCTTTGAACATCAAAATGTTTGGAGGGCTTTGTTATAATATTTTCTCCACTCACTGTGCTTAAAGTGCATTAATCTTTTAGGGAGAAAAATATAATATAATTAAAGTATTTTTCGTAAGAATGAATTCTAAGTTTTTTATCCCTAAGACATTTTATACGAAGCATCTACTAATTTTGTTAATAAACTATTTTTTTTATCAAGAATTAAAAACTTAATTGACAACATTTAACATTTTTTTTCTTAGTCACTTTTTTGGTTTACTAATAATTTGACCAATAATATATTGGTTAATAATAAAGACAATTCCATTGGATCACATTATACTCGAATCATAATCAAATTGTATAAACATTTTCCATGCCATTGATTTCTGTTCTATTCCTTACGTCACTAAATAGTTTTTGAATGTGGTAAATTTCTTTTGATGAGATCCTAATTGTTCACATTCAAAAACATGATTTAAAACTGCAGGTTGTTCGTTTTTTAAATTCTAGTAAACACATGAAAAAAATTCAAATTCCAGACGTTTGTCTGTATGTTTAACACAAAAGTTTCATTTGGTTCTTAATCTTACATGAAAAAATTAAATTGATCTTTAATCATTATTATAACACATTATTTTAGTTTCTTTTAGCTAAAAAATATAAATACCAATGTTTTATCGTCATAAATTTAAAAGAAAAATACTTATTTTGTTAAGTTTGAGAATTAATTAATTAATTTTTAAGTTTGATCATTAATTAATTTTTAAAATACAGAAAATCATTTTGGAAAGAAAACAAGTTAACTAAGAAAACGTATTAAAAGTTAACTAAGTCAAATTGATGGATCGTTTGCTTTTAAGTTTAACTACTTTTGGTAGGGACCAATGAATAATATGGAAGAGTAAAGAGGCTTCAATGACAACACTGGTAAAGAAACACACATATACACGTTGCATATATAACGAAGCCCACTGAGGGAGAAAGTGTTGCAGCTGCAAAACCCTGAAATCTAAAGTCAGCAATGGTTTCCACAGCCACGCTGTGTTCGAGCTTCATTTCAGGACCTTCATCCTCCTCCCGCTACTCTCTCTCTGCGACTCCATCCTACTGTGCATTTCCTCCTCGCAGGATCACCACGCCAAGAATGGGATCATCTCCGACCCAGGCCCAGGCCCATGCCCAAGCCCACTTAAAGGAGGCCAAGCTCTGGGGCGGCAGGTTCAAGGAGGGCGTAACCGACGCCGTGGAGAGGTTCACGGAGTCGATCTCCTTCGACAAACAGCTCTACAAGCAAGACATAATGGGAAGCAGAGCGCATGCGTCAATGCTCGCTCACCAGGTCAGTCACAAAATCATTCACTCTTCGAATTCAACGCTCGCCGAAACACTCACTGTTTTTTGTTTAGGGGTTGATAAGCGCGAGCGACAGAGACTCCATTCTGGAAGGTTTGGATGAAATAGAGAGGCGCATTGAGAGTGGAGAGTTCAATTGGAGAGCTGACAGAGAGGACGTGCACATGAACATCGAGGCTGCGCTTACTGACATAATCGGTGAGCCTGCGAAGAAGCTCCACACCGCTCGGAGTAGAAACGATCAGGTATTGACTGATTTTCGCCTCTGGTGTCGCGACGCCATCGACGGGATCCTCGTGAGCATGAAGCAGCTTCAGGTGTCGCTGCTGACCCTGGCTTTGAGGAACGAGGGTCTAATTGTTCCTGGTTACACTCACTTGCAGCGCGCACAGCCGGTTTTGCTGCAGCATCTTCTCTTGGCTTATGTTGAGGAGGTTTGATCGTAATTTGGGCCTTGTTTGTGTACTGCTTTGGAAAAATGGTTTCTATTTCCTAAAATTTGTTTGTCCATTGATCAAGTTTGAACATTTGAAGGTGTTTGTATACTGAGCACTTCAATAGAAGAGGAGCAGAGCAAATAGTGGAAGAAACATCTCCTGGCTGTTTCCTTTTTTTTTAGTACTTGTTTTGGAAATGGTTTCAAGACTTGGTAGATTTTAGATGAGAAATTGATGTTGAGTAGTTTGGATTTGTTTTAGAAAACAGTGTTTATGTGTCTCACCAACTTTAAAATATCTCATGTCAATAATAGGAGAGAAGAGGGGTTCAACAACTGAATAGTGTTAAACTTGTTTTTTGAATTTGGATTGCCAGCCATCAGGCTTTTATCTTCTAGTCATACATTGTGGGAAAATTCATTTGACATTGTTGTTGTGGTTAAAATGTTTGTATTATCCAATTTATTCATTCATTTAATTAAGGAGATGAACTGAATTTTGGAAATAGTTTTAGCACTCATCTGTTTTATTGACTGTAGACATTATTTATTATGCAGATTGAGCGTGATGCTGGGCGTTTGGTAGATTGTAGAGCTAGGATGAATTTCTGCCCCTTAGGGGCTTGTGCCTTGGCTGGTACAGGGCTTCCCATTGATCGATTCATGACTTCAGAAGCTTTGGGATTTACGGCTCCCTTGAGGAATAGGTATTCAGTTCATTTTATTCTGTGAAATCAATCTATGTATTTATGCCTGCCATGTGATTGATGTCAAGTTTTTACTTGCTATGCTAACTGATTTTAAGTTATGTCAAATAGTATAGATGCAGTTTCCGACCGAGATTTTGTACTGGAGTTTCTTTCTGCTAATGCCATCACAGCTGTGCATCTTTCTCGGCTTGGTGAAGAGTGGGTATTGTGGGCTTCGGAGGAATTTGGATTTATCACACCAAGCGACTCTGTTTCAACTGGAAGTAGTATCATGCCTCAGAAAAAGAATCCAGATCCAATGGAACTTGTTCGAGGGAAGTCTGCTAGAGTCATAGGGGATCTGGTTACACTTCTCACATTGTGCAAAGGTCTTCCTCATGCTTACAACCGTGATTTGCAGGTAGCTCTGAAGAGTAAAAAGAAAGTTTGACTTTTCTTGAATTGCATATTTTCTTTCATGGTGTGGTTTTGAATTCATTTGTTTTATTTCTGCATTATTTTGTCTGAGATTCACTAAAAAGTGTTCCTTTCTGGAAGTAGGAAGACAAAGAACCAGTATTTGACAGCGTTAAAACTATCTTGGGTATGCTCGAGGTATCAGCAGAATTTGCTCTAAACATTACTTTCAATCAGGAAAGAATACAAAAGGCATTACCTGCTGGTCATCTTGATGCAACCACACTTGCTGATTATCTTGTGAATAAGGTCAGTCCCATTCACTGGTTTGCTTCTATGTGTACACCATCGGTTTGCAATAAAATTTGTCTGACTGTAAGCATGATAATCCATCTGGTGGAATATATATATAAATAGCAATCTGGACGTCACTGCCCGAGTTTGGGTTTGAACTCATCTCAATTCCCCCTCCAAGTAGCCCTGTGCTTCAACTGAAAACCAAATCAAGCCATTCCCGAAAATCCAATTGAATGAAGGAACTAAATGTTTACAGAACTTGTCATGTTTCAAACGCTAATGCAGTAAACTACTTTGTGAAATGCTTTTCATGTCTTTGGTATGTGCTCCTATTACCGCCCTATCCAGTTTTCAGTATTTGACAATTCCTTAAAGACTAATGTTTAGTTTGGATACCAAGAGTAATACCTGTCACACTTAGTATAATCTAGTAACTCAATGTGACAGGATGATCCCATTAGGATACGTCTATCTATTGGCTAGAGGGCTGGAATTATCATCAACTTTTCAACACCTAATACCTTATGTGATTATAAACTATCACTAGAACTTGGGTATCACACATTAGATCTATGACTAAACACATACATCAAACATCATCTATATCATCTCATAGTAGTGTCTCCTTGGTAACTTTTATTTCACATAACACCACAATCCACACGCCATTGTACTCATCACATGACATTTCTTACTCCCATCATCAACATACATTTAATCATGATTTTTATTCTTAAAATTTCACATAATACAAGGGTGCACGCATAGAATAAAGTTTTAGATACCTAAACACATAGCTAAACAGGGAAACATCACTTGAACGAATGAGCAACAATCTCCAATAGTTCCATTTTGTCTTAGGTTGACTTTCACTTCAGCTAAAAGTTCTAATGCTACGAAAGCTACAAGAATTAAGTCTTGACTCTCGATCACATTTTTGTTTGAGCGAAGTCGCATAAGCAAAAATCTTTCGGCCTTGGCTCGTGATTTTGCTTGAGCAATCTACCATGGTTTTTGAGCAGATTATGCAGAAACTACAATTTTTCAGAAGAGAAACAAGTTTATCTAAATCATTTTTAATCCCTCTCAACACTTTTCTTAAATTTTTCACCAAAACATGATTTAATTTAGCCAACTTGATTACTTTTCTCTAAAATTCTTGACACAAATATTTCCACAATAGCATTCTCCGAATGAATCACATTACACTAAAAATCATTTAGGATTTCAAAACATCAAATAATTTCAATACTATACTTCAATTACAAATCTTGTAAATCAAACATTGTAACCAAGTCACATCCAAATCATCTATCCTAAGGAATTGAAAACTAACTTCCCTTATCTCTTTAAATTTGATCTTCCATACCTAAGTTCAAGAAGTCACAAATCTCACAAGAAATCTAATTCTGCTAAAAAAGATTTTAATCAACAAACTAAGCATATCACTATAATCTTAGACAAGTAAAGATTCATTTTTACCCACGTAGAGCCACTTGTAAAAACATTTCCCCGCACATGCAAACCATTCTACGTACATGCAACCCAAAAAAATGGGCATAGAGAAGCATTCTCTAAATGTGATTCTGATCAAATGAAAACGGCCTACTCACTACCAGCTGCACTAGTGTGGGTTCAGATCTCCAAAAAGAACAGATCTCTCCAGAAGGTAGAGACGAGGCAAAAATATGTTTTAGAGATGTGTAGCTTTTATAAAATGATGTTTTAATAGTTAAGATTTTTACATTTATAAGTTTTTTAACTTAACAAATAAAATTTTTATTCATCATCTCATTTACCCACCTCTACAATTGTGCATCTCAGATAGCTTTTAAACTGTTTCGAGTGTCCTTGTGCATCTCTACCATTGCTGCTAGCTTTTATGTTCCAACTGTATCATTCTTTCTCTTCTTCTACCTACAGTTTCTAGTTTTTTAATTACGTTTTATCTTTTCTCCTTTATTATTTGTGCTATTTTGTCTCATTCTTTTTTCTTCTTTCACATTTCAGGGTGTGCCATTTAGAACGTCTCATGATATTGCTGGAAAATCTGTTGCTTTATGTACATTGAAGAATTGCCAACTGCTGGACTTAAGTCTTGATGAGCTGCGAAGTATAAATCCAGTATTTGAAGAGGACGTGTATGATTTTCTTGGAGTAGAAAATGCGATCCAGAAATTTGTGTCTTACGGCTCCACTGGGTCAGCATGTGTTGCCAGCCAAATTGACTATTGGATGAAAAAACTTGAAATGAAGTGAATACTACCCTGATTGTCGTGAAATTAATCATCGTGCTAGGGAAGCCAATTCCTAAGACTTGGAATAATAACTCACTGGCATGCCAAAGATCCTGCAACACGTAATTCTGGAATCCACCAACATGATACCTTTGAGTATTTGAAGTGTGAAAGCATTATTAGGTGTTATATGCAAATTAGTTAGGGTTACGGAATAGGTAGTTTCAGAATCAGATGTGCCATGCCTTCTAAATATGAGCTTGTATTTTACTTTAACACCATATGAATTTTGGGTTGTTTTTAATGATATAAAGTCATCTGTAGTCACATGTATAGCATCATTATCAAATACACATGAATTTTTAGAAGGTAGCAATCAACCCTTCGTAATTCGATCTACCCTTTCCATTGTTTACTCACTCCTAACCCACATTTATTATATTTAGATAATAATGAATAAATAAAATAGCCGTGACAGTAATTAATGCAAATTATATTAATTTTAATGATTAAATTAAAAAAATGTTTTAAAGCTAAACAATAATTTTTACTTCACTTTGTTTTCAATTATTTCTTTCCAAACAATCGATAATTTTTCATATTATTTTTTATTAGCTCTTATTTATCTTTTTACATATATTTATTTTCTTCCCTCCATTTCCCTTCTCCCAGTGAAACATAATATTAATGTTAGCAAATAACCTTTCATGTAACATGATCAAAGCCTATAAAAAAAATATGAATAAAGTTAATTAAGAAATCAACTAACAGTTGAATAGTAAGCCAAAATTAGGTACCTTTAACACTATTATCGAAGTTTTTTTATCATTACACTCGCGGTTTCATGCAATAGAAGCAAACAATGAAATGCCCCGTATTTCAAAATATAAGGACTACAGAAAAAAGACGCGTAACTGTAAATGACTCCGTTAATTTTAATTTTCATGATGAGATCTCTTACGAAACCACGTTATGGAGTTAATGAGATCTCTTACGAAACCACGTTATGAAGTTAATGAGATCCAGATTAACAACCTAACCGCACTCGACGATTCAGCATTGGCATGAATTTTTAACGCTCAGGACGAACAAAAGAGAACTTGCAGCTCCTAACAGTCTTCTTTCCCGACAACAGATTTGGCTTGTCGGGGTGGATTTCTTAAACGACGAAATGCAGGTGCCTCACTAATGGATGTGGCCAATTCATTTGACAGGCCAGATTTATTCTCTGTATCTGGTTTTGCCATCTTGTCAAACCTAGTTGGGTCATTTTCCCGCGTTTCAATTTTGTATGTTTCAGTACCGCTGCTATTTTCTGGAGTGGAAGACATTGGATCCTTGGTAACCAGCTCAATTACTGGTTTTCGCGCTTTCTTTTTCTTTCCTTGCCTTTGATTATCCAATCTCACCTGCGATCACATTGTCCCATGGATTTAGTAAGCAAGTTGGAAAACTGTTACACACCACATAACAGGATTGTGTGGGAATAAATGTAAAATGCGAAAACTTGAGACAGGTCATTAAATTAAGTATTAAATGCAACAAGAGCTTTAGAATGTAGAATACCATTGAGTTCTGAATGTCACGTAATGGCTTCTTTATGGGCACTGGGTTGTCCTTGCAACTAGCAGGTTTTTGAACAAGTGCACTCTGAAGTAGTTTAGCACATTCAGAAGCAGTCACACTTCCATCATTGTCCACAGGACATTCTGTGTTATCTGATTTTAGTTGTTCATTTCCTGCTAATTGGTTTGATTCCCTATTTGTGCACTTGAAACGTGTGCAGCCACATGATGCTCCACAGTTCCCACCGCTGGATCGGCATTTGCATTTGTTAGTCTTGCACAATGACTTCTTACTGCATGAGCAACAAAGCTCTTCAGCTGTTCTTTCCGTCTTAACACTATATTCACTTGTACTGCTCATTTCAGGTGTATCCATTTTTATCTTGTCATCAGTCTCTTCATAGAGAAGAGATAGAACCAGGTCCCCCTGATTAGATGTTGATACAGAGTAAGAAATTAACAATGTATTTATTCATTTAAAAAAAAAATATCTAAATTAAATTGTTTGTTTTAACTTCGCAACATGTTATTCCCAGTACAGTTCTAATTTGATGTCAATGACTCAACCTGCTTCTTATCCTTGACGTCAAGCTTCTCCTTCCGCGATTGTAATTCTTTAAGTAGACAACCAAGGCTGCTCATTTGCTCTTTCAAATCTTGGATGTCATGAACTTTCTCCAGGCTGTCACACTCTTCCTCCTGTAATGGAGACCTTGGAATAACCAAAAATTGAAACAAAATAATAAATTAGTAAGGGGACTATATGGTGTACTCAAAGCTGGTAGAATTCAAGTCTTCAACATTGCAAAAGAAAATCGAGTAACGGTTTTCACCCTAATTTTTCCTGCCTAAGCATCTCAATTTCTTCCTTCAGCTGTGCAATCTCTCCAGCCATCCTGACAATGCCATATTATTGTTAGAATAGGAGCAGCTCTATATACGCATTTCACAGATATCAGACTGACAAGAATACTTTTGCAAGCAAACTATGGTGCAACATAACCAAATTATATAATTTTTTTAACATCATTCCGAAATCCTTATATATTGAATGCTCTAGACAAAAGAAGCTATTCAGTTCGATACTGTTCATGCATATGCTAATAAAACACCCAGTAAATACTGGCATACTCAGAAAAATGAGACATGAAAATGATTGTTTCACAAATCATATAATCAGAAAACTTAAGACACGATTGATGCATCATTATCTGGCTGACTAAAAATAGGAAGTAGCAGCATAGAATTGGGAACTTCTATTGATGTATGTTCCTCCCTAAACCTGAAATCACAAGGATTCGATGTTGTAAAAATGAACTAAAAGATGGGTATAACGTGGATCCCTAATATTTTTTACATTTCAAACCAAAATATATGCTAACATCAGTGTCATATATTCCAGGCGTGTAAAATCTGAAAAACTTGTGCTAGCTTTCATATATTAAACAACTTTTTTCACTACTCAACTTCTGAAAGCGACTGTTGCTCACTGTTGTTGTCAAGTAAACATTCCTACCATACAAAACATGTATTATAGCAAAAGAAACATACATAAATACACACGCCATTACTAAATATAAACAAATACAAGTAAGCAAAGTTAATATAATATGAAATGAACAACAGAGTGTATAACATTGGAAAGACCAATGAAAAATTGCATAAGCATAAGACTAAAGAGCAGAGAGAAATGACATCGGACTTACTTTTCCACTTTGGATTCATATTGTGAACATAACTTGTGTAACTTTGTTGAGACATCAAGTTTTTCTTTGGCATCCTACATCGGCCACATTTTGGTGATATTTTAGTAAGTTAACTTGTAAATTAGGTCACTGCTACAAAACAGTAATCAAACCCATTCAATATAAATTTTCAAAGGAAGAAACCACCGATTAAGTTCAAACAATACTAAAATAACATTCTGCAGTAGATCATAAATGGTACAAATTTACAGCTTCAAATCTATACTAAAAATATGAAGAACATAGAGGATGGACGAAAATATTATTGGATAAAATCATCAAAACAGGTCATGACCTTAAAGGATCTTGTTATGAGAAAGATTCAGCCTAAGGAAATGCGTAGGAGGTAAAATGTGTCACAATTCAGCACAACATATGAATCATGTAGCACTCAGTCAAGTACAGATATCATAGAAAAGGATCCACAAACAAGTTTCCGGAAAACTAATCATGGGGGTCCTGTTGTAATGATCTATGAGCAAAATTCAGCCAAAGTTGCAAGGAAATAAGTAGGAGGTAAAACATGCCATCACTTAGCAAAACTTGTGAACCTTACAGCACTCATAAACAGATCCTAGAAACGGACCTATGAACAAGTCTCAGGAAAACTATTTAAGTGCCTATCAAATTTAAATAAAACCAAATTCTAAAACATTTAATCTCCAATTAACCAAGATTTTTCAATTGATTAAAAATTACCTGAATTAGTTCACCATTTCTACTTCTAGCACCTACATGAAAACCGGTAATCAATTAGGCAACAAATGCAGTGATGGCAACACAAATGAAATAAAGATTCAAACGAAGCACGTATTTGGGTCTTCTAACCAGTTGATCTGTGTGAAATAGCTTTTCGAGTTGCTATGAAGTCTTTTAGAAGTTTAGTGGCAGCAGAAGCTTCCTGTGTCTTCCGTTGTAATACCTGATGCAAAGAAATGGAGAGGCAAGTGGTAATCGTGAAAAAAACAGTAGGCAGATAGCAAAAACTAAAAGAAACAAAAGGATATAAAAGCACTGAGGATAATTCAACGAACCAACCATTTTAAGCCTTTCATTTGAATCCAGCAAGCTTTGGGTCTTGATTCCATTCCTCCTTCCCTCTTTCTTAAGCTAACGATACATGAACAAATATTTCATAAGATAAAAATGCTGACAGGATGGAGATACTAAATACAATAGCTAGGTCTGTGAGCATCAATTGCTATGTTAAATTAAATACCCAATCAGTCTTCCACATAAAAGAAAAACAACTATTTTTTCTCAATGAAATCGTAAATCATTTAAAATTTTGGACGGAAGAGAATGTAACTGAAATCTGAATACATACCTGAAGAATCTCTTTTTCAAATAGAGCCTTGCATAATCTAAATTGAACAGACTCTAACTTTATTTTACATTGCAGTTGAACCTGTACGTAAACACAAGTTAATTTGATACTCAAAGCAAAAGCAGCACTACAGAAAGTATTCATCCACTCATAAATGTCACCTTTTGAGCCTTCAAACCTTGAATCTCAAATTGTAACTGCTTAGTTGATTCATCGACTTTTTTCTTTTGAGTTGAAAACTGGGATCGAGTTCCCAATTTCATCTTCAATTCCGTAACCTGAAACATGATATTGAAACGAACCACAAATCACGGCCTCCTCAACAAAAACAAGTTCATTCAACTACACACAAACAAATAAAAAGTTACCTGATCTTCAAGCAAGTTCAGCTTCTGAAGATACTCCTTCTTAAGCTTTTCAACCTCATTCTTCGAAGTTGACAAATCACTCCCCTGTTGTTGCTGCCTTAGTTCAGCAATCTCAATCTGGAAATAATACAGCACGCGAAGTGAGCAACAGTAACTTCCTCTCAACATCAAAGCAGACAGCAATAATAACTCATTCAAATACCTGATTCATTAAAATCTTCTCAGATCAACAACATACTCAATCACTAAAAAATTAGTCTAAATAAATTGAATAATTAACTTCCTAAACATAAAATATTTCAAAATTAGAGAAACGCTGTTCATTACAGCGATAGAAGATTCAATTTCAAAATTCAGATCCATAAACGTATTCCAATAAAAACGCTAATAATGTTATTCTAAACTAACAAATTTCTGTTTTACTCGGATACAAACTCAAACACTAGTAATAAGAACAAACATCTGTTAAATCAGATTAAACGAACCTGATAAGCTTTATTTTCTGTCTCCAGTTTGTGAATCATCTCTTCGTATATTTGCTTTTCGTTATGTTCCGAAGATGAGACATGGAATGGACTCGTTTGCTTGGATCGGCGACCTGTCCTCTTCATTATACTCTTTCAAGGTCGAAGGAAGTAAACACAGAAGAGAGAAAAAACGGAGAGCGAGAAAACAAAAAAAATGAAAAAATGGAGGTAGTGCAGTGGCCAAATTAAACCCCAAATTTTTCAATGGAATCAAACATACATCCGCAATCCGAACGTTACTATCTAACGCGACCAAGTAAACAGCCAATTGGCATGTGCCACGTAAGGAAGGCAATTAAAGCTTTCCAGAGGGAAATCAAAAATTCAAATTTTCTTGTCCAAATATTATTAGGTTAATTCTACTTTGTAGAATTTTAATTTATTTTTCTTCTAAATTTGGTCTGTTAACTTTTTGAAATAGTAAATTTAATATTTTAAATTCCTAAAACAGTTTACAATAACTTTTCTATCAATTTATTATTAAAATATGACAATATTTTTAACCTTAGGTTATATGAAAAATTTATGTGGGACTGATCCCAGTCATATTTTAAATTAGTGTGTTATTTAGATCGGTCATTGGTGTGGTCTATTTTGAAAATAATTTTAAATTAGAAATAAAATATACTTTTAAAATTTTAAATTATATAAATAAAACTAATTTAATTTTTCTATTATGATTTAATATAAAAATTATAATATGTACATGTTTTAAATAATATTATTTTAATTATAAAAAAAATATAATTATTATTTTATGTATGATTGATCCATGAGTTTAAAATTCAATTTAAAAATAACTCAACTGAATTTAAATTTTATATATATATATATATATATGTATGTATGTATATGTATATATATATATATATATATATATATATATATATATATATATATATATATGTATGTATGTATATGTATGTATGTATATTATTGAGATAGAACATGAGCCAGGCCCATTTTCACATTGTTGGGTGGCTCTTTATCTTCTTTGTCCATAACCATCTCCTCCATTGTGGTCTTCCTTTCTTCTGCTTCTGCACCGTAAGTTTCAACTAACCAACAATCATGGTGACAAAATGTTCCTTCCACTGGAGAAGGTTAACAAAAAAACATTGAAGGTTTATATCAATGTAAATATTTTTAGTTAATAGATTATTTAAATTGAAATGTTCACCATGTGGAAGTTGGACATTGTTCAAAATTCCAATTTAAGTTTGGGAACAATCTTTTGTAATCCCCCTACCCTAACTTAATACACAGTAGTACTTTGATGTAAAATTCAAAGCCCACTGCTCCAAATACAAACCCACTGCCACTGAAATTTGTCACATTTTCTGAACTTTCGTTTTCATCTAGGATAGAGAGAGGTCTTGGAGAGACAGGAGTGTCAATAAAAGAGAAAACAACAGCTTAAACAAACAAACACTTAGTCATTCTTCAAAGTACCATAGAGCTTTGGGCCACTGCAACCCTATGGAGAAGTTTGCCAGTGATAAATATTTTTTTATGCAACATAGGTAAAATTATCATAATCCCTCTACTGAAGGATGTGGCTGTAATTTGACACCCTACACATGATTTGAAAAAAAAATTAAACTTCCACATTTATTAACTAACGTCAATGTGGGAGTGCTTTCCGGCAGATGTGTTTGTATCAATTATTGGATTTAAAACTTAAAATGCAATTTCGATTTCCTCCACTCTCCAGGCAAAAGAAAGTACTCTATAGAAGATGATGCTAACAAGACTTTTGAACAGCCAGCCATAGTGCATCCATGATGACCAATTCTGATTATGAGGAAGAGGATGTAATTTCCATGAGTTATGTTGTAAATAAATCTATGTAAGATAGTGGCTACTTTAATAACGAGATGAGTTATTGAATTTGAAGCAAGTTTTATGCACTTAACACTTCGTCATAACTTTTTGTGCATGGATTGTGTGCAGCCCCAGAGAAGAGACAGAGAACACCATCCGCTTATAACTGCTGCATCAAGAAATGATTCAATGAACAAAGTTGTATAGATTAAAAGTCTATTGTGAATATTAATTTGGTGTTAGGAAGAAATTAAAAGGCTAAAGGCTGAAAACACTGACATGGCCCCACAAGGAAGCTTTTAGTACAGCCGCAAAAACTGTAAGGTCTAATTTTTAAGCTGCTTATTAATTCAACTCATTTGCAAATTAGGCAGACTTATAAGATTGATGAATCATGCATATTGGGCAAACATGGGTACTTTACTTTAACTTGAAAATATTTGTCATTTTCAGTGGGCCAATTTCCCCCCAACTCAGTGCAAAGGAGATAGAGAGCCATAGCCAGACAGATCAACTTGTTGACCTTGCATGACTCACAAGTGGACCCTCTTGATGCTGAGGTAAAAACACAATTATTTGAAAAATGGAGCAGGTTCTTCATTTAAGGCAGCTGGTTCTCTTCTAACTGAAACAAATTATTTTACCTGACCAAAACTTGATATTAGTAGGAGAATCTTTGGTATGCCACTGTGTGCATTTATCTTTAGTATTGCAGGTCCATTTCTTTATATCACAGGTAGGCTCCGTTCATTCATTAGCGAAGACTTACCATCATGGTTGTTGCCAATCAATGTGACACTGAACCATTTATTAGAAAATATCGCAGATTCCCAGTAAATTATAAGCAGGAAATGATAACATGATTTTGATGTGGAATGCCCATTAAATTTTTTTACCTGCTAGAAGCTATGATGAGACAAAAATGAAATTTGACAAAGGACCTAAAGTAGAAATGACACTAAAAGTAAATTAAGATAACACGGTAATATCACAATCTTAGTTACTCTTGTAATATAATGTAATGTACCTAGCTAGTAGATATCCTCACACTGTCTTTCGCATGTATGTGTCAACATTTTTAGGGTAATAAAGATGTACTTCATACAACTTTGAGCCTACTTTTTTCCATGAAAGTAAGGTCTCAAGGAATTCCATCTTGGAAAGGAAACCACAGTTTGACTGAAGAAAGCTCGGCTTATGTTTCATGGGCTACTTAAGGTTGCCATTAATTCGTTTTCCTAATGAAGGAAAGATGTTCTTCGTAATGAAAACGAATTAAGGTTCAGACTTTGGAGCTAAGAATTTGATACTTTTGGAAGTGCTTATAATTGATAGTTTTATTTGACACCTACCTGTTCCAGCATACCAGTTTTATTTGACACCTGCTTTTCTTTTTGTTGTTTGTTCTCATAAATTTTCATTTGTTAAAGTGCGGCTTGATACTAATAATTCTCAAATGCTGCATGTTACTAAGGGCAAGGTAACGGATAATTACTACAGATTTTCGTTATACGCAAACATGCATCACGTATTCACGTTTATTTGAACGGGAACTCGATACATTTGTCGCCAAATAACTGAGTTGAGACCTTCAACACTATTGTTATCCATTACTATTAGAAATTTGCGTATGTGATTTTCTCATTACTGCAGAATCCGATTATCGTATGTTATAATCCTCTCGAAATTATGTTCAACCTAAGACGATCTTCATATGTGAGTTAGTCGCATAATACACAAACGTACACTTATATCCTGGTGCTAAAAACAAATAGTCAATCCTTAAAACAGTGTCCATTTCTGACTACAAATAAATGCTTTAACCTAAAAATAGTTCCTTATTGAATGAAGACCCGCACATTACCATGTCAAAATCTCTAGATTTGATTATTAATAAGAAAAATGAAGTTCAGCACAAAAAATAATAAGGATAAGGAAAACACGAAATTACATGAGTAATAAACTTACAAATTAAAGATAAATTCACGAGAGAACAAATAGATGTAAGGAGGCAAAAAGAGAAAGAGTTATTACATTTTTAAAGAGTTTTTTTTTTTGGTTAAAAACAAAGAAAAATCCATATCATAGATTTGTATTAATTCCCTCTAGGACTAAATGTGGCATGGTTGAACTAAGAGAAATGATAGAGAATATGAACAATGACAGACAAGAATTAGAAGGAAAATTTGTAGATTTTTAAGAATAGAAGACTAAACAAACAACACCCTCTTTTTTCAATTCTCATTCTCTTGTTGGCTGAAATTCTCGAATCTCGCATAAATTTCACCCAAAAATGCCCAGAGAAATTGTGTTACACATTTCATAGAATCTGAAAGAGCCAAAGGCAATAAACCAAAGTGTAAAATAACCGTGGACATTTTATGTGCAAATTAAACAATTTACTTACAATTGCTAACTTGTTTTCACACATTTTATGGTTTAAAATTATATATTACAATTTATAATAGACAATTGGTGTCAGTGGACAAGATGTTAAGAGCCAATCTGATACTCTATTCACATTGGGTTGATTAAATCTCTTTTAATAAACTCATCCCCAATCTAATACTATAGACATTATACATACATACATATATATATATATATATATATATATATATATATATATATATATATATATATATATATATATATATATATATATATATATATATATATATATATATATATATATATATATGCATGTTAAATTGCAACATGCAATGTAAATCACATAACAATATTACTAAAAATAAATTTAGGACAACCAATGCCATCAATTTCCACATTCTTCAAAAATTTGGTCTGTAACAACATTGTATGAGATATTAACATAAACTGTGTCTTGTTATAGCCCCTCTTAAGAACAGACAACAGACATAAATACTTTGACCTGAACCAGCACACAAATATGACCCTGATTGTAGCAAAACAATTAGATCAAAAAAAGAGGAAAATTAGTAGATCTCCATATCCCATGGGGTGCACTGAAACATATTGGTGATCTGTTATTCCTTAACTGGGATCAGACTTGTCCAGAGCTGCACCCAAATGTATACCTCAGTTCAGTAGAGAGCGAATGACATTTGAAAATTAAGACAAGGAAAAAGAAGAACACAGGAAACAGAAATTACCGTTGTAATTGAGTAACTTCTCAATGAGATCAACGTGGGTCATGAGCATGCGCCTACAACAATACCGAACTAGTCCCAATGCATCCAATGCATCTCTGCAATCCATGATGTTAAAAATTAATACAGCAATAGTAAACTATCATTAAAGATCAAGTATATACACAATAGTAACATTTATAACCATCCTTTCAAAATTAGATTTTTGATTGATCTAAAAAAAATAAGAAAAAAGCAGAGAGGAGTAAGGGCACAGACCCTTCACTGTAATCTGCCTGCAGAAGGTCCAAATAGGTGTCCCATTTGTTACCAATAACCTAAATCGGAGAAAAGGAACGAAATTGAGGATTAGTTAAGCAAAACCCTAAATCCTAAAAAGCGTAAAAAGATGAGTTTAACTAATTTTGATTGAGCACGAGATAAATGAATGAAAAGAGGAAGAAAGATGATACCTTTCCACAGGTGAAGCAACGAACGGGGATGATCATCTTCCTCTAATGCTCACACCACGCCCTTCTTTTCTTTATTCTGTTTTTCACAAAACCGATTTTGAAGGTATTTATTCTGTTTCATGATTCAAGCCCATGTTTATTTGGGCCTCTCAAATCAGGTAAATTTTGTTCTTATGCGTGATTACAGAGCTTATTTATTTATTGTTGTTAAAAATAGTTTTCTTTTTTAATTTTATTATTGATTATAGGATTTTTTTATATAATATTTCAAAGAATTTATAATAAATTGTTTTACTAATTTCATAATCAACTATTTTTATAAAAAATTAAAAGTTTAATATATCATTATTGTCAATATTTAATATAAATATATATATAAAGAAAATTATAAAGATGTAAAATAATATTTTATTTTTAAAGTAAGTAAATATTTTAATATATATATATATATATATATATATATATATATATATATATGTGTGTGTGTGTGTGTGTGTGAAAAATAATAGGACTTTTAAATTTTTAATATGAAACTCATAAGTTATAATACATTTTAGAAAACATTTAAGTTATTCTAAACGTAAATGTAGTATTCATTTTTACTTTTGAAATAGATATACCCCTGACAAAGTCTTTTATGAAAACTCTTAAAATTTAGTTAATTTATTTATTCAGAAGAAGATAATTTTTATCTAAAAAACATCAACATAAAATTACTTTATCCTTTTTAATTTTCGTGATATATTATTGGTTAAGAAATAAAAAATTAAAAAGTACTAAAATTCATTTTTATTCAACGATTGACCAAGGATCATTCATTGACGCAATATTTTAATTGATATCATCCTTGGTTAAAGTTCTTATTCATTTTATTCGTAAATATAATTTTATTTATCATAACTAAGTTGAAAAGTCTCAAATATGAACTAAACTAATTTTAACTTAATTTGTTTGTTTTTACCAAGTGTTAAATATTCTCACAATTTAAGTTACAAACCACTACCATCGGCTCCAAACGTTAATTAGAAACGTGCCTTTCAACTCCACCCATAGCCTCAACCATTTCCTCGCAAAGCTTCATTGGTAGTGAAAATGGCTTAGGATCTCGCCCAAGAATAAAACCAACGTCAACATGGAAAAGAACTATAAGGAGGAGATGGTCTAAGTGTCGGCTAATGAAAAAGAAAAATCTAAATAATGACAATAGATAAATTTAATGAATGTATCATTTGCAATGTGTCTGTTCGGGTGATTATATATCTGCAAATTTGATTTTGAAAGAAATTGGTTGTAAAATTGATTTTGATATAAAGTGATTTATAATTAGATGTTTTCATCCTAAAAGTATGTTAATAGTAAACTTCAATATAAGGTTTTTTTTTTCATCAAAATTTAAAGTTGTTTCAACTCAAACAATATTATGCAAATGGGTTGCACGAATTGATGGATGTGTATCTCAACCGTATTTGAAGATATTAAACAACTTATAAGTGTTAACTCAATTTTCTCATTCTGTGTAAAAGGATACATTTTATCTTATAAAGAAGTGTCTTAAAATTGTAGGTTTCTAATTCAATCACCGATAGAATAAATTGTAAGGTTAAAAAATGAAATATGTGCAATCGATTTTATGTTAAGAAAAAGTAACAAAATAATCTATCATATTGATATAAATCCTAAATTGTTTTTGAAGATAATTGATAATCTTAAATATTTGAACTTGCTTCACATCTACTTGTTTCCTAGAGCACTAGACTGACCATATTCATGTTCTAATTAAACTATTTTAATTTATAACATTTTAAGCCACTTGCTTTCGACAAGTGTTAAGTTATCGTTTATTTATCCAAGCAAAATATTTAAAAAAAATTAAGGAATTCAGATTTCAAACATTTTAAATTTACCAAGTAAAAACTAAATTCTTGTTTCATACATAATCTTGTATATTTACAGTACTGTGATCATTCAGCAGAGAAGAATTTCTCCAGGAATTCAACTCAAATACTGAGCTTGGACGCAACATATTTTGACTGAGCTGAGAATGGTACCCGTTTCTGGCCTTCGTCTGAAATCGTATGGAATGCTTAAATCATTACAAGAATAAAAAAAATCGAGCCTAACGTTCTATACACTGTTACTGTCTTTCATCACCAAAACCACCCCAGGACAATAGTCAAGGGTTTATTTCTTATAAACATGAATGAACAAAGTGGTAAGAAACGAATCTGATCAGCGTCTATTGCTGTTCTCTTTCTCGTCTAGTGTTCTTTTGTATCGTACTGCACTCCTTGTTTCAAAAGCTTCAGGTTCATCTGATTTTCCAGCAGCATTCCTATCCCACAATGGCACGCCATGACTATTGGATGACGATGACCTTCGACCAGTCTTTCGTATTTTCACGGGTACATCTGGTTCCACAAAGTTACCCTCTGCCCTAGGGGCTGTGGCAGCGTTTTCAGGCCTGGATTTGGACCTTCTATGTGGTAGTCTATCTTTATTCGCAGCAGCATTTGATTCACTCGTGTTATTATTTTCTTTTCTGAGTTTAAATTTGAGTTTGGGGACTTGGACTTCCATATTCTCTGGCTGCGAAGGAGGCAAATCTGGAACAATAATTACGGTGCATGTCGTCAACTTCTTTTTCGGATTATCGTTCTTGTCATTGGGTTTGATCTGAGACGAGAAATTATAACGATTAACAACGAACAACATGGAAGAAATTTTAAAGCTTAAATAACATTTTTAATACCAATAAATAAATAATTACTGATAAATATAAAACGAAAATTCAAAATACTTTAAGAAATATTTAAATTATTTTATGAACTTTAAATATTTTATGAAGATAAAAGACGTATTTTATCATTTTTCAAAACAGTTTATCGGTACATAAACCCTTTCAAATAAGACTGTTTGAGAATTTGATATTAAGAAAATAATTCAAGAAACAAAAAAAAAATCGATGACAAATGGATTTAATAGTGATTTCTATAGTACATTACCTGGACTCCTTAGATGAAATAAACATATACAATAAAAATATTTCAGCTAATGTGGTTTAGTGAATTTTACCATACAATTTTAAAGAATAAAACATCGAATGAAAAATAGCAAACATAACCCAAAAGCCACCGATCTTAAAACAATTTTGAAGTACTTGCAGTTCCAATCTTAACACTCAAGGATAAAAAATGTAGAATTTGGAAAAGTTTCCCTGAATAATATTTTATAAATATTTAAACATTATAAAAACTAAAATTAATTATACACGACATCGTTTATAAAAAAAATTGAAATAATTATATTTTTATAATCAGATAAACAGTGAATAGATAAAAACATGAGTTTAAAATTTTAAAAATTCAACAAAATTTAACTTAATTTAATAAAATAATATTTTTATAATATAATAAATTTATTAATAATAATTTAAAGATATTAATAAAATTTATTATCATAATAATTATAAATCACAATAAAAATTATAAATATTAAATGAAATAAAAAAGGAAAATGAATAATAATTAAAATAAAATAAAAACATAAAAAATAATAAAATAATTATTATTTAAAATTAACATAATTAACATAAAATAAAGAAAAAAATTAAAATATTATATTTAAAAAAATATGTATTCAAAAAATTAATTTTTTTTTTTATCAAACTCGATTTCATCCTACATTTAATTAATTTATTTTATTTTATACCAGTTTCATTAAAATGTGATTATTTCTAAACAAGAAACCGGTTGGTCCTTTTATCTAAACAGTGGAAGAAAAAAATCGTGAATATAAATTTTTAACCCAGAAAATATATTGACATTATTAAGGACAAGCACCTGTATATTTCCTATGTCAGAGAAAGGTTTTCTGTGCCCTTGGTCACTGTAGGTTACGGGATGCATTTCAACCAGTGCTCCCTGAAGTAACTCTGCACCTTGAGTAACAAGAAGACGATCTTCATCCGTTTCTTCAATACTTGCAGACTGCGTTGGCTCTTCCAGTGGTTCATTTGATATCGATTCTTTGTTCGCACACTTGGTTACTCCGCAACAACAGGAACTCCCACAACTGCTGCCCAGAGTTCTGCAGATGCATTTTGTTGTCTTGCATAATGAGGTTTTGCTACAAGAACAGCAAATATCTGATGCACTTTCCTCAGGTGTATCAAGTACATCTCCTGAATTTTCTTTGAAATCTTCTGAATTGTTTATATTGGATTGATTATTTTCCATGTCTGTTTTAGATTTCCTTTTTCTAACCCTTAATTTTCCTGATTCTTCCCAATCGTCATCGGTAAAATCATAATCATCTGATTCTGTTTCAGATATATCCATGTCCTCCAATAGAAGGGTTGACCGGCGGTAATCCTGAAGTTAAAATATGTTTGCAGCGAATTAAATTATTAATTAACTATTTCCCACTAATTTCATTGGCTAAAAATGCTACTAGTTATGTACTAGTGTGATGATATATGTGAGACCTACCGACTTGCCCAGGTCATACTTATGATCTCCAACATTCAAGTCAGAATCCTCTGAATCTACCCCATATTCGGAGAATCTTTTCAAAGCTTCAATCTGACATACAGTTCAAATGATGCGGGAAAAATATTCAGTAGTTGAAGAATCAAACTTCGAAAGAAAGAAGATTGACTAGTTATTTAATTAAAGCTTTATCCAAATGATAGATAATATGTAGCTAAACCCAAACCTGCAAAGTCGACTTTTGAGTCAATTCATCTTTTATCTTTTCCGACTGTCGAAGTGAGTAGCTTAGCGCCACTACTTTTTCTTTTAGATCCCTTATTTCCGTTTCCTTCTCTCTGCAAATCACTTCTTTATCTCGTAATGAACACCTATGATAAAGAAAAGCCGGAGGAAAATGTCAAACGCACACGGAAATTTTTAGATTAGTTGTGATTTATCACTCAGTTTAACTTCGTAATATACCTGGACGAAGATGCAATATTGAACAAATAAGTCATCAAATTCTTGGCATCAGCAAGGGACCGAACTTGGTTCCAACGCCCTTTTCCACTGAAAATTCGTTCCTGCTCTTCTGCCTCCGACAACTGGGATAACATAGACACTAGAGTTGAGGAAGAAGTCGAAAGCATGTTTTGAAGGGCAAAAATCCTAGAATTTCTTGCAACAGGAGACATTGCTGTGGGACAATCACTACATCAGCAGCAAATGAGAGAGTTTGTCAAATATAGATTACCAGGAAAAGAAAAATTGTATAATTGTTGAACGAAAATGGTTAACTACACGGAATTTCACCTTGTACTGTTTTGATTCTCTCTTCGTGCTTCTTCCTTTAACCTAATAATCTCCTCAGCCATTTTGGCCCTCCTGAAATCAATAGCAACAAATAAATGAATTAGGGAGAAAGCTCTAATAAAAATAAAAAAAAAAAAAAAAAAACTGAAAAACTGTATCATACATTAAAGCCTAATAGAAATTTTAATCTTCGCTATATAACTGTCGTACCATCTAGCATTCTAGCCTAAAATCATTGGGTGCTCAGCTCAAACCAAATGTTATGGATTTCATTGCAAAAAACCAACTTCTATTGCTTTTCACTCTCTTTATAATCTGTCATTGAATGCTTACAGGACCCACAATAATCACAATTACAATTCGTTTTGTAAACTCCTTCAAAAGCCAGTGTTGATAACATCCACTGACCAGCAGATACTCTCTTTAAGACACAAGAATACCATGAAAGTTAGCAAATAATTAGTTCGAGCATTCTCATATATAACAATTACAATTGACTTGTTTATAAAAGTAAAACAACAAATTTGGCACACAACAAAATGACTCAGATTGGCTAGTCCATCCTTTGCTATTTAAAAAGTTTGAGCTAATACAAATTATCATATTCTTAGACGTATAAATTCAACTTATTGCTTTAAAATTCAGTACTCACAAAATTTATCAAGCATGCCACCAACTGATATGAATTTTAAAGATCAAAAAGGGCACATACACTTCCTTTTGACCTTCACATTCTGAACGAACTTCATGCACTCGGACATTGACTTCAATCTCATGATCAATTGCCTTCATCAAAGCCTTTTAAAGAGAAAACACATGTGAATTAGCGGATACCAAAGCATCTATTAGCATGCATGAAATATGATGTGAAGTTTGATCAGTCTGCTAAGAGAAGCATATAAATTTTAATTTGTCCAGGACCATTTAATTAACTACATTCTTGTATGCAGTTTACGAAGTCATCGTTAGCAGTACCTGAACTCCAGGGCCATTCCCACCTCCATTACCTGTTTAAACAATACATTGCTGGTTAGGAGTAAGCTGACGAAATAGGAAAAGGAGCCACATGATGCATAAAATATCCTGACCAATCGTTTCACGCGCGGAAGCTCTTCGAGATTCCAGAAGTTCTTTCAGCCTTTTCGTGGCCAAGGAAGCTTCTTCTGTCTTCCTTTGCAATACCTACAATGAACATACAAATAATGGGATAAAACGGCATGGAAATAAGACCATAACAACAAGCGATATGAACATCAACTCACCATCTTTTGCCTCTGGTTCAACGCTAACAACTTATGCATCTCATATTCATTCCTTCTCCCCTCTTTCTTAAGCTGGAATTAATCAAAATACGAATTAGAAGAATTGCTATTAGTATTCATAACTAAAATATTTGTTGAAACAATGTTGGTGAGAGATGTTGTTATGCTTGCACCAAAAGAGTTACCCGATCGCCTCTCTATTGGGGCTAGAGAAAAACGTATAGAGAAGAGCAGTATCAAATTAGACTCCCAGAAGTTGGGAAAAGCTTATCATCTACATGATTATAATAATAACCTAAGAATGTTATTAAAGAAACAAGCTGAAATGTACCCATTTGAATTTACCTGGAGAACTTCTTTTTCACGCGAAACTTTCCATAACCTAAATTGTTCTGATTCCTGCTTTATCTTATTTTGAAGATGAACCTAGAGGGGAGGAAAAGAAGCTATGACGAGTCCCAAAAAGGAGAATATAAATTTTCTGCTAGTAACTACAAATACAATGTCTCACGAGATCATCGCACCTTTTGTGCTTTAATTCTGTGGATCTCATCCTGAAGTCCTTTTGCAAACTCGTCAGTCTTCTGTTTTTGTTTCATGAGTTGAGCTTGAGCATCTTGCTTCTTTTTCAACTCAGATACCTATAAAGTAAATTGTCAGTTTATGAATTGCTTTGAGTATGGATCGAGCATTGACACATTTTGAAATATAAAACCACCTCGGCTTCAAGAGCATTCAACTTTTGAAGATAATCCTGCTTCAATTTTTGAGCACCGTCATCAGAGGTGGATGAAATATCCGCAAGATTGCATTTGAGTTCCTCAATTTCTTTCTAGCAAAAAAATATGGAAGGGGATTATCACACTGTTTTTATTATGTAAAACAAACTTCACTAGAAGCACATTAGATGTCATAGCACAGGGCAATAAATTACCTGCAAAACTTTCTTCTCTTGTTCCATCTCAATAAGTTTCTTTTCATAATGATGCCTAAGAACTGAAGCATCAGCATTACTGTATAGCTTCATTTCAGCCTCAACCAGAGAAAAAATAAAAAATTAGAAATGTAATACAACAGATTTAGACCATGCTTTACACTTTGAAAGCAGTCTTATGAAGCCAAACTTTAATTCTAAATAAAAGTTTTTCGTATAATTTTATCCTCTTCAAATCTACTTTGATAAATAACATTTTTCTTGTGAGACTGATATTGGCCATGCTTTACAATTCGAAAGCAGTCTTATGAAGCCAAGCTTTCATTTCTAAACAAAAGTTTTTCGTATAATTTTACCCCCTACAAATCTGCATTGGTAATTAACATTTCTTTTATGCGACTAATATATAAGTTTCGTGGCCGCCTTATGTGCAGTGTTGCATTTAAACCCATGTCAACTAAATATATGACTTGAATATAACTTATAATCATCACATTTTTAGCAGGCTTTATGAAGTTGAATTCAATTATAAGATCAAATTTTGAGGTGTTATAACGTATCCTAGGTCTATTGTTTAGTTGCGGAGATATGGCTTATATTTACGTTATAAAGCATGGGAAATCCTTATCATTTTGTGGAGTTTAAGTTAGTTAGCCCGAAGCCCAAATTCTATGAAATAGTACTTACAATTAAATCTGAGATTTTTATTGCAGGATAGTCAACAACTGAGGGGAGGCTAAAAATAAAAATAGTACAAGATGAATGAAAACATTGGACATTTACGTTAACTACAATGTGACAGTGTTAGTTAACGACAACCTTCTTAGATAAAAGAATATAGTGTAAACTGTGAGCTACAGACTTATTTTCAAAACTAGAAGGAAGGTTACAAGAAAGGAAAATTCAGAGGAACTACGCCTTTGAACGCTAAAGCTAGCTTCGACTCCTTGGGTTATCAAAAAGGAAAAAAAGAGGTGAAAAAATAGTGCTCACACGAAAAAGCATTATTTCTAGATGGAAAACGTGGGCTCATAATACTGCTTTTAAAATGCGAAAATGATCAGTTGTTGCTTTTTACGAAATCGCATCATTTGATAAAAGTATCAGCAATTCAAAACTCGATTAACTGCAAAAACAACTATCAACTGTAAATGGCATAACAGCTAGAAAAGCAAATTTTACCTCCTTTTGTTCAAGTTTTTTATCCAATTCTTTGAGCTCGTTATCCAAATTTTCTTTAAGAGACGAGTGTTCTAGCTCCTTTTCATCCTCCTCCATTTCATCTGTGCAAACAAGGTACAAATATTTAGAAAACATCAATATTTTTAGGGTAAAATGCCAATGTGCGTAGAAAGAAAAATGAAAACTATAGCAAAGTCAGAATTAAGTAGGCCAAATGATGTTGCAGTATTCTTCAGAATCAATTAAGTAATCCCAAAATTAACGGATGGACTTGTCTCAACTATGAAAAATTAGTCATCCATACTTTAGTGTCAGCTACAAACATTAAAATTCAATTAAAGATGTTGATAGGTCCATAATATATGAGTAAAAAGGGAGAGGAAAATAAAGAAATGAGGCAATAGAGCAAGAAATGGGCCTCAACCAGGCCAGCGGGTATATAAAAGAAGAAAGAAACAGGTGCCAAAAGAAGAGGGGGAGATAAAAGGACTGGGAAGGGAAATACCAGCATCGACAGGTGGCAATTTATAGTGGAGGATGCAAATTATGGGATCAAGCGACGAGAGAGAGATATTTGAGAGAGGGCAATGGAAGGGAGGGGAGTTTTTTGGTCAGAGGTTTTTGGTGGTCTTGTCTACGCAAGGAGCTGACCCTTCTCCCAGTCAATAGTGGTGCTAGCCTTTTTATATTGAATTTTCTATTTCGTTCCATCCTGACTGGAGCATTGCTCCATTCCATCACATCTATGCTTTATTTTATAACACTGTGTATAAGATTCTTCCTTTGACAATATAATTTCATATTAACAGAGATATCATTTTCTTTTCAATCTTTTACTGGTTCCTATCAGATGACTGCACCGCAATACTACAATGAGAAATTCACAACGCACTATACTGATTTAGCAACAGCTTTGACATAACAATCAGAAGAAAACGCACCAGGTACGAATAAAGCATGTTTTGATCCATATCCATCATCATCGGAATCAACACAATCAATAAAACGACTTGAATTCGTGGCATTTGAAGTTTTCAATCGTAGCAATTCTCCTTCCAAATCTTGGATCTTTGACACATAAGATTTCAGTAGGACATAATCCTATAAATAAGTTCAGAGTATAATTCAGTGATGGATCTACTTATGAAAACAGTAACCACCCATTAAGATAGACATCACACGTTCAAACCTGATTTGAATTTGGGTCGATCTCATCCCATGATTTACCATTTCGAATTGATTCTATTTTCAAAACCAGTTGGTCTTTCTCAACCTAAAATCATTCGGTTTTGTGAGTGAGACCAGCACTTGAAGTAAAAGAAAACTACAGAGATATTGTAAGAAACTCACAACATTGAGTATTACTGTCAAGGGAGTAAGGATCAAAAGAAAACCTGGGCGTCAAGAGCACGTTGCGCTAAACTCTCGCAATTCACGTGGCGTCTTTTAAGCTCATGCTGTAGCTCTGCATTACTTGCTTCAAGTAAGGATATTTTGCGTTTAAGAATCTGAAAATTTTTTTAAAAAGAAAAATATCATCGAAGGACATAAAGAAACACTTAAACAAATCTAACAACTTCTAAAAATGATGTACCTGAAGCTCCTCGATTGGTCCACCGGTATCACCTCTATAAAATAGAAGCTCAGCTTGTAATTGCTCAATCTGATTCCGCATTGTCTGTACCTGAGTTGCCACTGGATCTCGATTAATCTGGAACAATAAAATTCAAAATCATCAGAACCAAAATACCCTGTCTAGAGTAAAAAATGAACAAGGGATAGAAAATATGAATACAAGGCACTTACAATTGCCTTGTTATGAATGTTACGAGCACGATTTGCGTATTTTAAAGTGTTCAATGTCTCTTCAGCATTTGTATCAGCTGGACTAACACATGCTGTAACATTCTCGACAGGTTAGATGATGCATTTGATGTGAAACACAAATATATAAAAAATTCCATCATGCATCATGTTTGTACCTATCATCACAGTTTTGCTGTTTCCTCCCAGAGAATCCTACATATTCATCATCCAATCGCATGTCATGATAGAAATATATATCCATTCCATAGATATGTTCAAATAATTACTAAAAAAAAAAGCTTATTAAAACGTATTTTCTGTAACGGGGTTTTTAAAACATGTTACAAGATAGGGTTGGCGATACATTCTATCCACCTGTCACTTTAGTTCAATAGTTTTCAGACGTAAAATAATGACAAGGTGAAGTATCAACAATGCATGAACTCATGCGTTAACATTTAAACAAAAGTTCTGTTTTTACGTCTTACTATTTCTTACATTAGTTCACATCGTAGAAAGAATCATTAATGCAAATGATACAATGGACAAGACAGATGTACCAAGTATAAGTGTTACTACTTTTATTGCTTAACCTGAAGTAGGCGCGTTAACTTGCTATCACGATATGGCACATGCCCTCCTTCTTTTCGCTTTTTTTCATCTCCCAGTGCACTTATTACATTTCCAAGCGCTAATAAACCCTTGTTGATATGAATTCCTAATCCATATAAAAAAATGAATACTAAATGCAAAGAACTCATCTAGCAGAATGGGCTTCAATTAAGTCTATTTTCAAATTTTTATATTTTAACAATTTTACAGATATACTGTTTTTTTTTTATAAAACCTAATATTCTTAACCCTAGAATTTGGTCGTATTGTATCATTGACAATGAGAAATACCTTCTTTTAAACGCAAGCCATCCGCACCAGTTCGTTTCACTCGCTCAGAACCAGCTAGGTCCACCAAATGGAGTTTGGCACATAAGATGTCGTCACCTTTCTTTTGCTCCATTGTGATTGTGAAGATAGCATGTGAACGACTAGGCAAAATATGTGAACCACACAGTAAACATTATATAAATTAATTTTCCATTCTGAAATTTCATGCGTATCATTATTGTTGTCAAAGTAAAAGAATCTGAAAACATTTTGATGACATTTTACCTTGATTGACTATTCATATTTGTACTCCCAGTAGCACGTGACGATGAACCACTTGAGAGATACGATGCCATTTCATCTTTTGTCTTAACATCAGCCTCAGTCACCCCAGCAAGTGTTATTCCTCCGTTCGTACTTTCTCTGATTTGTATGGGAACTCTGGTGGGTGCCGCAACCTTTGCCATAGATGCTGCATCTCCTTTAGATGAACTAGAATCAAGCAAATCAAAAACCTCTTCTTTGAATATCTGTCAATTTTTAGAAAATCAAGATTTAATAGTTTGATCTCATTTGACAATAAAGGATAAATTCATCTTCATCAAACAACAATATAACATTTAGTTTACCTCAATAAATGATACTCTAATCAAGAATTCTGTGGAATCATTTGTAGCCTTAACTCTGTCGAATATGGTCTCCAATACCTTGGGTATAATACCTCCACTACTCCCCTCTCCATTATAGTTGGTGCCCATGGTATATGTTTTCCCAGAGCCCGTCTTACAAAACGAGAAAGAAATTTGAAGAAAAAAACACTCAACCACAATTGCAGGATATAGATAACAAACCACAAGTTTCCCAAACATTTCACAATCATCACGAGCTAAACTAACCAACAACATTTGAAATTATACCTGACCGTACGCAAGAACTGTAGCATTATATCCATGGAAGACTGCATCAACAAGCGGTGCCACACAATCGTCGTAAATTAAAGATGAAGATGGCCCCGTGCTACCATACACATAATCATACGTGAAACAGTGTGATCCTATTTGCACCTACCGAACACGCCAACAGCAATTTCATAGGTTTTAGGAAAAAAAAAAACTCTAAAATTGCCAAATAAACCTTATCTCGAAACCGAAAGAATTCTGAAACAACATAGCACCTGAGGTTCACCGGGGACAACCGAAATACAATCTGTGCAACCGTGAAGCAGCTCCGACGTAATCAATGGACGTATATTCACCGCGACTCGCACGCATTCGGCCTCCATAGTCTCTGTCTAACTTAACCGGTTTGAAAAGCTATATTCGTAATTTAGCTCAAAATTCAATATCGTGATCAATGTGAAAAACACGAATCGTCGAAACAGGTGAATTTCGGAAGCATCAAAGAGAAAGAGGGTTTGCGTGTGAGTTTTCCTGTGAGGAAGAGTGTGAGAGGAAAGAGAAGGGAGAATCAACGACAGAAAAAATGGATTTCTGCTTCGTGGATAAGGAGGAACAGGAGGGAACGAAACGAAAGGGATTTAAGTTTCGTTTGGATATTTGAATAACGAGAATTTTAATGAGGACATATTGTTGGGTTTGCATTGAACGGAAATGGAGAAAAAGGCGCTTAGGTCGAATTCAAATACGGAATGTGATCACGCGCGTGTCAAGAACGGGCAACTATCGGTTTAGTAGTCTATGCGGGCTTGAGTGAAACGTAACCCCATAAAAAAAAAAAAAAAATGGGGAGTGGTTTTTATCCAAATCCAATTATATATTATTATTTCTTTTCTTTTATCCAATTTCAATGCTGTTGATGATCAATTCTTTGCAAGTATAAATAAGTCAAACTAAGAAACAGTAATTATTGTCAGTATAAATTTTTGTGATTTTTAATATATTTGTAATTTAATTTTTATATGTGTAATCTATTTTTAATTGGATCATGAATCAAATTAAAAATATAAAACATATATTAAAATTAACTTAAGAATGCGACAGAAACTAACGGTAACGAAAACTAAATTAATAATGTTTTATACATATAACAACCAATTTGATATAGTGATCAAATTAAGAATTTGTGTAAAAAAAAAAACTATTTTCATCAAATTAAGAATTCTTAGACATTGACTAAAATGGAAAAAAAATAATGTTACCTAAAATAATTAAGAATTACATTTTTTCTAATATATTATTTTCTATATCTTCAGAAAAGTATTTACTTTTAATTGGGTGTACCTAAAGTTAACATGTTATGTCCACGTTTATTGAAAATAATAAAAGTACCTAATTTAATAACCAGTGTCTTGAAAAAAAAATTATAATCCATATTTTTTATTTTATTAAGTTTTTCTATATAATTTTAATATATTATACATTAATCTAAATTTACAAAGTATATGCTATAGATGCTATAGGAACTATTATTATTATATGCATATTTTATGAAACCAATACGGAGAAAATAATCTCTTAAATTTAGATAAAAATTAATATAAGTGACAAATGACCTTTTAAAACTATTGTTAAATGAAAAACTATGTCAAGTTGAATTTTTAGTCCAACAAGTTAAAATGAAATGAAAAATTATAAATATAATTCATTATATTTTATTTAAATTGTTAGAATTAAAGGGAGACAAGAGGTTTTGTAATTATATGTTTTGTAATTACAATATTAGCCATCAATAATAATTAACAATAAAAGTAATTGATTTAAATTCAATTATATGTCAATAATATCTAAAATTAACACAGCTTATATATTTATTTTACTATTTTAAATTATCAAATTTTGTTAATTATGTCTATCTTTACGTATAATATTTTCATAATTATAGATAATATTGTATAAATTTTAATAAATTATATAAAACCAAATTTTATATAAGATTCAAAATACATGTATAATTTAATTGATTGATTTATCCGACCATTCAAAAGCAATTATGACACATAAGAAGGTATTTTTGGTTTAAAAAGTTTAAGTAATGGTATTTAGATCTTATTATTTATTTATAGAACTAACTTTACAATAGAAATATTATATTAATAAAATTTGTCAAAGGTTATAATCTTATGCAATGATAATATAACTTATAAGGAATAAATTTGTACCTTATGCTAAACTTATTATTATCATAATATAATTTTTAAAACTGCACCACTAATTATTTTCACACTTGAATGTAATTTTTCTGACACTGCTAATAAATTTTAGTCAAATTAAATTTGGGATGATAAACTGAATCACTAAATAGATTTTATTTTCGATTATCATTTATCACAATTTATATCTATTTTCAATTAAAAATATAATTTTATCTAATTTATTGAATTAAAATTCAATATATCGGATAAATACTCTTTCTTAAAAATAACATTTTAAAATTAAAAAATAATACTTCTGTATAGATAAAATTATTTATTCATTAATTAAAAAATTATAAATCATTTCCTTCATAAATGAAATAAAGAACAAACTTTTTTATTCATTAAATATTAGTTACAAGTTTTTTTTAATCTTACACATTTAATAAAAAATTAATATGATTAATCAGTTGAATTCATCCATAAAAATAACATTTTAAAAATATAATGAGAATATATTTTGATAAAAAGTCAAAATTAAAAATAAATTATTGAAAACAATAAAAAACAAAACAGTTAACTAAAGAAAAATAATTTGATCTTTTTTAATCATAAATATTGACAAAGTAAAAAATTATTAATCAATTATAAAATTAATTATATGAATTTGATATGATTTGTATTTTTGTAATATGTGAATTATTATTTAAAAAACTAAGTAGATTATGGATAAATATTTTTAATTATAAATTAAATATTATAATATAAATATATAGTATCGTTATCCTTTGACCTTAAAATATATGGTAGGAGAGTCTTGTTGTAAAGCATAAATTATAAATTTGACCTTGAAAAACAATACTTTGTTTATGTTTGCGAAATGTTATATAATTGAATTTAAATCAAAGTAAAATAAAATATAAAAATTTTTAAAATAAATACAAAAAATTATATAATATAAAGCTTAAAAGAGTTCATCCAAATGTGACTATGAATTAATTTTTGTTTTTAATAATAACATCAGAAAAATATTATAGCTAAATTTTAAAAAATAATTATTTCTTTCTTTCGTTTTTTTATGTTTAATTTTGTAAATATATGTGGTTCCTAAAATTGTGAAAAAAAATTCATCAATTATATTCACATTTGTAATTAATTTTAAAAATAATTAATATAAAAAATATTATGATAAAAATGTTAATAAAAATTAATAAATTTATTAAAAAATATATATTTATCTTGATTATAACTAGCCAACAAATTTATATGATGGATAAATTGTTACGTACGTACGTACGTATGTATGTATGTATGTATGTATGTATTATTATTATTATTATTATTATTATTATTATTATTATTATTATTATTATTATTATTATTATTATTATTATTATTATTATTATTATTATTATTATTATAAAAATATTACACATAGCAAAAACTTTGTATCTCTACACTGCCAAAAATTATTTATATATGTGCGAAGGGAGAAGGAATGGTAGCAACAAGTGATTCTCCCTCCCATCCTTCTTCTTTTTTCGTCTAAATTTCAAGCAAACGATACTCTAATCGAGCAGATGTTGACAAAATTTTGGTCATGTATATATATGATACATAATTAAAATGTGTTAGGACCATTATTTATTAAGTCAAATAATAAGCGATGACTAAATTAAAAAGTTTGGCTAAAGGCATATGTCATGAAAATAAAATTGTGTAGAGACCATAGAGAAATTTCTAATTTGATGAGGGGTCAAATTAGAAATACTAAAACTTAAGTAATTAACCTAATTCTGGTTATTTTAAGGGGTCATGGTCCCCTTATGGGAGCACGTAGACAGAACATAAGTTTCACTCCCGTTCCTTTCTTTCTAGTCCCATCAAGAGAGAAAATCAAGAAGGAAATACAGGTGCTCTTCAGGTAGAAGATCATAAGATCAATATAATATTCTATAAAGACATCATCATTATGACTAATTCAGGTACGCTTTCGCATTTAGTTTATAACATATTTATCAGTATGGGATTATATTTATGTTTAATAGGTGGAAGACCATAAGATCAATATAGTGTTCTATAAAGACATCATCATTATGGCTAATTTAGGTACGCTTTCGCATTCAGTTTACAACATGTTTATCAGTATGGGATTATATTTATGTTTGATAGTTAGAATCAAAATCAGGATTATAATTATTATTAGTTTTCTAACAATTGGTATCAGAGCCGTCCATACTTGATTCATGTCTGTCGTAGGAAATATTTAAAAATTCAGATTTTGTTTAATTTATAAAATCTCAATTACCGTGAACCCTAAAATTTTAATTTGGGGGTAACATCCCCAATCTGATTCTGCTCGCTGATGGAACCGTGGAGGAAGCTATGGATTCTTTTTCTTCTTCGTTTTTCCCTATTGTTTCAGTTTAAGTTTCAAGTTTTACTGAGAAAGAAATAATGTTTCAAATTTCAATCTTTCTTATATTGGGTTCTCTTTGAATCTTTTGTTTTTGTTTTTATTTAATTTTCTGGGTTTTATTTTCGTTTTCTTTTCATGGTGAATATGGATGAGTTTGGAATTGGGGGTGGTGTTTAGGGAGTTCCTAACACAGAGGATCTTAGGTAACTGGTGAATGTTTCTACAGGTGTGATTGTTATTATTTTATTGCATTTATCCTCTAGGGATTTAAGGAAAGTTGATGTTAAATTCCCTGTTTAGGGTTTGAGTGATTACTATTTAATCCCCTTTTAGGGTTTAGAGCAGTGTGTTAAAGATGGTCATATCTATCTCTATTTCATCCCTAGTATAATTTTAGGGAGATGTTCATCCTTTATTTATTGGTGGAAAATGAGGTGTTTTTCATCATTTGATTTGTTCAAACGAGGTGTTCATCCCTAATGGGATTCTAGGGAGGTGTTCATCCTTAGTGGAATTCTAATGAGGTGGTTATCTTTTGAATTGGTTTGCAAATATTAAATATTTGGTTTTGTTATATAAATAAAATATTCAATTTTTTTGCTAGTTTAATATTTTTGGTGAGCAAATTGAGTCAAGAAGTCACCAAAGTAACTTCTCTTGAATTAGGCAGTTCATGAAAAATATTGAATGTTAGTGTTTGTGTATATTCATGCGAGTATTAGTCGGCCCAAAGGAAGATTAATATTTGGCCGAATTGCATATACACTTGTAATGATAAACATGTGATAATTATAAGGATTTTCTTTGTCGATGATAAATCAATCCAAAGACTGGTTTGTTGTTGGACGTGTTTTATTCTCAATGTTTGATTATTACAACAAGATACCTCTAGCAGTTAATATTACTGTCAAAAGACTTGATATTGATGGTGCATTGAATGTCTTGAGATGGGTTAAACCATTATTTGAATATATATATTTATAATTATTTATTTTTATATAATGTGAGCATAATTAGTTTATTTCTCGTGTTCTAAATTCAACTACAATTGTTTCTCGTATCTGTCAATTTAAATTCTCTTCCAATCCTCAAAAGTATGTTTCCTACTTTGGTTTATTCTGAAGTCAATTTAGCGTCAGTACCTAGTAACACTTGGTGGTTAGACTCAGGTGCAATTACTAACATCAGTGTTTCTATGAAGGGTTGTCTAAGCTACCGGAAGCCAATTGATTCTTAAAAAAAAATGGATATATGTTAGAGATGGAAAATCGGTAGAGGTGGAAGCTATAGGGCATTTTAAATTGTTATTGAGTATTTGTTTTTATTTGGATTTGAATGACATTTTTGTTGTGCCATCATTTAGACGGAATTTGGTTTCAGTTTCTTATTTGGACAAATTAAGTTATTTGTATTCATTTGAAAACAATAAGTTCAGTTTTTCTTTTAATTCAGATATTGTTGGAACTAGTTCACTTTTGACTTATGATAATCAATATTTACTTGATATTGTTGGCACCTATAATGAAACTCTTAATACAGAATCACGTGGTACTAAACATAAAATTGAAATACTCACTCAGGTGCATTATGGCACAAGTGCTCAGGTCACAATCGAATCGTGGCGCATGTGGAAAGGTATCAGGCTCGTCTGATAGTTAAGAGCTATACCCAAAAGGAAGGGATTGACTTTAAAGAGACTTTCTCTCCAGTTTCATCGAAAGACTCTTTTAGGACAATCATGGCTCTTGTAGCACATTATGATTTGAAGTTTCATCAAATGGATGTCAAGACGGCATTTCTCAATGACAACATTGATGAGATGATTTATATGGTACAACCAAAAAATTTTGTGTAGGGAGATTCAAAGAATATGGTTTGCAAACTGACAAAATCCATTTATGGACTAAAACAAGCATCTCGTCAATGGTACTACAAATTTCATCAAGTTATTCTCTCATTTGGCTTTGAGATGAATATTGTTGATGATTGTGTATATCACAAGTTTAAAGGGGGACACGTTTAATCTCAATCAGTGCCCAAAGGGGAATTTGGAAATTGAGGAAATGCAAAAGATTCCCTATGCATCAGCTGTAGGGAGTTTGATATATGTTCAAGTATGTACACGTCCAAACATAGCATACATAGTTGAGATTCTAGGCAGATATTTAAGTAATCCAGGAATGACCATTGGAAAGCAGCAAAAAAGGTCATGAGATATTTAAAGAGAACAAAAGATTATATGCTCACATACAGGAGGTCACACCAGTTTGAGATCTTGACTTGGACTTTGTAAGATGTCAAGATAGTTTGAAATCCACTTCAGGTTGCATTTTTATGTTGCTAGGTGGTGCGATTTCTTGGCGCAGTGTCAAGCAAACCCTTACAGCTTCATCCACTATGACAGCAAAATTTGTAGAATGCTATGAGGCATTAAATCATGGAATATGACTGAGAAATTTTGTCATAAGGCTGCAAATTACGAAAGACATTGAAAGACCACTTAAGTTATATTGAAACAACAAATCAGCTGTATTGTTAAGGAAAGAGTACAAAGTGGATAGATTTCCATAGAACAATTAGGGACAACCTCCATGATAGTAGATCCTCTAACTAAAGGACTTCGGCCCAAGGTCTTTCATGAGCATGTTGCTCACATGAGTGTTCTACAGTTTGAGGAATTTGTGGTTTAGTGAGAGTTAGTCATTTTCATATATTTTATGTTCTATGTTTAATTTCATATATGTATACATTGATTTTTTGAACATATTTGGTTAGATATGCGGTTTTTTGTTCATTCATTACACTTTGTACATTAAGGTTATTATATCCATCTCAATAAGTTAAAGTTTGGACCAGTTGAAAATAGACGTGTACAGATCACCTTCACGTAATTTTTCATGCTACACATCTTATGATGAATCCATGTCATTTGGTTATGTTAGGATGAGTAATCATTGTTGGTTTTAGTTGCGATGATGCAATGAAAAGCTGGTTTGGTTCTATATCCTGATATGATTAATGGACAAGACTTTTGGAGTATGTTAAAGGAATATAATGACAATTTTGAGCTCATAAAGTCTAACACATTTGTAACGTTGTAAGGACATATATATTTGTGACCAATGGGAGATATTTGGCAAAATTTGGGTCATGTATATATATATAATACATAATTTAAATGTGTTAAGGTCATTATTTATTAAGCCAAATAATAAAGTGATTTGACTAAATTAAAAAGTTTGGCTAAAGACATATGTTATGAAAATAAAATTGTGTAGAGGCCATAGAGCAATTTCTAATTTGATGAGGGGTCAAATTAGAAATACTAAAACATAAGTAATTAATCTAATTCTGGTTATTTTAAGGGGTCATGGTCCCCTTCTGGGAGCATGTAGACAAAACATAAGTTTCACTCCCGTTACTTTCTTTTTATCCCCATCAAGAGAGAAAATCAAGAGAGAAATATAGGTACTCTTCAGGTGGAAGACCATAAGATCAATATAGTGTTCTACAAAGACATCATAATTATGGCTAATTTAGGTACACTTTCGCATTCAGTTTACAACATGTTTATCAGTATGAGATTACATTTATGTTTGATAGTTAGAATCAAAATCAGAATTATAATTATTATTAGTTTTCTAACAGTAGGATATGGTGAAACGGGAGAGAGCTTGAATTAAGTGAGAAAGCTTCGGTAGAAATACCACACCAGGTAAGAGGAAGTTTAATTCATTCAATATATGAGACTGAATTACTGGTTACTATGTGAATAAGGAATAGGAGTGGAAATCTGAATATTTAAACGACTAATTTTGAAATTTTCTTCATGTTTTGCAAAACTTGAAATTTTGTTGAAATTCTTGAAATTAAATATGAATTATATGGCAAAATTGTTGTTTTCAACTTAAATTGGACATAATTCATGTTTAATTTGGATCTGGAACTAATTTGGGTGTTTGAAACTTGGAAATTTGAAACCTAGAGGTTGGACATGGCGTATTGGGAATCGGAGGTTGAACATGAGGGTAAATTGATAATTTTTAAAAAAGATCAAGGGTAAAATAGTCATTTTACATCTTAGGGACATAAATGGAATTTTTAAAAATGTTCAAGAGTAAAACAAGTCATTTTATGGACACGAAAGAAATTTTTGAAAATGTCCAAGGGTAAAATAGTCATTTTCAGGACATGGAAGGAATTTTTGAAAATGTCCAAGGGTAAAATAATTATTTTTAGGATATGGAAGAAATTTTCGAAAATGTGTAAGGGTATCATTTAGGGACATATATGAAATTTTAATAAAAGATTAAGGGTAAAATAGTAATTTAATGATTTCAGGATGAAAAAAGAACAATAGAAAATGTTTAAAGGTATAATTGAAATTTTAGAAATAAAGTAACTGGTATGTTAGGAAAAATAATTAAAATATAGAATAAAATTAGAAATTGTAAAAAATCAGCAGTATGTTGTGACGTGTGTGGGTCAGACTGAGCCCGAGGGCTTATGCAAAAAATCAGTCATGAGATATTATGTATTGGCTAGACTGAGTCGAAGGGTTGATATCATATCCACAATCAGTCAAATACTATTATTTATTGATCTGAATGATCCGTAAGGACAGGTGGTCCAAAATCCGACAGAGTCGAATGATTGTTGTTGTGTTTGAATGGTACCCGGGGAGGTACAAAGTATATTAGTATATTAACTATGTCGAAGGATTCGGATGAGGTCTCAGACTTCACTGATTGGTCGGGTCAAGTAGACTACGAGATCAGGTGGTGAGAAGTCAATGGAGAATGACTGGTGGCGCGCTCGGAGGGGTACTCCATAATGAGCGATGAAGGGCGCCAGTAATCCCACTCTGTGTGGAGGGTGGTTAGGATGGTACTGCGAGTGTCAATCATAATGTGCCCACAGATGATAGCCTCTGAGTTCGGGCATAGTTAGGGTATACTTCTAAAAGGCGTCTTAATGTACTGATGATTTGTAATTGATGATAATATGCAATTACTACTTCTATATATGTTTTATTATATCAAATAATTTAATACTTATCCCTATTTTTCCATGTGGATGAGACTGCAATGATTACTTTTATGTGGGAGCAGATCGGGAGTTGAGAGGTGAAGATGCGACTACTGGACACCATGAATAGTTTAGTGGGGGTAGCTTTGTGGGAGCTACTTTTCCATGTATCTAAATAAATAAATTATGTTAATATGTTTTAAAATTTTATTAATGAACTGAGATTTCAGTTTATATTACAATTACGATAATATAATATAATATAGATGTTATTATTTAATTATTTATTATTTTGTAAAGATATTATTATAATAACGATTTTTAGTGTGATTACATAAAAAAATAAAATATATATATATATAGTAAATATAAAAAGATAATATTTAAATTATTAATTAGTTATAACGTAACTGTTAGTTGAATAAAGATATCGAGTGAGATCTTCGTCTATTATACCACCTCTCTCGTATTATTTATTTCTGAATCCAATTAAAAATATATATATATATATATATATATATATATATATATATATATATATATATATATATATATATAAAGAACCAATTTTTTTTAATAAAAGGAATTTAATGTTTTAAAATGAGGAGACATGAGATGGTACGTAGGTTTTCACCTTAAACATATTTTATTTTCATTAACCATACACCAACATATATAAATATGACAAAATTATAGTATTTAGTAAAAAGAAATAACAATGGATAAAATAATATTTAATAATCCATTTTATTTATATATGATAATTTAAGAAAAACTTATTAATATATATATATTATTATTATTAACAAAGTGTTTTTTAATACAAAATTCAACTCAACCCACTCATGGTCGAGTATTCAATTAAATATTTGTTCATGACTAAAATAACGTGTTAAAGTTGTTTTAACTGTTTTTTTTTTAATTTATTTATATATATATTTTTTGGTAAAAATAGTTTAAATAATAGAAAATAAGTGATTTTTTTAATATATATTATTATTTAATAAAAATGAAAAAGGGTTAGCTAATATTTTATTTATAAATTTTAAATTATATTGTATTTTATTTATAAATTTAAACATAAAGTAAAAAAATATAAAGATTTGAACAGGAAAATTGATTCAAAATATATATTGACTACGAAAAATAACTTATATAATGCATTCTGATGTAAAAATAAAGTTATTAATATAATGAATTAGGCTGTGCAACAATTTTTAACGTATATATTATTATTAAATTTATCTTTTATATTATATAAATATTTTTCACTAACTATTTTAACTTCCTTTTATAAATTTTATTTTTTATATTTTAATCACAATTTAATGGATTAGTTTGTATACTTTTTCTTTGTATAATTGCTTATAGTTTTATTCATAATAATTTTTTTAATATTTTTTTTTAATTTTATCAGTTTTTATTTTCAATATTTTAATAATTATTTACACTATTAGTATATATTATTAATAAAAAAAATTGGATTATATAAATATTTGTATGTAGATTTTTTTTTACATTTCATCCTTAATATTGTATAATTATTTTTTTATGAAATTTATATTTTAATAACCATAAAATGTTATTTGTTCTGTAATATTTTTTTTACATAATTCATTCCTATTTAATTTTTAATATTTTATTATATTTTTGAAACTATTTATTTTATAAATTTCTTAAATTTTACTTTTAATATTTTAATAACTATCTATACTATTAATAAATAAAATTAAGTAATATAACTGCCTTTTTGTTTTTACAATTTTGTCTTTCACCTTTTATTTTGTTGGGAGATTAGTTGTTACAATTTTGAAAATTTATTAAATGTAACTTAAAATTGATTACATTTTTAATAATAAAGATTAAAATTTTAATCAAATAATTGATACTTTATAAAAATTATATAGAATATTTTAATGATATTAAATACAAATATTTATTAATATATATATATATATATTGATATTTTAATATATTATACACTATTACTAATAATAATATATAATATAACTGCATTAAACATTTATAAATGTGTGAATGAAAATAATAATTCAATTTTAACAATTTAATGAAAATAGCCTTCAAGAAAATGAAAATGAAAAATATTAAATTATGGACATGCAATTAATCAGATGTCTCAGAAAGAATATTCTTTCAATTCAGTTTCTTTAGAATAACTTGGATATTCAATGTACGTTAAGTTGTCTTAATAATATTTGTTTTTCTCGTAAAAATATTAATTATAAAATAAGTAGCAATATAAAATTTTAAAATATTAATTAATTATAAATATTGTAAAAATAATTTAATTTTATTTTTAATTCGGTGAAATAATTTATTATTATAGTTTTTTCACTTTTTTCTATTTAAAGTACTTTTCTTATTTATTTATTTTTTTCACTTTTTTATATTTTTCTTTATCAAACATGACCTTCGCCGCCGCCTCAAAAATAAACTTACGTCAAGCAATTGAGCACACGAAAAACGTTTCTCGCAATTTGTTATTTTCATTCATACAGACAACTTCTCAACCATATCTTTTAAGGGTCATATTATCCACTCAAAATATATTTTTATTCCTATGAAATATTGAATATTTAGTTTTAAGACATAGTTGTACGAGATTTTCTAGAGGATATTTAGAAAAAGAGTTATACATAACTCAACAACAAAAATTTAGAAAAAAAATTTAAAAAGGTAAGAGTTTCTACAAATTAATTAATATGTAAGTTTATTTTAATACATAAAAAAGTTAAATTTATTTTGTACACTCTTGTATTCTAAAAATCCTTGTAAAATATATTACAACAAGATGGGATGCTAATGATGTATAGCAACAATAATAATATATTTTAAATAACTTAAAAGTAAGTTTTAGGTTAATAATATTCTAGATTTTTAATTTAAATTATGATTTCTTTTAGATTTTATAGTTTTAAAAAATCTAAATTTTTTATACAAGAGATTGATATATTTCAGAATAAATTATTTCATCAAATCCTCTTGATCACTCGGATCAATCTTATAAGAATATTTGGTATTTATTGTGACGGACAATACTTTATTTAAGAACGGGAATATTTAATTTTATATTTAATAATATTATTATGATTAATGTTCATATATGATATATTATTCTTTTGGAAACTTTTATTCATAGTTAATTTTAATCTTAAAAGAAATTTTCCTAATTAAAAAAAAGAAAATAAATGTAAACTGTCATTAACTTTATTCCTAAACAATGAAAGACATGTAAATAATACGAAATCATAAATAATATAATTAAAGTGAATATTATATTTGTCATTATAACAAAAATAATTATATTTAAAAATATTGTAAACTCGGCTTTATATTAAGATAAATATAAGTATAATTAATATTTTTGTTATTTTATGATTTTACGATTGAAAAAAAACTCAGAATTTAAAAGAAAACAGTTTTTGATTAAAAAAAAAGTAAATATTTTTTTAAGACATTAATTATAAAATAATGCACATAAACTAAAACGACGTAAAAGACATAAAAAGTAAATGAAAAAAAGATTGCAGTAAACAATTGAGAACAATAAAATTATTAGAAAATAAATAAACAGAAGAATAAATTGCATTTAAATTCAATAAAATAAAAATATTAAACATACAGTAAATAAGAGAATTTTTTAAAATAACACAAACTAAAAATAAACAAGTCAAAAGATTTACGTCAAAGATATATAATAATATATAAGCTGATCTGAAAAAAGTTATAATATTTTTTAATATATTTTTCATGTGTCTCACATGTATCCATAATATTACTTATAACTAATACATATTTCAAGTCATTGTTTCACTTAATATCAAAATATTTTAACTTTATATTTATTATTTTAATATCGTTATATTTAATTAATATATATGAAATATTATTCGAATGATTTGATTTAAAAAAAATATTTAATAACTTGAAAAACAAAAATATATATAAATTATTTTTAATTTCAACCGTTAAATTATAATAGACTCGTTAATACAATTAATAAATTATATTATTTCGTTTCTAAATATTAGATATCCCTCTTTAGGTAAAATTTCATCATCAATATATTTTTTTAACAATATTTTCTTTCCCTTCCGTTTTTTCATTAACTTTATTATATTTTGTAGATAATAATAGGATATTACCCATGTATAAATAAAAAAATATGACATATGAATACACTTTGAATCTGTTCGTAAAATGTAAAAAAAAAAATAGCTTTAATGTTCGAACAAGTTCAATTTAAAAAAAAAACAAAAAAACAAAGAGTTTAAAGGAAACTCAGAAAATAAAGTTATCTAAGAATTTGAAAACCATCTTTAGAATTTAGATGGTGTTTAACCTGAGACAAAAAAAAAATATCCATATTCAAAATTATGGTTATTATCAGTTATGAATATGATTGCGTCTAATATGAGTTTTTTTTTTTTTTTGTCATATTTAAGATTATAATTATTATTAATTATGATAGTTTGACGGTTAGAGATAACTGATTTTTGTTTGATTATATTGAAATATTCAATAAGAGCAACAATGAATAGAAAATGTAAAGGGATTTTATTGTGGATGAAGGGAAAAGGAAGAAAAAATATTTTTTAAAGAAAAAAAAAAAGAAAAAAAGTCATATATTTTTTTTGTTCGTAAAATTTAAAAAATAATAATTTACCTTTTGTACCTTTCATCACTATAATTTATTTCTACAATTATATTATGTATTTGTCCATATGTGAGAGTATCATATGCTATAGGTTTACCATAATGATTTTCTAAGTTTATTTTTACTTTTTCTGAAAATAATTTGGGTAATCCTGCTAAGAATCTCTCTTTCCAAAATCCTGCGAACCCATCCTCTCTTAGGGTTATTTTTGATAAAAAATTATCTTTATACCATCTATAATCGAACATGGTTGGACAATATAAGTTTGCTAATTGGCTAGCAGATCTTTCTTTAAAAATATTGGGATCTCCTACAAAATTTTGTATTATTGAGTATATTAATGTTGCTACAGCATCTTCTTGGTTAGTATCTGTTTTTATGCTATTTAATATTGATAATTTATCTTGTTCTGTGCATAAATTATCCCACCAGCCTTTTAATTGAATCCTTGGATTATGGCTATAGCTGTGGATTTATCACTACAACCTTTAGATTTATGGGCAGTGGCTGCCATGGTCATTTGGCAAGTTAAATCTAATATGACTTGTTCACTTAAGCCATCTAAGTTCCACTCAGTTATATCATTTCCCAAAAATGAGTTTTGTACTAATTCCCCTCTTTCCTCAAATTGTACATCTGCAAAAGTGGGTCTAGAATAATAATTTCTAAGTTTTGGATATGTTTTTATTTTATTTATTTCTATTGTATTTATGGACGTATTTCCTATTTGTTCTATTTTCTTTTTTAATTCTTCTATCTCGTATATCAAGTATTACTTTTTAATCTTAATGAATCTAATTCTTTTTGTGGTACATTAAATAATTTGTATATTGGTTTTACTGGTTCTTTAGAACTACTGGGTATATCTTTTGAAGATTTATTTTCTATTCTAGTTAATTGTTTAGTCATAACTTCTAATACAGTATTTGAATAATTTAATTGAGAATGTAATTTTTTTATATCTTTTATTTGTACTGGTTTTTCTTCATTTTTAACGTCTTTATATGGACTTGCTTCTATTTCTAAATCTTTTGTAGGTTTTATTATTATTCCTTGTTGTGGAGGATACTCTGATGTTATTAATTCATTATTAATAGTTTTCCATGTATTATTTATCTTTTCTAAAGGATATATATTCTTTTCATGACTATAATTAAAAAACCAATCAAAGAAATATAAATTTATTTCATTTTATTCTAAATAATCATAGAAATTTTTTCTATATTCTTCTGTTTGTTTTTTAGTAAATGTTTTAAAATACCATTCTCTATTCTCGTTTATTATATTCGACTTCAAAATCTTGTCTAATCCAATTTTTATCTATTTTGAAGGATGCTTCTCTTTGTACTGTATTTAATATCTGTGAAGTAGTTGGAGAATATTGAGGAGATTCTGTTCCCCTAGACTCTTCATATACGGGTTTAGTTACTCTAGGTGTAATATTATTTAATCCTCTTAAATCTAAATTTATTGTCGATCCATCAACAGAGTGTCTTTATGATTGACCTTTATATATCATTTGAGGTTCTTTGTTTTTAAATGATAATGATCTATTCATTCTTAATCTAATATCAGTTCCATCTTGGATTATTTACCAAGAGAGGGGGGGGGGGGTGTGGAAACTCAAAACAAGAAATCCGGGGTTGGAACCGCCAGATAACTGAATGATACCCCAAAAATAAAAGGTACAGAGAAAGCAGGGAAAACCCTGCTCAGATACCAGAGGGTAGACAGAACAGAGAAAACCGGGAATGAACCCAGAATAAACTGCCCTGAGACCCGAAGGGGGATGGAAAGGAGGAAAGTAAAGAGACAGGAAAACAAATAAATAAAAACATGTTATAACTCTTTATCTCTTCTGTAGGTCAACGTGGCTACTTAGCTCACAGAGAACCCGAAACCGGGCTAGCTAAAATGAAGACTGTCCGAGATAAAGTCGGTTATAACAAGAAAAGTGTTCACCATAAGATTATGAGATGAATGAATCTGGCATAGCCGGTTAGACATCTCCTCATAAGCTTAAGCATGAACGAAATTAAATGCAGAAAAGTAAAGACGGGAAAAATAAACACACAAGTCCATGATAAGATTATGAGATGACTGAATCTGGCATAGCCGGTTAGACATCTCCTCATAAACTTATATGAACACAAATAAAGCTGTACAAAAAATTATTTAAGCCTTTAAATGATTATCGCATCTTTAAATAAATAAAGCTTAAGGCATCCGAGGACGCCCTTATGAGAAAACTACTCCATAAAGGGGAGCAAAGAGCACTTACTTGAGGGGAGAGAAGGAGAAGGAGAGGGGAGATGTTGAATAACTTCTCTTATTGATAGTAAGAAATTTACATAAGAGGGAGGTAGAGAGAAGGAGGAGAGAATGTTTCCTTCGTATGCTTCCTTGCCCAGCATAAGGGACTTATGAAACATTATATAGAAAATGAAAAATATTAAACTAATGAATAGTAATTTATATGCGGGACCCACTTTATGACTTATGGGTCTCAAAACTTAACAAAGAAGAAACCTATGGAGGAAAATTTCCTCACTAAAAACAAAAATAGTAACATCACTATAAAACGAAAATAGTGATATTAATTCAATTTTTTTTTTTTTTACATTTTATCAAAAGACTGATTCAATCTTACCGTCATTAACATGCAAGGCTTAATGGGCCTAAGAACATGTAACGGAAGAGGAATCGTGACAAGGTAGCAAGATATCATTATCTGCCATTAACCTTTGTCGTCTTTTGATACAGTCGTTATGACGTAAGGGCTTACGTCATGAGAAGCTCCTCGAAACCTTCAAGGGCAAAATAGTCTTTGTAGGGCTAATGACGTGAGAGATTACGCCATTAGGAGTTCCTCGAAATCTTCAAGGATAAAGTCGTCTTTATCAGAAAGACCTATTGGAGAGGCGGGAGTTGTACAGTTCCGCCATTTGAAATCTTAAGAATGTCTTCTAGAAACTGACACAGAAGACATGTCTTCAAGTCCTTCTTCAACCATCTGGTCCATGAAGTTTAGTTCCTCATCATCAGAGGGAAATGAAGCTCCGGGGGTTCCTTGTCCATGGATTCTGGTTTCTTCATAAATTTCTTTGAGAATCCTTTCTCTTTTAAAGTGTTCTACCAGAATAGGACTGGCTTCAATTGGGAAAGGATGAAACTTGTTTCCCATAAGCTGTTTCCAATAGAGCTTGGTATCAGCAGTTTCTTTGAGCAGAATAAAATCTGAAATATCCTTTTTAGAGAAATTCCAGTTAGATCCTTCTACATAAGCTTTCCAAAGCTGATATTGGTAAAGCTTATCTTTGTTTTGAGTAAGTCCTTGAAAAGGATCTTGCTCTATTGAGGTACGCATCTCAGGATTGACCTCTGTATATAACTTAACAACATGTTTTGCCATGCTGTCAAGAGAATTTGGACTTCTTGGGGAAGAAGTAATTTTTAAGAGCACACTCATCATATGCTCGGCTTGTATCTCATTTACCACAGAGTTTATTTCTGGGGTCAATGAATGAAATCTTTCTGTAGGAGGGATGGTAATATCTTGGAGACATCCGGCTTCTAACAGAAGTTGAGGGCTTATCAAAAGCTCTCGGTATAGTTGGTTTTTGAAGGTGGACAAATCAATTTGTGCCCTTCGGATGACAAACTTTAACTGGCAAGTACAATTTGTGGATACTGTTTTACAGTATTCTGAGGATCCTAAACAAGGGTTCCTGGTGTTAAAGTAAGTTTGTGTTTTGACATTAAGCCCATTGGGATTTTGGGCTTCAGAGTGAACTTCAAACAGAAATTCTTGTATGACCCCAAACTTGGCTAAAAAGATGTTTGGGTTAACCTGGGTAGGAAGACAACAGGCTCCTGCATAGGTTTGTGTTTGGGCCTTTGGTTCAAGCAAAAGGGCCGTTTTTATTTTTTCTTCATTTATTGTTTCCAATTTCAAAGCCATCTGGGCTTCTTCCTTGGAATAAAAACCTTTGTAATTAGACCAAAACTGGTCTTGTTTGGCCTCAGAGAGGTCTTTGTATGAAGTATAAACTCCTTTGTTTGGCCCCGTAACTAGGGCATAATGTGTAAACCCCTTACCAGAAGGAGAAGTTGCGGAAGTCAACCTAACTTCCTTGTTATCTGCATTGCAGAAACTGTATAGTGCGCTAATAATGCTTTGTTTCATTTTAGCGACTTGTTGCTCATTCTGAGCTGTGTATTTTGGAATATTCCAAATGTTGTCAATTAAAACATTTAATTTGACATTTGTAGATTCCCTACCAGGAAACTGGTAGGAATTTGTAAGTATGGGTAACTCTTGTTTCCCATACTTCATGTATTTTTCCACCATAAATGGGGATTTTGTGGGTTTAGGACCTAAAGGCCCTTTCCCTTTGTGTGTAGAATCCATCATTGGATTTCTTGTTCCTGCAAAAGAAACATTAGTAAACAAGTTATATAAACTTGTAGAGGCCATCAATGGTCGTTTGTTCCTGAAAAACAATTAGAAAATAGGTTATATCAAGCAACAAAATGTTTTATTTTCTCTAGTCCTTCTTCTAGAGATTTTATGTGAGCCTTGCAAAAGGCCACCTCATAAGCGAAATTATGAGGGTTTAGTTCATCTTTAATTAGATGTATTTTGGCTAATCTTCTTTTTAGCCCTTTTATGTGTTTTGTGATCATTATGACAGGGTGAGGACCAGTCTCACCAAATCTTAATGGTCTGTGTAAAAACCCAAATCCCGGGGGAATTTCAGGGTCATTTTGTACTACCAAATTATTATCCATAATCTTGGTCTTTAGAGGACTTATCAGAGTCCTTTGTAGTGACATACCTGGAAAGGATGTCGGCGAACATTTTATCAGAACCTTTAATATGTTCAAAGTTTATGATTTTTCCAGAATTCATATAATCCTTGAATAAAAGCCACCTTCTGTGAGGCTTTTTATCTTTATGAATCTGGTTTTTACCATAAGAAACAATTGCTTCACAATCGGTTCTAATGGTTATTTCTGGTTTATCTATCAGAAATAGTTTAAAAGCATCTAATGCATGTATAATAGCATTGACTTCATAGTCAGTGCTGGTTTGGTACACCTGTGGTTTAGCAGTATATTTGCCGGAGGCATACCTACAAATTTGTTCTTCTATCTTAGAAGAGTATTTGTTTTTCTTGCGCTTTAGGATGGCTCCCCATCCTAATTCGCTTCCATCACACTCGATTATCAAATAATCAGAGTCTAATGGTAATTGTAAAATTGGTAATTTATTTACCATTTGTTTAATATTCTGAACCAATCTTATGTCTTCAGAATTAAATTTTCTTTCTCCTTTAATGGAAGTCTTGTTGTATAAAGGAGATGTGTATTTACCCAAATTTGGAATAAAACTTCGGGCATAATTTAAGAGTCCTAAAAAGGATCTTAATGTTTTAATATCCTCCATTTTATCAGGAAAATCTTGGATCTTTTTAGAAATATGGGGTTGGAGTTTTATGGTTCCGTTCCCTATTTCTGTTCCTAGGAATTCTATAAATCTTTTACAGATTTCCATTTTGTTTTTAGACACTATTAACCCATAGTGTTCTAATTTATATAATACTTGTTTTAGATGAAGAAAATGTTCTTCTTTAGTTTTGGAAAAAACAAGTATGTCGTCTATATAGACGCAAGTAAAGGATTTAAAGTCCTTAAAAATATTGTCCATTTTTCTTTGAAAAATGGCGGGTGCATTTTTAAGGCCGAAAGGCATAACATGCCATTCGTATAATCCTTCTGAACAGGAAAAAGCTGTCCATTTTATAGAGTCAGGATCCATTTTAACCTGGTGGAATCCGCTCTTTAAATCAAATTTTGAAAACCATCTTGCATTCTGTATGCGGTTTATCAAAATATCTTTAGATGGAATTGTATATCCATCTTCGACTGTATTATCATTAAGTCTTTTATAATTGTAAATCATCCTTGATTTACCCCTTTTTTGTTCTGAAGCTTTGTTAACAATAAAAGCAGGACTCCTGTGAGGACTTTCACTAAGAGTTATTACTTTCAGCTTCAAAAGATTGTCGATATGCAATCGACATTCTTCTTGTTCCCAGTTATTAAACTGTATGTCTTTTGTTTTTATAATCAAATCAGGATTGATTATATTAAGTTTACACATAACAGGGTCACGATCCCAAAACTTCGTAGGGTCTTATGCTTGTTTTGTTTAACCTATCCAGTATCTGTTGGATGTTGTCAAACGTGATTGTTTTTGATATCTTTATGGAAGAAAACGATTCCATGATATCATTTGTGTAGTAATAATCTAAGTTTTCTAAATCTTGTCCCAAACAATCACATATGTCAGAAGATTTAGGATTATTACAAGAACATCCATCCATAGGTTGTTCTATGTATTTCGGGTTGTCACCGCTAATTATGGGAGACATTTGTGTTCTATCACTAATTATAACATAATCTTTATTTATAGTGATAGTTCGATCTTGACCTAGGATAAAATCTAAACCAATAATCATATTTTGTTTGGAGGGAACTAAATTTTCCACTCTCATAGTTTTGATGTGTATTTTCTGACCAAACAGGTCACAATTTGTGCTAAATTGAAGAGAGATATTCCTTATCTCTTTATCATTTATCATTATTTGACCAGACATCATTCTGGTTTTTTGTACATGTTTACTTTTGGTAATCATGTATGTGGGTACTTTTGTTCTGCATACAACTGTTTCAGAACATCCTGTATCTAAGAGAGCTTGAACTATAGCCTCTTTGGTAGGATATTTGTCTTTCTGAGGAAAGTTTAATTTAACTAATACCTTAACAATTATTAGTTGTTTTGTATTACAAACTAATGAGATACGTTTTGTAGTTCCCATCATGTTGTTTTGTGTAAAAGTAGATACTAAATCCTTTTTAGTATCTTTTCCTTTAACAATTTTTTCTAAGTGAAGAACCTTTTCTTCAATTAGGTTTAATCGGGTTTCTAAGACTGAAGTCCTAGTGTCGATTAAATTTTTGTCTTTTGTACTTTCTTCTTTTCCTAAGAAAGTAGGTATATCCTGTATTCCCTGTTTAGTCTTTAAACAGTCTATACATAAATTTTTGTAACAAAGAGGACAATGAGCCCTTTGAGAAATGTGAAAATATCTTTCACAGTGTAGACAAGGAATAGATCCTGGTCCTGAGAAAAATTGAATGTCATGACAACATGTATTTTTCTCTGTTGTGTTCATTAAACCATTACCCAAATAGTCTAATGTTTCTCCTAAGTTCAGAAGAAGTTTAGGGTTTTGTAGACTCAGCTCTGTACAAGGCATATTGTCTAGTGCAAGGTTTTGATTGTTATCATAATCAATATTTTGTAGTGATTTTATAGAATCGTCATCAGATTCTAAATGGTAATTATGAGATTGAGAATCATCTGATTCTACACTCATGTTTTCAGACCCTAGGGTTTCTAAGGGTTCTGAGGTTTCAGATAAATTATCCAATATATCATCTTCATCTGGATAAAATTCATCTAAAAATCCATTTATAATGTCATCAAAAGATACATTATCTATTGTTTCTTTTTCACATCCTATCATAGGACTGTCTTCGTTTTTAGGGATAGTAAAAATACTATACCTGTCGCCGCCGTCCCTTTCCGATGTCCGGAGGACGCCTCGAAACGTTTGTGCGAGCGGTCGCGAAAAGATGGTTTAGACTCGCGTTTTTGTTTTAAAAGGTTTTCGAAAAGGGGTTCTTATGGAGTCGCCACCAATGTTTTGACCATAAACATTGGAAAAGGAAAAAATGTTGATTTTAAGAAAAACCGCACTTGGCCATTATAACCAGAGTTGGGTAAGGGAGTTAGTTACGTGTGGGGAAGGTGTTAGCACCCCACAACGCCCCTTTCGGGTTCCCTATGACAGATTAATTCATTTAAATAAAGACTACGAGAAATTACGCGATTACCCTATTTTATTACATAATATTAAATGGCTATCTACATGATTTTATTCTATGTTGCATGTATAAAATGATGAATAAAGCTAAATAAAGCAATAAAAGAGATATTAAAATAGCTATCTACATGATCCTATTCTACATGACATAATAAAGCTAAATAAAACAATAAAACAATAAATAAAACAATAAAAGAGAAGGGAATTGAAAAGAACCTCCGTAGCAAGCTTTATATTGAGAACCTCGAAGCTGTGAGGATGCGTTTTGGCAACCCTCTCTCTACACGGTCTCTCCTCACCAATACAAGATCGACTCTACTAAAAATTTAAAGAAGAATCAAATGCCGGAATATAATTCCTTAACCGATTGTTACCTATTTAAGGCAATCGGAAAGATCATTCGAGAGAGAGAGAGAAGTAGACGAGTGCTCTAAAGTGTTTCGAGCTCTCCGGAGTGTCCGTGGTGTGAAAAAGTGGCAAATGAGCCTCCTATTTATAGTTTTTCGCAGCTGGCGCACTTTGGGACGGCCGTCCGGGTTGGGACGGCCGTCCGGACTGGGATGGCCGTCCCAAATGGCAAAATTACACGGAGCGGGACCCCAGGAAGGCCGGGACGGCCGTCCCACTTAAACCGGGTTTGGGACGGCCGTCCCACATTCGGGACGCGCGTCCCAACTGCTTAATTGCAGTTGGGACGGCCGTCCCACTTTTGGGACCGTGGTCCCGGCCTGTTTTGTCCAGTTTTCGCGTTTTGGGACCCCGGGAAGCTTTCCTTGCCGTTTTCGGACGTAGATTGATGCCGATGTGTGTCCGTTGAAGCTTTATCTTCATATAGGAAGTCTTCTTGGCCTTCACTAAGATGCCGGGCGAGCTTTATCTTTCTGTAGGAAGTCTCTTTAGTATTTATTGCGTGAATGGGTGAGCTCCGTCTTGTTGTAGGAGGTCTTTTCTCGGTTTTGGGAAGCCGGATGAACTCCATCCTCGGGCGAAGTTCTTCTAGCCTTTTATTTTGAGAGGCCGGGCAAAATTAGGGGTCTACAGCTGCCCCCCCTTCACCTGCCTAACTAATTCGTTGGTTTTTAATATGCCAACAAAATTAGTTGGTAGGGGAAGGAGTTAACCCTTTTGCCCGGTTATCCTTCGGATGCTGCTCCTTGTTGATCCTCCGGTCGATAAATATTTTGATAAGTACCAACCCTTATCTGGTTTGAGTCTTATTTTGTAAGGCTCTGGTGAGTACTTACCCTCACCCGGTATGAGTCTGCATTTTGTGGATTTTAGTGAGTACCTACCCCCACTTGGTATGAATCTGTATCTTGACAGATTTTAGTGATTTTTTTACACCCCCATTGGGTGTGAATCCGCATCTTGACATGGTTCTAGTGTGCGAGTCCGCATCTTGACGGACTCTAATGGTTTTTACACCCCCACCGGGTGCGAACCCGCATCGTGACATAGTTCCGTTGTGCGAGTCCGCATCTTGACGGACTCTAATGGTTTTTACACCCCCATCGGGTGCGAACTCGCATCTTGACATAGTTCTAGTGGTATTTTTTTCACCCCCACCGGATGTGAACCTGAATCTTGCTAAGGTTCTAGTGTATTTTTTCACCCCACCGGATGTGAACCTGAATCTTGCTAAGGTTCTAGTGTATTTTTTCACCCCACGGATGTGAACCCGAATCTTGCTAAGGTTCTAGTGTATTTTTCCACCCCACCGGATGTGAACTCGAATCTTGCTAAGGTTCTAGTGTATTTTTTCACCCCACCGGATGTGAACTCGAATCTTGCTAAGGTTCTATTGTCGACGGCTTATTGTCTTTTTTATCACGCGCCTATTCCTTGGAGAATGATTTGGTTTTTCTCGTTAGTCGTCCGACTTTACAGGGATTACGTCGATTACCTCTTTCTAGGCGGGAATCCTTTGGGGATTTTGAACTCTTTTATTGATTGTGCCTCTTGATTAGGCGAAGATCCTCTTGGGGATTTTGTTGATTTTTTTGATTGTGCCTCTTGATTAGGCGAGTGCTTCAATAGTGGTGAAGGCTTTTTACTTGTTGTTTTTCACCTCCGAATAGGCTGATGTTTTTCTTGGGGATATTTGTTCTTGATAATACCTCCGAGTAGGTGGATGCTTTTTTGAAAGCTTTGTGCTTGTATTACCTCTTATAGGTTGATTTCCCATTTCTTGGGGATATCGGCTCTTTGCTTGTTTACGAGTAAGCATAGGCATTCTTGGGAGTGAAGGTTTTGTACTTCGTCGGGGATATTCATATTGGGTGCTTAACTCCTTGTGGATTTGTAATTTGCAATTTGCCTTTGCGGTTAGGCTTACTGGGGAGAAAATTTTCTTTTTGACTTTTTCTTGCGGTGGCCTTTGTTAGAGGATGAAAGGCTTTTCTCTTCTTTCTTTTTGTTGCCCCCGGTGATGTGGGGGATTTTGACTCTGTTTTTTTCTTTGATGGACTCCTCGAGGCGGCGATTCTCTAATGAGTGTGCTTGATGACTCGGGTGGTGATGTCTTCGAGTTGTGGGGTAATCTTTTTGTTTTGCCTCCGGAGTAGGCGAGGATCCGCTTGGGGATAATTAAGCCTTTTCGTTGGCTTTTCCGTTTTTTGATGTACTTTTATTGGTGCAGAAGGTTGGTGGTTGGAGCTAGCTTTCTTGGAGCTCCTTATTTTGTTGAAGATAATTTTGATTTTTGATTTTTCATTTAGAGGCTGGATTTTAGCGTCTTTTATTTACAATCACAAACGTGGAGACTATCTTCCTTATATGCATGTTTATTTATTCTTGTTTGAAAAAAAATTATTTTTCTTGATTTTGACAAAGTCGTATTATGCAACTACTTTGTGTGTGGATGTCCTAAATGCAATCTATTTGTTTATTTATTTTTGATGCATTTAGAAAGTAACTCGGCCTTCTCCAGTTGGCTTCTTATGAATATGCTTGGTGGGCTCCTCTTCTATGACCAGTGATGCTTGGGCTCTTCTTTTATCCATCTTTTGGTTTTAGCCCTATCTTTTGCCTAGACCAGCCCTTTACGGGTTTTCGATTTAGCGGGCTGCCTTAATTTTTGCCTAGAATATCTTAGGGAGTCTGTTGCCTTATCTTTTGCCTAGATCGTTCTTTTTGGGATTTCCGATCTAGCGAGGCTACCCTGGTTTTTACCTAAGAATATACTAGCAGGCCTTTCTTTTTGTTATGCTTCCCTTTTTTTTTTTTTTTTTTTTTTTTAGATGCATGTTTGATCTTTGATTAAAAGTCTTTGCGCATATTTATGATTTATCAATAAAGAGGCATTTCCATAATATTTGGTCAAGAGAAAGGAAATGAAAAGGAATTTTATGAACAAAAGTTTATTTCTTTTATAGAAGGATTACAAAAGGTATTTAGAAGAATGGGTAGTCAAGGTTGGTTGTTCCGTATAGGCTTGAACAGTCATGTCTATGATATCTGCCACCCAGTTCTCCTAATTGCTTCAGTTGAGATGCTTGAGCTCAGAGTGAAGACTATGCAGACTGCTTGCTTCTGGAAGAATGTTATTTTAGCCGCCTTTTCGGTTTTCGACTAAAGTAACCATTGCTCTTAGTTTTTTTTTTTTACCTCTTCTTTTTGCCTAGGACGTATCCTAGCGAGGGATATGGACCCTATCTTTTGCCCAGGGATGCCCTTTGCGGGTTTTCATTCTCGACGGGTCATGAGCAATGTCTTCAAGCATAATATTTCTTTACGCGTCAGAATTGATTGGGTGTCGAAGCTCTTCTCCATCCATATTAGTGAGGATAAGCGCCCCTCCGAAAAAGCTCGTTTGACCACAAAGGGTCCTTCATAATTTGCCGCCCATTTTCCAATTTTATCCTTACGAGTCGGGAGCAGTTTCTTTACCACTAAATCTCCTTCTTGATAAGTATGAGGGCGGACCTTTTTGTCATAAGCCTTTTTTATTTTCTTTTGATAGGCTTGTCCACGGCATATGGCATTCAGTCGTTTTTCATCGATAAGGTTTAACTGATCGTATCGACTTTGAACCCATTCGACTTCGTTAATTTCGTTTCCATAATAATTCGCAGGGAAGGTATTTCGACCTCTATTGGCAATACGGCTTCCATTCCATATACAAGGGAGAATGGAGTGGCTCCTGTTGAAGTTCACACGAGATGTTCGATAGCCATGAAGAGCAAAAGGCAACATTTCATGCCAGTCCTATAGGTTTTAACCATCTTTTGAACAATCTTCTTGATGTTCTTATTGGCCGCTTCTCTTGCGCCATTCATTTTGGGTCGATAAGGAGAAGAATTATGGTGTTGAATTTTGAAATCCTGGCATAGTTCTTCCATCATTTTGTTATTCAGATTGGTCCCGTTATCGGTAATGAGACGATGTGGAATGCCGTATCGACATATGATATTTTTCTTAATAAAGGTGACCACTACTTTTCTAGTCACATGTGCATAAGATGCGACTTCTACCCACTTAGTGAAATAATCAATGGCCACCAAAATGAATCGGTGACCATTGGACGCCTTAGGCTCAATAGGTCAGATGACATCTATGCCCCACATAGCGAACGACCAAGGGATAGCCATAACGTTGAGAGGTATCGGTGGAATATGTACATTATCTGCGTGTATTTGACACTTGTGACATTTTTTAGCATACTGATAACAATCTCTTTCCATTGTGGACCAAAAGTATCCTGCTCTGAGAATCTTCCTAGCCATGATGTGCCCTGGTGCGTGAGTCCCAAAGGTTCCTTCGTGTATTTCTTTAATCAATATCTGGGCTTCTTCGGGATTGACGCATCTTAACAAAGTAGAATCACAATTCTTTTTATAGAGGGTTTCTCCTATCAACATAAATCCTATAGCCCTTTTCAGAATGGTCCTTTTATCATTGTCACTTATTCCCTCGGGGTATTCACCCTTTGTCAAGTATCGCCTTATGTCATGATACCAAGGGGTTTCGTCTTTTCACTTGTCCACCATCATGCAGAAGGCTTGTTTGTCGTGCCTTTTGACTTGGATGATGGGCATCTCATGTTCCTGCCCTAGTGCGAACATGGATGATAATGTTGCCGGCGCATCCGCAATCTGGTTATCCTCCGAGGGATATACTCGAAACTAATGTTTTCCATTTGTGAAGTCATCTTACGGATATGCTCCGAGATAGGGGATTAATTTGGAGTTTCTAGTTTCCCATTCACCCTTGAGCTGGTAAATAACAAGGGATGAGTCACCAGAATACTTTGAGTTTGGTTACCCGTGATCTAAGGCCGCTTGAATACCTAGAGCACGAGGCTTCATATTCCGCCATATTGTTTGTACAGTCAAAGGTTAATCTAGTTGTTATCGGGATATGCTTCTTTTCGAGTGATATTAAAATAGCTCCGATCCCATGTCCGATAAATTTGAAGCTCCATCGAAAAACATGATCCACTTGTCATTTTTAAGCTCTTCGTGTTGGATATGCATTATATGCTCATCCGGAAAATCATCTTGGAGGGATTGATATTCGTACTGTTGGCCCATGTGCCAGGTAGTCACGCAAAGGACTCGCCTTTGATAGCTTTCGAGTGACATGAATAATATCAAATTCGAGAGGAGTACTTGCCATCTAGCTATCCTTCAGGTCAATATGGGTTTTTCAAACAAGTATTTGATTGGGTCCATTTTGGAAATTAACCAGGTTGTATGTCGACCATATATTGTCGAAGGCGTTGAGTGGCCCACACCAATGCACAACATGTTTTTTCGAGTGGTGTATAACGAGTCTCATAGTTTAGAAATTTTTATCGAGGTAATATATGGCTTGTTCTTTCTTACCGAGTATCATCTTGTTGACCAGAGTACACATCCCATGGATTCGTCGAGTGCTGATAGGTAAAGAATTAGGGGTCTCCCTTCCACGAGGTGGTATCGATCTTGGGGATTAGTTAGGCATATTTTGATCTTTTCGAAGGCTTGTTGGCATTCATCGTTCCAAGCTGTCGATTGGTTTTTACGCAATAACTTGAAGATAGGCGTACATTTATACGTTAATTGCGCAATGAACCGGTGCGATGTAGTTTATTCGACCTAGGAACCCTCGACTTCTTTTTCGTTCTTGGTGGGGGCATTTCTAGGATTGCCTTTGTTTTATCGGGGTCCACCTCGATTCCTTTTTACCGACGATAAACCTGAGAAGTTTTCTGATCGTACCCGAATGTGCATTTAGCGGATTAAGCTTAATCTGGTATTTTCGAAGCCGATTGAATAGTTTCTTTAAGTGTAGGAGGTGATCTGTCTCATTTTTGGACTTGACAATCATATCATCCACGTATACTTCGATTTCTTTGTGAATCATATCATGAAATAGTGTAACCATAGCCCTTTGATAGGTTGCCCCAGCGTTCTTAAGTCCAAAAGGCATTACTCTATAACAAAATGTCCCCCATGGCGTAATGAAGGAAGTTTTTCTCTCGTCTTCGATAGCTAATTTGATTTGATTATACCACTGCATATCCGTCCATGAAAGAATAGAGAGTATTTGTAGCGAGTGTGATCTACGAGCATATCGATATGTGGTAAGGGAAAATCATCTTTTGGACTTGCACGGTTTAGGTCCCGTAATCTACGCATACTACGATTTTTCCATTTTTCTTGACAATCGGCACTATGTTTGCCAACCATTCGAGGTATTTTGATACTATCGGAAAATTGGCCTCCAACTTGTTTTTCTACTTCTTCTTTAATTTTTAAGGACCATTCTGGTTTTACTCTTCGAGTTTACGTTTAACGAGCTGAAATCCCTCTTTTAATGGTAATCGATGCTCCACTATACTTTTGTCGATTCTAGGCATATCATGGTAGGACCATGCAAACACGTCCATATGTTCTTTTAGCAATTGTATTAGTTCTTCTTTGACATCCTCATCAATTTGGGTTCCAATATTCACTTCTTTCTTATTATCTTCTTGTCCCAAATTGATGACCTCGGTTTTCTCTTGATGGGGCTGTATTGATTGCGCTTCTTTTTCTAGCAGTCTTTGCATGTCCGAGGAAATGGTCCCCTCCTCACTTTGTCGACTCAATCCATTCGTCTTCGACTTTCGGATTTTCCAAGGAGTTTTCAATCACGAGACATGACTTGTATGGGTTATGCTTTGTTTTAGATTTCTTTATGAGATGTATGAGAGAGAAAAGAATGAAAGAGAATATGGATAAAAAAAATGCCTTATTATATTGATAGAAGAAAATATTTACAAAACCCTTATTAACCAAAAATCTCGTGATCATGGGCGGGGATCACGAGAAATACATCGGAAGTTTTTTTTTTTGGATTGATATATATATATATTTTTTTTATCTATATTTTTTTTTGCAAAAGATGGTAAAAATGATGAGCCCTAATCTGTTGGTCTTCCTTGTTCAGTCTTTTATTCGAGCTTTAATAGGGGTTGGTCATCCACTTGCGGAGTAGATGTATCAAAGGTAATCCATCCTGCGTCTATTAGATTCTGGACTTTGTGTTTTAAAGCCATACGGTTTTCGAGTGGAGTGTCCGGAGAACTCGAATGGTAATCACAACTTTCATTAGATTTATACCATTCGGGTATGGTGGCTCCATTTTCTTGGGAGGGACACGTACGAGGAGCTTGGCGTCCAATAATTTCAAAAACGGACTTACGTAGGAGGTAGGTATGGAAGTGAATTTCCTCTCTTGTCTGCGTGGCTTGACTTGTTGCGGGGAGGCGGAAGGAGTGGCAATATTAGCTGCATTCACGTCTCCTTCCTTCTTCTTTCCAATATTCTTTTTAAAAGTTTGAGTAGAGGAATTGGAGGAAGTTTGTTGTATAATTCTTCCACTCTTCAAACCTTGCTCTACTCTCTCTCCTATGATGACTACATCCGCAAAGAGTGTTGATGTATTCCCTATCATTTTGTCGTAATAGGGACCAGGTCGGAGAATTGATGAACATGGATGTAGTTTCCTTATCGGATAGAGGAGGTTCCACTTGTCTTGCCAATTCCCTCCATCTTTGAGCATATGCTTTGAAGGATTCGTCATTTTTCTTGTTTAATAATTGTAGATCTGCTCTTTCGGGGTCGAGATCAATATTATATTTATAACGACGAAGAAATGCATCCGCCATATGTCTCCAAGTTTGTATTTGCCCTCCTTCTAGTTGCATATACCGGTTTAAAGGCTGATTCGACCGGGCTCTCTTGAAGCGAGTGGATCGGGAGTTTTTCATTATCGGCATGTGCGGCCATCTTTCGGCGAGTACATAGTAAGATGGTTTCTTGGGCGAGTCGTTCCCATGTATTTCGGGAAGTCCGGAGTTTTGAACTTGTTAGGGAATTGGATATTTTTGACGAGGCACATATCAGTAGCCTCTTTTATATCAAAGTTATGACCTTCCATGGCTCTCAACCTCTCTTCAAGAGCGGTTATTTGTTGTTTTGATACTTCGGGAGCATGAATATGTACTTGCTCTTGTATCGGATGGGTCATGCTCACTCTGAGGTTCCTCTTCTTCTTCCTGGTGAGAGGCTTGTCCATTCGAGGACCCTCTTGATGAAGATTCTGTTGATGCATCGGTTCTAACATTTGAGCCATTTGTTCTTTCGGTGTAGTAAGCTCGGCGGTGAGCTTTCGGTTTTGTTCTTCTAGTTGTTCCATCTTCCTAGCCTTTTGAGCACGAGTGAGGACGGGCGGAAGACCAGCCACCTTCTAAATGATTTTAATGATTCTTATTATAACTTTTTATTTTAAATTATTGGCGTGGAATAAATATGTCCTAGGATGAATGTGTTTATGTATGAGAGATTTTATTATGATAATGTTTATGCATACTTTTCTTAATGCATTGATTTTCTCTCTTGGTTTTACCACTTATTGAATGATGCGGTATGAATGATACGACTTTGCCGGGAATTTTGTAAAAAGGTATTTTTATGACCTTAATGTTTTTTATTTATCTTTATTTTATTTTTTATGAAGAAAAGGTGATATGAACTATGAGACTTTTGTTAACAAAAATTTTTTATTTTATAACAAAGGTATTTTTATGATTTTAATGTTTATATATATATATTTTTTTATGATTTTTAGGGTTTTTTCATTTTTCGTTTGTTGTATGATTACCCTATGCTAATGCATCAATACAAACGCAGCAAGCGTATGCACACACAATTCATACATCCACGAGCGAGCCACACTTATTTAATCACGAGGTAGGGTTTTCCTGCAGAAACGTGCTTGGTTTAGGTGGTTCTAACTGTTCTCACCAGGCCAAAGGTCCCCAAGGTGCCCCCATTATAGGGACCTCTCAATCTCTCAATCCTCGGGTCATGCACGGAACTCCGTGGCGACACCCTTAGATCAAAAGAAGAGAGTTATCACCTTGAGTTGGTGGTTTTCCGAAAACGGCAGTAGCCCCGTGTGCCAACTAACCGATCGTATCTGCCACCCACTCCCTATAGATATTCACTCTTGCCCCCGGGTATAAAGGGACTGTTGTGTGCAAGGGTTTTTGTGTGCAATTTATATTTCAAACAATTTGCAGAAAATAATCATACAACAGTTATTAAAAGCCATACAATAAAAACATACAGAAGGGTAAAGGCGTAATTTCAAATCTTTACTTAGTTTGAATTTATACGTCACTAAATGGGATCAACTCTCTAGCTTCCCCAGTGGAGTCGCCATCTGTCACTGCCGTCCCTTTCCGACGTCCGGAGGACGTCTCGAAGCGTTTGTGCGGCGGTCGCGAAAAGATGGTTTAGACTCGCGTTTTTGTTTTAAAAGGTTTTCGAAAAGGGGTTCTTATGGAGTCGCCACCAATGTTTTGACCATAAACATTGGAAAAGGAAAAAATGTTGATTTTAAGAAAAACCGCACTTGGCCATTATAACCAGAGTTGGGTAAGGGAGTTAGTTACGTGTGGGGAAGGTGTTAGCACCCCACAACGCCCCTTTCGGGTTCCCTATGACAGATTAATTCATTTAAATAAAGACTACGAGAAATTACGCGATTACCCTATTTTATTACATAATATTAAATGACTATCTACATGATTTTATTCTATGTTGCATGTATAAAATGATGAATAAAGCTAAATAAAGCAATAAAAGAGATATTAAAATAGCTATCTACATGATCCTATTCTACATGACATAATAAAGCTAAATAAAACAATAAAACAATAAATAAAACAATAAAAGAGAAGGGAATTGAAAAGAACCTCCAGTAGCAAGCTTTATATTGAGAACCTCGAGCTGTGAGGATGCGTTTTGGCAACCCCTCTCTCTACACGGTCTCTCCTCACCAATACAAGATCGACTCTACTAAAAATTTAAAGAAGAATCAAATGCGGAATATAATTCCTTAACTGATTGTTACCTATTTAAGGCAATCGGAAAGATCATTCGAGAGAGAGAGAGAAGTAGACAAGTGCTCTAAAGTGTTTCGAGCTCTGCGGAGTGTACGTGGTGTGAAAAAGTGGCAAATGAGCCTCCTATTTATAGTTTTTCGCAGCTGGCGCACTTTGGGACGGCCGTGCGGGTTGGGACGGCCGTCCGGACTGGGATGGCCGTCCCAAATGGCAAAATTACACGAGCGGGACCCCGGGAAGGCCGGGACGGCCGTCCCACTTAAACTGGGTTTGGGACGGCCGTCCCACATTCGGACGCGCGTCCCAACTGCTAATTGCGGTTGGGACGGCCGTCCCACTTTCGGGACCGTGGTCCCGGCTGTTTTGTCCGGTTTTCGCGTTTTGGGACCCGGGAAGCTTTCCTTGCCGTTTTCGGACGTAGATTGATGCCGATGTGTGTCCGTTGAAGCTTTATCTTCATATAGGAAGTCTTCTTGGCCTTCACTAAGATGCCGGGCGAGCTTTATCTTTCTGTAGGAAGTCTCTTTAGTATTTATTGCGTGAATGGGTGAGCTCCGTCTTGTTGTAGGAGGTCTTTTCTCGGTTTTGGGAAGCCGGATGAACTCCATCCTCGGGCGAAGTTCTTCTAGCCTTTTATTTTGAGAGGCCGGGCAAAATTAGGGGTCTACAATACCTATTATCCTCTGACCTATCTTGTTCTAGGTCTAGGTTTGATAAAGTTTTTGAGAACCAATCCTGTAGTTCTCTGTGATCTACTACCAAGGTATCTAAAGCTTGTTGGTAGTCTCTATCCGCAACTGGGTTAGCTAAATAACCCCAAGGATTTTTTCTACGTGACTTAAAGTATCCCATATACTCTATACTGCCACATAGTTTTATCAAACTTTTTAGTTTTCTAGAAATCTCTTCTAGAAATGTATCTATACTGTCTAGTATAGACTTTTTGTATCCCGCTAGAGGGAAATTTATAATTTGTTCAACAGCTATCAGAGCTGTCTTGTAATCTTTATCTAAAATGTTTTGTTCAACAGCTATCAAAGCTGTTTTGTAGTTTTTGCCTGAAACAGGTTGTGTAGTGCCTACCAAAGGTTGTGTGGTGAAAGGCCTCGAACCTTCTGAGCAAGAGAGGGGGGGTGGAAACTCAAAACAGGAAATCCGGGGTTGGAACCGCCAGATAACTGAATGATACCCCAAAAATAAAAGGTACAGAGAAAGCAGGGAAAACCCTGCTCAGATACCAGAGGGTAGACAGAACAGAGAAAACCGGAAATGAACCCAGAATAAACTCCCCTGAGACCCGAAGGGGGGATGGAAAGGAGGAAAGTAAAGAGACAGGAAAACAAATAAATTAAAACATGTTATAACTCTTTATCTCTTCTGTAGGTCAACGTGGCTACTTAGCTCACAGAGAATCCGAAACCGGGCTAGCTAAAATGAAGATTGTCCGAGATAAAGTCAGTTATAGAAAGAAAAGTGTTCACCGTAAGATTATGAGATGACTGAATCTGGCATAGCCGGTTAGACATCTCCTCATAAGCTTACACATGAACGAAATTAAATGCATAAAAGTAAAGACGGGAAAAATAAACACACAAGTCCATGATAAGATTATGAGATGACTGAATCTGGCATAGCCGGTTAGACATCTCCTCATAAGCTTATATGAACATAAAATAAAGCTGTACAAAATTTATTTAAGCCTTAAAATGATTATCGCATCTTTAAATAAATAAAGCTTAAGGCATCCGAGGACGCCCTTATAAGAAAACTACTCCATAAGGGGGAGCAGAGAACACTTACTTGAGGGGAGAGAAGGAGAAGGAGAGGGGAGATGCTGAATAACTTCTCTTATTGATAGTAAGAAATTTACATAAGAGGGAGGTAGAGAGAAGGAGGAGAGAATGTTTCCTTCGTATGCTTCCTTGCCCAGCATAAGGGACTTATGAAGCATTATATAGAAAATAAAAAATATTAAACTAATGAATAGTAATTTACATGTGGGACCCACTATATGACTTATGGGTCTTATAAACTTAATGGACAAGTAATGTACAAGTGAGGTTCTACGGAGGAAATTTTTCCTCACTAAAGAACAGGAATAGTGACATCACTAAAGGACAAAAATAGTGACATCAATCAAATTTTTTTTTTTTTTTACATTTAATCAAAAGACTGATTCAATCTTACCGTCATTAACATGCAAGGCTTAATGGGCCTAACAACATGTAACGGAAGAGGAATCGTGACAAGGTAGCAAGATATCATTATCTGCCATTAACCTTTGTCGTCTTTTGATACAGTCCTTATGACGTAAGGGCTTACGTCATGAGAAGCTCCTCGAAACCTTCGGGGGCAAAATGGTCTTTGTATGGCTAATGACGTGGGAGATTACGCCATTAGGAGTTCCTCGAAATCTTCAAGGGTAAATTCATCTTTATCAGAAAGACTCATTGGTTGTGGGGAGGCGGGATTTGTACAGTTCCGCCGTACATGAGAGGCTTTGCCTAATTTCACCCAAAGACTGATGGTGGTGGTTTCGGCTAAAAGCTCTTTGTTGATATCTTCATCTTGGAATTGATCATACCTCGCTGTAGTGAAAGGAGGATTATTATGATCAATCTTTTGGAGGTTATCACTGAAACAGATATCAGTGAATGACTCAGTATCCAGAAACAAATGATGTTTAGCTGGATAGTATTCCCCTTTTATGCTGTAGGGGTGTGTTGAGAATATTTCAATGAAATATTCTTCACTGTAATTGTTTCGAAAGAACGCATTTATCCAGTAATTTATCTTGGTACCGAAAAATGGTTCTATCATCGAGTTTCTGAAAATAATCATCCTTTTCATGAATCCTGAAAAGAATAAATCTTCAGTTAATTGTTTACTGATCCAAGCAGGATCACATTCCACCAAATAAGGGTTTATTGCGATGTTGTACTGATCGGAAGACGAGGGTGCCAAATCATCTTGATATTGGACTATCCTCAGGTATTGGCGGAGGGTAGAATCTACTGGTAATTGGAATAACCAGTTTTGTAGTGCTCCAAGTTCTACTAACAAGGCAACAAACACATGTTCGTAGATTTTTTATTGGATTGGTCTGGGAAGTTGTCCCAAAAATTTTCTTTTGAATGACCCAACATAGGCCATTTTATTTGTAAAAGTTCCATAATCAATGGTTTCGAAATCATAGTCCATCTTTTCAAGGAGTTCTAAGATTTCGGTTTTTAAATCTTTATTTTCTATTTCCAAACAGGAAATGTGTTTTTGAAAATCATTTTTCTGTAAAGAAAAAGAGTTTTTCAATTTTTGTTCCATTTTCTTGGCAAAAGCCAAGCATTGTCTGAGTTTAATGGAATCATAAATTGAAAAATTCTTTTGTTTTGTTGGTCTTTCAAAAATGAAATTACCAACTTACTGGATGGTCCAACAAGTCGTTGTCTCCTCCAACATAGTCGACCATCGCTTGTACTGCTTCTTCAAGGTTATCAAATCCTTGAAGTTTGCTGTGTTTGTCATTACCTATCGCCTTCAACAGAGAGGGATATGATAGGTAGACGCCACGCTTGTCTCCAGTAAAAAGGCAGTAGGCCTCTTTCTTGGGTTTTTTTTAAAAACAGCGGGCAACATTTTTGCAAAGTAATAATTTAATGCATTAATAGCATTAAACTTTGTTGTTGTATTACAAGCTTGATGAAGAGCATCAAGTAATACCTTTTGTTCCCTTGAAACGGGACAGTTCCTCAGACATTTGAATTGTTGAGGGTGACCTTCTGGTAAAACCGGAAGATGCTGTGTTCCAAACTTTAGAGTATCAAACTCTTCAGTTGTTGAGGCTGGTAACTTGCCTTTGTCGATTGGGTTTGCCATAGTAGTACCTGTATAACTGAAGGAACTCTGCAATACCCTTTTGTTAGTATCCTTAAAAGAGGAGACTGTAGTATTCATTAGACAATATCCAAAATCATCTAATATATTTCCTAATTCATTATATTTATTATCCAGTTGGAAATCATTTTCATTTGGATAAAGGTGAATGAATTCATTATTTGTGAAATCATTTATTAGACCATAATCTTTATGGCTTTTGTCTAAATTGATTTCATCATTATACTCTGTAATACTAATTATCGATAGTATTTCGAGTTAGTAGAAACATCTTCATCTATTGGAAGAAGGTTCATGTGGCGAGGATTTTATCAATTCTGCCTCTTTAGTGTAAAGGTTTGTAATGTTAGGACGAGTCTCTAGAGAAATGTCCTGGTTGATTACAAGCGAAACATTTCAAAGTTTGCTTGTATGTTTTGTTTTCTCTAAATTTTCTGACGTGTCTATCAGGATTTAGAGTTGGTTTTCTAGAATTTGAAGACCTAATCGTGTAAGTCTTTCTAGAAGTTGTAGGTTTTTGTCTTTCAGAATAAGAATTCTGATTGTAGTTTTTATTATACCTAGGTTTACTTCTAGGTATAGGCCTTTTGTAAGGCTTGTTTTGATTATACTTGCTTGAGGAGTATAAATTTGTTTGCAAATTCCGAGCATCGGAATTTTTTAATTGCTTTTGTATAGCAATATGTGTACACGTATCTTCCATCACTTTCATGATGTGTTGTATACGTATAGAGAGGTTGTTCAACATGGGAGTAACCTCTTCATTTTTCCAGGATTCTCGGATCTTTTGGCCAAGTTTTCCTGGTAGTTTAAGAAACATCTTTTCTCCTATGCTTAAATCATGGAAACATCCAGTTATGGATGCGTACATGAGATAATCTTGTAAAAATTCTTTTATCTTTCCAAAGTATGTTATGGAAAGTCTTTCTAAATGACCCGAGATAAATCCGTTGTGCGAGTGTGTTCCCATCATTAGCGGATCGGGAAGTAAGCAATTTTTGTAACAAAGAACAAAAATTGTATATGTTAGGACCTGGTTCGATCACAAACATATTTAAGTCGATTCGGGTAATTTTTCTTAAAAGATTCCCAGCAAGCTCTAGCTATATCACCTAAATAGGTTTCAGCTTTAGCAATCATTTCTTGAGAAGAGTGAACATCTTTCTCATGATGTATGCCATAATCACGGATTACAGCTGCAGTCCATTGCTCAATGTATGTTGGCAATAGTTGAGGATCTATTCCTCCTATGTTTAGTAGGAGATTAGGCATTCGGAAATTTGGCTCAATCGGAAGCCTTTTGCCTAATGTTGTGTATTGATTGTCACTAAAGACAACATTTTGTGGAGATACTCTAGGTGGAAAACCAACAGAGTAACTGTGTATACCATCAGGTAGTAACTGATAGCTGTGAGGTTGATAACTATTTGATCCCTCATTTGTATTTACTAACCCTAATGTTGATAAGGGTTCTGAAATTATGGATACATTATCTAATGTATCATTATTTGTGTTGTCTAACTTAGACAAAGGTTCTTCGATTAAAGATACATTATCTAGTGTATCTTTATCATTTGTGTCTTCTAACCCTAATATGGGTAAGGGTTTTGAGACTTTAGATGTATCATTTTCCGTATCTGTTGTTTTCATTAAACCATTACCCAAATAGTCTAATGTTTCTCCTAAGTTTAGAAGATTTTTAGGGTTTTGTAGACTCAGCTCTGTACAAGGCATATTGTCTAGTGTAAGGTTTTGATTGCTATCAGAACCAATATTTTGTAGTGATTTTATAGAATCGTCATCAGATTCTAAATGGTAATTATGAGATTGAGAATCTTCTGATTCTACAGTCATGTTTTCAGACCCTAGGGTTTCTAAGGGTTCTGCGGTTTCAGATAAATTATCCAATATATCATCTTCATCTGGATAAAATTCATCTAAAAATCCATTTATAATGTCATCAAAAGATACATTATCTATTGTATCCTTTGTACATCCTATCATAGGACTGTTTTCGTTTTTAGGGATAGTAAAAATACTATACCTATTATCCTCTGACCTATTTTGTTCTAGGTCTAGGTTTGATAAAGTTTTTGAGAACCAATCCTGTAGTTCTCGTGTTCTACTACCAAGGTATCTAAAGCTTGTTGGTAGTCCCTATCTCGTAATCGGGTTAGCTAAATAACCCCAAGGGTTTTTTCTACGTGACTTAAAGTATCCCATATACTCTATGCTTTGCCACATAGTTTTATCAAACTTTTTAGTTTTCTAGAAATCTCTTCTAGAAATGTATCTATACTGTCTAGTATAAACTTTTTGTATCCCGCTAGAGGGAAATTTATAATTTGTTCAACAACTATCAGAGCTGTCTTGTAATCTTTATCTAAAATGTTTTGTTCAACAGCTATCAAAGTTGTTTTGTAGTTTTTGCCTGAAACAGGCTGTGTAGTGCCTACCAAAGGCTGTGTGGTGAAAGGCCTCGAACCTTCCATTAAAATTTTTTTAAAACAAAAAATTAAAAAAAAGGCAGAAAATCAGAGATCAAGAAAGTAAGGCAGCGGATAAGTGGAGAGGGATAAGGGAATCCAAGGAATACACTATAAAGCAATATTTATAAAAGAATATAGATAATCATAAGGCTTAAATGAAAATCTTTTTGTTGATTTTATACAATTTTTGGTTTTTATGTTTTTTTTTATAATAAAGCGATAAAAAGAAAAACACACAAACAGACAAGAAAGAGAATTTGTAAAAAAAACGAAAATATTTTTCTTTGCAAAGACTGCCGCAATATGCAAAGTATTCCTCAACCCACAAAGGTACTAAATATTTTTGCAAAGACTGTCGCAATCTGCACGTAAAAGGATGAGCGCGCAGCGTTAGCCACTTAGCTAAAAGCTATAGCTGTTAGTAAGGGTTCACACCATGATACTTAAACCCTCGGTCCCACCACGATTCCGCGACTCTGATTCCCCCGCTCTTCGGGAATCTCGTGGGGACTTACCACCCGTTTCCCCAATTCCGTCCACGGCAGGAATTGAGTGTGCGTCCTCGCTCTGATACCAAAGGATGAGCGTGCAACATTAGCCACTTAGCTAAAAGCTATAGCTGTTAGTAAGGGTTCACACCATGATACTTAAACCCTCGGGAAACTCAAAACAGGAAATCCGGGGTTGGAACCCGCAGATAACTGAATGATACCTGTCGCCGCCGTCCCTTCCGACGTCCGGAGGACGTCTCGAAACGTTTATGCGAGCGGTCGCGAAAAGATGGTTTAGACTCGCGTATTTGTTTTAAAAGGTTTTCGAAAAGAGGTTCTTATGGAGTCGCCACCAATGTTTTAACCTTAAACATTGGAAAAGGAAAAAATGTTGATTTTAAGAAAAACCGCACTTGGCCATTATAACCAGAGTTGGGTAAGGGAGTTAGTTACGTGTGGGGAAGGTGTTAGCACCCCACAACGCCCCTTTCGGGTTCCCTATGACAGATTAATTCATTTAAATAAAGACTATGAGAAATTACGCGATTACCCTATTTTATTACATAATATTAAATGGCTATCTACATGATTTTATTCTATGTTATATGCATAAAATGATGAATAAAGCTAAATAAAGCAATAAAAGAGATATTAAAATAGCTATCTACATGATTTTACTCTACATGGCATAAATAGTAAATAAAGCTAAATAAAACAATAAATAAAGCAATAAAAGAGAAGAGAATTGAAAAGAACCTCCGTAGCAAGCTTTGTATTGAGAATCTCCAACTATGAGGATGCATTTTGGCAACCCTCTCTCTACACGAGACTCTCCTCACCAATACAAGATCGACCCCACTAAAAATTTAAAGAAGAATCGAATGCGGAATATAATTCCTTAACCGATTGTTACCTATTTAAGGCAATCGGAAAGATCATTCAAGAGAAAGAAAGAAATAGACAAGTGCTCCGAGTTTTAGAAAGTGTTTCGAGCTCTCTAGAGTGTACGGGGTGTGAAAAAGTGGCAAATGAGCCTCCTATTTATAGTTTTTCGCAGTTGGCGCACTTTGGGACGGCCGTGCGGGGTGGGACGGCCGTACGGGCTGGGACAGCCGTCCCAAATGGCAAAATTACACGTGCGGGACCCCACGGGAACCGGGACGGCCGTCCCACATAGCCGGGGCTTGGGACGGCCGTCCCAACTTCGGGACGCGCGTCCCAAGCTGGCAGGGCAGGTTGGGACGGCCGTCCCAACCGGGACGACCATCTCGACCTGTTACGGCCGGTTCGCGCGTTTCGGGACTCCGGAAGCTCTCCTTGCACTGTTTTGGACGTCAATTGATGCCGATATGTGTCTATTGAAGCTTTATCTTCATATGGGAAGTCTCCTTGGCTCTTATTTGTAATGCTAGACGAGCTTTATCTTGTTACGGGTGATCTCCTTTATCTTTTTTTGAGAGGCAGGGCAAAATTAGGGGTCTACTGTGCCCCCCTTCACCTGCCTAACTAATTCGTTGGTTTTGGTATACCGACAAAATTAGTTGGTAGGGGAAGGAGTTAACCCTTTTGCCGGTTATTCTTCGGATCTTGCTCCTTGTTGATCCTCCGGATGATAAATATTTTGATAGGTACCAACCCTTATCTGGTTTGAGCTTTCTTTTTAAGGTTTTGGTGGGTACCTACCCCCACCGGTATGAATCTGCATTTTTAAGGTTTTGGTGGGTACTTACCCCCACACGGTACGAATCGCATTTTGCCGGATTCTAGTGGTTTTACACCCCCACCGGGTGCGAACACTGTATATTGACTAGGTCCTAATGGATTTTACACCTCCACTGGGTGTGAACCTGCATATTGACTAGGTTCTAGTGGATTTTACACCCCACTGGGTGCGAACCTACATATTGACTAGGTTCTAGTGGATTTTACACCCCCACTGGGTGCGAACCTACATATTGACTAGGCTCTAGTGGTTTTTACACCCCTACTGGGTGCGAACACGCATATTAACTAGGCTCTATTGTGCGAGTCCGCATCTTGCTTGGGACTCTAATGGTTTTTACACCCCACTGGGTGTGAACTGCATCTTGACAAGGTTCTATTGTGCGAGTCCGCATCTTGACGGACTCTAATGGTTTTTACACCCCACTCTGGGTGTGAACACGCATCTTGACAAGGTTCTATTGTGCGAGTCGCATCTTGTCGGACTCTAATGGTTTTTACACCCCACTTGGGTGTGAACCTGCATCTTGACAAGGCTCTATTGTGCGAGTACGCATCTTGCTTGGGACTCTAATGGTTTTTACACCCCCATTGGGTGTGAGTACGCATTTCGACGGACTACGATGAGTACCTACCCCCATGCGGTACGAATGCGCATTTTGACAAATTCTTGGAATGCTCTTTTTGGAATATCTTTTTGATTGATGAGTACGAACCCTCATCCGGTTTACGGCGACTTATTGTCTACGATCATGCGCCTATGGGGAGTAATTTTTCTTTTTGATTTTTTTGTTTTAGTCATCCGGTTTTCTGAGGATTCTTGATTTTTGGCTTTTCTTGTTTTAGCCATCCGGCTTTGCTGAGGATTATGTCGATTGCCTCTTTTTAGGCGGGAATCCTTTTGGGGATTTTGAATTCTCTTATTGATTGTGCCTCTTGATTAGGCGAAGATTCACTCGAGGATTTTGTTGTGCCTCTTGATTAGGCGGGAATCCACTGGGGATTTATTGATTCTTGATTGTGCCTCTTGATTAGGCGAGAGCCCACTTGGGGATGTGATTTCTATTTGGTTGTGCCTCTTGATTAGGCGAGAATCCCCAGGGATTTGTTGATTCTTGATTGTGCCTCTTGATTAGGCGTGTGCTTCAATAGTGGTGAAGGCTTTTTACTTGTTGTTTGCCTCTGAATAGGTCGATGTTCTATTTGAGGATATTTGTTCTTGATAATACCTACGAGTAGGTAGATGTTTCTTGAAAGCTTTGCTTGTATTACCTCTTTTAGGTTGATTTCCGTTTCTTGGGGATATCGGCTCTTTGCTTATTTACGAGTAAGCATAGGCATTCTTGGGAGTGAAGGTTTTGTACTTAGCTGGGGATATTCATATTGGGTGCTTAACTCCCTGTGGATTTGTAATTTGTAATTTGCCTTTGCGGTTAGGCTTACTTGGGAGAAAATTTTCTTTTTGATGATCCACAGGAGGTGATTTGCCTTCCTGTGGATGGAATTTTCTCATTTTCTTCTTTTATAGATTTTTCTTGATGTGCTCTTCTTGGGGATTCTCTTTCTAGCGTTGCCTCTCGGTGATGTAAGGGACTTGACTTCGTATGATGGGCTCTTGTGTAACCCTTATTCTCCAGTTGGGGAATGAAGTGGAGATCCTTATATGAGTGTGCTTGATGACTCATGTGGTGACGAAGATGAGTCGCGAGGTATTCTTTTTGTTTTGCCTGCGGAGTAGGCAAAGATCCGCTTGGGGATAATTGAGCCTTTCAGTTGGCTTTTCTACATTGATGACTTTTCGGATGAAAGATGTTGATTGCGGCTCAAGTGATTTATGCTTGATGACTCATGTGGTGTAGATGTTGAGTCATGGAGTAATTTTGTTTTGCCTTTGGAGTAGGCAAGGATCAGCTGGGGATTATCAAGCCCTTCCATTGGCTTTTTCTATTTTTGATGTACCTTCTTTTATTGATGGTTGGAACTATTTTCCTTGAAGCTCCTTATTCTGCTTGAAATGGTTCGATTTCGCCTTTTTCTTTCGCGATCAACGCGGGTTATTTAAAATCGGCTTTTTGCTATATTACGTGTGCCTTTTTATTTTACACGTAGGCTTTTCAAAATGCAAATGGAAATAACAACTCTTATTTATTATATATTTTGTTTTTTTTATAGTACATTCAAACATTTTTTAAACTACTAGAAAGCATCGAGAAAATCTCCTAATCGTACGCCTCGGGACTGGAGTGAGAGGATGGTCTTGGCGAAGGAAGCGGCGGAGTAGGCGGCGGCGGAATCTCGCTGAGTTTGGACCAGAGCTTTCTATCCGCGGTCCAGTCTGTCTTGCTGACGGTGAGTGGCCAACTGCTGGCGTATAAGCTGGAACTCTCCTTCCATATAGGCATGCTCATCATCCAGGCGCTGTATAAGCGGCGTAGTCGGGATCGTAGGGCTGCTGCTTGGGACTACGAAGTGGTGGGGAAATCTCGTGGCGTGTCGAAATCCCGCATGTCCATCGAGATAGAGAGGATTGGGTTTAAGATAAACCACGTACCTTGCACTGCTAAGGATGTTCATATGAGCCGGCACTCCGCCATTGATAGGCTCCGGTCGAAGACTAGGCTGGGATGTCTTCTCCGTCGCTACATCCCCAATACTCGGCTAGAGGGGTGAGAAAGGGAGCTATTATGATCGCTCCTGCTTGGACCGCGAGTGCCGCAATCCTTGACGGCTTTGAGGAAGGCATACCCTGGGTTGCACCTATGCCCCTGGTGCATACGATAAACAATGAAAAGGTCGGCCGAGTTACCTTTCCTTGGCTCTCTTTCCAGTTGTGTATGGTCCGACCAGCAATTTATGACATACGCGGAGTGGAGGGAAAAAGCTGCACCCTTCGATTTGATGGCGGAATGACGGCTCCGGTGATTTCCCTCCACATGGTAGCGGTGGTGAGAGCGACGAGGTTTCTCCAAATACGCGAGCCGGTACTCGGAGTTCTTGTATCCGCTCGTTGGCGAAACCCATAATGACATTAAAGTCATCCGGAGCGGTGGTCCGATAAGCTCCATCCATCCGGTAGGAGACGGCTTGGGTTGGTGGCACCCCAGGAATTGAAGATGGCATTTCCACCATGTTGACGAAGCAAGAAATTCCATCGTGGCGGTGCGATGGATCCGAGTAGGTAGCTCGCGGAGCGAAAGTCCCATCCTATGTTGTGGATGTATCTTCGACATCTTGATCCCAACCGAATGTAGCTAGGATTTCGAAGTCCAATTGCGGTGTGGGGTACCGGGAGAATTGCTTGGATATTTACCGGTCGTAGTTGGTGCGATTACGCTGGTTGAGTGCTGGCTGTAGTAGTTCCTCTAGCGAGGGTTTCTAGAGCGTTTTCTCCTAGATGAAGATTCTCCGTGCTCCATACTCGCTTAAGAGTGTTAGAAATGTGTAGAAAGGGAGAAGAAGCAAGATAGAAAGCACTGGAATGGGATGCGAAGCTCAAATCCGCGCCTAGCACTTATAGAGCGCGCCGAGGCAATTTGGGACGGCCGTCCGGGTTGGGACGGCCGTCTCAATTAAAAAAACGCACGGGGGCCATCGGCGGGGAAGTGGGACGGCCGTCCCACACGGGACGCACGTCCCAACTTGATTTGGGGACTTGGGACGGCCGTCTCGACTTCGGGACGGCCGTCTCGAGCTGCTTGGATGGGATTTTTGATTTTTTGAGTGATTTTTGATGAATTTGAAGATAGGACCCTCTTCATTTATGTTTTAATGCATGTAATGTTTCATGATATGCATCCTATGATCTATTTCGAGTTAATATTTCGAAAGTTTTAAGCGATGTGCTTTAACTTCGGGTGCATTCTTGGTGCTTGTTTCTTTCAGTCACCATGTTTCTTCGATTAACAAGCTTGGTTGTACATAATTTACCGTCTTGGAATTTCCTTTGCCATGGCCGAAGAACGATCTTCGTTTGTAGGGCAAGCTGCCATATCAATGCCTTTCTTCCTTTCCCTAGGGATTTCAACCTTCCTATTGATCACTATGTCACCACATCCCCCTTCATTACTTGAATGCTTTTTAATGAAATGGTCAAGAGAAGAGAAAGAAAAGGATTTATATCAAAGGCTTGTGTTTTAGAGGGATATATTTTTATAATAGAGGTTTTTGTAAGAATGGCTAGCCAAGGTTGGTCGGTGTTTAGGCTAGTTTAGACAAAACGTTTTGTTCTTATAACGTGGCGTCATTGTTTATCGATTTATGGCGCTTTTTTGCGATTGATTAACTTCCCTAGGCCGCCCTTTCGGGTTTTCGGTCTAGGATGTTGTGCTTATGTCCTGTTTTTTGTCTAGGTTTCCTTTTTATATTTATTTTTGAGGAATACCTAGCGGACTTTTGATAACCCTAACTTTTGCCCAGGCTACCCTTTATTATTGTTCGGGTCTCTGTAGGGTTTACCCTAACTTTTGTGCAGCCCCCTTTGTGGGTTTCCAGTAGGAGTATTTTGCCCTTTTATCTTCTTGTCTCGGCCTTTGACCTTGACGGGCTTTTCTTTTTTATTATGCATATATATATTTTTTTGCACAACATTGTCGAAACTTTGATTTTGTCAAGATAGATTTCATTTGTATTTCTAGTTAATCAATCATTTTTTTGCTTTTCTTTACGGCGCTTTAATTATTACGACGCATTTGGAATAAAACGTTTTATCTAAACCGTGTTTATTAAAATGGGGTATAGATACATTTAGTAAGAAAAGAAGCGAGATAGTAAGAATAGCACTCTTTTGTAATTTCGAGGAAATGTGTACCCTAGAGATGCTCGGGGACGGGCAAACCCGAGGAGTGATCTCTAATAGTCACTAGATTTACATCCCTTAGAATCGGAAGAAGGACACCTAATGACTAATGCTACCCTTTGTGCTAATATCCCTCTTTTCGAATATCATCTTCGAGGGTAAGACCTCCCTATTGTTCGTATGGTTTGATCTTTTGTAGGGTCATACCCTAATCCATACTTTAGCGGATTATCTTTGAAATCCGGTGGCTCTCTTATTCCTTGAGAGTTCTTTCCAAGCCCACTGTCTGGGCGATATCCATATCTTTTCATCATATGGGCCACCTTCATGTTACTAGGGAGTCTTTCGATATTAGCAATCTCGAGTGCTTGAAAAGATGTTTCGAGAGCCTCTTCGGCCGCATCCACATATGGTTGGATGAGACGGTTTGCTTGATCGAGAAAGTCTTCTTCGGCTTGAAGCGTGACGAGTTTATCATTTGTCACAAACTTGACTTTCTGGTGGAGCGTTGAAGGTATTGCCTTAGCGCTATGAATCCAAGGTCTACCAAGGAGACAAGCTGTATGCTTGGTGTGATATCCATCACGTGGAAGTCTATGTTGAAGATAGTAGGGCCGATTTGGATTGGTAGATTGATTTCTCCTACTACTTCTCGTCTTGATCCATCAAAGGCTCGAACAATTGTATTACTCGGGCGCATGTGGGTTCCTTGCACTTGTTATCTTGTCGAGTGTACTTTTAGGCATAACATTTAAGGATGATCCATTATCCACTAGAACTTTGGAGATGAGATATTCCTTGCATTTAACGGCAATATGCAAGGGCTTGTTGTGATCAGACCCTTCTAAAGGGAGTTCTTCATTTGTGAAGGTAAGGTGATTATTGGGCTGTGATATTACCAATAATTCCTTCAAACTTGTCTTGGGATATTGTATGTGGAACGAATGATTCATTCAAAACCTTTAACAGTGCGTTTCGATGTGGTTCGAACTCATTATAAGTGATAACAAGGTTATCTTTGCGGGAGTACGATTGAGTTGATCGATGATGGAGTACTCACTTTGTCTTATGTATTGGAGTAACTCATCTGTCTCTTCCTTGGATTCTTTTTCCTCTTCGGCTTTATTTTTCATTTTATCTTTAGGAATATTATCTTGTAATTCCTTGGGGGCGTATATTTTTCCGCTTCTTGTCATGCCCCCAATACTAGGCTATGTTGGAGATATCTTGGTTGATTGGCGATTCTTCGAGTATCTCCGAGGTACGACTTTATTTGATTTATAAGGGAAAGGACGAGGCACGAATAAACGTATAGGTGTTATTGCCTTCTCACTTTTGTCAATTGGAATAACCAACGGTGCTTGTTTATTATCATCTTCGGGTTTATCGATTGTCGTAGAGATTTTGATGACGAAAGGCTTCTTTTCCATTTTTCGATTTGTGGAAAGCACATCGGTTAATCCTTTCTTTTTATTATCTTTATTATTAAAATGAGGAGGGATATATGAATGTATGCAGCTTATGAATGCAATAGACAATTTAAGGAGAGAAAAATAAGTCCTTTTATTAGAAAGTGTAAATCCTTCTATACAATGCTTTGAAGCAAATCGTTGACAAAAGCGAAAAAGCTTGAAGAATCCTATAGGTAAATTAGGCTTTCTTAGTAATTCATCTTCAGTTGTTCTCACATGGTTTCAGAGTATCTTGATTTGCTCATGTACAGCTTGACTCATATTTTCACTATATCGACGAGCCTCCCTCATCTTTTCTTCTAGATGAACGATCAAAGCGTGTTGTTGGTCAAACCTTTCTCTTATTTGGTCATTTTCACGAAGCAATTGACCATACTGAGCTAATCCTTCTTTTTCTTTATCGTGTAGCTCATCCAGGCTTTTTTTGTATTTTTCGGCGGTTTTCAGCCACTTTTGTGCTTCGATTGAGTTCCCGTTAGGTCATCCTGTATCAATTTGATCATTTTCCCTGTTACGCAAGTACCTTCTCAAAACGTGCTATTTCGTCATTCATGTCCTGGAAAAGACTATCTTGCTCAAGCCTCGGAATTTTCATTGTTTGTTTAGCTTCTTTTGGTAGTCGGCATAATCATTCTTGAGAAGCTCTATTTCATGATCCTTCTTTTTACATTGCCTTTTTAGACCAGTCTATTATAATGGCTGATTCTTGCTCTTTTTCTTCAAAAGCCCTTAGCTGAGTTTCCATGACTTCAACTTTTTTGTTTAAGGCATTGACTTGCAATTGTAGCTCTTCGTTGACCAACGCTTTAGTGAATGCATCGGATGGTAGGGGTATCCCTCTATTTTTCCTCCATTCTTCATATTCGTGGGACGTAGACACACTGAACCTTTCCAAGTTCTTTATCCCCCGGGTATACTTGGTCTTTCCCATGCTTTCGGACAGCGAGATACTTCTTCAAAGTTATGGGAATAGTGGCATAGACTCGGACTTCGAGCTCTTCTTGAGTTGGCGCGATCCGAGTTCTCATAAGTTGCCTCATAGCTATTTTAGGAGAATATGTTATACAACCTCTAAGACCTAGAAGTGGTATACTTAGGTAGTCTCCGCATCGTATGAGAATATAACAGGGTCGGAACCAAGGACAAACCCATGATACATGCTCTATGTTCCAGTTTTCTAACTCGAGTTTTCCACTCTAAGGCTTGACGATGTTGAAGAGGGATTTTTGAGAAACTTCTTAAAGGGTCGGGAAATACACCCATGTGGCTTGAGGCGTAAAAGTGAGTAACACCCCATACATATAGTAGTGAAGTACAACATCCGAGTGTTTTTCCCTGTCTACGTCGGCAAAATTCTACGAGAAAGTAGGGTATCGGCAAGGATTGCGGGTATAGGACTCGTGAATATACCTCCCGGGCAAAGAATGCATCCATTGCGGCATGATCCACGATGTTCACATGGAATGGGAATAATATGATTCCGAACATTGCTAATGCTAGAGTCTTGTTGAAGGTAGACCGAGTCCTTCTTTTCGGCTAGAGAGACTAAGTGGTCTTCTATTATAGCCATTTTCCAACCTACGATATTCCCTTTTCCCTCTAGGGTAGATTGATGAGGAGGCGATCGTATGATAGTAGCAACCTTACTCACGGCCATATATTCTCTTGAGCGAGACATAAACCCCAGCTGATTGAGGCCATCTAACCATGAGTTCGTATTCTTCTAAGGTTGGTACCAAGTCAAATTGCGAGAATTCGAGCGGTGTAAATCGAGGACTCCGAAGTGGATTAATGCTCTAACAAATATTGGATCAATGCTGATTTTCGGGAGGTCAAGAATTCTTCCATAAGACTTCTCAAAGTTAGCATAAACCTCCGCGGCATATATGTACACAAATGCCTTAACTTCTCTACACGGCATAGAAGGACCTCCACTTTCTTTAGCTGTCTATTCTTGGATCCCTCCATTGTCTAGCAGAAATGAAAATGCATGATATGAGGATGGGTTTTTGTAAATGTATGTATGCAAGTGTTTGTTTTTCTAAGTATTATCATGTTTTGTTCTTAATATGATGTATGATAATACTGGGTTTTTCTGGAAAAGAAAGCTTACCTATATGAATGTTTATGGATTTTGATGAAGAGAGTCCTATTTTCTTCTCTTTTTATTTTTGATGAAGAAAAGGTGATATGAATTATGAGACTTTTATTAATAATTTTTTTATTTTATAACAAAGGTATTTTTATGATTTTAACTTGTTTTTTCATTTTTTATGATTTTTAGGGTTTTTCACTTTTTTTTGTTTGTTGTATGATTACCCTATGCTAATGCATCAATACAAATGCAGCAAACTTATGCACACACAATTCATACATCCACGAGCGAGCCACGCTTATTTAATTACGAGGTAGGATTTTCCTGAGAAACGTGCTTGGTTTAGGTGGTTCTAACTGTTCTCACCAGGCCAAAGGTCCCCAAGGTGCCCCCATTATAGGGACCTCTCAATCTCTCAATCCTCGGGTCATGCACGGAACTCAGTGGCGACACCCTTAGACCAAAAGAAGAGAGTTATCACCTTGAGTTGGTGGTTTTCCGACAACGGCGGTAGCCCGTGTGCCAACTAACCGATCGTATACGCCACCCACTCCCTATAGATATTCACTCTTGCCCCGGGTATAGAGGGACTCATTGTGTGCAAGGGTTCTTGTGTGCAATTTATATTTCAAACAATTGCGAAATAATCATACAACGATTATTAAAGCCATATAATAAAAACATACGAAGGGTAAAGGCGTAATTTCAAATCTTTACTTAGTTTGAATTTATCCGTCACTAAATGGGATCAACTCTCTAGCTTCCCCGGTGGAGTCGCCATCCGTCGCCGCAGTCCCTTTCAGACGTCCGGAGGACGTCTCGAAAGCGTTTATGCGAGCGGTCGCGAAAAGATGGTTTAGACTCGCGTATTTGTTTTAAAAGGTTTTCGAAAAGAGGTTCTTATGGAGTCGCCACCAATGTTTTAACCTTAAACATTGGAAAAGGAAAAAATGTTGATTTTAAGAAAAACCGCACTTGGCCATTATAACCAGAGTTGGGTAAGGGAGTTAGTTACGTGTGGGGAAGGTGTTAGCACCCCACAACGCCCTTTCGGGTTCCCTATGACAGATTAATTCATTTAAATAAAGACTACGAGAAATTACGCGATTACCCTATTTTATTACATAATATTAAATGGCTATCTACATGATTTTATTCTATGTTATATGCATAAAATGATGAATAAAGCTAAATAAAGCAATAAAAGAGATATTAAAATAGCTATCTACATGATTTTACTCTACATGGCATAAATAGTAAATAAAGCTAAATAAAACAATAAATAAAGCAATAAAAGAGAAGAGAATTGAAAAGAACCTCAGTAGCAAGCTTTGTATTGAGAATCTCCAACTATGAGGATGCGTTTTGGCAACCCTCTCTCTACACGAGACTCTCCTCACCAATACAAGATCGACCCCACTAAAAATTTAAAGAAGAATCGAATGCTGGAATATAATTCCTTAACCGATTGTTACCTATTTAAGGCAATCGGAAAGATCATTCAAGAGAAAGAAAGAAATAGACAAGTGCTCCGAGTTTTAGAAAGTGTTTCGAGCTCTACGGAGTGTCTGTGGTGTGAAAAAGTGGCAAATGAGCCTCCTATTTATAGTTTTTCGCAGTTGGCGCACTTTGGGACGGCCGTGCGGGGTGGGACGGCCGTACGGGCTGGGACAGCCGTCCCAAATGGCAAAATTACACGGTCGGGACCCCACAGGAACCGGGACGGCCGTCCCACATAGCCGGGGCTTGGGACGGCCGTCCCAGCTTCGGGACGCGCGTCCCAGCCAGGCTGGGCAGGTTGGGACGGCCGTCCCAGCCAGGACGGCCGTCTCAGCCTGTTACGGCCAGTTCGCGCGTTTCGGGACTCCGGGAAGCTCTCCTTGCCTATTTTGGACGTCAATTGATGCCGATATGTGTCTATTGAAGCTTTATCTTCATATGGGAAGTCTCCTTGGCTCTTATTTGTAATGCTAGACGAGCTTTATCTTGTTACGGGTGATCTCCTTTATCTTTTTTTGAGAGGCCGGGCAAAATTAGGGGTCTACAATACCCCAAAAATAAAAGGTACAGAGAAAGCAGGGAAAACCCTGCTCAGATACCAGAGGGTAGACAGAACAGAGAAACCGGGAATGAACCCAGAATAAACTGCCCTGAGACCCGAAGGGGGGATGGAAAGGAGGAAAGTAAAGAGACAGGAAAACAAATAAATTAAAACATGTTATAACTCTTTATCTCTTCTGTAAGTCAACGTGGCTACTTAGCTCACGAAGAACCCAAACCGGGCTAGCTAAAATGAAGGCTGTCCGAGATAAAGTCGGTTATAGCAAGAAAAGTGTTCACCATAAGATTATGAGATGAATGAATCGGCATAGCTAGGTTAGACATCTCCTCATAAGCTTAAGCATGAACGAAATTAAATGCAGAAAAGTAAAGATGGGAAAAATAAACACACAAGTCCATGATAAGATTATGAGATGACTGAATCTGGCATAGCCGGTTAGACATCTCCTCATAAGCTTATATGAACACAAATAAAGTTGTACAAAAAATTATTTAAGCCTTTAAATGATTATCGCATCTTTAAATAAATAAAGCTTAAGGCATCCGAGGACGCCCTTATGAGAAAACTACTCCATAAAGGGGAGCAGAGAGCACTTACTTGAGGGGAGAGAAGGAGAAGGAGAGGGGAGATGCTGAATAACTTCTCTTATTGATAGAGACTTATGAAGCATTATATAGAAAATGAGGGAGGATAGAATGTTTCATTCATATGCTTCCTTGCCCAGCATAAGGGACTTATGAAGCATTATATAGAAAATGAAAAATATTAAACTAATGAATAGTAATTTACATGTGGGACCCACTTTATGACTTATGGGTCTCAAAACTTAACAAAGAAGAAACCTACGGAGGAAAATTTCCTCACTAAAAACAAAAATAGTAACATCACTATAAAACGAAAATAGTGATATTAATTCAATTTTTTTTTTTTACATTTTATCAAAAGATCGATTCAATCTTACCGTCATTAACATGCAAGGCTTAATGGGCCTAACAACATGTAACGGAAGAGGAATCGTGACAAGATAGCAAGATATCATTATCTGCCATTAACATTTGTCGTCTTTTGATACAGTCGTTATGACGTAAGGGCTTACGTCATGAGAAGCTCCTCGAAACCTTCAAGGGCAAAATAGTCTTTGTAGGGCTAATGACATGAGAGATTACGCCATTAGGAGTTCCTCGAAATCTTCAAGGATAAAGTCGTCTTTATCGGAAAGACCTATTGGAGAGGCGGGAGTTGTACAGTTCCGCCATTTGAAATCTTAAGAATGTCTTCGGAACCGACACGTGAAGACATGTCTTCAAGTCCTTCTTCAACCATCTGGTCAATGAAGTTTAGTTCCTCATCATCGAGGGAAATGAAGCTCCGGGGGTTCCTTGTCCATGGATTCCGGTTTCTTCATAAATTTCTTTGAGAATCCTTTCTCTTTTAAAGTGTTCTACCAGAATAGGACTGGCTTCAATTGGGAAAGGATGAAACTTGTTTCCCATAAGTTGTTTCCAATAGAGCTTGGTATTAGCAGTTTCTTTGAGAAGAATAAAATCTGAAATATCTTTTTTAGAGAAATTCCAATTAGATCCTTCTACATAAGCTTTCCAAAGCCGATATTGGTAAAACTTATCTTTGTTTAGAGTAAGTCCTTGAAAAGGATCTTGCTCTATTGAGGTACGCATCTCAGGATTGACCTCTGTATATAACTTAACAACATGTTTTGCCATGCTGTCAAGAGAATTTGGACTTCTTGGGGAAGAAGTAATTTTTAAGAGCACACTCATCATATGCTCGGCTTGTATCTCATTTACCACAGAGTTTATTTCTGGGGTCAATGAATGAAATCTTTCTGTAGGAGGGATGGTAATATCTTGGAGACATCCGGCTTCTAACAGAAGTTGAGGGCTTATCAGAAGCTCTCGGTATAATTGGTTTTTGAAGGTGGACAAATCAATTTGTGCCCTTCGGATGACAAACTTTAACTGGCAAGTACAATTTGTGGATATTGTTTTATACTTCATACAAAGACCTCTCTGAGGCCAAACAAGACCAGTTTTGGTCTAATTACAAAGGTTTTTATTCCAAGAAAGAAGCCCAGATGGCTTTGAAATTGGAAACAATAAATGAAGAAAAAATAAAAACGGCCCTTTTGCTTGAACCAAAGGCCCAAACACAAACCTATGCAGGAGCCTGTTGTCTTCCTACCCAGGTTAACCCAAACATCTTTTTAGCCAAGTTTGGGGTAATATAAGAATTTCTGTTTGAAGTTCACTCTGAAGCCCAAAATCCCCATGGGCTTACTGTCAAAACACAGACCTACTTTAACACTAGGAACCCTTGTTTAGGATCCTCATAATACTGTAAAATAGTATCTACAAAGTGTACATGCCAGTTAAAGTTTGTCATCCGAAGGGCTCAAATTGATTTGTCTACCTTCAAAAACAACTATACCGAGAGCTTCTGATAAGCATTCAACTTCTGTTAGAAGCCGGATGTCTCCAAGATATTACCATCCCTCCTACAGAAAGATTTCATTCATTGACCCCAGAAATAAACTCTGTGGTAAATGAGATACAAGCCGAGCATATGATGAGTGTGCTCTTAAAAATTACTTCTTCCCCAAGAAGTCCAAATTCTCTTGACAGCATGGCAAAACATGTTGTTAAGTTATATACAGAGGTCAATCCTGAGATGCGTACCTCAATAGAGCAAGATCCTTTTCAAGGACTTACTCTAAACAAAGATAAGCTTTACCAATATCAGCTTTGGAAAGCTTATGTAGAAGGATCTAACTGGAATTTCTCTAAAAAGGATATTTCAGATTTTATTCTTCTCAAAGAAACTGTTGATTCCAAGCTCTATTGAAAATAGCTTATGGGAAACAAGTTTCATCCTTTCCCAATTGAAGCCAGTCCTATTCTGGTAGAACACTTTAAAAGAGAAAGGATTCTTAAAGAAATTTATGAAGAAACCGGAATCCATGGACAAGGAACCCCCAGAGCTTCATTTCCCTCTGATGATGAGGAACTAAACTTCATTGACCAGATGGTTGAAGAAGGACTTGAAGACATGTCTTCTGTGTCAGTTTCCAGAAGACATTCTTAAGATTTCAAATGGCGGAACTGTACAACTCCCGCCTCTCCAATAGGTCTTTCTGATAAAGACGACTTTATCCTTGAAGATTTCGAGGAACTCCTAATGGCGTAATCTCTCACGTCATTAGTGCTACAAAGACTATTTTGCCCTTGAAGGTTTCGAGGAGCTTCTCATGACGTAAGCCCTTACGTCATAACGACTGTATCAAAAGACGACAAAGGTTAATGGCAGATAATAATATCTTGCTACCTTGTCACGATTCCTCTTCCGTTTTGTTAGGCCCATTAAGCCTTGCATGTTAATGATGGTAAGATTGAATCAGTCTTTTGATAAAATGTAAAAAAAAAAAAAAATTTGAATTAATATCACTATTTTCGTTTTATAGTGATGTTACTATTTTTGTTTTTAGTGAGGAAATTTTCCTCCGTAGGTTTCTTCTTTGTTAAGTTTTGAGACCCATAAGTCATAAAGTGGGTCCCACATGTAAATATTTAGTACAGATTGCGACAGTCTTTGCAAAAATATTTAGTACCTTTGTGGGTTGAGGAATACTTTGCATATTGCGGCAGTCTTTGCAAAGAAAAATATTTTCGTTTTTTTTACAAATTCTCTTTCTTGTCTGTTTGTGTGTTTTTCTTTTTATCACTTTATTATAAAAAAAAACATAAAAACCAAAAATTGTATAAAATCAACAAAAAGATTTTCATTTAAGCCTTATGATTACCTATATTCTTTTATAAATATTGCTTTACAGTGTATTCCTTGGATTCCCTTATCCCTCTCCACTTATCTGCTGCCTTACTTTCTTGATCTCTGATTTTCTGCCTTTTTTTTTAATTTTTTGTTTTAAAAAATTTTAATGGAAGGTTCGAGGCTTTCACCACACAGCCTTTGGTAGGCACTACACAGTCTGTTTCAGGTAAAAACTACAAAACAGCTTTGATAGCTGTTGAACAAAACATTTTAGATAAAGATTACAAGACAGCTCTGATAGCTGTTGAACAAATTATAAATTTCCCTCTAGCGGGATACAAAAAGTCTATACTAGACAGTATAGATACATTTCTAGAAGAGATTTCTAGAAAACTAAAAAGTTTGATAAAACTATGTGGCAGTATAGAGTATATGGGATACTTTAAGTCACGTAGAAAAAATCCTTGGGGTTATTTAGCTAACCCAGTTGCGGATAGAGACTACCAACAAGCTTTAGATACCTTGGTAATAGATCACAGAGAACTACAGGATTGGTTCTCAAAAACTTTATCAAACCTAGACCTAGAACAAGATAGGTCAGAGGATAATAGGTATAGTATTTTTACTATCCCTAAAAATGAAGACAGTCCTATGATAGGATGTGAAAAAGAAACAATAGATAATGTATCTTTTGATGACATTATAAATGGATTTTTAGATGAATTTTATCCAGATGAAGATGATATATTGGATAATTTATCTGAAACCTCAGAACCCTTAGAAACCCTAGGGTCTGAAAACATGAGTGTAGAATCAGATGATTCTCAATCTCATAATTACCATTTAGAATCTGATGACGATTCTATAAAATCACTACAAAATATTGATTATGATAACAATCAAAACCTTGCACTAGACAATATGCCTTGTACAGAGCTGAGTCTACAAAACCCTAAACTTCTTCTGAACTTAGGATAAACATTAGACTATTTGGGTAATGGTTTAATGAACACAACAGAGAAAAATACATGTTGTCATGACATTCAATTTTTCTCAGGACCAGGATCTATTCCTTGTCTACACTGTGAAAGATATTTTCACATTTCTCAAAGGGCTCATTGTCCCCTTTGTTACAAAAATTTCTGTATAGACTGTTTAAAGACTAAACAGGGAATACAGGATATACCTACTTTCTTAGGAAAAGAAGAAAGTACAAAAGACAAAAATTTAATCGACACTAGGACTTCAGTCTTAGAAACCCGATTAAACCTAATTGAAGAAAAGGTTCTTCACTTAGAAAAAATTGTTAAAGGAAAAGATACTAAAAAGGATTTAGTATCTACTTTTACACAAAACAACATGATGGGAACTACAGAACGTATCCCATTAGTTTGTAATACAAAACAACTAATAACTGTTAAGGTATTAGTTAAATTAAACTTTCCTCAGAAAGACAAATATCCTGCCAAAGAGGCTATAGTTCAAGCTCTCTTAGATACGGGATGTTCGAAACAGATTGTATGCGGAACAAAAGTACCCACATACATGATTACCAAAAGTAAACATGTACAAAAACCGAACGATGTCCGGTCAAATAATGATAAATGATAAAGAGATAAGGAATATCTCTCTTCAATTTAGCACAAATTGTGACCTGTTTGGTCAGAAAATACACATCAAAACTATGAGAGTGGAAAATTTAGTTCCCTCCAAACAAAATATGATTATTGGTTTAGATTTTATCCTAGGCCATGATCGAACTATCACTATAAACAAAGATTATGTTATAATTAGTGATAGAACACAAATGTCTCCCATAATTAGCGGTGACAACCCGAAATACATAGAACAACCTATGGATGGATGTTCTTGTAATAATCCTAAATCTTCTGACATATGTGATTGTCTGGGACAAGATTTAGAAAACTTAGATTATTACTACACAAATGATATCATGGAATCGTTTTCTTCCATAAAGATATCAAAAACAATCACGTTTGACAACATCCAACAGATACTGGATAGGTTAAACAAAACAAGCATAATAGGAGAAGACCCTACGAAGTTTTGGGATTGTGACCCTGTTATGTGTAAATTTAATATAATCAATCCTGATTTGATTATAAAAACAAAAGACATACAGTTTAATAACTGGGAACAAGAAGAATGTCGATTGCATATCGACAATCTTTTGAAGCTGAAAGTAATAACTCCTAGTGAAAGTCCTCACAGGAGTCCTGCTTTCATTGTTAACAAAGCTTCAGAACAAAAAAGGGGTAAATCAAGGATGGTTTACAATTACAAAAGACTTAATGATAACACAGTTGAAGATGGGTATACTATTCCATCTAAAGATATTTTTATAAACCGCATACAAAATGCAAGATGGTTTTCAAAATTTGACTTAAAGAGTGGGTTCCACCAGGTCAAAATGGATCCTGACTCTATAAAATGGACAGCTTTTTCCTGTTTAGAAGGATTATACGAATGGCATGTTATGCCTTTCGGCCTTAAAAATGCACCCGCCATTTTTCAAAGAAAAATGGACAATATTTTTAAGGACTTTAAATCCTTTACTTGCGTCTATATAGACGACATACTTGTTTTTTCCAAAACTAAAGAAGAACATTTTCTTCATCTAAAACAAGTATTATATAAATTAGAATACTATGGGTTAATAGTGTCTAAAAACAAAATGGAAATCTGTAAAAGATTTATAGTATTCCTAGGAACAGAAATAGGGAACGGAACCATAAAACTCCAACCCCATATTTCTAAAAAGATCCAAGATTTTCCTGATAAAATGGAGGATATTAAAACATTAAGATCCTTTTTAGGACTCTTAAATTATGCCCGAAGTTTTATTCCAAATTTGGGTAAATACACATCTCCTTTATACAACAAGACTTCCATTAAAGGAGAAAGAAAATTTAATTCTAAAGACATAAGATTGGTTCAGAATCTTAAACAAATGGTAAATAAATTACCAATTTTACAATTACCATTAGACTCTGATTATTTGATAATCGAGTGTGATGGAAGCGAATTAGGATGGAGAGTCATCCTAAAGCGCAAGAAAAACAAATACTCTTCTAAGATAGAAGAACAAATTTGTAGGTATGCCTCCGGCAAATATACTGCTAAACCACAGGTGTACCAAACCAGCACTGACTATGAAGTCAATGCTATTATACATGCATTAGATGCTTTTAAACTATTTCTGATAGATAAACCAAAAATAACCATTAGAACCGATTGTGAAGCAATTGTTTCTTATGGTAAAAACCAGATTCATAAAGATAAAAAGCCTCACAGAAGGTGGCTTTTATTCAAGGATTATATGAATTCTGGAAAAATCATAAACTTTGAACATATTAAAGGTTCTGATAATATTTTCGCCGACATCCTTTCCAGGTATGTCACTACAAAGGACTCTGATAAGTCCTCTAAAGACCAAGATTATGGATAATAATTTGGTAATACAAAATGACCCTGAAATTCCCCCGGGATTTGGGTTTTTACACAGACCATTAAGATTTGGTGAGACTGGTCCTCACCCTGTCATAATGATCACAAAACACATAAAAGGGCTAAAAAGAAGATGAGCCAAAATACATCTAATCAAAGATGAACTAAACCCTCTTAATTTTTCTTATGAGGTTGCCTTTTGTAAGGCTCACATAAAAACTCTAGAACAAGGACTAGAGAAAATAAAGCATTTTGTTGCTTGATATAACCAATTTTCTGATTGTTTTTCAGGAACAAAAGACCATTGATGGCCTCTACAAGTTTATATAACTTGTTTACTAATGTTTCTTTTTCAGGAACGATAAATCCAATGATGGATTCTACACACAAAGGGAAAGGGCCTTTAGGTCCGAAACCCACAAAATCCCCATTTATGGTGGAAAAATACATGAAGTATGGGAAACAAGAGTTACCCATACTTACAAATTCCTACCAGTTTCCTGGTAGGGAATCTACAAATGTCAAATTAAATGTTTTAATTGACAACATGTGGAATATTCCAAAATACACAGCTCAGAATGAGCAACAAGTCGCTAAAATGAAACAAAGCATTATTAGCGCATTATACAGTTTCTGCAATGCAGATAACAAGGAAGTTAGGTTGACTTCCGCAACTTCTCCTTCTGGTAAGGGGTTTACACATTATGCCCTAGTTACGGGGCCAAACAAAGGAGTTTATACTTCATACAAAGACCTCTCTGAGGCCAAACAAGACCAGTTTTGGTCTAATTACAAAGGTTTTTATTCCAAGGAAGAAGCCCAGATGGCTTTGAAATTGGAAACAATAAATGAAGAAAAAATAAAAACGGCCCTTTTGCTTGAACCAAAGGCCCAAACACAAACCTATGCAGGAGCCTGTTGTCTTCCTACCCAGGTTAACCCAAACATCTTTTTAGCCAAGTTTGGGGTCATACAAGAATTTCTGTTTGAAGTTCACTCTGAAGCCCAAAATCCCCATGGGCTTAATGTCAAAACATAGACTTACTTTAACACCAGGAAACCTTGTTTAGGATCCTCAGAATACTGTAAAATAGTATCCACAAATTGTACTTGCCAGTTAAAGTTTGTCATCCGAAGGGCACAAATTGATTTGTCCACCTTCAAAAACCAACTATACCGAGAGCTTCTGATAAGCCCTCAACTTCTGTTAGAAGCCGGATGTCTCCAAGATATTACCATCCCTCCTATAGAAAGATTTCATTCATTGACCCCAGAAATAAACTCTGTGGTAAATGAGATACAAGCCGAGCATATGATGAGTGTGCTCTTAAAAATTACTTCTTCCCCAAGAAGTCCAAATTCTCTTGAAAGCATGACAAAACATGTTGTTAAGTTATATACAGAGGTCAATCCTGAGATGCGTACCTCAATAGAGCAAGATCCTTTTCAAGGACTTACTCTAAACAAAGATAAGTTTTACCAATATCAGCTTTGGAAAGCTTATGTAGAAGGATCTAACTAGAATTTCTCTAAAAAGGATATTTCAGATTTTATTCTTCTCAAAGAAACTGCTGATACCAAGCTCTATTGGAAACAGCTTATGGGAAACAAGTTTCATCCTTTCCCAATTGAAGCCAGTCCTATTATGGTAGAACACTTTAAAAGAGAAAGGATTCTCAAAGAAATTTATGAAGAAACCGGAATCCATGGACAAGGAACCCCCGGATCTTCATTTCCCTCTGATGATGAGGAACTAAACTTCATTGACCAGATGGTTGAAGAAGGACTTGAAGACATGTCTTCTGTGTCAGTTTCCAGAAGACATTCTTAAAATTTCAAATGGCGGAACTGTACAACTCCCGCCTCTCCAATAGGTCTTTCTGATAAAGACGACTTTACCCTTGAAGATTTCGAGGAACTCCTAGTGGCATAATCTCTCACGTCATTAGCCCTACAAAGACTATTTTGCCCTTGAAGGTTTCGAGGAGCTTCTCATGACGTAAGTCCTTACGTCATAAATAGTTGTATCAAAAGACGACAAAGGTTAATGGCAGATAATGATATCTTGCTACCTTGTCACGATTCCTCTTTCGTTACATGTTGTTAGGCCCATTAAGCCTTGCATGTTAATGACGGTAAGATTGAATCAGTCTTTTGATAAATGTAAAAAAAAAAAATTGAATTAATATCACTATTTTTGTCTTATAGTGATGTTACTATTTTTGTTTTTAGTGAGGAAATTTTCCTCCGTAGGTTTTCTTCTTTGTTAAGTTTTCAGACCCATAAGTCATAAAGTGGGTCCCACATGTAAATTACTATTCATTAGTTTAATATTTTTCATTTTCTATATAATGCTTCATAAGTCCCTTATGCTGGGCAAGGAAGCATACGAAGGAAACATTCTCTCCTCCTTCTCTCTACCTCCCTCTTATGTAAATTTCTTACTATCAATAAGAGAAGTTATTCAGCATCTCCCCTCTCCTTCTCCTTCTCTCCCCTCAAGTAAGTGCTCTCTACTCCCCTTTATGGAGTAGTTTTCTTATAAGGGCGTCCTCGGATGCCTTAAGCTTTATTTATTAAAAGATGCGATAATCATTTAAAGGCTTAAATAATTTTTTGTACAACTTTATTTGTGTTCATATAAGCTTATGAGGAGATGTTTAACCGGCTATGCCAGATTCAGTCATCTCATAATCTTATCATGGACTTGTGTGTTTATTTTTCCCGTCTTTACTTTTCTGCATTTAATTTCGTTCATGCTTAAGCTTATGAGGAGATGTCTAACCGGCTATGCCAGATTCATTCATCTCATAATCTTATGGTGAACACTTTTCTTGCTATAACCGACTTTATCTCGGACAGTCTTCATTTTAGCTAGCCCGGTTTCGGGTTCTCTGTGAGCTAAGTAGCCACGTTGACCTACAGAAGAGATAAAGAGTTATAACATGTTTTAATTTATTTGTTTTCCTGTCTCTTTACTTTCCTTCTTTCCATCCCCCCTTCGGGTCTCAGGGCAGTTTATTCTGGGTTTATTCCTGGTTTTCTCTGTTCTGTCTACCCTCTGGTATCTGAGCAGGGTTTTCCCTGCTTTCTCTGTACCTTTTATTTTTAGGGTATCATTCAGTTATCTGGCGGTTCCAACCCCTTATTTCCTGTTTTGAGTTTCCACCCCCCCTCTCTTGGTATCAGAGCAAGGACTTTCCTTGGTTACCTGAATATGATTCTTTGCAATTGAACTGGTTTGTGTTCTCAAGGATACCCAGCCAGTATCTGAGTATTTTTGCAATTGAACTGGTTTGTATTCGCTAGGATACCCAATCAGTAGTAGGGCAGGTTAAGGCCAGGGAGTGCCACGAGACCCTAAGTCCCGCGTAGCTACCTTTGTGGGTTGAGGAATACGTGCAGATTGCGACAATCTTTGCAAAAATATTTAGTACCTTTGTGGGTTGAGGAATACTTTGCATATTGCGGCAATCTTTGCAAAGAAAAATATTTTCATTTTTTTTACAAATTCTCTTTCTTGTCTGTTTATGTGTTTTTCTTTTATTCACTTTATAAAAAAAAAACATAAAAACCAAAAATTGTATAAAATCAACAAAAAGATTTTCATTTAAGCCTTATGATTATCTATATTCTTTTATAAATATTGCTTTACAGTGTATTCCTTGGATTCCTTTATCCCTCTCCACTTATCTGCTGCCTTACTTTCTTGATCTCTGATTTTCCGCCTTTTTTTTATTTTTTTGTTTTAAAAAATTTTAATGGAAGGTTCGAGGCCTTTCACCACACAGCCTTTGGTAGGCACTACACAGCCTGTTTCAAGCAAAAACTACAAAACAACTTTGATAGCTGTTGAACAAAATATCTTAGATAAAGATTACAAGACAGCTCTGATACCTGTTGAACAAATTATCAATTTCCCTTTAGCGGGATACAAAAAGTCTATACTAGACAGTATAGATACATTTCTAGAAGAGATTTCTAGAAAACTAAAAAGTTTGATAAAACTATGTGGCAGTATAGAGTATATGGGATACTTTAAGTCACATAGAAAAAATCCTTGGGGTTATTTAGCTAACCCAGTTGCAGATAGAGACTACCAACAAGCTTTAGATACCTTGGTAGTAGATCACAGAGAACTACAGGATTGGTTCTCAAAAACTTTATCAAACCTAGACCTAGAACAAGATAGGTCAGAGCATAATAGGTATAGTATTTTTACTATCCCTAAAAACGAAGACATTCCTATGATAGGATGTGAAAAAGAAACAATAGATAATGTATCTTTTGATGACATTATAAATGGATTTTTAGATGAATTTTATCCAGATGAAGATGATATATTGGATAATTTATCTGAAACCTCAGAACCCTTAGAAACCCTAGGGTCTGAAAACATGAGTGTAGAATCAGATGATTCTCAATCTCATAATTACCATTTAGAATCTGATGACGATTCTATAAAATCACTACAAAATATTGATTATGATAACAATCAAAACCTTGCACTAGACAATATGCCTTGTACAGAGCTGAGTCTACAAAACCCTAAACTTCTTCTGAACTTAGGAGAAACATTAGACTATTTGGGTAATGGTTTAATGAACACAACAGAGAAAAATACATGTTGTCATGACATTCAATTTTTCTCAGGACCAGGATCTATTCCTTGTCTACACTGTGAAAGATATTTTCACATTTCTCAAAGGGCTCATTGTCCCCTTTGTTACAAAAATTTCTGTATAGACTGTTTAAAGACTAAACAGGGAATACAGGATATACCTACTTTCTTAGGAAAAGAAGAAAGTACAAAAGACAAAAATTTAATCGACACTAGGACTTCAGTCTTAGAAACCCGATTAAACCTAATTGAAGAAAAGGTTCTTCACTTAGAAAAAATTGTTAAGGGAAAAGATACTAAAAAGGATTTAGTATCTACTTTTACACAAAACAACATGATGGGAACTACAGAACGTATCCCATTAGTTTGTAATACAAAACAACTAATAACTGTTAAGGTATTAGTTAAATTAAACTTTCCTCAGAAAGACAAATATCCTGCCAAAGAGGCTATAGTTCAAGCTCTCTTAGATACAGGATGTTCTGAAACAGTTGTATGCAGAACAAAAGTACCCACATACATGATTACCAAAAGTAAACATGTACAAAAAACCAGAACGATGTCTGGTCAAATAATGATAAATGATAAAGAGATAAGGAATATCTCTCTTCAATTTAGCACAAATTGTGACCTGTTTGGTCAGAAAATACACATCAAAACTATGAGAGTGGAAAATTTAGTTCCCTCCAAACAAAATATGATTATTGGTTTAGATTTTATCCTAGGCCAAGATCGAACTATCACTATAAACAAAGATTATGTTATAATTAGTGATAGAACACAAATGTCTCCCATAATTAGCGGTGACAACCCGAAATACATAGAACAACCTATGGATGGATGTTCTTGTAATAATCCTAAATCTTCTGACATATGTGATTGTTTGGGACAAGATTTAGAAAACTTAGATTATTACTACACAAATGATATCATGGAATCGTTTTCTTCCATAAAGATATCAAAAGCAATCACGTTTGACAACATCCAACAGATACTGGATAGGTTAAACAAAACAAGCATAATAGGAGAAGACCCTACGAAGTTTTGGGATCGTGACCCTGTTATGTGTAAACTTAATATAATCAATCCTGATTTGATTATAAAAACAAAAGACATACAGTTTAATAACTGGGAACAAGAAGAATGTCGATTGCATATCGACAATCTTTTGAAGCTGAAAGTAATAACTCCTAGTGAAAGTCCTCACAGGAGTCCTGCTTTTATTGTTAACAAAGCTTCAGAACAAAAAAGGGGCAAATCAAGGATGGTTTACAATTACAAAAGACTTAATGATAACACAGTTGAAGATGGATATACTATTCCATCTAAAGATATTTTGATAAACCGCAAACAAAATGCAAGATGGTTTTCAAAATTTGACTTAAAGAGTGGGTTCCACCAGGTCAAAATGGATCCTGACTCTATAAAATGGACAGCTTTTTCATGTTCAGAAGGATTATACGAATGGCATGTTATGCCTTTCGGCCTTAAAAATGCACCCGCCATTTTTCAAAGAAAAATGGACAATATTTTTAAGGACTTTAAATCCTTTACTTGTGTCTATATAGACGACATACTTGTTTTTTCCAAAACTAAAGAAGAACATTTTCTTCATCTAAAACAAGTATTATATAAATTAGAACACTATGGGTTAATAGTGTCTAAAAACAAAATGGAAATCTGTAAAAGATTTATAGAATTCCTAGGAACAGAAATAGGGAACGGAACCATAAAACTCCAACCCCATATTTCTAAAAAGATCCAAGATTTTCCTGATAAAATGGAGGATATTAAAACATTAAGATCCTTTTTAGGACTCTTAAATTATGCCCGAAGTTTTATTCCAAATTTGGGTAAATACACATCTCCTTTATACAACAAGACTTCCATTAAAGGAGAAAGAAAATTTAATTTTGAAGACATAAGATTGGTTCAGAATATAAAACAAATGGTAAATCAATTACCAATTTTACATCTTGTTTCCCATACTTCATAATAGGGAGTGAAAACATTTATCATTTACAATAATACAATCTTATAATATATATATATATATATATATATATATATATATGTTTCAACTTCCTCAACACATTCTATTTTATGAAGATTTAAATTAAATTTGTAAGTGACTAGTCATGATAAATAAGCCCAATTTTAATCACTCAGTCGGTGATATTTATTCGTTTAAATCCCCAAGGTCCAACCTCCATCTACAATATCATCAAATATGCACAAATAGATATTAAAATAATTAAATAATATAACTATAAATTAATAAATAGGCTCGCTGCATTACTAGAGATAAAATAGAGTAGACAAACAGGACCAGTACATAACTGGAGATAATTAAAATAGGATCGGTGCAAGACTGGAGATAAAATAAAATAAACAAACAAGATCAGTACATAACTGGAGATAATTAAAATAGGACCAGTGCAAGACTGGAGATGAAATAAACAAGCATAAGACATGACCATTACGTAGTTAGAGATAAATAAACAAGTAACTAAATAAATAGAATGAGATTAGGGACACCTCACTCCACAACTATAATCAAAATGACATAGATTTAATGATAATATTCTCCTCCCTTACCTTAAAAACTGCAGATGATGTAACTATAATAAAAATGACATAGATTTAATGATAATATTCTTCTCCCCTACCTTAAGAACCACAGATGATATACCAAAATTTTGCAGAGACGATTTTATATTTCTCTTTCTTTTCTCTCTTATCTTTCTCCCTTTCTCTTTTATTTTCTCTCTCTCTCTTTCTCTTCCTCCCTCTCTCTTTCTTTCTCTTTCTCCCTTATTTTCCTAAGGATCTTCCCCCTTGTCCCTTTTTATAGCAATTTTTTTATTTAATTAAGTAATCATAAATACAATAATTATGATTTTGATAAGGTTTATCCTGTAGGATAAGATAATTTTATCTTTTTTGTATATATATATATATATATATATATATTAAGAAAATTAATAATTAATATTTTTAAATATATATATATATATATTATAATTTTTTTAATATATTTAAATTATCCAAATAGTATAATTTAATATATTATACATGGAAAATGATAAATTTTTGAGATGTTACCCTCGTAACTATTATTCATCATTCCAATGTAATAAGATTTAATAACAAATAGTTTGCCCAATTCTACAGAAGTCACACTCATCAAGGATTTACTGCCAAGGAAAAAAAAGAAAAAAAAAGATAACAAAAATTTGTATTCTTTAAAAAAAATGACATAAAAAATGTTATTTAAAAATAATAAATAATAAAATTTAAATTTAATATTTATTTAATTGTAAAATTATCTATATAATTATTAATTGTTTTTTATTATAGACATATTTTTAAAAATTAATACCTTTAAATTAATATCTATTTATTTAATAATATATAATTTCATATAACTGTAAAATATTTTTATTATCAATTATTTTTCTAATATTTTTTAAAAACTAATAAAATAACGTCATGTTAAAAAGATATTAAATTATTAGTTTAATTTTATATGACATTTTATTAAAATGGTAATTATATATATATATATATATATATATATATATATATATATGAGTAGAAAATAAATTTGCATGAAATGTGAACATTTCATTGTCTTTTTTTACTACTGAATAAAAATTATTTATTTTTCTTACATTTTCTTATATTAATCATTTTTCACCTTCCATTTTTCTTATAAAAAAACGAAACATAAATTATTATACTTATTGATATATCCAAATTAATCTTATTTTTTGGTGACATATAAATATTATTGTGAATAAAAATAGAAAGGAATCAAACTATTTAACTTTACTTATTAATTAATTATTTAAATTTATTTATTCAGTTAAAAAATTAAATTTCAAATTAAATTATTAATTATTTAAATGAGTTTAGTCTAAATTTAAGGAAAAGACAATTGCTTTTTATTTTTTTCTCGGTAATATTTTAATGAAAAAAATCATCAAAATAATTTATAAGTTTAATTGATTATTGATTAGATAATAATAATTTCTCAATTATTTTTGTTCAACATATATTTAGAATATATTAATTATTTACTTATTTATTTATAATCAATCTTACATCTTAACTATTTATTTTTTTGTTAGTACTATTCCTAAAGCGTGAATGCAGGGAGTAGTGTGTGGGGTGTGATAAGAAGGTGGGACCACCGCCCAAAACACGCGAACCAATTTGACTCTCAAGAAAAAGTCAAACCTACACACCATTTTTATTTTCTCAATCTACTTACTGTGTTTAATTTTGACAACAATAAATGTAACTTTATTTTATCATTTAAATCAACTCTTTACATTGACTTATATTTAATGTAAAACATATCAAATTTTTAATTTCTTTAATTTTTTTCTAAATCAATCAAATATGTTTTAATTGTAATTAACAAGTATCATATTATATTTAATATTGAGTGATAATTTTTAATGTATTCATTAAAAACTACAAAGTGAAAACTATCATTTAATGACATTATTTTTGTTTGATAGAAACTATATTCTAAAATATAACAAATTAAAAGCTTAAGAAATATTATTATATTTTTAATAATTTTAATTTATTTTAAATGTTGGTATTAAGTCATTGGTATATATTTAAAATATTAAATAATTATATTTTTATTAGATAGTTTCTATTTCACTTTTAATTAATATTTCATGAATAATCATTAATATTTATTTCAAACGGATAATATTTATTTATATTAAATGATTTAAAACGTCTTTCTTAATGGATATTTTTCAGTTCAAACACTATTTAGGTCCTAAACCCACAAAATCCCCATTTATGGTAGAAAAATACATGAAGTATGGGAAACAAGAGTTACCCATACTTACAAATTCCTACCAGTTTCCTGGTAGGGAATCTACAAATGTCAAATTAAATGTTTTAATTGACAACATTTGGAATATTTCAAAATACACAAATTCGGAATGAGCAACAAGTCGCTAAAATGAAACAAAACATTATTAGCGCACTATACAGCTTTCGCAATGCGGATAACAAGGAAGTTAGGTTGACTTCCGCAACTTCTCCTTCTGGTAAGGGGTTTACACATTATGCCCTAGTTACGGGGCCAAACAAAGGAGTTTATACTTCATACAAAGACCTCTCGAGGCCAAACAAGACCAGTTTTGGTCTAATTACAAAGGTTTTTATTCCAAGGAAGAAGCCCGGATGGCTTTGAAATTGGAAACAATAAATGAAGAAAAAATAAAAACGGCCCTTTTGCTTGAACCAAAGGCCCAAACACAAACCTATGCAGGAGCCTGTTGTCTTCCTACCCAGGTTAACCCAAACATCTTTTTAGCCAAGTTTGGGGTAATATAAGAATTTCTGTTTGAAGTTCACTCTGAAGCCCAAAATCCCCATGGGCTTACTGTCAAAACACAGACCTACTTTAACACTAGGAACCCTTGTTTAGGATCCTCATAATACTGTAAAACAGTATCTACAAATTGTACATGCCAGTTAAAGTTTGTCATCCGAAGGGCTCAAATTGATTTGTCTACCTTCAAAAACCAACTATACCGAGAGCTTCTGATAAGCCCTCAACTTCTGTTAGAAGCCGGATGTCTCCAAGATATTACCATCCCTCCTACGGAAAGATTTCATTCATTGACCCCAGAAATAAACTCTGTGGTAAATGAGATACAAGCCGAGCATATGATGAGTGTGCTCTTAAAAATTACTTCTTCCCCAAGAAGTCCAAATTCTCTTGACAGCATGGCAAAACATGTTGTTAAGTTATATACAGAGGTCAATCCTGAGATGCGTACCTCAATAGAGCAAGATCCTTTTCAAGGACTTACTCTAAACAAAGATAAGCTTTACCAATATCAGCTTTGGAAAGCTTATGTAGAAGGATCTAACTGGAATTTCTCTAAAAAGGATATTTCAGATTTTATTCTTCTCAAAGAAACTGCTGATACCAAGCTCTATTGGAAACAGCTTATGGGAAACAAGTTTCATCCTTTCCCAATTGAAGTCAGTCCTATTCTGGTAGAACACTTTAAAAGAGAAAGGATTCTCAAAGAAATTTATGAAGAAACCGGAATCCATGGACAAGGAACCCCCGGAGCTTCATTTCCCTCTGATGATGAGGAACTAAACTTCATTGACCAGATGGTTCAAGAAGGACTTGAAGACATGTCTTTTGTGTCAGTTTCCAGAAGACATTCTTAAGATTTCAAATGGCGGAATTGTACAACTCCCGCCTCTCCAATAGGTCTTTCTGATAAAGACGACTTTATCCTTGAAGATTTCGAGGAACTCCTAAAGGTGTAATCTCTTACGTCATTAGCCCTACAAAGACTATTTTGCCCTTGAAGGTTTCGAGGAGCTTCTCATGACGTAAGCCCTTACGTCATAACGACTGTATTAAAAGACGACAAAGGTTAATGGCAGATAATGATATCTTGCTACCTTGTCACGATTCCTCTTCTGTTACATGTTGTTAGGCCCATTAAGCCTTGCATGTTAATGACGGTAAGATTGAATCGAGTCTTTTGATAAAATGTAAAAAAAAAAAAAAAAAAAAAAAAATTTAAATAATATCACTATTTTCATTTTATAGTGATGCTATTATTTTTGTTTTTAGTGAGGAAATTTTCCTCCGTAGGTTTCTTCTTTGTTAAGTTTTGAGACCCATAAGTCATAAAGTGGGTCCCACATGTAAATTACTATTCATTAGTTTAATATTTTTCATTTTCTATATAATGCTTCATAAGTCCCTTATGCTGGGCAAGGAAGCATACGAAAAAAACATTCTCTCCTCCTTCTCTCTACCTCCCTCTTATGTAAATTTCTTACTATCAATAAGAGAAGTTATTCAGCATCTCCCCTCTCCTTCTCCTTCTCTCCCCTCAAGTAAGTGCTCTCTGCTCCCCTTTATGGAGTAGTTTACTCATAAGGGCGTCCTCGGATGCCTTAAGCTCTATTTATTTAAAGATGCGATAATCATTTAAAGGCTTAAATAAATTTTGTACAGCTTTATTTTGTGTTCATATAAGCTTATGAGGAGATGTCTAACCGGCTATGCTAGATTCAGTCATCTCATAATCTTATCATGAACTTGTGTGTTTATTTTTCCCGTCTTTAGATTTCTGCATTTAATTTCGTTCATGTGTAAGCTTATGAGGAGATGTCTAACCGGCTATGCCAGATTCAGTCATCTCATAATCTTATGGTGAACACTTTTCTTGCTATAACCGACTTTATCTCGGACAGTCTTCATTTTAGCTAGCCCGGTTTCGGGTTCTCTGTGAGCTAAGTAGCCACGTTGACCTACAGAAGAGATAAAGAGTTATAACATGTTTTAATTTATTTGTTTTCCTGTCTCTTTACTTTTCTCCTTTCCATCCCCCCTTCGGGTCTCAGGGCAGTTTATTCTGGGTTAATTCCCGGTTTTCTCTGTTCTGTCTACCCTCTGGTATCTGAGCAGGGTTTTCCCTGCTTTCTCTGTACCTTTTATTTTTGGGGTATCATTCAGTTATCTGGCGGTTCCAACCCCGGATTTCCTGTTTTGAGTTTCCACCCCCCCTCTCTATAGATGTCTAACCGGCTATGCCAGATTCAGTCATCTCATAATCTTATGGTGAACACTTTTCTTGCTATAACCGACTTTATCTCGGACGGTCTTCATTTTAGCTGGCCCGGTTTCGGGTTCTCTGTGAGCTAAGTAGCCACGTTGACCTACAGAAGAGATAAAGAGTTATAACATGTTTTAATTTATTTGTTTTCCTGTCTCTTTACTTTTCTCCTTTCCATCCCCCCTTCGGGTCTCAGGGTAGTTTATTCTGGGTTCATTCCCGGTTTTCTCTGTTCTGTCTACCGTCTGGTATCTGAGCAGGGTTTTCCCTGCTTTCTCTATACCTTTTATTTTTGGGTATCATTCAGTTATCTGGCGGTTCCAACCCCGGATTTCCTGTTTTGAGTTTCCACCCCCCCCCCCTCTCTTGGTATCAGAGCTGTCTTGTAATCTTTATCTAAAATGTTTTGTTCAACAGCTATCAAAGTTGTTTTGTAGTTTTTGCCTGAAAAAGGTTGTATAGTGCCTACCAAAGGCTGTGTGGTGAAAGGCCTCGAACCTTCCATTAAAATTTTTTAAAACAAAAAATTAAAAAAAAAGGCGGAAAATCAGAGATCAAGAAAGTAAGGCAGCAGATAAGTGGAGAGGGATAAGGGAATCTAAGGAATACACTGTAAAGCAATATTTATAAAAGAATATAGATAATCATAAGGCTTAAATGAAAATCTTTTTGTTGATTTTATACAATTTTTGGTTTTTATGTTTTTTTTATAATAAAATGATAAAAAGAAAAACACACAAACAGACAAGAAAGAGAATTTGTAAAAAAAACGAAAATATTTTTCTTTGCAAAGACTGCCGCAATATGCAAAGTATTCCTCAACCCACAAAGGTACTAAATATTTTTGCAAAGACTGTCGCAATCTGCACGTATTCCTCAACCCACAAAGGTAGTTACGCGGGACTTAGGGTCTCGTGGCACTCCCTAGCCTTAACCTGCCCTACTACTGGCTGGGTATCCTAGCGAATACAAACCAGTTCAATTGCAAAAATACTCAGATACTGGCTGGGTATCCTTGAGAATACAAACCAGTTCAATTGCAATGAATCATATTCAGGTAACCAAGGAAAGTCCTTGCTCTGATACCAAGAGAGGGGGGGTGGAAACTCAAAACAGGAAATCCGGGGTTGGAACCGCCAGATAACTGAATGATACCCCAAAAATAAAAGGTACAGAGAAAGCAGGGAAAACCCTGCTCAAATACCAGAGGGTAGACAGAACAGAGAAAACTGGGAATGAACCCAGAATAAACTGCCCTGAGACCCGAAGGGGGGATGGAAAGGAGGAAAGTAAAGAGACAGGAAAACAAAAAAATTAAAACATGTTATAACTCTTTATCTCTTCTGTAGGTCAACATGGCTACTTAGCTCACAGAGAACCCGAAACCGGGCTAGCTAAAATGAAGACTGTCCGAGATAAAGTCGGTTATAGCAAGAAAATTGTTCACCATAAGATTATGAGATGAATGAATCTGGCATAGCCGGTTAGACATCTCCTCATAAGCTTAAGCATGAACGAAATTAAATGCAGAAAAGTAAAGACGGGAAAAATAAACACACAAGTCCATGATAAGATTATGAGATGACTGAATCTGGCATAGCCGGTTAGACATCTCCTCATAAGCTTATATGAACACAAATAAAGTTGTGCAAAAAATTATTTAAGACATTAAATGATTATCGCATCTTTAAATAAATAAAGCTTAAGGCATCCGAGGACGGCCTTATGAGAAAACTACTCCATAAAGGGGAGTAGAGAGCACTTACTTGAGGGGAGAGAAGGAGAAGGAGAGGGGAGATGCTGAATAACTTCTCTTATTGATAGTAAGAAATTTACATAAGAGGGAGGTAGAGAGAAGGAGGAGAGAATGTTTCCTTCGTATGCTTCCTTGCCCAGCATTAGGGACTTATGAAGCATTATATAGAAAATCAAAAATATTAAACTAATGAATAGTAATTTACATGTGGGACCCATTATATGACTTATGGGTCTTATAAACTTAATGGACAAGTAATGTACAAGTGAGGTTCTACGGAGGAAATTTTTCCTCACTAAAGAACAGGAATAGTGACATCACTAAAGGACAAAAATAGTGACATCAATCAATTTTTTTTTTTTTTACATTTAATCAAAAGACTGATTCAATCTTATCGTCATTAACATGCAAGGCTTAATGGGCCTAACAACATGTAACGGAAGAGGAATCGTGACAAGGTAGCAAGATATCATTATTTGCCATTAACCTTTGTCGTCTTTTGATACAGTCGTTATGACGTAAGGGCTTACGTCATGAGAAGCTCCTCGAAACCTTCGGGGGCAAAATGGTCTTTGTATGGCTAATGACGTGGGAGATTACGCCATTAGGAGTTCCTCGAAATCTTCAAGGGTAAATTCGTCTTTATCAGAAAGACTCATTGGTTATGGGGAGGCGGGATTTGTACAGTTCCGCCGTACATGAGAGGCTTTGCCTAATTTCACCCAAAGACTGATGGTGGTGGTTTCGGCTAAAAGCTCTTTGTTGATATCTTCATCTTGGAATTGATCATACCTCGCTGTAGTGAAAGGAGGATTATTATGATCAATCTTTTGGAGGTTATCACTGAAACAGATATCAGTGAATGACTCAGTATCCAGAAACAAATGATGTTTAGCTGGATAGTATTCCCCTTTTATGCTGTAGGGGTGTGTTGAGAATATTTCAATGAAATATTCTTCACTGTAATTGTTTCGAAAGAACGCATTTATCCAGTAATTTATCTTGGTACCGAAAAATGGTTCTATCATCGAGCTTCTGAAAATAATCATCCTTTTCATGAATCCTGAAAAGAATAAATCTTCAGTTAATTTGTTTACTGATCCAAGCAGGATCACATTCCACCAAATAAGGGTTTATTCCGATGTTGTACTGATCGGAAGACGAGGGTGCCAAATCATCTTGATATTGGACTATCCTCAGGTATTGGCGGAGGGTAGAATCTACTGGTAATTGGAATAACCAGTTTTGTAGTGCTCCAAGTTCTACTAACAAGGCAACAAACACATGTTCGTAGATTTTTTCTTGGATTGGGCTGGGAAGTTGTCCCAAAAATTTTCTTTTGAATGACCCAACATAGGCCATTTTATTTGTAAAAGTTCCATAATCAATGGTTTCGAAATCATAGTCCATCTTTTCAAGGAGTTCTAAGATTTCGGTTTTTAAATCTTTATTTTCTATTTCCAAACAGGAAATGTGTTTTTGAAAATCATTTTTCTGTAAAGAAAAAGAGTTTTTCAATTTTTGTTCCATTTTCTTGGCAAAAGCCAAGCGTTGTCTGAGTTTAATGGAATCATAAATTGAAAAATTCTTTTGTTTTGTTGGTCTTTCAAAAATGAAATTACCAACTTCTGGATGGTCCAACAAGTTGTTGTCTCCTCCAACATAGCTGACCATCGCTTGTACTGCTTCTTCAAGGTTATCAAATCCTTGAAGTTTGTTGTGTTTGGCATTACCTATCGCCTTCAACGAGAGGGATATGATAGGTAGACGCCACGCTTGTCTCCAGTAAAAAGGCAGTAGGCCTCTTTCTTGGGTTTTTTAAAAACAGCGGGCAACATTTTTGCAAAGTAATAATTTAATGCATTAATAGCATTAAACTTTGTTGTTGTACTACAAGCTCGATGAAGAGCATCAAGTAATACCTTTTGTTCCCTTGAAACGGGACAGTTCCTCAGACATTTGAATTGTTGAGGGTGACCTTCTGGTAAAACCGGAAGATGCTGTGTTCCAAACTTTAGAGTATCAAACTCTTCAGTTGTTGAGGCTGGTAACTTGCCTTTGTCGATTGGGTTTGCCATAGTAGTACCTGTATAACTGAAGGAACTCTGCAATACCCTTTTGTTAGTATCCTTAAAAGAGGAGACTGTAGTATTCATTAGACAATATCCAAAATCATCTAATATATTTCCTAATTCATTATATTTATTATCCAGTTGGAAATCATTTTCATTTGGATAAAGGTGAATGAATTCATTATTTGTGAAATCATTTATTAGACCATAATCTTTATGGCTTTTGTCTAAATTGATTTCATCATTATACTCTGTAATACTAATCACTGATTGTATTTCAGAGTCAGTAGAAACATCTTCATCTATTGGAAGAAGGTTCATGTGGCAGGATTTTATCAATTCTGCCTCTTTAGTGTAAAGGTTTGTAATGTTAGGACAGTCTCTAGAGAAATGTCCTGGTTGATTACAAGCGAAACATTTCAAAGTTTGCTTGTATGTTTTGTTTTCTCTAAATTTTCTGACGTGTCTATCAGGATTTAGAGTTGGTTTTCTAGAATTTGAAGACCTAATCGTGTAAGTCTTTCTAGAAGTTGTAGGTTTTTGTCTTTCAGAATAAGAATTCTGATTGTAGTTTTTATTATACCTAGGTTTACTTCTAGGTATAGGCCTTTTGTAAGGCTTGTTTTGATTATACTGCTGAGGAGTATAAATTTGTTTGCAAATTCCAGCATCGGAATTTTTCAATTGCTTTTGTATAGCAATATGTGTACACGTATCTTCCATCACTTTCATGATGTGTTGTATACGTATAGAGAGGTTGTTCAACATGGGAGTAACCTCTTCATTTTTCCAGGATTCTCGGATCTTTTGGCCAAGTTTTCCCGGTAGTTTGAGAAACATCTTTTCTCCAATGCTTAAATCATGGAAACATCCAGCTATGGATGCGTACATGAGATAATCTTGTAAAAATTCTTTGATCTTTCCAAAGTATGTTATGGAAAGTCTTTCTAAATGACCCAGATAAATCTGTTGTCTGAGTGTGTTCCCATCATTAGCAGACTGGGAAGTAAGCAATTTTTGTAACAAAGAACAAAAATTGTATATGTTAGGACCTGGTTCGATCACAAACATATTTAAGTCGACTGGGTAATTTTTCTTAAAAGATTCCCAGCAAGCTCTAGCTATATCACCTAAATAGGTTTCAGCTTTAGCAATCATTTCTTGAGAAGAGTGAACATCTTTCTCATGATGTATGCCATAATCGCGGATTACAGCTGCAGTCCATTGCTCAATGTAAGTTGGCAATAGTTGAGGATTTATTCCTCCTATGTTTAGAAGAAGATTAGGCATCTAGAAGTTAGGCTCTATCGGAAGCCTTTTGCCTAATGTTGTGTATTGATTGTCACTAAAGACAACATTCTGTGGTGATACTCTAGGTGGAAAACCAACAGAGTAACTGTGTATACCATCAGGTAGTAGCTGATAGCTGTGAGGTTGATAACTATTTGATCCCTCATTTGTATTTACTAACCCTAATGTTGATAAGGGTTCTGAAATTATGGATACATTATCTAATGTATCATTATTTGTGTTGTCTAACTTAGACAAAGGTTCTTCGATTAAAGATACATTATCTAGTGTATCTTTATCATTTGTGTCTTCTAACCCTAATATGGGTAAGGGTTCTGAGACTTTAGATGTATCATTTTCCGTATCTGTTGTTTTCATTAAACCATTACCCAAATAGTCTAATGTTTCTCCTAAGTTTAGAAGATTGTTAGGGTTTTGTAGACTCAGCTCTGTACAAGGCATATTGTCTAGTGTAAGGTTTTGATTGCTATCAGAACCAATATTTTATAGTGATTTTATAGAATCGTCATCAGATTCTAAATGGTAATTATGAGATTGAGAATCTTCTGATTCTACACTCATGTTTTCAGACCCTAGGGTTTCTAAGGGTTCTGCGGTTTCAGATAAATTATCCAATATATCATCTTCATCTGGATAAAATTCATCTAAAAATCCATTTATAATGTCATCAAAAGATACATTATCTATTGTATCCTTTGTACATCCTATCATAGGACTGTTTTCGTTTTTAGGGATAGTAAAAATACTATACCTATTATCCTCTGACCTATTTTGTTCTAGGTCTAGGTTTGATAAAGTTTTTGAGAACCAATCATGTAGTTCTCTGTGTTCTACTACCAAGGTATCTAAAGCTTGTTGGTAGTCCCTATCTGCAACTCGGTTAGCTAAATAACCCCAAGGGTTTTTTCTACGTGACTTAAAGTATCTCATATACTCTATGCTGCCACATAGTCTTATCAAACTTTTTAGTTTTCTAGAAATCTCTTCTAGAAATGTATCTATACTGTCTAGTATAGACTTTTTGTATCCCACTAAAGGGAAATTGATAATTTGTTCAACAGCTATCAGAGTTGTCTTGTAATCTTTATCTACGATATTTTGTTCAACAACTATCAAAGCTGTTTTGTAGTTTTTGCCTGAAACAGGCTGTGTAGTGCCTACCAAAGGCTGTGTGGTGAAAGGCCTTGAACCTTCCATAAAAAATTTTAAAACAAAAATTAAAAAAAAAGGCGAAAAATCAGAGAGCAAGAAAGTAATGCAGCAGATAAGTGGAGAGGGATAAGGGAATCCAAGGAATACACTGTAAAGCAATATTTATAAAAGAATATAGATAATCATAAGGCTTAAATGAAAATCTTTTTGTTGATTTTATACAATTTTTGGTTTTTATGTTTTTTTTTATAATAAAGTGATAAAAAGAAAAACACACAAACAGACAAGAAAGAGAATTTGTAAAAAAAACGAAAATATTTTTCTTTGCAAAGACTGCCGCAATATGCAAAGTATTCCTCAACCCACAAAGGTACTAAATATTTTTGCAAAGACTGTCGCAATCTGCACGTATTCCTCAACCCACAAAGGTAGCTACGCGGGACTTAGGGTCTCGTGGCACTCCCTAGCCTTAACCTGCCCTACTACTGGCTGGGTATCCTAGCGAATACAAACCAGTTCAATTGCAAAAATACTCAGGTACTGGCTGGGTATCCTTGAGAACACAATATTCAGGTAACCAAGGAAAGTCCTTGCTCTGATACCAAGAGAGGGGGGGGGGAACTCAAAACAGGAAATTCGGGGTTAGAACCGCCCGATAACTGAATGATAGTCCAATATCAAGATGATTTGGCACCCTCATCTTCCGATCAGTACAACATCATAATAAACCCTTATTTGTATAAAATAAGGCCTTTCTTCATTATCATGGATAATTTCATAGATTTAAATATATTTGTTAAATCAAGTTTTTTACGTAACTAATATTCATGATAGGTTTCTTAAAAAGTGACAATGGCCTATAAACTTAGCAAATACGTCTTATCAGTAATTCAGTAATCCAATGTACTCATTGAATGATAAAGAAAATAATCTATGACAAAATAACCCCAAGTATTTGAAAAAAAAAATATCTGTTCGAACAAGAAAGAAACAAATAAGAAGTACTACCAAATATGTGAATATTGAGATTCTCACCAAAATATGAGAAATGAGCTAAACACCATCTTCAATTAAAAAAAAATATGAATCTTTTTTATTTATAAATTATTTATTTTTTTCATTTTTATCCACTAACTCGTATTTGAATTCAAGTGAGACAATTGTTTCAGTTTAATTTATATAAAAAAAGTATACAATTTTATTGTTGGTGAATAAAAAAAAATACAGTTGATTACTTGGATAATTTATAGAAATGAATTGCATTTCTAAAATAATATTGTAATAAAGAAAAATAAAATAATAATAATAGAATAAGAGACGCACATTCCGTGGAAGATAGTACTATCTGGATATAAGGGTCACGATCCAGGCGCCACATAAATCCCCGATAATCTATAATTCGCGGGTTACCAGCATTCACTAATCCCAAACTCTGCGTTTTAATTGGACCACGGACCAGAAACCTGTTAATTGCAGCATCGTACCCAAGCCAACCAAGTTTGGCTTTTCCACGGCAAATACTTTACACTTTCACCGATAACAACAGCCCCTCACAATTTTCCTTTTCCTTCGTTCGTTCGTGAGGATAATATCGTAATGTTCGTTTCGATTTTTTCCGGAACCGCTTCCGTTTCTTCTTTCGGGAAATTCTCTTTTCTTCCACGAACCCTGGATTGTTTACTGTAGCATCATTCAGGTTCATAGATCTCAATTTTATCTCAACTGTGTATTGTTTTCCATTTTTGAAGGCTCGTGAGGCATGCTCAATTAAGTGCTGTTATCGTTGTTAAAAACTCATTCGGATAAATTTCTTATAATTTTGACGCGAATATCTAGGGTTTTGTTTCCTTTATTTTTATTTTATTTTTTTAATTACGAAGTCAAATTTATCTCAATTTAAATGAACAGGACTGAACTTAGTTCAGTTGCTGGCAATTTGTCAAAAGATAAAGATTGCAGTGAATTGTTGAGTTTCTTTTTTTCTTGCCAATGTTATTGTTTGTTTTCTTGCAGGTTTTATTTTCCATTGTCTAGAAACTGAGGTATTGGGTTGAAAGGGAGAACTGGTTTTCAACTGTGAACTGATTGCATTAACTTTTACGGCAATTTCAACATGGTCTGTCCAGGTTCAACGCAATTGTCTCATGACGTTAGGCTCAGCAGTAATATTGGATTGTGTAGTTTCCATCGTCATGTACGCGGATATTTAGATAATTCTCTTCTGTTTCCTCTTCCAATTAAAATGCTGAGTTTTAATTTCATCATTTGACAGAAGCGGATGGGGGTTGGTCGATTACATTTGGTCACCATAAATCTTTCACCGTGTAGCTTGGTATGGTTTTTGGGAAGTAAAATTTGTATGCATAGTATCTTCTCCCTCTTCTTCCCTCTTTCCTCTATGTTTGATGGATGATTTAATCATTTCCTGCTATAATTCCTCTGTTCTTGGGGTGCTCAGTGGACCTGAGCCAGCTGGGTTACTTTGAACAAATTGTTAGACTAAATAATGACAGTCTGTCCTGACTCAAAATTTAGGCATAATGTGATCCTTTTGATATCATGCATAGCTAATGCACAAAGTTTTCTATGTGGAACAATGGTATTTTTGTATCATGTATTGTCAAATAAACTATCATATCAAGGAGAATGTTATCTACTTATTTTATTATGCATAAGATGGTAAGTTTAGGAATTTGGTAGTAAGCTTGGCTAACTTAGTAGTGTGTTTATGTTAAAGATGTCAAAGTAGGTTTAATTCGATGGTCCACCTTAAAAGCCCTACAAAACGGATCCGACGGGCTGGACTAGCTCAAAAAGATGTGGTCTAAATTGAACTCGGTCATTTTTGTCTTGGCTCGTTTAACCTGAGACTGTCCATATGGGCTTAAGCTTACTTGCAGATTAGTGGGTTGACTTGTTTTTGAATATAATAATTATATACTGTTTCATTAATGAGACTTCAATTTTAAAAATACACATTTATTTGTTGGATTTGAATTGTTTATTTATTTTTAAAAGTAGGCCAAAATGGCCTGTTAACCTGTCATCGTTGAGCTAGGTGTAAAAAATCATAGCCTATTATAAATTCAGGCCTGACCAGGCCAGCACATTTTACACCTTGGCATGCTGGGCAGCCTGATTAGACACCCCTAGCTTATGTTGCTCATAAGTTCCCACATTCCAGAAATTAACTTCACTGAATATTCTTTTGGGAATTCTGTCCAATGAAATTTAGAAGTGTTTACTAAAACACTTGTAAAGAGTGACAAAAATATAGCAGGTTTAAATTTTAGAACCAAATGCGTGCCAATAAGCTTTGAGACTGTGTAATTGGGTATTGAGCACCCCTACTCTTTGCATACAATTGGTATTTTGCTTTTATATGTGCTAATATTGATTGTGTTTATGTAATCTAATCCTCTGAAGATATTTCTTTCGGAAATTACAGAAGCAAGACTCCTCAGCACTCCATCTTTTAAGTAGACTACGTGCCCCAATAAGGCATGTGCCTTCCAAATGTAGTGTTTTCATATGTCGGTCTGTCCTAATACCAGGTGGAGGGAGTGGGACTCCTCTCATGAAATCTGCTGGTGTTATTTTGACAAGGTTGGCTTCTCTTTCATGCTTGTTAATTTAGAAAAGGTTTCCTCAATTCAGGATATGTATGCTCATACCTATATATGGTTTCTCACCTTTTTACCTTTTCTTTTTGTTGTAAAATTTATGTATGTTAACTTGTTTACCTTGATGTTTTGCTAGCCTTTCTAATAATGTTTACATGTACATAAAAATGCCTTTAAATATTTTTTGTAATAAATTTTATGTTAATGAACCAGCTTGTAGGTCTGATTCAGACGTATATAATTATAGAGTAATTCTAACAACACACTGTTTCCTATTGGTTAAAATTTTGTCCCAAATCTCATTTATTGAACCTCTCTGATGATTTCATAGATTCTAATGAATTTCAACTAATGAGACTCTCAGGGAGTGTGTGTGTGTCCAGAAGAATATGTTAGTGTGCTTCTAGAACTCTGCATAATTATATTTCGTATTGTGGTAAATCATTAAATGTTTTTTTATATCTTGCTAATTTCTTTGACTCCACTTTAAACCCCTGTTTATTTTCAGTCTTCTAGTGCCTAACACAGCCGCATTGTGGTTACAGTGCCCTCCTGCCTGTCTGTTTATGTCTCTATTAACTTGTTGACATATGTTCTGGAGTAACTTCGACCTGTCAAGTGATCTGTTTCTATTTTATCTTTTAGGGGTTTGACATATAAATTGACATTGTCTGGACGTACCAAGACTTAAATTAAATAGTCTATGAACTTGTAAAGAAATCTGCACGATGATGTTATGATATTTTTAATTTGCATATCGGAAGGACTGGGATTAATTGGTGCTAATTTTGTGCTATTCTTGTTGCTTCTCTCTCTTAATCTGTTATTTAATGCATAATTCTATGGAAACTTTATTTTTTAGACATTTATTCAGGTCATATGCTGCTTTACAAGGAAACCCTGTTTTACTTCAATTGATCCCAGCTCTTGGCATCATTGCCTTTGCTGTTTGCGGTCTGGAGCCACTCCTACGACTCAGCAGGGTGTTGTTCCTCCAAGTAGTTACCTTTGATTTTTATTTATTCATTTATCCCAGATCTAATTTCTTAATATAATTAATTCCTTTTCTGATTATTACAAAAATATTTTCAGAGAACTGACAGCAGTTGGAAGAAAAGTAGTTCGAGATATATTATGACATCTTATTTTCAGCCATTGTTGTTATGGACTGGGGCAATGCTCGTCTGCAGGTTTGTTTCTCGGCCAAGCTTCTCAAGAGTTTGAACACACAAAGTAGAAGATTTAATTTAAAGAGTTCTGGGATTGAACCAGAGTTTGCAGTACAGAACCCTAACATAGGCCTAAATCCTAACAAGGATTCTCCTCCATCAAACAAACTTCAGCAATTTATCACACAATAATCAGGAAACTGTTGCACATCCTCTTTAAGAAAAACACACTTAACTGCTATGCAACGCATCATGTAACTGTCCTACAGTTGACAAACACACACATACCTGTCCTATCAGATGATGAGTATATTTCCCGAGAATCTGTATATGTGTTGATTTTAGAATTGTTTGTTACAGGGCATTGGATCCAATAGTCCTACCATCTAAGTCCAGCCAGGTTGTGAAGCAGCGGCTTCTGAATTTTGTGAGATCTTTGTCAACAGTGATTTCATTTGCTTACTGTTTATCAAGGTATTGATATAATTTGTTATGGTTTTTATTCTTGCACCAGACATAAATAGATAGTGTGCTATTTTTTTTTTTTCTATTTTTAATTATTAAGTGCATTGGGTCTTGCCTAGTGGTTAAATTATAATGTTACATGGTTGTATTTCTTGTTTTCAGTTTAATTCAACAAGCACAAAAATTCTTTCTGGAGGCAAATGACTCCAGTGGTGCAAGAAATGTATGTTTCTGTTACATATTGTTTGTTGTCATTTTTAATTGTTACGTCAATAACATGATGGTTTTATTTTCATTATTAGATCATTTGAACAAAGCCTTCGATATTTTTTTAATTTAAATATAAATTAAAATTCAGAATGTACTCAATGTGTCAGAAACACAGAATTGATTGTTTATATATTATTTTCACTTATTTTCATTATATGGATTGAATGCCTTTGTATCAAATAATTCTTCATTTCTTGTTTGGATCTTTTTGTGTGGGAACCCAATATTATTAATCTTTATCAGCTTCTCATTAGGAAGGTTTGACTGACAGGTGGGCTTTGATTTTGCTGGGAAGGCAGTCTATACTGCTGTTTGGGTTGCTGCTGTGTCGTTGTTCATGGAGCTGTTAGGTTTCTCCACGCAGAAGTGGTTAACTGCTGGTGGTTTGGGCACAGTATTGCTCACTCTTGCAGGTCGTGAGGTACAACTTTGTTTCGTTTGTACTAGCCACTATTATGGTTTGTACTGGTTACCAGCATTGTTTTTTGGTGCATTGTTTGTTGTGAGTCCATAATCCTATCACCTTGATCAAATTTCTGCACGAGTAAGTCTTCTAGGTGTATATTCAGTAGTCATACTCAGTCAGTATTTCGTATTTTAAAATAATTATTTAATACTCTTGCTTGCTGTTTCCATTCTAAGTTAATGTTTGTGATTAATCCAGATATTTACAAACTTTCTGTCAAGCATAATGATCCATGCAACTCGGCCATTTATTGTGAACGAGTGGATTCAAACGAAAATTGAAGGATATGAGGTTTCTGGGACAGTTGAGGTTCGTATCTCTACCCTACTTAGAATGAACTTTTACAATTATAAGCAGTATCACGATGGTCCAGTAAATATATATTTTTATTGATCTCCTCGATCATGTGACAAATAGAAGAATTATTACCATGGTAGATTTTCTTATTTGTGCAACTTCAATTCCAGCATGTAGGATGGTGGTCACCAACCATTGTTAGAGGCGATGACCGTGAGGCAGTTCATATTCCTAACCACAAGTTTACTGTGAATGTTGTGAGAAATCTGACCCAGAAATCTCATTGGCGTATCAAGAGTTACATTGCTATCAGTCACTTGGATGTTAACAAAATTAATGTGAGCATTATTGGTTCATATGCTTAAAAAACATGTTCTATGACTGATGTTTATTTTTTAACGTGAAAGCTGTTGTTATCGTCGTTCCCTTTTCTTCATGCAGAATATTGTAGCTGATATGAGGAAAGTTTTGTCCAAAAATCCTCAAGTAGAGCAGCAAAAATTGCATAGAAGGGTCTTCTTGGAGAATGTCAACCCTGAAAATCAGGCTCTTATGGTTGGTTTCTGTTTTATTTTTTTGTTTATATGGCACCAATCTTCAGTTTTCTACAGTGTCTGAAGAAACATGTTTCTTCAGAAGTTTATATTTTTACTGTTTTTCTCAATATACTATTCTCTTACTATTGGTCCTCTTTGTTGCAGGTATTAATATCTTGCTTCGTGAAAACTTCTCATTTTGAAGAGTACCTGTGTGTTAAGGTAAAATGATACCAACAGTAATTACAGTAGCTTATGGTGAAAACTTTTGCTAAATGTCAGCAAGCCATTAATTCTATTGTAAGATAACTTTCTTTATGTTTACAATATTTTCTTTTTGTAACATTTTTTCATGTACATAGGAGGCAATCCTTTTGGATCTTCTCAGAGTTGTCAGTCATCATCGAGCCAGGCTAGCCACTCCCATCCGCACGGTACAGAAAATATACAGTGAGGCTGACTCAGAAAATATACCTTTTGGAGACACGATTTTCAGTCGATCTAGAGCTGCAAATCGCCCATTCCTACTTATAGAACCACCATATAAAGTTAATGGTGATGATAAAGTTAAACCCTCAACCCGGACAACTCGTGCAAATGAGGAAAAAGATTCCAAGATTGATGAAACCATGGCATCTGAAACCAAAGGAGACGAGGATTTTGCAGCAACATCTATCCCCTTGACCGATTTAAACAACTCCAAGGATAAACCCAAGTTGTTTTCTGAATCACAGCCTAAAAAGGAAAATGCAGTAGATGAACGAAAGGGAACTACAGTTCCTACATCTAAAAACCTGGCTCAAAGTTCTGTGTCTGAAACTTCTCCTGTGACTACCCATGAGACCACTTCTGCTACTTCTTCACAGTCAAAGCAAGATGAAGAAAAGTCTTCTGTCTCTTCGTCATCAGTTAGACCTTCCTTGGAAGAGAACATTCTTCTCGGGGTTGCCTTAGAAGGCTCAAAACGAACTCTTCCAATCGAAGAAGAAATGACTCCATCTCCTATTCCTGCGGATTCACAAGAATTTGCTGTCCAACGGAACGGTGGTGGACCTCCTGCTAGCAAGGATAAGAAGGATGGTCAGTCTTCATTTCCAACTGGTAAACAGAATGACAAGATTAGTAGCTAAATTAAGCCAGATTGGAAATTGATATTTCAGTATATACCTTCAATAGAAGCTAAAAATGATCCAGCTGTCTTTTTAAAGGTTGGAATTATGCATTGTATTACCCATGTATGTACATAATTATCAATTCATGGTTCACATAACTTTCAGAATCTCTAAATATTCCTGATTGTGGTTTGTTCCCCACTCCTGTAATAAGCCATAAAAGGTAAAATGTTTGTGCTTTTACAAATAAAATTTGAGTGAAACTTCCGTAAAATCTAAGGAAGACTTGTGAAAGGGGAAAAATGATTGAAATGAGTCAAACCGAAACTTAGGGGTGAAAATGGTTACTCAATAGGCTCCTTGGCTTATGTAAACTCTTCTACAAATAAGCCAAAGCCTGTTCTGGATTGGGGTTGAATAGACCTGTCAATAGGAGCCAGCTTCCTCCCTCTCAGAAAGAATCCAATATTGCACTCGACCAAAACCAGAATATTAGACATGTGTGAAAACTGGGTCTCACAACTGTACGACTTTCCAACAACCTTATGATCATTTTAGAAATAATAAAAGGGAATTGGAGTGTATTTTTTGTCAAATGATTAGTCAGCCAAATCTATATATCCCTCATTCAATATAAGAGGAACGCATTACTCTTATTGGAGCGTCAGGGTTTTATATGTAACTCGCTGTCATTGTCTCGGTTCCTATACAAGCATTGATGTTTATATATTAGTCCAATTTTCTCCATTCCACAATTTTCTAGTGGCACTGTTGTCTATGCATTTTTTGATGAATTTTTCGAAATGTATAAATAAACACCCTTACATCTAACACGGTAGGCCGATGTTATAATTCTATAAAAAATAATTGAAATTATATTATTTCCACTCATCACCAGTTGCTTTGAATTGTAACAATTAAGATTGTGCAACTCGGAAAACTCCTCATGTATATAACCGTTAAATTCTTACCATTTATGTTTCTTAGTTTTTTGTCGTTACATATTAAATATTATTATTATCCCAAAATTACAGTCCAGATAAATCCCAAAATTTTAAAAATCCAATTATTTCATAAATAAGATCATTCTAACTTGATAAATAAATTATTAATAAAATATAAGAAAGTGAGCTTTTAGATGAAACCCTCTTAAGAATCCAAACAAAGATTTTGAATTAGAAACAATATGTGCATTGAGAAGAATAAAATAAATTATGTGTATAAAGAAGTCATCTAAGCATCTGAAAAGATATTCCTTATTAAAGATGCTCTTGCACCCTCACTGTAGTAAGGAATATCCTAGTTTCATAAAAATAAAACTACTAGCACATACTATTCAATTAATTAAAATGTACTAAAAATATATAATTTTAATATTGTCAACCAATTATAAATTAACATTAGTAAAATTAGTAACTTTTGTAATAATTATTAAAGGAGATATTTAAATTGTTTTTCAAATAGTTAAAATGGTATATAAAAATTAAATAACATATTTAAAATGTTTAATATGAAGATTTCAAAGAATTATAAGTAAATATACATAAAAAAATCACTACATGCTAGTAGTCTTTTCTATATAATGTTATTAAATAGTAAACAACGAGTAGGGAATAACTCGTGATCAAATGCCACTGTTTTTTTTTTCTTTAAAAAGAAAAAAGTTTATCGCTAAACTATCGCTGTGTGAGGAAGGTTCGTATGTGATCGATTACCTTTTGACGTGGAAGACTACAAATTTGCGTTTATTCGCGATTGTTCCATTGCCCAGAAGGAGATTATTTTCTTTTCTTTGCTCCCACATCTTCGGAATATTATCAGTATCAGACACCAGTTCTATCTGTCCGAATCCGTTAGCAATATTTGGTCTGGTTTTTTTCGTTTTATAGAAGTAAAATTTTCTGAGTGATAGAACTCTTAGCATTATCGTTTCTTTCCCTTCTAGAACAATAGGGAAAATTATATATTTAATTGCATGAAGACCTTGTAATTTCTTCGCTGCTAACATCACAGGGTTTGTCTCTCATGCAGTTTAATTAGTCAGAGGTTAAAGTAGTTTCGATTTGTATAAAATACGATGTCGTGCTCATCGCGTGACCTTGGACTTCACTTCACTTCAATTAGACTGTCTCGCGACGTTAGGATGTACAGTAATCATGGAAGCTGTAGTTTTTGTCATGTATGTGGTTACTTAATTTTTTCTTCTTCTTTAGGTTTCCTCTTAGTTTTAGGGTATATTTGAACAAATTTATCCAGAAACACTAAAGTGAAATAAATTTCCCTAAATTTTTTCATTTATGCATGAGATAAATCTGTTTGAAATTTTCTCATATAAATTTTCTAGTTTTTTGTCTGGTATGACCTTCATCTATGAACATTTCATGTTCTTGTTTGTTTCCTCCAATGTTTTAAATTGTTGTCGCAATTTATTGCCAGTAATTGCGGGTAAATGAGCTTCACAACTGTGCTCGTAGACACTTAAAAAAGCTTAATGTTGTAGCCAAAGTCATGGACGCTAGTAATTTCTTAAAGGACAAAACTTGGATACAATTCTGTCGGTATTGTTTGTACTGTTCTCTAATCAAAACAGAGTTTCACTCTGGTAATCCACGCAATCCTTTAACTAAAACTTTAGTTATATGGATTACTAGGTAAAACTTCAGTTCTAATTGAAGAATAAAACAAATAGCTCCTTAGGACCTGTATTTAAGTTTTTCTTTTTCTAAAACCTTGGTTCCATCCGATCCTAGGATAGACATGTTTGATAGTTAGCTATTTATCTTTGAATATTTTGTTGCTGGCAGTTTCATTTGCAATTTTTCATGCTTCATTGATGGCAGTTACTGTATTAGATGTATGTTTTTCTTTAATTGATTGTCTAAATCTATAGAGAACTTTGTGAATTGACAGAGGCAGGATTCTTCGACGCTCTTTTCCAGTGTACGTGCACCACTTGGGCCTATAGCTTCAAAATGTAATACTTTATTGTGGCGATGTTCCCTAATGCCGGCTGGAGGGTGTGAGGCCCCACTTGTGAAAATGGCTGTTGTTTCTTTGTCAAGGTCTCTATTTTTCTCCTTGTATTTCAGAGCAGTTTCAACTGATTCATTGATGTGAATCTCAAGGTTTATATATTATGCATTAGTTTTCTTTATTGGGGCCTTCCTAACATTGCAATAATCTTTTAGTCTGTATGGGGTGAGCATTATTTACGTTTGAAAGGACTTCCTCCGCATGGATAACTCTGTTATGCAACTAATGCTGCATGTATTCTGCAGTTATTTTACTTTACACATTACTAATTGTATAGTTATATGGTGATTTTGATTGAGAGGTATATTCTGGCAAGACGGACATTCTTCCGTATGTTCTTAACCCATTTTTTTCCTTGAAATGTTGAGACTATTTAACTCCTCTCCAAGCCACTGTATGTGATTAGCTTGCTAGTGTCATGCTACGCATCATGGTTGCTTCCTCTAATTTTTTCTTCTTGGTATTTTTTTTTTCGTATTTTGTCAATATTTGTGCTAAGCTTCAAAATTAATGAGCTCCGGTTCCCTCTTTTGGGAGTAATGGTGGTAGAGAAGGACGAACAGTGTGTAGAAATAGGGAATCAACCAAAACCCACTGAGACTCTCAAATGATTAGAAATGAACTTGCAAAACAAGCCCATTAAATGGTATTATGATGTATGTTTTTTACAGAGTTTTATTTTAAATCATGTCATCAGATGCTAAATTTTGTTCTGTTCATATCTTTCCCTTTTCATCTATCTATTGCTGAATATGATGTCGAGGGATATTTATTTTTTAAATTGATGCAGGTCATATAATGCTATAGCAGGAAAATCAAGCGTCATTCAATTCATCCCTGCCCTTGGTATTATTGGCTTTGCTGTTTTTGGTCTCGAGCCACTTGTGCGCCTGAGCAGGAATCTGTTTCTCCAAGAAGTTAGCATCTTATTGCACGTTTGTCAAAATTAATTAAACAGTATTAATTGCTGATTTTCTGTTCCGTGTTGTTTTCAGAGGACTGATAGAAGTTGGAAGAAAAGTAGTTTACATTATATTTTGACATCTTATTTTCAACCTTTGCTATTGTGGACTGGCGTGATGCTAATCTGCAGGTATCTTTCTGGACTAAAACGTATTTTCCAGTGGAAGTTTGTCATGTCCTGTTGTGAACACGTTTGCATAAACTGTTTCAGGGATGTAGATCCACTAGTCCTACCATCAAAAACTAGTCAGGCTATGAAGCAACGCCTGCTGAGTTTTGTAAGATCTTTGTCAACCGTGCTTACATTTGCTTACTGTTTTTCAAGGTATTTGATTTCTGGAAGAATTATATCCCCCATTAATTTGTTAAAGTACTGTATTGTACTTTTACTGTAAGAAAAGCTTTTGTTTTCTTATTGTTAGAACTAGAAGAAAATACACACTGATGTGGAGTAGTGTATGCAAATTATTAATAAAAAATGGGGGGAAAAAGAAACTAAGGTGCAGAAAAATGAGGAGTTTTCTGTTTGAGATGATTCTATTTATTTTATGTTAATTATTCAATATTTCTATTATATGTTTATTTGAAACTCATTGTCGATTTTTTCAAGTAATATGCAAATAAAATAGAGTCCTCTTAATTTACTTTTGGAAAATAAACCGTTGCAGTTGCCCATTTCTTACTATTATGGGTTTGAAGTCTTCTATCTTGTTGAATCTATAATGTAATATGCTTGTGCTGCCTGTTTTCAGCTTAATTCAACAAGCACAAAAGTTTTGTGCGGAGGCAAATGACTCCAGTGATGAAAGAAATGTATGTTCCCGTTAAAAATCCTTATCATGTTTCCATTTCTGTTTACATAACTTTTTTCTTTAATAATGGATTAATTTTTGGGTGATACCACTTAAATAAAGGTTTAGATGTGCTGTGTTATTCCAGATGAAAATTAAAGAAGTAGCCAAGTCCAGGAAATAAAAATTCAGTTGCTGAATGTTATTTTAACAAAATTTGAATATGTAGGTTGAATATGGTATAATATTCCTTATTTTCATGTTGAATATTTTGGTGAGGGAGTTCATAATTCTTAATTTAGTTTATTGACTCCTGAGGGCATTCCTGAAATGTAGACACAAATCTTATTCAATGTGTTGCCAATGACAGATGAGTATTGATTTTACTGGGAAAGCTGTATATACTGCAATTTGGGTCGCTGCTGTGTCATTGTTCATGGAGTTGCTGGGTATCTCCACTCAGAAGTGGTTGACTGCTGGTGGTTTGGGCACAGTATTGATTTCCCTTGCAGGTCGGGAGGTACAGTATAGGTTCTTTGATACTGTCTATGAGGATGACTTAGTCATGTTGTCTTTTGATATTTTATCTTTACATTAAATTCTCCAATTCTGTAAGAGTAACTCTTCAAGGCACAGCCATTATCATTCAGGTAGGCTTCTGTTTGCTGTCATTCTCACTTCATTTTTTTGGTGTATTCAGATATTTACAAACTTCCTTTCAAGTATAATGATTCATGCAACGCGACCGTTTGTTGTGAATGAGCGGATTCAAACAAAAATTAAAGGATATGAGGTTACTGGTAAAGTTGAGGTTTGTATCTATCATTTAACCTGCTGAACAGGTACTTTAGGAGAACAGAAAACATATGTTAGTTCAGTGCAAGTGATTTCCATTATAGGTGATATTTTTTCTCAAGTATCTTTAAAGTATTTGGCTGTAACCAAATTTCATATTTTCTCTAGCATGTAGGCTGGTGGTCACCAACAATAATTAGAGGTTCTGATTGTGAAGCAGTTCATATTCCTAATCACAATTTGAGTATAAATGTTGTGAGGAATCTTAGTAAGAAATCTCATTGGCGTATCAAGACTCACCTTGCCATCAGTCACTTGGATGTTAACAAGATTAATGTGAATATTCTTTACTTGAAGAGTTGTTCAGTTAGTATTTGATGGCTATCTCATCATCTGAAAACTTAAGCAACCTCTTTCCTAATTTCTTTACGCAGAGTATAATAGCTGATATGCGCAAGGTTTTGGCCAAACATCCTCAAGTAGAGCAGAGAAAATTGCACAGAAGGGTTTTTCTAGAGAATATTGATCCAGAAAATCAGGCTCTTATGGTTGAGATACTTTCTTGTTCATTGGTTTTTATAATATTTATGAGCTTATAAATTCCAATACGTTGTTAACTTCCCTTTTCTTCAATTTTTGTGTTGAAAGGCATTTTTTAAGGTTCATTTTGAGGTGCTGCTTGGAGCATGGTTCTCAGAATAAAATGAGCACGTTCAAATTCTAGAATCTACCTTTGTTTGACTCTTATATTGGTTAATTGAATGAAAATCTTGGGCATAATTTAATTCTTTGTGGAATACCTTTTTATTCTTTATCTTTTAAGAACTATAATTCTTACCACCATATTGTCATGAAATCAAGAAGTTTGTTCTTATTTTTTAAGTTGTTTTAGACAACAAAATAAATTAAAAAGTTATATTTAAAGAAATCGTCAACTTTTAACTTCTAACATTTGGCTTTATGTATGATCATTATGATTTATCTATTGTGTGAAGAAAAATTCTTCTGTCTATTTGAAAATTATCTCCCAAGTACATATGCAGAATACTCTTAACATTGCCAATTTACTACCTTGTGACTTACAACTGGCCTCACGATATAGATAAAAAACATCAAACCTTACACTATCTAATTTTGCCCAACAGCACTAGGGTTAGAAATTTAGTACTAGGGTAATGGGGATAAAAATGAACTGGCAAGGAGATCTGGTACCCTACCTGGGAATGTAGAAGAAAACTTTCTGTTATTAATATAAACCAAAACTACTACTTCCAGTTTAATCCCTCAAGAGTTCAACTTCAAAATAAGTCTTAGCTTTCTAAAACATAATCTTCAACTCATGTTTGCACCTTTAGATATTTTCAGTACACTCCAGTGCATGATGTTATTATATAATTTATTGTAGCTTTCGTTCTTCTTTTTCCGTGTTATTACATTATCACATTTCTGTTTCTGTTATAGAAATTCCAAATGGATTGTTAAGTAATTCTGGTATCTGTTTGATAAGTATCATTGACTCAGGTGTCTAGTAGCTCTGATTTTAAAAGTTTTCTGGTAAAATCTTTTTGCAATCATGTGTTCCAGAATGCTTACAAAAGGTCTTTTTTATTTATCATCTGCTACATTCCAAGAGATTTGTCAAGTTTCTGTTTATACTATGACAGCTTTCCTGTCCTTTACGTCTTATCCATTGAAGCAGATTCTTAACATTTTGGAATATGTAGAAATCTACTTTCTGCCCCTCTTAATGTTTTATGTAGAATTCGTGAATTTTCTCATTTTATTTCTCAACTATCATTGTCTAATAGAGCCTTTTTATGTTCCAGATATTAGTATCCTGCTTTGTTAAAACTTCTCGTTCTGAAGAGTACCTCCGTGTAAAGGTGAGACTAGATTGCTTTATTTACTTTGATGATACATAGTGATGCTTATACATGTTTGGTAAAGCATTTCTTTCAACTCAATTGTATAACTGTCCTCACCTATTTTAATGTTTTGAAACTTGGAAGGATTTTTTTAACTGTTTTAATTGCAGATGCTAACTTATAACCATTTTTATAATTCATGTGCATGGTCAGAATTTATTTTGTTCTCAACTTTGTGGATTTTTAAACTTTTGACAACTAACTATATTAACTCAACTATCCAATATATCAGTTTGCTGCTTCCAAGCAAATCTTCATTGAAGATCATTATTATTTAATGATTTAATTTTTTTTTGGTGCCTGATATTTAAAATATTTGATCTCCTAAATTAAAAAAATTCATTTTAGTTTATAAAATTTATAAAAATATAGTTTTAGTCTCTAAATACTAATTTTGATGGACTAGAAACAGTTTCAAAACAAGTTATTTTAGTATTCAAATTTAATATTTATGATTAAAATCAATTTTTTTTAATTTAGGGGACTAAAATAAACTTTTCAAATTTGGGAGACTAAAAGTATAATTAAGCCTTATTTATTTTATATTCAAATTAGTCTGGTTGATTGGCACAGATAAGTGGCTCCCTTAGCTTTTGTGATTAATAATTACTATAATTACTATTTAATAAAACAGGAGGCAATCCTCTTGGATCTTCTAAGAGTTATCAGTCATCATCGAGCTCGGCTAGCCACACCTATCCGCACAGTTCAGAAGATGTGCAATGATACTGATTTAGATATTGATCCATTTGATGACACCATTTCCTCTCGTTCCAGATCAAAGAAAAACCGTCCTTTCCCACTGATAGATCCACCTTATAAAGTTAAGTCTTCAAGTCATTTAACTGTTACAAATGAGGACAGAGATGGCAAGATGGATGAAACCTTGCCATCTGACTTCAAAGTAGACTCTGACGAATTTGTTGTGACATCGACTTCGGTCCAGAAGATCTCCAAATCCCAAACGCCCAAAAAGGAAAGAGCAGGAAGCACAGGAGAGGAAACAACATCCAAAATTTTGTCAACTTCTGATGGGTTTGGTTCTGGAGAAACTACTTCACCAGCAAAGCTAGATGGTGAGAAACCTGTTGTGTCCTCGTCATCATCATCAGTTAGTAGTTCTTTAGAAGAGAATATTATTCTTGATGCTGCTCTGTTGGGCTCAAAGAGAACTCTTGCAATTGATGAAGAATTGGTTCATATCCCTGCAGAGTCAGAAGAAGTTGCAGTCCATCAGAAGAATGGCAGGGAGCCTCCTCTTAGCGAGGATAAGAAGGATGGTGAGATGTCTTCATTGCCTACTACTAAACAAAAGGATTAAGCGGATGAAAAGAGTAGACGTTGATGTTAAAATAAAGTGCTACTTTTTGTTGATGATAACACAAAAATGATCTAGCTGTCTTTTTTAAGCTGGGCATTGTGCATTGTATTATCCGTTTGTAGATTAGTGGGAATGAATTCTCATGTACATCACAAGTTGTGTTCATATCTTATGTCTACCACTAAATTTTAAGCATATTCCAACCTTTTTATGAGAGTACATTACATAATATTTGTAACCCCCATTCAGATTCTATGAATTACAAAGAAAGTTATTTTGGGATTTAATTTGTAATTAACCATCAAAATTCTTTCCAAAGAACTAGGAACACTAAAACCGAAATTTCACCTCTAATATCGACATGTAGATTTCGCTGAGATAAAAAGAAATGGTCGAGACTTCTGATTCCCTTTTTTTTCTTTTTTTTGTTGTCGCTTCCTGACCTGTCTAGTGTGTTTGCTTTTGGAGATAAAGTCCAGGGGGTTCCTGGCATGAGCAAAGCTCCCTGAGCCAGCGTTGTTAACGGTTAAAAGTGTGTGGTAGACGCAAAAGTAGGGTCTCTGAGATGCTGCTAGTTCGAACCATATAAAAAGTATTGTTTCGTTGTTGGTGTAAGGTTTCCCCGTCCCGAGTGTTGAACATTCATACGTAGCAATCAATCTTTTTTTTTTTTTTTTTTTTCCTTAGATCATCCGCATCAGTGTTTATGCTGTTCAAAATAAAATAAAATAAAATATTTTTTTAATGAAAAATACTATAGATAAAATATAAAGATGGAATGTTCTTTTGTAAAACTTATTTAAATATTCAATCAGAAGAGTTAAATTGGAGATAACTGGGTATTTGGATTTTGGTTCATAATGCAATTAAGCACCGTATTAGTTTGATGTTAATGAGCATTATTTATGTAACAATAATTTATTCTGTTTAATTTAACTTAGTTCTCGAAAAAGCAATACATTTTTAGAGAGAACTTTAAAAAACAAGTAAACACTGTCACGTCGTGAAAAGTACTTTCGTGTCAGTATCTTAAATGTGCACGAGTTCGAAAACTACTGCAACATCTCTGCAATCAGAACCTGGGACAGAAATAAATGAGTTTTGCAGAAACTAAATATGCCAAAAATGTAATTAAGCTAAAGATTAATTTATAACTGGCAAAACTTGTTTACATTAAGCTCTACACATGCAATCAGGAGCAGGATACGTATAAATCGATTGCTTCTCCTTCCTTAATCTTATCTGTCCTTGTCTGTTCTTGTGTCCATCAAGAACCGCTCGCTGAAATTCTGCCCAGCTTACGCTTTTATTCTGAAATAGATTCCCCAATAATCCCATGCTTGGTCTGATAGTCTTCAGATTCATATAAGCACGATGTGCCACCTAAAGAAGCAAAGGATGTTCCATCTAAATGATTAGTTTTTGGAATTTAATTCATTTTTTGCACCAATGCAAAACAAATATAGCTAGGTTCTCTTAAACCTACATATTGTTATGCAGCAAACTATTTATATTATAACAGTACATTTTCAAATAGAATATTTAGCAATGATTCGTACCAGTGCATTGTGCATATTGCCTGGAGAAGCAGAAATGAAGATGTCACTGTGCACGCTCACGTAGTAATCAACAGCGGCTAATAGTGATGCCTTTCCGTTAACCTTGGCCAGTTCCTCTGTGGAAACTAGGCTCTTCTTATCTTCCATAAGAGGAAATAACTTGCTTAAAGTTGCTAACCTAGCTTCTCCACCATAAACCTGAAAGCATACAATCAATCCAGAGCAAGTCCTAAGTCGAAGAACAGTGCCAATCTATAAAAGTATCAGAAGGTATCAGATTGCTAATCATTAGGCATCATTACAGATATCAGAATGAAATCTATGCTGTTAAATAATCACAAGCCTTCCTATCTTATGTTGTTAATGAACCTTGTGGGAAGCAAGATAAAGCCGTGTTCTATTGTTGAAACCCAAAGCTGCCAGGAGTAATCCAATTTCTTCAGGAGTCAGTGGGCAACGCCCCTGACTTCTCAATTCTTCATCAGTATATTGAGTTTTCAATACCCTTCCCTGCCAAAGCACCTGCCGGTACTTTGCTAGAGCAAGTTTCTCAGCTTTACCTCCACCAAAGTCACAGGCTGAATGAGCAGCCATATCCTGCATAGGCAATTTGGAATCAAAGTGTTAAAGGACTGAGAGATGTAATGATAATAGCAATAGAGATCGGAGATTAGCTAGAAGAACTCAAGGATAATACTCTAAAAGTTGTAGAAACAATGATGGAAAATGAAACGAAACAAAATAACAACTGGGTCCACGTCACCCTAAAACACTCACTAATCAAACCTAATTTTCTCTCAACACACGCCTAATCCTAAATCCTTTTGATTTTCCCCACTTCATACTGGTTCTAAGTCATTCTTTCTGAATCTCCCATTCTTCTTATGCAAAGAAAGAATGAGAGGGTCAGGACACTGGAAGAATTTACAAAGGACCTCATTGTAAATATCTCTCAATTTGGTCTTCGGCAAAGTTGAATGGCGTCATATAACTGACTTCAACTAATGGGACAATTGTTGTAATACAAGGTTTGCATGGATAATTAGGATAAAATATATTTAAAATCTTTTGATTCAGCGTTTTCTTATTTTATGGAGATTGATTGATACAAGTAACAGGATATGAGGATGTAATCGGTGTGATTGTCATCAATAAAATTATTTCTTTTTTCCCTAAGTGGTTCAAGCGTCTCACACATAATAAACCACTAAGCCAAGATGAGACTTTACCTTGTCAAAACGCAGATGCAACACAACAAACTTCCTTTTTTGCTGTTTCCCAAACATATGAGTTTCCTCTAGTGGAATGTCTTTTACTTCTGCTTGGTTGACAAAAGAAGAGTGACGAAGACGATGAACAATGGCCTCTCCTAATTCCCTGATATGTGGTACAAAGACCAGTGCTTCAAAGTTGACCTTACATCGGAGACGTTGGATGTCTGATGGCAAGTTGTTGAATGTCAAACGATGAGAGAACGGTGCAATAGCAGCAATTCCATAACTGTATCAACGAGAAAATCTACAACATTTGAAAATAGATATTTATGTAAACAATGTATATCTAAAGGAAGACATCAAATGGTTTATGGCCCTAGTGAATGTCAAAGATTGATCCACACTATATAGTTTTTCTGCTCATTAAAAGAGTTGAAAGAAAAAAAACTGTTTTATTCAATTTCAAGGTTTGAACACGTGTATTCATACATATATAAATAAAATTGTTATCTTTCATCTATGGGAATATAAGATAAAATAACTATCTTTTGGTTTATTTAATATTAAGATAAAATTTATTTTTCCAAAATATCAATTATATTTTTGACATCCCCCTCAAGTTGGGAAAGGATATCAATCATCCTCGATTTGTCAATAAGTCCCTTTAAACTTCTTGAAGGGAGCCCTTTGGTAAACATGTCTACCAATTGGAGCACCATACAAAAACAGGTGTTGTGCCCTGTCTAGATGAAGTGTCTATCAATCACTGTGGGCTGTGTCCTGTCATGCCAGAGTGGATTACAAGTGATACTAATAGTTGAATTGTTTTCACAAAACAGCCTCAAAAGTCCCTCATATTTTACTTTAAGGTCATCAAGAATAATCTTTATCCATAACCCTTCACATATATGATGTCTCAGCTCAAAATCCTGCTTTTGCACAAGACCTAGTGTTTAAGAACTCACATTGACCAGAGATATAATCAAATTATAATATATAAGTGGGTTCAAATCTCACATTAGAGGCTGATTTTGTTAGATTGGATTAGGCTTAAAGTCCACTTCCTACGATGGCATAAAAGACACTTACCATAGTGATGTTTGTTGAGTTTGTCATGCCACCTACTATCAAGCCACTGATAAATATCTAGTCCCATGCTTAAGATGTTTAGTCCTCAACATGAAAGAACGTGTTAGAGATCTCACATTAACTAAAAATATGACCAAATTACAATATATAAGTGAGTGCGAACCTCATCTTATAAATTGGTTTTGTGATGTTGAGTTAGGTGTAAAATCTACTTTCTACAACTTATTGACTACCATTTTGCTTCATCCATGTTACAAGTTGTCCTCACAGAAACATGCACACTATTCAAAGGCAGACACTTTATCTACAACTAATCTGTCATAGTTTGCCTTTGTATGTGCTTTATGGATAGTGTATCTTCTTCTATTGAACAACTATCTTTTTTCGAGAACTTGCCTTCAAATAGATACTATCAATAGCTTCCCGACCAATCTATAGTATTGAGGCTTTTCTATTGTTGGACTTTCTTCAGTTCCAATGTTGTGTTAAGTTGGTACTTCAGATGTTTACATCTCAATTTCCTTATTTCTTTGAGAAGATCAAGTATATATTTCCTTTGAGACAAAGATACCCTTTTTGGAATAGCAACCAACCTCTATTCCAAAGTAGTAATTTAGATTTTCTAACTCCTTAATTTCAAAAGATTTTGACAGCTTCTTCTTTAAAGCCTATTTTTCTATCTAATCATCGGTTACAATGATCATATCATTTACATATACTAGGATAAGAGTGAGTTTTCCATCAAGGGAGCGCTTTATAAAATGAGTATGATCACCTTGAATCTATATTATCCTAGGGATGTCACAACCTAGGTGAATCTGCCAAACCATGTTTGATGAGGTGGTTTGAGACCATACAAAGCCTTCTTGAGCCTACACATCCTGTTCTTTCCACCATGAGAATCAAATCCTAAAGGAATCTCCGTGTAGATCTCCTCTTCTAGATCTTCCTAACAAATGTGGAGGCAAAAGGGCCAATTGAGACATTAGATGATACAGCTAAGGAAGGACTAGTGTCGGTGAACTCTTAAAATCAAGCTATGAGGCACAAGAATTTGAAAAACCAACTATGGCTGAAGGAATTTGGTTGTTCAAGGGCCTAGTATAAATCTTTACATTAAGGAGAGAGAAATATGGATGAAATGATTCTGAATCCTCTCCCCTGACTCTTTCTCCCGTTTTTTGCTTTCAGTGCAATTTTTCTATCATTTTCTGTACATGCTGCCTTTTTGTGGTGGCCATCTTTTCCATCGGAAGAAATTCAACAATGACATAATACTATATACAGAGATTTCCTCAATTACTGATCCATTAATATTTCAGAGTTGTACACATTACAATCTTCATGAAGTAAAGTATTTTTAGCATCAAAATGCTGAAAATCTCAACCAAAATGAAATGGGTGACTAGGGAAAAAGTAATTCTTACCATATTTATTTTTGCTACTATGACAAATGTCTTCTCATAATCTATTACATAGATCTGGGGGAATATTAGCATAAGTGCTATGGTAGTTAATAAAGTCTGTTATACTAGACTTTTGCAGAGTTGTCTAGATTGTCACTACACCTATTGGTAGTTTAGTTACACGGTCAGCTCCCTCCCTAATTCTAAACCGATAAATGTACTCTCCCTGGTTTGTATTGCAAAACTAGTTCACTCATTCAGCCTTTCATTTTCCACTGATAATTCTCTCAATTATCCAGACTCTCTATGAACATTTTGTTCCTTTTTTCCCTCCTTTTGTCACACTTTCTCATGCACTATTGATTCATATCACAGAAAAATAACACCAATTGTATTTTTGAAAATCCCTATGATAACTAGTATCAAAAGCTTTTAAGTCATATTTACAGAAAATAGAAGCCATGTAATAACATAACATAACAAACCAGGTAAATCAATGATTATAGTGATAAAACCCAAGTCCAACAGAGGAGGATGGGGATGGGGGAAGACGGAACACATCAGAATCTGTGGTTATGCTATGTACATACCTCTGAAGTACAGGCAAGACATTTTCTATGTACCAATCAGCAGTAGCTTGAACAGGTGCAGTTTTAATTCTAGTAGCTCTAATGCCTGTGCCATAGTACTCTCTTGTGCTCCAAGAGTAATCACTAGGAAGCTCCTTCACTATGGATACTTCATCACGGAGGACATCAATAAAGTGATTTACGTCAAATATATCTTCAAATGAACTGCAGAAGCAAAACAATTTTTTTCCAGTTTGAAAATGGAACATATAAAGGTTGAAAAAATAGCAGACTCTGGATATACCTTGAATCTTGCCAGACAGGGTTCACTTCAAAATGTGGGATAACCAACGTTGCATTCAAAATCTTAGCAACAGCAACAGCATCACATACCTTTTAAAGAGAAAAAGGGGGGAAATGATATTACACAAGTGATCAAGTTGAATTTTGATGCAAATGCCAATGAAATACATGACAAAACACTATCTTTTTTTTCCCCACTTTATGTCTTTGATCAAGTTATACCCCTTCAACACAATATCATGATTCACATACCCCCATCTTCTGCTGGTTCAACCCTCCATCAAGGAAAACCTGGATATACCCGCGTGACTTTTCAGGTAATGCTGCAAGAAATTATAAACATGGAAACATGTAACATACCAAACACTAGTCGTAGACAATACAGCCCACATTTTCAAGATAAATAAATGGCCAATTTCTTACAAAAAATATTAAATATACAATATGAACTCACAAGGTGATTTTGGACGCTCAGTACATGGTTTCCATCCTTGAAAGGCCAACGGAGACCAGAGACTAGTTTGAAGTTCAACAGACTGAAAACAATAAAAAAATGGCAATCTTGAAACAGTTAGAGACACAAAAAGCATGTCAAATCAGCCTAATCTCTTAACATATAAACATAATTATGATTAACTTGTACTCACAGTTTGGCGTTGCAGAGCACCCTCTAGCAAAGCCTCGTGCATAGGCCTCGGAGCATTCCACTCCTACAACGACAATTCATCAAATTTGGTTCTTCATCAAATCAAAATCGGTTTTTCTTTCTTTCAAATTTCCCACACAAAAAGTCACAAAGTAATACGTCAAAATTTAAGGAATTAAAAAAGAAAAGCGTTGAAAATTAGGAGTTACAGAGAACGTAGAAGGCGAAGCACGACCAAGAGGTTGGAAAAGATTAGGAAAGAAAGGTGGCAAGAGAATGACGAAAACCACTGCGAAAGCCGATTTTTGAGAGTGGTTTAGTTGGGTGAAAATTTGAAGTTTCATTGTTCACAGAAAGGAGTTTCGCTGGTGATGATTTAAACGCTGCGTTTTCGCACCGATCAACTCAGAAGACAATGTTCCCTTAGCTTCATTCGATTCATCTCAATTAGCAGGTCAGGGGTCCAACTGTTTATGAATTTTATTTTATTTTTCTGAAGATTTTGAAGAAAAATGTGGTATCGATGATTATTGGCTTTGAGATCAATGTGTTTTCCAAATATATCTAAATATTAAATAACTTTTATCAATTTTAAGAATCATTTTTGTTTTCTTCTTAACAACAAATTGGAGCTTTCATCACTTCTCTCTTACAACAATGAATGACTAAGGTTTTCCTATCTAATTAAACTCAAGATGTTCTCGTTTTTTATCTATATGAAAAAAAAATTAGTTAACAACATTAAATTTTATTAATTTTCTAAGATTTTAATAAAATGTTCTTTTATTAATTTAATGAAAAAAATACATATGAAATATAAATAGATAAAGACATTGATTAAAGTTAAAATATTTTATCAAGTAATTAAAATTTATATATAAGAAGGTATGTGTAAGGAATTAAGGTAAGTCTAAATAAGATAAAAACTAAAACTATATAGGAATACTCATTTCTAATTTTGAGTATGCAATTACTTGAGTCAGTTAATATAATTATTTTTCTCTCATAATAGATGTTTTTGACCTCTAATAAGATTTTAAAATAAAAATTGTGATCGATACAAAATATCATCAATCAAGACAAAATTAAATAATTGTGAAATTATTTTCAATTGTAGATTTTATATTTGGCAATGTTATCGTTCTAATGCCTTCAATATATATATATATTCAATTTATCTGTATTAATATGCTGAAATTGTTTTAAAAATTTTGTTGCAACAATTTGAAGGGGACACAAACGTACTCTTAAACATGCTCTGTGATGAAAAATGTTCTTTTTGTTTTTTAAAATATTTGAATTTTAAAGTTATTTATGAGTATCTGAATATAATCAAATGTATGTTTAAAATAATTTCAATTATAAATGATGATTAAAATGTTTACTCTCTGTTATTCGATAATTTTTTCTAATGTTAAATTAATTTTAAATGTGGTCATATATTAATATGAAATATGGTTTATATTGTTCTATAATTTTATATTATAATAAAAACAAGTTATTGTTAAATAAAATAAATAAATAAATAATTATAACATTAATATATTATTATCATAAAAATAAATAAAGTGAATATAAAGTTAGAATAATTAAATTAGTAAAAAAAAGTTATTTAATATTTAAGTAATGAATCTCATAAATTATTTTCAACAAATAAATATTAAAATAATCTAGAAAATAGTTTAAAAGAAATTGAGAAGGATGACTCTTCGTGACAAAATTATAATAACTAGGCTGTAACAACTGGTTATCAAATACATAAATCTCTCACAAAGTTATAAAATCATACACGAGAATGATGTCAGCATAGTATTAGAAGGTTAAGGAAGATGATGACTCCTTCATAATCAAAACCTTAATGAACAACAACAGTACCTATAGTGGTACTAAGGTAACAAAATTTATTGTGGACACTAGGCGTTGTTTCTCAAAGAGAGATTCAATGAAATTGATATGTATTTGAAGATATGAATTGTTTGCCTGGACAAAAAGTCATCATAAAGTTTAACTATTTTTTGGGTTTTTCTTGGATTAGAGAGAGGTTCACCCTCAAGTACAAAGGCAAAAGAGAGTTTGATTAGAATACTCACTTGTATTAAGGATAAAGTCAATTTTAGTAATATGATCATGCGAAGTGAAATGATCAAATCAATGGATAGAAGTTACTATAGGAACAACAGAATAATCTTCCCCCAAAAAACTTACATCGATTAGAAGGATTGATACCTGATTTGACTTTTTGCTATTTAGGTTTGTAGTATGTGTCAAAAGTTAAGTTGTTTCTCCATTAAAGTAATATAGGGGATGAGTTCAAAATAATGAGATGGTTGAATCCATATTTGGTATGGATATTAGAGCATTGATTGAAAGATAGAGAAAGGATTTACATCTAGTGTGTCGATTTTCATGTTCAATATAAACACTAGGTAGCTGAGTGTGTGGATAAATAAGTTCAAACCTCTCATATTTTGACTTCTCACAACCTCTATTTGGACAATCAACACAACAATAAGTTTTCTACCTAAGTGGAGATAGAGAGAAGGTTTGAGTGTTATAGAATATTACAAGATGATAAGTTGTTTTTAATTAATGATAGATGTAATGATGTATGAATTAAGACATCATAAATAGTTAAATTTTAACCTTATTTCTATATGACAATCAATTCAATTAAATACTAATCATCTATTTTTATGATTAAACTCTTCAATAACATGAAAAAACTAAAAGTCTTCCCTCTCTTTCAATAATTTTTTTTTAATTATTAAAACAAAATTACACATAAATGGTTTAACGATCAAGTGACCCAATAAAATTCTCAATTTAATGGTAGAAACAATATATATGAATTTTTTGTATTAAAATTTTTCTTAAATGTATGATTAAAGACAGAATGGCATTATAGATGATTAGTTATATGAGTGAGAATGGTTAATTCTATTATGCATATGGGAAATATATAACTTGTAGCATTCGTAAGTGATCAATAACACTCATTCCTCTAGAATTCTTCTATGGTGTGTTCTCTCTTATCAATCGCACTTGGTTGAAGACGAATCTAATCCAGACCATAAACTCTCTGCGGATTAACTGCACTTCGTCAGTAACAGCCAACTTTAGACCATCTTCCCCTCTTCTCGTGCTGTGTTTGGTTTGAAAAATGTTTGGGAAAACGTTCTCACGTTTTGTAACGAGGACTTAGAACTCAAATGAACACATGAGCTAATATGTAGAACCCATTGGAGTTGCTAAGTCCTAAGCTTGGGAGAATATAAACCATACCAGGAATATTATTGACCAAATGTCACCTCTACTCTGGCCCCTATTCTCCTCTCTCTTATCTGACCTGACTACATATCCTTCAGTTCCTGAACTTGGTCTGCTAATATATGACCAATAGAGTAACCATTTACTTAATCAGTACCCGTATTTTAATCGACCTAGCTTAGCCTCTTAGATACTTACACTAGTGCCTTAAGATTTTCATAAATTTCAACAAAACTTGTTCCAAACTAGTTCAACAAAATTTCTTCCCATTACTAAAAATGAATCTTATATAGATAGAATTTTACCGAACAGCAAAAATTACAACGAAACTGATCCCCGAAAAACTTATATCGTGGCAGCAGCAACGAAAATATGATGACAAAAGAACGCAATGCACCTCAAACAAAATTCTTTGAGATTGAGTGTGTTTATATAAACAATAGAAATATGTTTCCCAAATCTATACATAAAACGCTCAATCAATTAAAAGAAAATAAATGATATGAAGCAATATTAATCTACTTTGAGATTGAGATAGACACAATAGAGCTACATTTATAATCACAAGAGAACATGCATAACAAATAAACAATTTACGTTAAAACGACTAAACAAAACGCTACCTCCATGGGTTTCTGCTTTTTAATTGCTCTAAGCAAAAACACAACACAAAAAACTCACACCCCCTTTCGCGGCCTTCCGCGCTTCCGCATAGAACCGGAACCCAATTTCGAAGCAGCCCCATTCGAAACAACCTTCGGGCCATTCTCGACCATGGACCCAGGTTCGGATCCGGGTCCGGGATCAGGCCCATTGGAGTCCGGAGTTCCAAACACAAAGCCCATGGGCAAGCACCCCCAGTTACAATAATAGGCGTCCTGGCCCGGTACTAGAGGGGGGAGCGACGGAATCGAAAGCCCATGAAACGATCTCTCGCAATTCTGGCACCTCAGGCAACGCCCCTCGCAAGGCGCAGGGTACTCGAAGAGAAAATAACAATACGGACACGCGGTCCAGAAACTCGCCGGTTCGGCTGAAGCCGTGACGTCTCGGTCGTACAAATCTTTCTGAACCGGGTCGGATAAAATGGCCCAGGCATCGATGACAAGCTTGAAAGCGTGGTCGGCGAGGGAGAAAGGGTTCTTGTCAGGGTGAAGGAGAAGACCGAGTCTGCGGTACTGTTGTTTTACGAGATCGAGGTCCTGGCACGTGCGATCCACTTGGAGAATGGCGTACCAATCGAGGTGGCCGTTGTGGATCGGCTTCTCCGCGGCGAGGAGGACGTCGACGATAGCAAGGATCTGATCGGAGCCGTCGAGGAGCGGCTCGGCTTCCTGCGCGAGAATAGCGAAGTCGCGTGAGCCGCTCAGGTCGCGACTCTGGAGCAGCTTCTCGCCGATGGCAAGCAAGCGTTCCGCTTCGGCTCTGTTTGGGTTCATTTTTATTTTGTTTTTTATTTTTATTTTTGTGAGGATGATTGGGTGGAACTGCCGGGAGTTACAGCTCCTTGTGGACACAAACCAAACAAGATTTTGTAATTACTAGCCATGCCCACAAGTGTAAATGTCATGATTGTTTTACTCATCTCAAAAAAATAAAATAATATAATAAACCCACGTGATTTATGTAGCATTTCTTGAAATTCGTTTAGTAAATGTTTAATTAAATGTGAAGATTATAATTATTATTAAATAACTGATTTATTCTTATAAATTATTTGTCTCCCAATTCTTATATATAATTTTTAATTATCTAATTTAATTTTCTTATATATCATTTTTAATTATCTAATTTATTTGAATTAGATAAAATAGTTAATATACTGATAACCAATATATTTTAATTTATATTCTTTTTCAAAGTTATTCTTGTAATTAATATTATTTTATTTCTTGCAACATTTAACGGCTTTTTTACATACATGGTTAAAAAAAATCCAATTTTATGAGAAAGGGTTCAATTTGAAAAAAATTACAATCGGTAAAGAAAAGTTAAAATCATAAATTTTAAATCCAAAAAAATCAATATTTTAGTTGTAACTATTTTATTTTTATTTTTTGAAATTATTTTTCTTTAAAATCGTATTACTTAATACAAGTTTAGTATAATTTTTTTAAAATAAAATTATTTGATTTTTAAAAAAATTTATTATTTATAAAATAATTAATTTTAATTAAATTATTAATTTAAAAAATGTTTTCTTCTCCTAAAACTTCATACTAACTCTTTTAAGAAAGATTTTAGTGTAAGAAAATAAGAGAAAAAACTTTTAAAAATACTCATAGACAAACAGATTTAGCATACAAACTAATTAAATAAATCTTATAAAAAAAATTAATTTCATTTAAGTTTGTTGAAAAGTTATATATATAATGATTCTTTTCTCCACCATTCAAGATAGTAGGAGATGTGAAATTGTTTCTAGTGGAATTTCGATCGATTTCGGTTCTAAGGGTATTTTGGTCTTTAATCGAAATCCTCCCACGTAAGTTCTTTTTACTTAGGCTAGCAATTTGATTTTCAATCGAAAACGTGTATGCGAATCGAAAATTACAGGATATCGAAAATGTTGTTTTTGGTATTTTGTATTTAAAGTATCGAAAGCGAGAAAAGTATCGAATCAAGAAACAATGTTAAATTGCAAGAAAATGTAAAGGGCGAAAACCAAAATTTTCCTTAATTATAAATGACAAGAAATCGAAAACAAGTACAAACATAAATGACAAGAAATCGAAATTGCATAAAGTAAATAACCCCAGAAATCGAAATGTACGGCAACGTAAATGACAATGAAATTAAACAGTAACAATGTAAATGTCGAGAAATCGAACTTGCAAGAAAAGTAAATGACAGGAAATCTCAATGCAGAAACTTAAACTTTCATTGAATCGAAATGACAAGGAATCGAAAATATAGAAACATAAAATTGTTGAATTTAAGTTGCATCAAAGTAAATTACCAAGGAAAATACAGAAAACGGTAAATGTACTCAGTGAGCAGGGAAATCCAGATTGCCAGAAACTTCATGGTGTTCGTCGTTTCTCCGGTAGACTTTTCACTACTGATTCTGTTCTCTGCCAATTTCTGACCTCTTTTTCCTTCCTTCTTTGCTCTATTTATAGGGCCTCCTTTAAGCCTTCCAGGAACAGTTAATAAGATTGCTACCACGTTCTTTCGTGCATGACGGTTTCTTTTTCTACAGTTTCCCACGTTCTCACGATCCTCGACTCCTTCCATGGTCCCAGTACTGCTTTCTATACGTGCGTTTGACTTAATCTTCTCTGTGGTTTGTCCAGGGTTTCGATGTCCATGTTACCTTCGCATTCGATGATATCGAACACTTTGCCTTGCTTTGGGTTTAACCTTAACATCATATGATTCTAGTTTCTTAGTTTTTTATTCGACAACAAGCATTTGGTTATCATTCACCCAATTTTCGATTATGTCTCTCGATGTTAGTTACTACGTGCTTCCAATTGGACATCGAATGATTTCTTTTGTCTATCTTACTGATTTACCAATCGATCATATTTCTCGATTCCACAATAACAAAGTGCCTCCTTGAAAGAATATGAATGATTTCAGTTTGTATTCTTTCAATATTCCCGCCTTAATGTTTGGAGGCCCACAGAACTTAGGGTTTAGGGTTTCTGGGGTTTTAGGGTTTTAGTTTTCCCCTTTTTTGCTTTACGTCGTCATCTCGTCAGTCTGCTACTTTTACAATACACGCTACATTTATTATCTTTCACCTCCGTTGTTTCCAGTCCCCTAAGTGATTTTCCTTTTAATCTCTATTGGTTTTTTACTCTGGTTTTTTACGCGAACCTTTACCCTTTGCACTTTCATCTTCTTCCTTGAGCTCGTCTTCATCCCTGTGCTCTCATCTTTGTCCCTGTGCCTTCATCTTTCACCTTGCTTTTCTTCATCCCACCTATTATTGAAATGGCTACTTCCTCCAAGTCTTCTGATTTTTCCGTTCCACCCCTTCCTTCCTTGACTTCAAACCTGCTGGAGATTAATAATCAGAAGTTTGCTCCCATTCCTTTGATGGAGGAGGCTTCTCGGAAAATTGCCGAGACACAGGTACTTATTCCTTATAACATTGAGGGTATTAATTTTGCTTTTGGGGGTCCTCTTCGTCTTATTGATGGAACCTTTTCTCCCCTTAACCTTGCACCTAGCCCGGCTCTTATACACCAACCTGAAGTTAGGGTTGATTTTTTGAATATGGTCTCGAGGGTATACCGAACGGGTCCACCTTCCAAAAAACCTTCATTCCTTAGGTGGTTTGATAGAATACAAACTAAGTTTGGGAACCACTGGAGATATATAGGGATTTTTGATTTTTTACAGTTATCTCGGTGTGATTTGTCGTCTCTGGATATGACAATGTTTCTATCTGCTGTGCATTTGTGGAACAAGGATTTGCATGCCTTGGAATTACCCTGTGGTCCCCTGTCACCTACTCTCTTTGAAGTTGCTGCTATAACTGGATTAAAACCTACTGGGGAGAAGTATTATAAGGGTGCTTATCCTTCAGATAATTCTTTGAGATCTAAAATCGATTGGGAATCGAAGGCTTACGGACATTTTCTTGAGAGGCATTTCGTCGATGACGAATTGAAGGCTGTGACTAATGAAGAACACATAGCCTTTTTGGTATATTGGCTATGTACCCACGTTTTTTGTCCTCGATCCATCCAAATCTCCTCACACCTCTATAATCTAGCCTTTCTTCTCCATACTGGCCAACCTAAGATATGTTTGGCTAAACTTTTGTTAGCGCATGTGTATACTGCTTTCGACGAAACTGTCGAAATTTTGAGTACTCCTAAGGCATCGGGAAACTTTTCTGGTCCTATCTGGTTTATTCAGTTGTGGTTAAACTCGATTTTTGAGAGCATCCTCCCCCCGATTTCCAGCATCCCTCCAAGTGTAAATATAGAAGGGGCCTGATTATCTTTTTGCCATCCTCACCAAAAACCCAATGAAGCTGCTTATTGTCAATACCTTAATTTTTTGTTATCTAGATTTAATTTCGATTCGGCTTTAGCTCCTTTTACCGTTCATCTCGGACGAATGAATGATCAACTCAGGGGACCAATTTGGTTTACGTCGAAGTTCCCTGCCTCAACTCCTGGATTGCAATTAGAGTTGGTAGATATCTGGAGTAACTATTTAACTCATGATATGCTGGTATCGGGTTTTCAGTCCAAAGACTTCAAGATCATCACTTACTACCCTCAGCTATTCTCGAGACAATTCGGCCTGAGCCAGTCCTTACCTTTCTTTCCTTTAGATACCTCCCCGAGGTTCAAGTTGAACGAATCGATAATCGAACGGGAACTTATCAAGCTTTTGCCAAAAACCCCGATGCATTTTTATCCCTATGCTTTCGAGTCAAGTTATTTGTCTACTGTGGGTTTTTCACAATGGTGGACCAGTTGGTTCTCGAGTAGTCATGCTACTTTTTATGAAGTTCGACAAAAACTGACTGCTCATCCTTCTCTTGTGTTGCAGGACAAGTCGAAATCGAAGAAAGGTACACACTTCCACTGTCTTCAAATATCTCGATTCGAGAACTTTTATCAAATATGTTACACCCCACTGAAACTAGAATCGACCTAGTACGATGCTGTTATCTCCTTGTCCCATAAAACAAACACTAATCGATCGAACCACAAAATAATCAATCCTCTAGGAAAAACCCCTTTTGAAATGTATTGCCCAAATCGCCTTCCCACTTTTCCCACAGCTCCTTTTGGACTCGCCAAACCATTAACACATCCCAAGTGGGTTCGAGAATTGAGATCCCTAAGGGAAACACTTCGTCCTAAACCCAAAAACAAAGATATTTCTGTCTCGAAATTATCTTATTTCCCTTACCTTAACCTCCCTGAGGCTCTTTTGCCTCCCTGGCTTGTACATATCGACCGAGTCAAGATTTTGACTCCATCACCTTTTGGTGAGATTTTACTGCTTTCCTATACTTTTTGATTCTGTATATTATAAGCTAATCTGTCTTCTTTTATTGACAGTTTCGAAATCTACCAAGATCACCGTTGTCGAGAAGGGTCCAGAGAAGGATAAAGACTGGGAATCTTCTGATGAATCTGATCCTTCGGCCCTAGTTAGAAAGCGCAAACACTCGGCCACCATTTCTTCTTCTTCTAAAAAATCGAAGGTTCTTTTCGATTCCCTGTTTATTTTGGCCTTTTGTTTTTAGTCTCCTCATTCGGGTTTTAACATATTTCTACTGTTTTCGATTTCTAATTTCAGAAACAAAAGTCGAAGAGTCCTCGACCTACCCAGCCACCTGTCATTGATCCATTGTCGACGGACTCTAATATAGTTACTGAAGTGGGTCAAAAAACCCCTACAACACATTCCAGTCACGTAAGTGCCTTCTTTATATCATTTTGTATTCTTGGATTTCGATAGGACTTATTACCTGATTTCGAATTTCGATATTTCTCTAGGATCAACCATCGGCGACTATATCGACGAATGTCGATTCTCAACTGTTGTTACCACTACCTCTTTCTGAGGTACTATTCTCTATCTCATTTTGTATGTATACTTATCCTTTTTTATGTATTTTTTCTGACCTTTGTGTTCGATTCACAGCAACCTGAGGCTGTACAAGCTCTTCTTCCTGCCTCAGCACCCCTTGCTCTACCTCCCCCTGGTACTTTTCTTTACTGTTATCTTTTCATTTCACTCTATTATGGACTTTTCGATTTACATTCTCGATTTCTTTCTCTTCAGTAAATATTCTTGTGGTCCAAGTCCAGGACTCTCCATCACCTACTACCACCGAGCAAATGGGTTCCCACCCTTTCTCGATGCAAGGGATCGAGTTACTCTCGCCTACACTACCCGCGCTCCATGGGTCTACTCCAATTGACGTACCAGAATACCGAGCTGCTATCGAGGAAGACCCTTTCTCGATTCTCGATATTCTAGTATCGAGGGATGCCACTCCTTCTAGCCACTCCACTCAACTAACTGCCACTTCGCCCGAAGGAGCGTATCAACTCAAACAGCGCTTCAGAGCATTCTTCTATTCCTCACCTTTGGAGGTTTTGGTAGAGTCATTCGAAAAGAAACGACTCTTTAGAGAAATCCTTAAGTCTATCGAAACCTTCCCTGAAAAGGCTCTTCCCAGAGGCTTTGATGCAGAGGTCACAGCGGCCACTGAACTTTTCAATCAGGCCTATGCTGCAAGGAAAAGGAGGCAATCTATAGCGACTGAGTTAGCTGAAGTTTCTGCGTTCCAGTCTGAGAAGTCTAATCTGTTGAAGAATTAGAAACTCAGTCGAGGTGAAGTCTTGACTACGTTGTCTTCGGTTGATATTGAAATCGAAGAATTGGAGAAAAGGCTGCAACAACTGAAGTCGCAGAGAGAGTTCCTTACATCAGAGCTAGAGAAGATTAACTCTTCTACGAAAGAAGTGGCACTGTCTCTTGGCCAGAGCATGGAGCGTGAACACAAGCTGACCATCGAAGAGAACTCAATTTCTTTATCTTGGGCTAATCTGTTAATGGATTTCGAGAATTTAAAAACTCGATATTTATCTTTGTAAACATTACTCCATTTTAATATTGAATGTTTGTTTCTCTTATTTGAGGCTTATATCTCTTCAAATATTTGTCATTTATCGATAGCACTTTGTCTTTGTTATACCAATCGATAATCGAATATGCATTACTCGATAAAATTTTAATAACTTCGAAAGGTCCCTCCCAATTTGGCGACCATTTACCGAAACTTTTACATTTCTTGTCCATTGGTAAAATTGTTTTCCACACTAGGTCACCTTTGTTAAACGTTTTCTTTCGAATTCCCTTATTGTAAACTCGAGCAATTTGATTCTTTTGTAAAATTATACTATTCAATGCTTGTAACCTTGTTTCATCAAGTTCATTTAATTCATCATACATCATGTTCCAGTAATCACAGCTGGGTAAATCATTTTGCCTCTGTATTTGATTCGACTCAATATTTATTTCGATGGGTAGAACTGCATCGTGTCCATACACCAGCTTGTATGGGGTATTTTGTAAAGAGTCTTTTGGTGAATTCCGATAAGCCCATAAAATTTGTAACAACGTTTCATGCCAAGTTTTTGGTTTATTTCCAACGTGTTTTTTGATTAACCCAATGATTACTTTGTTAATTGCTTCGACTTGCCCGTTAGCTTGAGCGTAGTATGGAGTTGACGTTAATAATTGAATATTTCTCGATTCAGCGTATTTAACTATCTTTTTACCAGTAAACACTGTCCCTCTATCTGTAGTGATAGACTGTGGGATCCCAAATCGATAGACGATGTATTCTTCAATAAAATCAATTACGTCCTGTTGATCAACATCCTTTAATGGTATTGCTTCTACCCATTTTGAAAAATAATCGACAGCGACAAGTATATATCTATGCCCTTTCGATGATTGAGGGAAAATTTGTCCGATTAAGTCTATAGCCCAACCTCTAAAAGGCCAAGGTTTAATGATCGAGTGTAATTCGCTCGCGGGCACCTGTTGTATCGGACTGAACTTTTGACATTCTTCACAGGACTTGGCATATTCGATACAATCTTTTAAAATCGAAGGCCAGTAATAACCTTGTCGAGTTAGTGTCCATTTCATTTTCTGACCTACCGTATGGGCCCCACATATTCCATTATGTACTTCGGCCATTGCTAAGTAAGCATCATCATTTCCTAAACACCTAAGTAATACTCCATCAATTCCTCTTTTATATAACTCATAATTTAACAAAACATATTTCATTGCTCGATATTTAATTTTCTTGTCAATTTTCCCATTGGGATTCTGCAAATAATTTATAATCGATTTTCTCCAATCTTGATCGTCTAAGTCATTAATGTGCAGAATCTCATTTTCTTGAGGTAGTTTTTCTTTGATTTGAATTATTTCTTGTAACCTTTCCGGGGATATCTTATACTTCGAAGCAATTTGTGCTAAGTCATTTGCTTCTTGATTGAATTCTCGAGGAATATACTCGAATATTATGTCATCGAACATTTTACTTAAAGTCATCACTCTTTCCAAATATCTGATCAAGTTGATATTAATGCATTTATACTCTTTTCGTACTTGTTTGATCACTAATTGCGAATCACCTCTTATAACCACATGTCGAGCTTTTAATTTGATTAAAGTCTCGAGGCCCGCTATCAAAGCTTCATATTCAGCTTCGTTATTCGAACACACGGGTTGAATCTCAAATAATAATTTAGTCGGAATATTGTTTGGAGAAATAATCAGAACTCCTACTCCAGATTTATCCGATGTACTTGAACCATCGAAATACATCATCCATTTACTAATTTCAATAAACAAATTCTCAATGGAATCAACTGTATGCTCGGCCATGAAATCGGCAATTACTTGACCTTTTATCGACTTTAAAGATTCGAAGAATAATGAGAATTCTGTCAAAACTAACACTCATTTTCCTATTCTATTGTGCATGATCGGTTTCGACAAAAGAAACTTCAAAATATTATTTCTGGAATAAACTATTACATCATGAGGCTTCATTATATACTTGAGTTTTGTACAAGAGAAATACAAGCATAATCCTAATTTTTCGATATCACTATATCGAGTCTCAGCATCGTTCAAGATTCGACTTAGATAATACACAACACATTCCACACCATTCTCATCTTCCTGTGCTAATAGACTCGCTATTGTTCGATCTGATGCTGATACATACAGCTTCAATGACTTGTTTCTCTTTACTGGAATCATAATCGGAGGGTTTGTCAGCATCGTTTTAATTTGCTCGAAGACTTCTTGATGTTCCTCCTTCCACTTAAAATCTGTTTCTTTTTTCAACTTTAACAAAGATGAAAAAACATAAGTCTTACCAGCCAAGTTAGAAATAAATCATCTCAAATAATTTATTTTTCCCAAAAATGACTGTAATTGTTTCTTAGTTTTTGGAGCAGAAATATCTATTATAGCTTTTGCTTTATTTTTATCGATTTCAATACCTTTTTCATGTACTATAAAACCTAAAAATTCACCAGCCGATACTCCAAAGACACATTTCAAAGGATTCATTTTTAATCCATATTTTCTCATTCTTTCGAAAGATTTCCTCAAATTGCTTAAGTGTTGATGTTTTTCTTTCGATACTATCACAATATCATCTATGTAAATTTGCATAAAATCATTGATCAAATCATGAAAAATTAAATTCATTGCTCTCTGATATGTTGCACCAGCATTTTTTAACCCAAATGGCATCACTACCCATTCATAAGTACCTAATGCTCCCGGGCATCGAAAAGCTGTTTTAGCTATATCATTCTCAGCCACAAATATTTGATTATATCCTGAATAACCATCTAAAAGACTTAACATTTCATTACCAGCTACTGCATCTATTAGCATATCAGCTATTGGCATAGGATATTCATCTTTAGGAGTAGCTAAGTTTAAATCTCGATAATCGATGCACACTCTTATTTTACCATTCTTTTTAATCACAGGTACAATATTAGAAATCCAATCGACATACCTGGCAGTTCTGATGAATTTAGCTTTCAAGAGTCTTTCGACCTCTTCTTTGATCTTGTTCATCACCTCAGGTGCAAATCTTCTTGGAGCTTGTTTTACTGGCTTTCTACCTTCGATGATGGGTAATTTATGCTCGACGAGACTTCGATCCAATCCAGGCATTTCTTCGTATTCCCAAGCGAAGCAGTCCTTATATTCTCTTAACAAAGAAATCATGTCCCTCTTTAATTCTTTCTCGAGATACTTGCTGATATACGTGGGTTTCTGTTCCTCTTCACTTCCTAAGTTAACTTCTTCTAATGGATCTTGAGCCTCGACTTTTTTATAATTTGATGTAATAGATTTTTCGAAACCTAAAGGAGAATAATCATAAATACAATCAAGTATAACTTGATCGCTATTATTTGCAACTACGGTCGAGTGAATCGACTTATTTATCCCTATTGTACTACTACTACTTTCTTGGCTCTTCTTCCCATCTTCATATTTTCCCAATCGAGCCAAGAACTCTTCGTATTCTCTATTCATCTTCACCGGCCACTTCGAGGTTGGCCCCCTCTTTGATCATGATGAATCCTTTCTTCTCATTCATCTCTAGGAAACGCTCCTCATGCAGTTTTGAATTAAAATCTTTAACTGTTTCGAAGGTGAATGGTTGAGCAAGCGCCAGATTCTGCAGTGCTCGACCAGCCTGGGATACGAATGTTACAAATTCGTGCTGGTCTCCTGGGATTACTTCGAGATGTCCATCTCGATTCCACATAAATAATTTTTGATGAGTTGTCGAAGGCACAGCTCCGACTCCATGAATCCACTCTCTGCCAAGTAATGCATTAAAATTGGCATGCGACTGGACCACAACAAACACAGTAGGTCTCGAGTAAGTGCCCACTTTTACGTCTAAGGCAATCATACCTTCTGAACTTGACGTCTTTCCGCTAAAATCGGAGATCATGATATTATGCTTAACTAGGTCTTTTAGCTCAACGCCAAATTTCTTTAGCATAGTAATTGGCAGTATGTTCACTGCTGCTCCACCATCGACAAGGACTCTATTTACCATCTGTCCTTGAATTTCGATATTCAGTAATAATGGTTTCAAGTGGAACCTCATTTCCTCTGACGGAGGATCAATAAAGGCAGCATCTCTATGAGGTACTTCGCATGAGGTTTGTGTAACCCATGTTACCTTTGGTTTTATGTTTTCTGAGTAGAAATCATCCTCTCGATCGGCATCACTCTGTTCTTGGTAGTCTTGATATTCACTAACATATTCTGCCGGTAGTATCGAGATCACTCCGATTTGATGCTCATCCCAAGTACCATCATTCTTATCATCGAAGAATTCTCTTGCATATCGACTTTCCATTGGTACAATATTCTCTTCAAAGTTTCTATAATTATTCCAATAAGGGATCCTTCCTCCTCTTCTCCAGGGTCTTCCTCGGAATCTCCTTTGGAATGTTGGGAATCCAGTGTTCGATCCTTCATCATATGACAATCTCTCGAAGACATCACTGCTCTGGAGTCTGCTTTTTCTTCCTCGAGAAGGATACATCTCTCTTCTGACCCATTGCCTTTGATTTCCACTAACACCAGAACCAACGGATTTCTGTTGACTTTCTTCGATCATTGGTTGGGCCGTTTGATCCACTTTGTCATTTTTCCTCTTATTTTGGCTCTCGATCTTCTTTATCTGTTCTAACCTGAAAGCTTTAGCAGCCGATTTATCGAACACCGCACTGCACCGAGGGCATAATGACACCTCCTCGTCGTTTTCTTTCTTCCTATTCAAAAACTCAATTAAGGAATCCCCTGATCGAGGGTAGATCTCCTTTTCGAACTCTTTCTCGAATTCACTCAAATCGAATTCCATATCTTCTTCAGACACGTCCATTCTAACATGTTTAGGATCAATGTCTTCAGCAACATCGACCATGCCTATAAAAGCCGAATTTGTTAATCGGACATCATCAGTAATGCCTGTTTGGGATTCGAGGTATCCAACTTGAGCCTCGAAGGGACTCGTGTCGACTTTCATTGTCATTTCCTCGAACTTCAGCCTTCCTTGGTCGATCGCATCTTGGATAGTGTTCCTGAAATGTATGCAATTGTTAGTCCAATGTCCATAAATATTATGAAATTTGCAATATTTTCGACCATTCCTTTGTCCTGCAGAAGGCAGTTTATGATCATCGCTTAATTTAATCTGTTTATCTTTCAGTAAGATATCGAAAATTTTATCGGCCTTTGTCACATCGAAAGTATATGTTCGATTTGCCATCTTATCTTTTACTTCATTCTTTTGTAGCATTTTACAGATATACGGAGCTCCTACTCTAAGCTCTGCTATGTTTACTTTCTCATCGACAGTCTCTTCCACATCATTCTCTGTCGTGGTATCAGTTTCATACACATCATTTACATATGCAATTCTTTCTTTCTTCATTGGTTTCTCAAATTTCTTATATCTTTGTTTTTCATATTCGATTTGTTCTACTCTTCTTACTTTATCAGCTAACTGAGCCATATCATTCAATGGTAAATTGACTAACTTTTTCCTAATCGAGAATTCTAAACCTGCAGAGGCCATTCTGACTAATTCATATTCAGGAATTTGAGTGAAGCATCTCGATTTCATTTGTCTAAATCGATTCAAATAATCATCTATGCTCTCATGATTGTATCTCTTTATGTTCATCAAGTCGATGAGACTTACTTGAGTTTCTCCTCTAAAGAATTGCTCATGAAAATTTCTTTCCAATTGCAGTCAATTATATATCGAATTGGGTGGCAATGAAGTGAATCAAGTAAAAGCATTCTTAGTCAAAGAGCTAGGAAAATATTTCATTTTTAATTCTTCACTCATCGCTAAATCCCCGCATTCAATCTGATATCGAGCCACATGCTCGATCGTTGATTCACCAACTTCTCCAGCAAATTTAGTGAATTTGGGTACTTTATATCCTCGAGGCAATTCTGTTTCGAGAATCGCATTCAGAAAGGGAGATACAAAATATGTCTGATTAGGTGGTCTAAATTCCATCCCTTGTAAATTCATCCTTTGTCCTAACATGTGATTGTTTTGCATGTTATTTTGATTACACATGTTTTGAAATCCTTCATTTATATTTCCATAAATATCATTTCTCCCATGTTGATATTCATTCCCTATTTGTTGATTATTGTTTCGATTTCTTCTCAATAGATATGGGGGATTCATGTTAGCATTTTGGTTAACATGATTTTCTACCCTTGTTTGTCGAGGGATTGTCAATGCATCCCCGATACGTGACATTTGATCTGCTAATATCTCGAAACTAGCAGTAGTGTTTTGGACTAATGGATTTAAGACTGTAGTCATCTGTTGTGATAACATATTCACCATCTCAAAATTTCTCTCATCCATTTGTTGTCTAAGTATTCCTAAGGAGTTACTAGATATTCCAGTACCAGTATTTTCGATAGTATCAAAATTAGATCGATTATAATCCCTATCGAACGCATATCTCCCATTATCTAAGTTTCCTCTATGATCTAGATTTGGCGTTATCTGTTGTGTGCCTGAATTTTGTCCACTCCCTGAATTCTGGGGGATTGTTAGGTTTTGAGATACCCCTAAATTTGGAGAGACTCCAAAATTTTGCGGCATTCCTAGTGTTTGAGGCATCCCTAAATTATATCTCGGAATTCTATGTACCGATGAAGTACCAGTCCCATTCAAATTATTGAGCGAAAACCCAGGCGGTCTTACACTCGCATATGGCCCTGCATATGTTGTTGTAAGATTTCCCATGGTTTGCGTACTGTTTAGTGCCGCCGTACTAGATCCTACTTGGGTATTTGCTAAAGTGCCTGAATTTTGTTCATTACTCACAGGTATCGACATAGTTGTCGATATTACAGGCATACTCCCATTGTGCCCTTGCCCCCCAGTGTTTGGCGGAGGCACACTATTTAGACCCTCATTATTGTTCTGGTTATTTGATGAACTCTGACTCATTCTTACAACTCTCCCACTCCTTAATCTCATACACTTTCGAACTAACCAATTTTGTGTTTTTCAACACAAACAAGTCCCCTACCTGGCGCGCCAATTTGTTTCTGGTGGAATTTCGATCGATTTCGATTCTAAGGGTATTTTGGTCTTTAATCGAAATCCTCCCACGTAAGTTCTTTTTACTTAGGCTAGCAATTTGATTTTCAATCGAAAACGTGTATGCGAATCGAAAATTACAGGATATCAAAAATGTTGTTTTTGGTATTTTGTATTTAAAGTATCGAAAGCAGTAAAAGTATCGAATCAAGAAACAATGTTAAATTGCAAGAAAATGTAAAGGGCGAAAACCAAAATTTTCCTTAATTATAAATGACAAGAAATCGAAAACAGTACAAACATAAATGACAAGAAATCGAAATTGCATAAAGTAAATAACCCCAGAAATCGAAATGTACGGCAACGTAAATGACAATGAAATTAAACAGTAACAATGTAAATGTCGAGAAATCGAACTTGCAAGAAAAGTAAATGACAGGAAATCTCAATGCAGAAACTTAAACTTTCATTGAATCGAAATGACAAGGAATCGAAAATATAGAAACATAAAATTGCTGAATTTAAGTTGCATCAAAGTAAATTACCAAGGAAAATACAGAAAACGGTAAATGTACTCAGTGAGCAGGGAAATCCAGATTGCCAGAAACTTCATGGTGTTCGTCGTTTCTCCGGTAGACTTTTCACTACTGATTCTGTTCTCTGCCAATTTCTGCCCTCTTTTTCCTTCCTTCTTTGCTCTATTTATAGGGCCTCCTTTAAGCCTTCCAGGAACAGTTAATAAGATTGCTACCACGTTCTTTCGTGCATGACGGTTTCTTTTTCTACAGTTTCCCACGTTCTCACGATCCTCGACTCCTTCCATGGTCCCAGCACTGCTTTCTATACGTGCGTTTGACTTAATCTTCTCTGTGGTTTGTCCAGGGTTTCGATGTCCATGTTACCTTCGCATTCGATGATATCGAACACTTTGCCTTACTTTGGGTTTAACCTTAACATCATATGATTCTAGTTTCTTAGTTTTTTATTCGACAACAAGCATTTGGTTATCATTCACCCAATTTTCGATTATGTCTCTCGATGTTAGTTACTACGTGTTTCCAATTGGACATCGAATGATTTCTTTTGTCTATCTTACCGATTTACCAATCGATCATATTTCTCGATTCCACAATAACAGAAATAAAATTAACCTTTTAACAAATACTGCTAATATTAGTTTGAATGAATAAAGTACTCATTGATTTCACCATTACACATGCGTTTCAGTTAGATATATTGTTCATATAAACTTCTTTTACTTGTCTTCTATACGAATTTTTATTGGATGCTTTTGAAAACTAAATTTATATAGCTAATGTGTAGAAATTAAATTGATAAATTCACGGTAAAAAAACAATGTGTTGATGCAAAACATTTCATTCTCACATTATTTCACAACTCATGTGTTGCCTGGGAAAAAGTAAATGGGAGATATTTTAAAACTTTTTAAAAATATTTAATTGAAAATTTTGAAGTATACACTGGAAAATAAGACTTTTTTGTAGTTTTTATAAAATTTAAAAACTTAATAAATTTCACGTAAGATATTGATTATCAAATAGTGTGAAATTATTCTATAAAAAAACTGTGAACAAAACTCTATTATCTAAAACCAATTTCAAATTATTTTATTAAATCAGAGTTGTTTATTTTTTATTATCATGAATGCAGAGTGTAACAATCTTAACTATGGACAGAAAAATAATGTTACATTAATGCTTAAACTGTTCTTAATAATATTACTAATAAATTGAACATTACAAATAGTTGTTGAATTTTACAATAACAGAGTTAAATAAATGAGATTCCTATAAGATATTAATAACATCATAAATGTGATTTGGGTTTAATTTGTGTTTTGAGTATTTTGGTTATTAATGATCTTATACACAGTAGAGTCGCAATATTTGTTATATATAAAAATTTGTGCCCTGACTAAATAAGTTTAAGTCTTCTTTAATGAAATGTAATTTTTAGATTAGGTCATTATTAATAATAATTGGTTATTAATACAAAATACGTGAAATTTTTACCAAAATTAGTGTAAGATAATTATAATAAAAATAAGTTTATTCTCTCTTTAATTCACTAAAAACATTTAATTAAAATAAGTTACATATTTTGACCTATTATATCAAAGTCTGTACATTTAAGTTGAGATAAATTGAATAAGAATAATGGTCACCTATTAGATGTAGTATTAAACTTAAATTGAGATTAAATTATAGTATAACCGTTTTTAAATGTCATTATAGGATTTGATTCAATAATGATGATGAAAACGTGAATTTATAACTATTTATAGAAATGTTATTTCTTAATTTTATACTGAAGGAATTTTTAAATCACATACAGGTAAATCATTTCTTTATTTTATTGTAAAAAAAATGGATTAACTAATATTTTTACCAGCTAACGAGAAAACTCAGTAAAAAAAAATTAAATACATATTAGGTTTTTCAAACCATTTAAATCATTTATATAATTATTAGTTTGATTTGTTTTATCGAGAAAGTTTAAGAAAAAATGTGTTAATGGATTAAGGGAACAAAATTTTGTTATATATATTTATTTTATTATATTAATAATTTGTAAGTATTTATTTATTAATTAATATTTGTATTAATCAAATAAAAAAATAGTATAGTTATATATTAAAATAATTAATTATAATTAATAATTTAAATATAATTATTTTATATTTATAAGTTAAATTATAATATATTTTAATAATATGATAAAAATATAATATTTTAAAATTTTTTTAATATATAAATTTGTTTTAGTAGGTCAGTCTAACTGTAGTTCGTTAAGTTAACGGAGGTAAACGGCATAAACAAGTTTTTTTATCTTATTTGCAAATGAATGAAACTAATTTCATTACATTAATAGACAGATTTATTTAATATATATATATATATATATATATATATATATATATATATATATATATATATATATATATATATAACATTTCCTGTTCTCAATATTTTCCGGAGGAGTAATAAGGTAAGGACAACGAGTTGAAATTTTTATTTATTATTAAATAAAGATACATTATGACATATTACTTTTAAATAGTTTATTTTTAATTTTTATAAATTTTAATGGATAATTTTTATAATATTAATGTTTTTTATAATTTTTTTATTATCTATTACTAGACAATTTAAAAATTACTTAATTATAATATTTAAATATTAATTTAATATACTATTTTACATAAAATGATGACAAATTTATAAATGATTTTAAATTTTTATAAAATTAATATTAAAAAATAATATATCAAACTTAAAATTAAATTATTTTTACAAAAAAAAATTAAATAAGTAATATATATTATTATCATTATTATTAATTTTTAAATAAAATATAAATATAAATATTTTTATATTAATTTTTAAAATTAATGTTAACAATATTTTAAATTGATATTTATCTATAACTATATATAAAAGAAATTAACTTTTGTAATTAATTTTTATGTTATCAAAGAAAGAGAAATATAAATATCATAATTAGAAAAAAATATTATAATTTATATGTTAAAAAAATATGTGAGATAATTTTATTTTATTATTTTCTATTTTTCTTATAAAAAAATATTATTTGTAAAAACAATATTGTTAAATTTTATGAATTTTTATTATCATGAAGAAAATTCTAAAATATTTTTTTATAAAATATAAGAATTTTTATTAAGTAATTAATTAACCATATTGCACTTAGAATTTAAAAATAAAATATTTCATGTATCATGAAAGAAAATTACATATGACAAAATTAAAAAATACATAAACTTGTTATTATGAGAAAAACTAAAGGGACTTATCAACCTTTAATAAACTCACTCATCATATCTAGATCTATGGTTAAAAAAAAAATCTCAAGTAATTTTTGTCAAAACCAATCCAAAATAATCAATAAGATTTTAATTATTCCTTCGCCTTTTACGTAGGATACGTTAGAAATTATATATAGTTTTATCATCTATAATTAATTTCAAAATAACTAAGGTTCTCATTTTAGGATACATTAGTATTTTTTTTCATAATTTATACATTAATTTAATCATAATAAGATTTTTTTGTCATTTCTATGTATTTATTGAAAGAATACAATAATTTTACTAAAATCATATAGAAAAACTTTTATTTAATATTTTTAGTACAGGTATACAAGTTATGAATAAAAATAAATTGTGAAGAAATGAGTAGAATGGTGTCATCTCTATTAAATTAATTACTTTCACCTCTCTCAGTGAAATTCATTAAAAGGTTTCCATACAGTAAACCACCTTAGAAAATAGTTTTTTTTTACTTATAATTATAAATTAAATTATATATTAAAGCATTGAATATTTTAAAAAACATATAATTTTTTATAATAAAAAATTGTAAAATAAAATAATAATTGAAAAGGTATGGACTAATGTACTGTAATTATTCGGAGAAGTAGCACGTCGGACAGGCCGCATGGTCTTGATGTACGAAAAGCAATATTCCACATAAATATATAAATTATTCATTGAAATAATAGACAGAAAAAAATTATAGAAAAACAATAATTTTTTAATATTAAATCGGAAACGAGAGTCACATATTAATTACACTAAACAAAATAGTTGTTCATTTTAATATTTGATAATATATTAAAGTTTAATTTTAAAATACATTTCACTATATTAGATTGAGAAACAAATAATTTTGTTTTAATTATTAAATCATGACAAACTTTTTATATACCAAAATAAAATATAATTATGATAGTAAAGTGATGTGATAGACAAAAACTGATGTTTAATATATAGATATTTATATAATTTTTTTCATAATAAATTATCAACATATTATTATGTAATAAATTTAAATCCGTATTTGTTTATCTAACGAGGGTAATTTTAAAGTTATATTTTAATAAAAGCAAGGCAAATATCTTTAGGACTTATTTTCTTATAACTGAACTACACTTCCCATCTATAATAAATAAATAAATAAATAAATAAATAAATAAATAAAAAAATATATATATATATATATATATATATTGTTTTTAACATGCGCTAATTTTAATTAGTTTTATACAGCTACTGATAAAAAAATCAACCGCCTCAAGCTGCTCATATTTTGAATAAAAAAACTATTACCGTTTTATTTATTTTATATGTTTAATTTTTTATTTTTTAAATTAAATACTTAATTTTACTTTATAAATTATTTTTATTTTTTAATTATATAATTAAAAATAATATAGTTTTTATATATTTAAATTATTTATTCATAACACATTTTAATTAAACAAAAATAATATTTATCATCATGTTCATAGACCAAGGCATTCTGGGGTGGGGCCTTTGCATCTCGACCTTTCAATTTACTTTTTTATTTTTTATTTTTTATGGATGTGTGTTACCTATAATTTTGTTTTATTAATGAGTCAAATAATAATTTTTATATTTATTTTATAATATTTATTATTAATATAATCATATTATTTTTATCTTATTTTATTTGATATGAAGATAGTAATTTGTTTATTTAAAAAAATATTTGAATATAATTTATCTATTTAAAATATTTTAAAGACTATCTATAATTTTTTATTTACAATTTTCTATCAGTTCGATTACAAAAAATTTAATAATTGTTTTTAGCATAATAAGTTTAATTACAAACACTGTATAAGAGATTAATGGTTTAAAAAAGTTTTTTTTTTCTTCTTTTCCATCACTTAGTCATTTATTGTTTTCTCTTCTTGTATTGTTTTGTTTGTTTGAGAACATAATTTTAACTTGGAATCAATAATCCAAATTTATTTCATGTAAATCCTAAGAAAACAAACAACATATCCAGTTGTACTAAAAATCTATCAAACTTTACCTTTTGGTTGTAACAAAAAATTCTATTTCGTATAAAATTTGATAATATTTTTTTAGATGGTCCCTAAAAAATATTTATTGTTCCGGCCCTCGAGTAGACGTACTAAGATAGTGTGATAAAAAGAATTAAACTTGCAAAAAGACTAAATTGAAATTCCATATCACATTCACATCTATCTCTGAAGAACCAATGGAAGCGTTCCTGTAATTAATTACTCCTAGTTTTGAGATATCCATATCCAACATGGACCACTGGTCATAGTCATCTTAATTATTTAAAACAAAATTCAGGTGCAAGAAAATAATTCAAAAAAAGAAGGGATAATATAAATACTTAAATAGTGATAAAATAGAATGAGTCAAGCATTAACCTATATCTATAAAGGGAAGGGTTTCTTTCCTTTCTTGATATATCAATCCAGCATTCCAATCAAGGTTATCTTTCTTTCTCTCTCTTCTGTGTCTTCCTGTGTTCCTGACTCCGAAAGTTCTTTCATACTTTCTTTCTTTCTTACTAAATTTGATTGGAGTAACATTTTCTTAGTTTTTCCCCTTTCAGTACTGATCCAGATAGTGCTACTGAGAGTTCTCCGCCTAGGTTGAAACAACAAATTGAAATTAAACCCCACCAATCCAAAGCTCTAATATCCTTGCATTTTCACATCCTTTTGGTTGGTAGGTTCCTTTTTCTGTTCCCGTTATCCAGATCTGAACTGGGTGTGACTTTTATTAGGGTTTATTTCCAAGTTACGCAAGAACCCAGTGTTTTATAGTTCCATATTATTTTGTTTTGTTAGACAAGTGTGAGAATGTGTTTAAGTAGTTCTTTTAATTCAGTTTTTGCAGCATGACGAGGGCGAAGATAAAGATAAAGAGAATCGACAACATAACGGCGAGGCAAGTAACATTTTCGAAGAGGAGACGAGGGTTGTTCAAGAAAGCTGAAGAGCTTTCTGTGCTATGCGATGCTGATGTTGGTCTCATTGTTTTCTCATCTACCGGGAAGCTCTTCGATTATAGCAGTTCTAGGTACGTACGGATATATATATTACACTACTGTGATTTTTCTCTCAGTATTTATATACATACATGTATACATGTATAAAACATAATATTCTTACGTTGTTTTCAATTAATATTTATACGTGTGTGAGTTTCTATCTAATTCCCAGCAAAGCTAGTAGAGCCTTTAGTTTTTGTACGGATTGTGTTAGAGAGAGAGTGAGAGGGATTAGATGTAATCTCATGATGGGTTTGGAACAGAAACCTCGTTTCACTCGCCTATGGTTCTTATGTCATGGGAATTTAATAGTAGTCTATTGAAGTTTCCATGGAAGGTTGTGCTAGAGAAATCAAAAAGAAAATGCAGCCGCTCTAGTTAATAGTAATTCCTACAAGCTTTCCGTAGATAGTTTTAACTACTTTTTCTGTGAATATTAGAAAAATGGAATAAAGTAAACAATGGGTGGAGTTTTTATTTTATTTTATTTTATAATTGTTAATATAAATAAAAACACAAAATAAATCCAAACTGGACCCTTCAAAGCTCAACCAATTTGGTATTTGTGACCAATATAGCAACAAGTAATCATCATATCTGTCAATGCATGAAACTGCGAGTTAGATATATAGAATGTGCTATATTTTATGCCCTTAGTGAATTAGTTTAGTCCTTTTCACATAGAATCAAACGGGCTTGAATTACAATAACCCATTTATTTTGTAGTTAGATCAGCAAAGTGCATATTCTCTCTGATATATATATATATATATATATATATATATATATATATATATTATATGGTTTCATGTTTCATTATGTCTTGGCTCGGTTAACTGATGGAATATTAACTTCCGACTTTTCACATCAGATTGTTTTCTGCATTGTTCTGAGGACTGAGATTCTGATGGTAGACTGTCTTCTCGTACTCTACTTAACAATAGTAGTATTAAATAATTTATGCTCTAGTGTTCTATCGTGGACCTAAATAGTTTATTTAATACACTGTTGAATGTTGTATTGTTGTGCAGTTAATGCACTTTTCCCAAAGAATCATGCATAAGAAAAACTCCAGTTTCGAAGGTTTTATTGAACTGCTCCTAGGTATGAGGTGAAAATGTTTGGTTGCTTTCATAGGCAATGATAAGATTAATCTAAACCCGCCAAAGAAAACCGTGTTGATTTCCTGACCCTTCGGGAGAATCATGATTTATCATCGTATATCCCACATATATAATAAACTATCGTACGTTATACGAGTTTTTTCAGTATTTACAGTTCCTGACAAATGGAGTTGGTATTCTTGCTATAGGGTTAAAAATTATAAATGATCAGAGATCTGTGATGTTAAGACTTATAAACGATGTTACTATATATCATTGTTTGTGTTGTGTGAAACGGATGCAATTAAGTGCAAATCTTTGACTATATATGGTTTCTCTTGAACTTTTGTTAATATCAGGCACTAGTATTTTCATTTTCCCCCGTACTCAGAGAACAGAAAATATAGAATATAACAGAGGAAAATGCAAGGACAAAATGAGTTTGATTAGTTGAAACAAAAAACTGGTCAATAGAGTAATCAAACAATATTTGCATAAAAGCTTTTAAACCAACAATTTTCTTCGCACTGTAAGTTATTTTACATTAGAAAAATGTTTCATGTACACTCAAAATATTCATCCACACCTAGACAGATGGTAGTGGTCGACGATCATTTTATATTAGAAAAATACTCAAAATATTCATCTGTACCAAGAAAAATGGTCGTCGTCAATGTTTCACTCCTCTATTTGCAATGTTTGACATAGGAATCAGGTTTCATGGTCAAGGGCGATACTTAGGTAGCAATTGGTTTAGTGATGTAGCTAGGGTTTTAATTTTAGGATTAGTGGACAATGTGACACAAACATTATTGTGTTCTCTCTTCTCTTGTTTTGTTGGTCCCTAAGTACAGTTAGCTTCTCTTCACTAATTTTAATTAATATAAAACATAGCATAATATAATAAACTAAAATAATAGTAATGAAAAATATAATACAGTGCTTAAAGAAATATATAAATATAACATAATAAACTAAACAGTAATAGTTATAAAAAATAAATAAAGCATATACATAATATAATAAACTTAATAATAACAGGATAAGATATTAGAATAACGATTATCTAATTATAGTAGTTTTGGGCTTGGTCACTTATTGGTAAGGGATTTTTTTCTTAACTGAAAACATTCTTAATAATTTCATCGTTATCGGCAAGATGAGCAGTGTGGGAAATTTCACAGACAAAGTTAACCTGGATTTAACTTTCTTAGAAATAATAGAATTTCTTTGTAAAAAAAAGTCATTTTCATGTTTGTTCGAAGGGACTTATCCCCGAAATACACTGAACTCTTTTTTTTCTTTTTAAATATACTTTTAACAAAATTTAAAAAAAAAAGTATAAAAGAAGAACCATTAGGAAAAGTTCAGAAATAAATAAAGAACTGAATCTTACCACAGTGATATCTAAATTAAGAACAAAATAATTTGTAAGTTTTAAAATAAATAAATCGTCGGTGTTTAAAAGCATAATAATAATAATCATTGATATATAAAAATATAAATAGGCTGAAGTTGGTTTACTCAAATTTCAACTTGTAGGAATTGGATATGAGGTTTAAATTGGTATTTGAAGCTCGCAAAAATAAGTTAATAGAGGGAATTGTGTCAAAGTGATAGATAACTCCTGTTATATCAATTTTCTTTTATGATAAAGATGATAGTTTTTTCTGTTATGTGTTAGCTACTTTTTCATAGTTACTCCATCTGTTCATGTTTGACAGATTATTCGTTAGCCTTTCTTTTTCATTTGAATGAGAAAATTCACCTTTTTCTTCCTATCATGGTCTTCACGAAAGAGCAAGTCTTGTTGCAGGCTCTTGTTCTTTAAATATTTCTCTTTCTTCGCTCAATTTACACAAATAAAGAGAAAACAAGGATAAAGTTATGAAATGAATGTGAAGTAGAAAATGAGTATATAATAAAGATAAAATAAGAGTCTAGTCATATATTAGTTACCACCTTTATTATCTTTTTTCAATTTATAAGAAAATTTTGTCTCTTTCTTTTTCTCATATATAGTCTAAGTTTATGAGTTAGTTTCTATAAGAGCGTACTTAATGAGGCAAAAAGTGTAATACTTTGTCAAAAATATGAAGACATTCATATATGGACATAAGTCGATCATGTGAGCATCATTCGTTCCCATATACGTTTTCTAACTCTTAATTACTTCTTATTTCCGTGTTATGAGAGGAATTTTTTTTTTTTTTGGCTAATGTTGACGTATACGTAAGACCATGCTGATCAATAAATTTGTTTGTTGGTACGTATATCATAGTAAGATAATAATTCTTTCTAAGTTCCGAAGTGTTAGATGACAACTAATATATACATATACCATTCATTTTCTCCAAAAGAAATGCATTTTATATAACGTGGGTTCCTTCTAGTTTGATTTATAAGGAAATGTGTGCCTAGTTAACAACTTCAAGTTGCAGAATGTTCAGCTAAATTTGCCTGTGTTGTTTGAGTTTTTTGGAATCATTTAATATAACGTTTTTCTGACTAACTTTTGCTTTTTTCCTTGGTCTCTTCTTGTTTTTGCTGTTGTAAAGTATGAATGATATAATAACAAAGTATAATACGCATTCGCATGGCATCAGCAAATTGGAAAGGCCATCGCTAGAACTGCAGGTTGTACAAAAAATTAAGTTCTTGCTTTTCTATATTTATTAGTTTGTTGTGATTGTGCAGAGCTTATACCACCAAACATCTTGGTGATAAAGCATAATTGCTCTGATTATTTTTATATATTATATAATTACTTGTACATTTGAAAAGGTGTAATCAATGTAATAGTCACGTTTAACATTTTAGGTTGAAGTTACATATGCTGATAAGTAACTGGCACTTCTGTTGATTTCAGCTAGAGGCAAGCAATAGTGCAAAAATGAGTAAGGAAATTGCAGACAGAACCCAAGAACTGAGGTATATGAATATTGTAAAAGTGAAAAAAAGAGTTAAATACTTGTAAAATAACTAGATGAATTTGAGTAAATTACATTGTGCTTATATTTGAACGACTAGTTGGATGAAAGGCGATGATCTCCAAGGACTAGGCTTAAATGAGTTGCAGCAACTGGAGAAAACTCTCGAAAGTGGACTCGACCGTGTGATTCAGATAAAGGTACGCACTTAAGGTCACTTGGTTAATTTAGACAAACCTGCGGTGCATGTTAACTAATAGATGAATTATTTATACCAACTCATTTCAACTTTTTCCTTTAGGAAAAGCAGATCATGGGTCAGATTTCTGAACTTCAGAAAAAGGTTTGTTGATAATGATGCAGTTCGCTAGTATCTGGTATAATGTGCAGTCAAATTGAAATTAATGCAGATTATAGTATGATTCTCTAGTCTTTTATACCTTTAGTGAATACGAGGAATTTGACAGCAATTGGTTATGTTTATGAGCACATAATTAGAAATGCAACACTGTTATAATTTCTGCTTTTCTAGATTTACGCTCACTTCAGAATTGTTGCTTTCTTTTGTGTGCATCTTTCTAAAGGGAATCCTATTGGAAGAAGAGAACAAGCATTTAAAGAAAAAGGTGAGAATAATGTAATAGACAAATAATAAAAACTGAAAAGGGTACTTAGGTTTATGGCTTGGTTTCTTTTCCTTTGGTTTACTTAGTGAAAACGTTAATTACATGAACTAATCAGTTAGCGGAGACGGATATGGAGGCTATGCTGCGTAAAGCAAAAATGCCTTTTCTGGTGGACTCAAGTATGGGAATGCAAGAAGGTGTTTCCTTAGAGTCCACAAACAACGTTAGCAGTTGCATCAGTGACCCTCATGTTGAAGATGGTTCCTCGGACACATCTCTGAAGTTAGGGTAAACCCTTCCAACTATATATATATAACACTTAGAAAAAGTGTTACCATAACTTGAACAAGTCATTCGTTTTTTCAGGCTACCCTTCTCTAACTGAAGATGTGACATGGTGAATGAGGCATGCCCCGTTTCGAGTTATTAAGAATTTTTCTTACAACTGTACTTCCTGGGATTTTTCATAAGTGAAAAATATTGTATGATTAGTAATTGAAAATCAATGAAATGTATTTTAATAATTTATAAATTATTATAAATTTCCACGTATTGATTTAGTACATTATCAACCATTAATGAGTTTAAACATCGAAGTGTACATATGGGAAATTAATTTGATTTTGGTGGTATCACTCCATGTGTGGCATAATAAAGTTTGGTGGTGACTGCTTGCACTTTTGATCTTTCTCTCTCTTGTTAATTCTTTTAACCGGTTATTAGAAGAAATAATTAACATCATGAAGACTTGAGCAAAGACAAGGTAAGTATTTATTGTTGTTGAATAATATGATATATTCATGTTGAAGAGGGAAAAAACTTCTATGATTAATGATTAATGGTAGAATATGTAATATTAAGTAATTAGTGATTATGTAGCACACCTCTCTTTCTCCCTAACATTTTGCTTTTTCGGCTTATGGATTATTTTAAGAGGAAAAACAAAATATCTACATGAACAAGTATGCTAAAATTTTTAGAAAATTTAAATATATTAAATTAGAATTTTTATTTTAAATAATTTAATTTTTAAATTATTTGCTTAAATAAGATAATTAACAATTATTGAATTTTATTTTTTTAGATAAAATAATTTAATTATTATCAAATATAAAAATTATTATTATAAGATTTGTAAATTATATCTAACTTACACTATATTATTCTTATTTATACAGTAAGTTTGGTCCAACTAAGTTAAGTTAAATTGTGATATATTAAATTAGTAATATTAAATAGGATTAAAATAGATTTATTAGATCATAAATATTTGAATAAATATTTGAATAAGTTTGGTTAGATTAATAGGGCATGATGAGTTAAGTTATATCAAATTGTATTAAGATGACTTAAATTGAGTTAAAATATGTGAAGTTAAGAAGGTCAAATTAAGATGAGTTAAATTATAATAGATTGGGACAATATAGGTCAAACCTACTATAGGTGATTAGGTCGAACATATTCAAAAAGGGTTTGAGGATATTAAAATATGTTAGGTCTAGACGTTTTGAATTAGATTGAGATAAGTCGGGTTGGATTAAGTCAATACAAGATAAATCAAATAAAGAACGATTAAGCTAAGATGGTTAAAATATGATTAAAATGTGTTGGATTGATTCAAATCATGTTAAGATGATTAAGTTAAGTTAGATCATGTTTATTTAGGTTTAGTTAAACTGATCCATATATGTAATATGTTGAAATGAATTAAAAATATTTCAATTAAAATTAAGTCAACGAAAAAAATGTGAAAAATAAAAATAAAAAAACAAAAATTTTGAGAAAGAAAAAAATTTAAAATTATCTTATAAGAAATCAAAATACCTTTATAAATTTTAATTAATTTACAAATATTTTATCCACATTATTAATTTTATTATAAGACATTTTAAATAATATATTAATATGAATTATTCTCAGTAATGTCTCGTATTCGAAGGGAAACTATAACTTCTGTGTATGGAATGCGAAGTCGTATTAATAAATAAGAATTTGCATTTTATCATTGTATGCATTTATGAGTAAAATGTGTGTTTTCAGTTATTTACAATGGGCATAACTTTGATGTTATTATGATTTACTCAATTATTATAAGTTTATTTTTACAAAAACTGTGTGTGTGTTTTTTAAACAAATGTCAAATCGTTGAACTTACATTTGTGTCCGTTTTCCTTTACTTGATTACGTGAATATTAAATTTATTTAAATAAAACTGAACTAAATTTAAAAGCATCAAACATTAGAATCATTGAAGATGGACAATTAAAATAATATTAAATTGTATAAATTATTTAAAAAAGATACAAGTATATTTTTTAATATGTTTTCATATAGTAAATTAAAAGTGTACTAAAACTTTAACATTAATATTTATTGGTCTTTTATAGAAAAAAGTATAATGAAATATGTGTTTAGATATATTCAATTATTATTATTTGTATGGTTGTTTACCTATTATAGTTATACCGACTCCTAATTCACATACATGGATATTATATGCAAATATGAATTATCATTTTTTTTCTATAGTACCATCCATGGAATCAAGGGTTAAGGGATATTTAATAATCCTATAACTTTATATGATTATTTTACATATATATAAATTATTTTAAAAAATAATAAACTTTATAGTATCATTTCTTACATATTTTATTCATTTATTTATCTTAATGTTTTTTTAATGTGACATTTTTAATTTTGTCACCAGTATTTATTTATTTATATTCATTAATTTTGTTTTCTTTAATTTTTGTTTTTTCACTTTTTATGTATCAAACATTAGATGATAATATCTTGATATACTACACTTTAAAAAAAAACTAAAATAGTATTTATAACTAAAATTAAAATAGTATTTATAACTAAAATTAAGGTAAGTAATCGATTAATTATAGAATAATTGATATTTATTTAATACACATTCAAAATGCATAAGACATAGACCTGTTAATATACGACAATTTAAATATATACATAGATAGGTAATTATTTATATAATTATTATATTACATGCGTCTTATTTTACTTGAATATTTATTAAAATGTTTTTATCTCTTATAATAAGGAGAAAAATAATATCTCAGAAGAATAGTTAGGTTTGTAAGGATTATTAAACCTTTTAACAGCATTTTTAAAGGAATGTTTATAAAAGTTGATTAGGAATAAAAAAATATTTTATTATAAAGTACATATATAAATTATTTTAAAATAAAGAAAGTCATTTGTACAAATAAATTTTTCAAAATTTAAAATATAATATTTTTTCATAAGCAATCTTTATAAATAATTACTTTAGATGTCCTAATAACACTTATAATTTAATTATTTTATGAAAAAATATTCTTTTTGTTAATCAGCATGATTCATATTTGGTTGGATGGGACAAAGAGCATGTGAAAGAAGAAGAGACACCAAAAAGGTTCGAAAAAAAGTTAGTGGGTTTGTTGCACAAGGACAATGATTTGACCAGGGATGACCACATAGGTTCGGTTTAGAGTACAACACGTGGGACGGACGCGCCGGTCCGTATAAGAATCGAGGGTTGAATATCTTAATCTATTATGAATGTCTGGGTTTGCGGGTCACGTGGACGGACTTATATTAGATACTCTTAGGCCATGTAAGAGGTGACCGTAAAATGGGTAAGTCTATGTAGATTGATTGATTAATAGGTTAATTTGGTAATAATATTTTAATAAAATTATGTATATATTAAAAAAAGTAATTACATAAATAAAAATTAATTTTTTATTTATTATTTAATATTTTTATTAGATAAATTAAAAATATATTATATTTATATATTAAATAATTAATTATAATCAATAATTTAAATTTAATTAATTAATTTTTATAATTTAAATTCTTGTTTTGTTCTTGTTGAATTGATAGATTAAATGGAGTCATCAAAATAGACTAGCAGATAAAACTACCAATTTGTCTTTTCATTTTTTAGGTCCTTTGTCATTCTTAATGTTAAGATCTTAATTGAGATTTATACAAATTTTATGGGATTTTACATGTTACATATAAGATATAGAATTTTATGAAAATTTTATTTTAGTGAAAGATTTTATTTTAAGATCTTAAATCAATTTTATAGGTTTCATAAAAAAAAATTTTAACATTTTTAAATATTAGTTAATTAATTAAGTTTTAATTATTAAAATTAAAACAAAAAACAAAAATATTAATAATTGATATTTTAATTAATAAAAAATTTATTTATTAATAATATAAATAATATATATACTAATAAAAAATATCTAAACATTGACCATTAGTATGGATAATTAAATTTAATTATTATTGTTGTTTATACGTTCACAAATATAATCTAATAAGTTTGAAGTTGTTGATGAATGTCTTTTATATGTATATAATGTCTTATTTGTATGTATGCAGTCAAATTAGGAGAAATAAAACTTATATGTATCAACATTTAAGATGTTTTTATGAATATGATTAAAGTAAACATTATCATGAAATATATCTAGTTGATCTTTAATGATCATATTATATAATATAATTTATGCTAATATGCTATTTTTTATTATATAATGTGTGAATTATGCAATGAATGACATATAATTGCAAATTAAGATTGTAGGACATTAAATACTTTCTCAATATCTTTTCTCTTTGTTTTTAATATTTTGCTAATAATTTTTTTCCCTTGTCATTAGGATGATAATTACAAACGTTGTCCAACTAAGATAAATGTCATTTGCAATGTAATATTCCGTGTTATATGGGGTTTCATTAATTGTTAAATTATATGGGAGGAGTTTGACCTTATAAAATATCATTATAAATGGGTGATTGATTTAACACATTTATATCATTGTTTGATCATGCAACTCCAAAATATGTATGTCATCCACAAGTCTTATAAAACAACAACTAAGTATTATTGTGAGTTTTCATACGATCACCTTTATTATATTAACTTTGTCATGTAATTGGATAATTTTCTTCATTCTTAATGCATATAATCAAACGAACCTAACATATTTTGAAACCCACATGCTTCTCTAATTTGTGGTAGACAATTGACATTATTATCGTTTAACTTTTTAAGTACTCATCTCCAAATGTCCGGTTTACACCATTTACAAAAGTTTCTAAACATTGGATTACAGTACATTTAACAATTTGAATATAGTCATCCATATTATCTATAAGTGATCACACTTTTGTAGCAGTGATAAACCTATTCTACCAAGTGCATTAAATCTCATTTGAAAATATAAATTGTGATTACTTAAAGCATACACATTTCGAATAAAAAAGTACTTATGTATTCAAAACTTTTGATGAAACTGGATTTTTGTTTATACTTAATTTTTTGAAAAGTAATAATTAACCAATCGAGCATGATCATCTCCACTTTGTTGTCGAAACTCACATAAGTATCTTATCATTTATTCTTCAATATTGTCTTCAAGTGTTTCTCGAAGAATTTGATCTTAAAGTACATCAAACTCATAATTTGAATCCATTAATCACTTTATTTAAAGAAGAGGGATAACTACCTAAAACTAATATGAAGTTTATCTTTCTCGTTTGGTTATAACATATAATAATAAAAAAATGAAATCTTTGGTATATTATAGATTGAATGCACTAGTTGATATATGTTTTGTTAGATTTGTAATTCATAAAAATTTGTTTCAAACTCGTTTTATATATCCAAATTAAAGTTTCGAAAATGAGAAATCAAATAAAATAATAAAAAATAAAAAATTATATTCGTAGAAAAAGTTATAATTAAAATAATAAGTAGATGTTAGAAAAATATATTTTATTTGTAAATGTGATCAATGATGAACATGAAATTATGAGTGTTATTATATGTATAAAAAAATATTTACTATAATAGAAGAACTACCATGAGATATCCATATATGTAAAATATATTTGTTAAGACTTATTCAAGTCAGAAAAGTAACTCATAATCAACTGCGGTATATCTATGTATTTGAGGTTAAGTCCAAGATGTGATTCATAATCAAGTGATATATGTGTGGTTGTTGGTACTTTGAAAGGTACTATGATGAAGAAGTATAAATATTTTGAATTGAGATTTTAAAGAAAATTATTATGACTCTACTTATTACTATAATCACATAAATAAAAAGAACAAATGATGATAGCAAAGGAAGTTTGTATAACTTAACTTGTGGAATGAAAAAAAAAAACTATATTTACCTTGTCACATGAAAAAATATGTTTTAATTATGTATATATATTGAAGAGTTCCACTTAGGAAATGTAGTGTGACAAATGTAGAATCTCTTACTCTAATTTAATGTTCAATTTTGTAAAAGTCATTTAGAGTGTGTGACGTTAATTGATATAATAAATTTGAAATAAACAATGATAAATATATGTAGAAATGTCTGAAATTGTGATTTTATAATAAATTTAAATTTCACATATTTATTTTTAAATACTAGCTTACCCTATGTGTTTTGTATATTGTTTTCTTTAAATGTAATGATTGTGTTTTTACAAAGGAATGTATAATACATATGTTAAACCTTTATAAAAGTAAGACAAAAGATGATAAGATCTTAAATATTTTTATTAATTTAACATTTTATGATAGTTCAAATATATATAAAAGAAAAAAAAATAACGTAAAAATTATTTATATTTTAAAAGATATCTTATTCATATAAATTACATAAATATGTATGGTATATATTTTAGAAAATTACACTTCACGTTCTATAATTCTTAAGAAGTGATCATAAAAAAATATTTAGTTTGTAATTGTGTCAAATTCAATTAATTAACACTAAAATAATAATATATTTTATTAACATGTCTTATATTTGATTACAAATTATATAAACTATTAAACTAATAATATCTCTTATTAACCCTATAAACTCTTAGACTAATAATAAAATTAGTGAAATGTGCATAGAGACAGTGCCCCTAAAATATTAATTATATTTCATATTAATAAATAAATTTTCATTTTAATTTTTTAATTTTAATATATATGTATATATATTTTTTTACTTTATCCCCTTGAGATGTTCCACTCTGTCTTTGACCTCTTTTCTTACTTTTAGTAATTCAAAATTTAAATTCATTTAAGTTAAATTCATAACTACACAATATAATATATAATATCTTATTTAGTGTGAAAAAAATCTTACTTTATTTATGAATGTATAATCCTATATTATCCCTAGACATAATTATTTTTTATAATTCATTTAGCTATTAAAATTATGTCTAGTTTAATAAATTTTAAAAATTTCAATATCTAAATACACAAATTATGGGATTAAACCCCTAAAATCAAGTCTTCACTTAGATAACAATAACAACATTTTTTACTCAAACTTAGAATGAGAAATAATTCCACTCACATTGATAAAATATAAAATAATATAAATTTTCCAAATTACACATGTCATTAAGATTCAATACAAATATTAATATATAATTATTTTTTATTAAATCTTAAAAAAAAACTAAGATTTAGCCAAATATGTTAAATCCAACATATAATAAACCAACTCATTGAATAAATATCACATAAAATAAACATACAAAATAAATTTTAATATTATATATATATATATATATATATATATATATTATACATACAATTTAAGTTATCGACGCGAACAAATTTTAAATTATCCTATAATGCAAATTTTATAAATTCAGAAAATATATATTAAAATAAACAAAAATATAGTTGGAATACGAAGAGAGGGTGTTAGCTATTCTGACGCGGAGGTGTTGTTGTAAGAGACAGAGGTGACGCTCCACAACATTGGCGTACTTGTTGATGTTGACGAATCATTACTAAACAATTCCTTTACAATGGCTTAAGAAGAGATACAACGATAACATTTTTGTTTATAACGAAATATAAAATCCAGTATTGATATTTGGAGAACCAATACAACCTTCGAACAAAAAAATAAATTAGAATAATAATATATTTTATTATTTAATTAATATTGTCAAAGGAATGTGTGGGTTCTAAATACATCATTTCCCTGTAAAAATTAAAAAAAACCTGTTAAGCAAATTAGATATATAATAATTATCTTTTTAATCGTTTGTATAATAATTATAAAAAAATATGTTAAATTTGTTTTTTTAACATAAGATAATAATTAGTCAATAATCGTGTATTATATACCACGATAATTATAAATGAAACGTGATTAACAAATTTAAATTAATTTCAAATTTATTATTGTTAATTTACGTATAAATTATATTTTTTTATATATATATTTTTTATCCGGAAATTACGACATTAGGTAACGAAAAAACAATGATGCCAAACGAAGCAGCTTGCGATGTGTTGCTTCGGATAATAGTTGAACTCGCGGTGGCAGCTCACGGTGATTTGCGGTGGAGAGGAGCTCGCGCTGATGTTCTAGACGAAGAAGGTGAGAGCTGTGCTTTGGAGATGAAAGCAAAGTCTTGTTATAAATCGCACTAGTGTTTTTATTGATCCAATAATTTATTTAATATTCTTATTTTCTAAAAAAGAATAATAAAAAATTAAAAGAAATGGTCAAAAAAGTCTTATTTAAATATAAATAAAAATATAAAAAGTAAACAAATAAAAATAAAAATAAAAATATATTATGAAATGATATCTTAATCGTAATATTTACAAATATGTTTTTTTATCTAAATAGTAAAATATTTATTATTAATATTTGTTAATATTATTATAATTATATAACTTTATTTGACATTAAATATTAAAAAATATAATAATAGCAATAAAAACATATACATATATCACCTAAAGATGGCCTAATAGTTATCGGAGAAAAAAAGAACTATGAGATATAATCCTTAATCATAATCAATAACACAAATTAGTGTGTATTGTTAATGTCAAACTTTTATGTTTTGAATAATAATATAATTTTTTTTATGGTTAATGCAAGCACTATTTTCAATTGAATAGCAATATACCGTTTTTTGCATAGTTAATACATGCACTATTAATTAATTTTTATTTCAAAATTGTAATTATCAGTTTTTTAAACAATTGAAATTTATACCAGTTTAATAGATATATATTACGAATATAAAATTTTATCCATATCAATTAGTTATTTTTTTATTTAATATTAAGTTTAATAATTGTTATGAAGATTAACAAAATTACCAAATAACATATTTTTTTATCAATAGAACAAAATACAGGTTAAAAAATATATATATATATATATGAGAGAGAGAGAGAGAGAGAGAGAGAGAGAGAGAGAGAGAGAGAGAGAGAAATTTACGGAGCGGACTGCATGAACCTCCCACGAGTTTGCGACAGCTGTCATATTTTGATTGGCAGGTTTCACCACCATTTAGGTCAATCTTCAACTCACGCACCCCCAATCACAAGAGTTGCATTACACTTTCTATCAATTTCGCGCTCTCAACTCGTCCCCTCAAAAAAACCCTTGCTGGGGACCATGAGTAAGTCTCCGCGCAGAGATCTACAGGTCTTTGATTTCAACGAAGAGGATGATGTTGCTGCCTCAGATAAACACCTCGATCACCAATCCCTGTCCAAACACGATTTCCCCCCTTGCGGTAAGACGATTTCCCTAAAATCCTAATTCGATAAACAGTTATGTTCAATGGAAATTGTTCGTACTTAATACTGGTTTTGGATTTTAAATGTTAATTTGTAGGTGTTGTCATTGTCATAATCAATGTTTGATGATTAATAGTTTAATTTTTAAAGTATAATGATGGTTCCTAGAGAGTCAAATTGAAGGAACTGAAGGAGAGGGATTGAAACTAGAGTAGAGAGTTTTTCCTCAATAGTTAATTTTGTTTTTGTTTTGGGGACTTAAAAAGTTCATCAACAATTTTAAAAATCTAGTATCATGATTGTTGGGTATCTTTTTTTTATTGAGATAAGTTGGATTGTTCTCAACACAAGACGTTGTTGACTATAGTCATTATTGTTGTGATTGTAGTATGTGGATGAACTTATGGTTGCTGAATTCGTGTAAGGGCAGTGAACTTTGTGTTCTTTGATAAATCGATGATGAAAAATGCTTATCTATAATTATTATGATGAAATGCAAAAGGGTCAAAGACAAAAAAAATGCTAACCAGGGCCCTCGTTAAGGAATTATAAGTGGGGATTTATATAAAAAGTGTTATTAATGTGTACTCTTATCATGATATCAATTATGGTCGACGTGTTTCCAATATTTTTATTAACTTATTGATCCCTTAATCATTACCTATAATGCATGGATAACAAGACCCTTAAAGTATTCTTCCTCGTTTATTTGTCACTCACTTAATCAGTGCATGTACTTTATTTTACTATTTAATTGTTTCGTTTTCATTTTTCTAAAATAAAGACTTGGTTTTTGTGTTGTATGACTTTTGCTTAAATTGTTTTATCTATTTATAGTTTACAAACACTATTTTCATCTACATGATATCTTTGAAGTATGTTTTCATTGTACCTGAATCTAACTATATGAATTATGATTCGCACTTCAAAAAATAGCATGGCAACTCATGAATAAGATCTTAATTTGATAACCATGGTTTTAGTTGCTTTAATATCTTTAATATCTCTTATCATTAATATATTTATCACCATAGTTTTTATATTTAATTCTCATCATAAGAATGACATCTTATTATGGAAATCCTAGTTATTCTTTTTATGATATCGCGGAATCTCATTGCGTTACCTTAACAAGCTTGAAACATATGCCTGTGCATTCATTCATAGGTCCAAGTGGACGTGTAAGCATGTGAATAGTCAATATAAGATTCTTAAAATGCTATCTATACAAGACAAAGCTAGACTTCTAAGAGCTGAAGATATTAATGATTCCACCTACTATTTATTGTTCCCTCATAGTTAAGGTACTTCTGTGAAAAATAATTAATGCAAGAAATAGTATGGATTGGGTCTTACAAAAAGGACCAAAATTTGTGTCTTTTACAAAGTATTGAAGTAAGTAATAAGATAATTACTAACCATTTGAAAATCAAGTATCTTAAATCTTAATTGCATTGTGGATTATGAACTGCAAGATGGAGTCTCCTACTCTTTATTACGGAAAATGTGCTTTAGCTATGTCGTGTAGTCTTTATTTTAGTAATTTTGCATTCTTGAAATATTCTCCCTCCCATGTTTCCCCACTTCTTTCTTTTTTCCTTTTGTATTATGTAAGCATTTCAATTATGATATTCCTGTCATGACATCTTGCTTTGCTTCCGTTCATGTCCAAGTTGGTTTTCAATAATTGATTGTACACAGCTTGTGATATATTGACAGATTCCCAGGTCAACAAGGTTGGCATAAAGAGCGTTGCCAGTATTCCTAATGTGGGTGGTGCGATTTTTAATTTGGAAAAGGGTGGTTCTGACCCTTCTCCTGACAGAGTGGGAGATATATATGATAGTGAAGAGAAGCAATCTGTGTCGGAAGCTGACAAACAATCAAATTCGATTAGTCATGAAAATGATCATCATTTTAAAATAGATATCCATAACCATGACCAGCTAGAGAAAATGGATACAAGTGACGAAATTTCTTCACCTGAAATAGGCCAGATTGACCCTTCAGGGTCTTCATACAGTGTACTGTAACTTCAATTTGTCAGATTACATTCTAAGGAATTGATTTCATTGTTAGATTTATATCTATATTCAATTCTTTACAGAATGAATCAATTGATGTCAATTCAGAGGCTGATGAGAGTGCACCAACAAGTCCTGCTTCTGATATTCTAGAGAATGGTGGTGTGTTTCTCGTAATCGTGGAGTCCTGATAACTCTTAACACTTTTAGTTTGAAAATATATTGAAGTTTACTCACTAAGTATTCATTATTTCAGTTTCATTAAATGTTCGTGGATTTAATGGCACACACAGTTCTGACATGGTAAAATTTATTTTAATAACATGATCATTTTGTGCAAAAGATATTGACATGACATGCTGTGCTTTTTCACCTTTGATTTTTTAGATTTGGTATTGCTGTAGTTTTTTTTATACTGATGTTCTGTTTACTTTTTCATTACTGATGCATATTAATTTTTTTGAATTGGTTTGTCCTTTCACCTACTGCTGCTTCATCAAGTATACTTTTTATCTGAGAATATAAGCTGTTGTACTATCAGTTTAAGCTACAAACTTTGTACTTTCTTATTTCTAAATCTAGTACATCATAATAAAATGCTTTCTATGGATTTGATTCTCTATTTTTGTGGTATATAATGTTGATTTTGTATTCACTATTATTTTCTTTCATGTATTTTCAGGATGACACAAATATGGAAGTCGTGCTTCACCCTGATTATGTCATATACCAAGATAATTATTACCCGGGGCCAAAGTTAACTTTTTCACCTTTTTGTGTCAAGATCAATGTTTCAACTGCTTGTATAAAGCAAGATGCGGTTGATCTTGAATGGGCAGTTGATGATCTCGTTGGCATTAATTGTCAGTTGTTTCAAAGTGTGAGTTTTGTAGTTCTATTGCTTCCATACACACACACACACGAGAAAGCATAAAGTTACTTAAGAGTCACTTTAAAAGAGTTTTACTCCTTATCTTCAATTTTAAGCTTTTTTAATCTGATGGTTCTGAAGAGCAGATCACCTTTAACCATTAGATTAAAAGAAAATTGGTAGTAACTTGATCCTTCTCTCTCTCTCATGTGTGTGTGTGTGTGTATATATATATATATACACATGAGAGAGAGAGAAAGAGAAGGATCTGTGTGTAAAATCTATAATTCTCCTGTTATGGCCTTTCTTCAGAGTGGAACCGTCATTATAAAGCTTAAAGTAATATCAAGTAATGCAAGCCAATCAAATCATGTAAACGATGCTCCAGGTGAGTGCAAATATTATAGTTGATCAATGGGGAATGGTTTTCTTCTTCATTATAGTTTGACATACTTCTCAAACTGTAGCTATAAATTTATTTGGGTAGTTTCTGGTATTAGGAATTTGTAGATTGTTTTGCAGATAGTATAACTTATCTGTTACTTACTGTAAGTGCATGTCTGTACATCTGCTAGGCATCGAGGAATTGGAAATTGCAGTTGTTGATTACGATTGGTCCCTGAGACATAGACAAATCACATCTCTTAATACGAGATACTTGGCTTCTTGGAACATTGCTCTTCAGTAAGTCATTAAGTTTTTTTAATATATAATACTTGACCTCTTGACAGGGCACTGTTGATTATAATGTTTTCCTTTTGTTTGTAAACTTGTGATGTGTGATTTCATCGTCATGGTAAAGTTTTTTCTTGTTTCAAAATTGATTAGAAGTGGATATGTTTTGTGCACTGAATGCCAGTTTGTCATTTTAGTGAAGTATTATTTTTGTTTGATTTTTCTCTTGTAGTGAGGATGTAGAAGGCAATGAAACAGGTTCACGTGGATCAAGATGCTACTTCCCTAAGTAAGAATAATTAATTTCCTTTTCCTTTTTGACAAGTATACCTTAATGTAGTGATGCTGTAGTCCATAGCTTTTATTTTGAAAGCATCTTCTGGTTTAGTGCTTTATGGTATTCTATTTCCTTTGCCGTTGCATGGTATATGTTGTCTTTTAATCTTCTTTTCCCTGTATTCCATAGTTTTTATGTTATATGGTTTAATGTGTGCTTCTGATATGTTTGGCTTAGGATGTTGTAGCTTTTGGGATAGTTGGTTGATGACATGGTATTAGAGGCTTTATGACCGTTGTCTACTGTGTAATTTTCACCACTCATTCTTCCCATAATGAATGTTGTAGATATCATTTATTGGTAATGTGAGGCTTAAGTCCATGGTTACATTTTCCATATACTCCAAGTAGAAACTTCTGTTATTTGAGGAAAACAAGCTTGCAGAAATCTTCTTCCGATTTCTAGATGCTTTGGCAATGTGTTTATTACAATGGTTGTAAAAGATTATGATGTCTTGTATATAACCATTAGAGCCTATTGCTTTATGCTGTCATTTTCTTGTCTTAATGTTTTACATGTGTGGATGTTTTTCTTTGGAAGGGGGAGTGTAGCTTTTTATACCATGTTTAGCCTGAGAATTTTTGCTCTGAAACAGTTTTGAGGAGCGTTTTGATGATGTTATCTATCCAAAAGGGGATCCAGATGCTGTTTCCCTAAGCAAGAGAGACGTGGATCTCTTGCAACCAGACACATTCATTAATGACACAATTATAGATTTTTACATCCAGTAAGTTTGCTCTATTTCTATCTGTATACATATGACATCATTCCTTTATTGCATTTTTTGTTAAATTTTATTTATTCATCATATGCAACACTGTAGAAACATTTTTATGTTGTTCTACCCTTCTTGGTTGCATTTTCTTTCTTGTAGATTGTAACTTTGTGAACCATAGAGTTTTCATATGGTTTATTTAACGTGCATATTAGAATTGATAATAGATAATCAAACTAATGAGCAGAGGAATATCAACATATATCTTGCTTAATACTAAAAGGATTTATTGATTGTTGGATACTGAAATAATTGATGATTAGGATTATGTGAAAAGGCAGAAGATATTAAATAATAAAAAATTGACAGATTCTGATATTGTATTGAAATTATTTAAGTCAAGGATAAATTCGTCTTTACGGCATAGTATTGGTTGATTGTTAAGTTAACAAGGAAATGGCGCAGAAGGAATAAAGAAGAAATAAGAAGCAACAAGAAAAAAACAATCAGAGCTTAATTAATGGATTGTTCCTCTCTTAGATAAAACTATTTTACCCTTTAAAAAGAATTCTCTTCTCTTCCATCAATCTCTCCCCATCCCACTTTTTTCATGTTTACCTTAGCCTTTCTAGCATTGTAGAATTTCCTCCCCAATTCCCTGATGCCAGGCGTGAAATCTGTTACTCTCTCCCTCCTTAATTTATCTTTACTCATGACAGCATTTCGTACCCCGCTTGAATATGCCTGGTTATTATTATTATTATTATTATTATTATTTTATTCTCTTATGGTATACATATGTTAAAGGCGCACTAAAATTGTAGGGCGTTTAATCTATATTTGATTTTTGAATATGGTTTGACATTTTGTAAATCCTAATTTTGCAGGTATCTTAAGAATCAAATACCGGAGGAGGAAAAGCCTAGATTTCATTTTTTTAATAGCTTTTTCTTTAGAAAGCTGGCTGATATGGACAAAAATCCATCCAGTGCTTCTGATGGAAAAGCAGCATTTCTACGTGTTCGTAAATGGACAAGAAAAGTGAATTTATTTGTAAAGGATTATATCTTCATTCCTGTGAACTTCAAGTAAGATTCTATCAAAGTTTTGTTTCTCCAACTTTCTTTCTCTATTCTAGTGCTGATCAGCATTTTCTTTCATGTTATGATAGTCTTCACTGGAGTTTAATAGTCATATGCCATCCTGGTGAAGTGGTTAATTTGAATGGTGAGGTCTCGACTTATGTTCTTTCTTGTGATTCTCCATTTTCCGAGATTTATGTTATTTTATGCATTCCAGATAAGGAGCTGGACAATTCACTTAAGGTACCCTGTATATTGCATATGGATTCTATAAAAGGAAGTCATAGTGGTCTGAAAAACTTGGTGCAGAGGTAGACTAAAACTTCTCACTTTCTTTTATTCCCTTCTCAATCCCTTTCCTGTCCCCAAAAATGTATGCAGGTTTTATGTTTTTCTTATTGAAACTGAATTCAATGTTATCAAATGCAAGTTGTCTTTGGCTTCATGTTTGAGCCTTTGTAGACTCTGTCCCTGCAGCTGAATTTTGCAACTATTGATCTGACGGATTTATCAGATTGTGATTTTATTAAGTAATTGATAATGAAGTTCCTAGTGGTTATTGTGCTTCCTTTAATTATACGAGTAGTCTTGAAATTTTGCACGAGTTTCAATATAACCAAATTTCATAAATTATCTTGAGGGAGTTTTTCTGGCCTTTGGAACAGAAACTTATATTTTAAGCCAGTATTTGTGTATAATAATATAATTCATTTAAACGTTGTCCACTTTGTACTCAACTTTTTGCACAACAATAAACATATTAATCTGAATAATAGAGCTCAAACCATTGATCTTGCAGTCTTATCAAACTGTGAGTCCTGTAGATAAAATTTCTTTTAAGTTATTGAAACTTTTAGAATTTGGGCTTTAGATTATAACTTAACTAATGAATTTTAAGATGTTGATTGTCCAAGTTTTATAAGCGCTACTTAAGCCTTCTCTCTACAATGTGGAATCGATAGACTCTACACTGTGACCTTTCACCAACCTTTCAGGTCAACCCCTTATATGCTACGGGTGACTGCAACAATGGTGGCTTTTCAACTGAAATGAATACTCAAATGTTAAATTTTCTAATTTACAACTTTAATTTAATTCTTTAGTTCCATCTCTAAATTAATCTTGACCCATTGAAATACAAATATCATGATTTTTTATTTTTGATTGCTGCAATAAAAATAATGGATGCTGCTTATTTGTATTGGCATTTTCTGTTACCTTTTTTTTTTAATTTGGCCATTAATATCAATTATATTATACTGTTATGCATGTTTATTTCTGTAGCAACTATGCCGATTCCTTATATTTGTGTTGTCTTTTAAAAAAGTGAACTCAAAAGAGTTGAAATTTGGTCTTTTGTCATCTGATATTGACAGTTACTTATGGGAAGAGTGGAAAGAAAGACACAAGGATACTTTGGAAGAAGACCTTTCATCAAAATTCTTCAATATGCGTTTTCTTCCACTTGCGGTATTGCCTGCTAACATTTTGATTGTTTTCATAAAGACGATCATTTTTCCTTTAGAGACCCATTAGTGTTTAATGAAAATAAATTTCTGTTTTATTATTTGTTGAGGAGTAGATACTACATAGTTTTTGGAAACTGGCTTTTCTATGAAAAATCTCATACTGGTTGATGAAGATGAAAATCTTTTCCTTCACTGGCTTAATTATTCATATATAAAATACAATGGTTGATGAAGATGAAAATCCCCATCACCTGATAATTTTAATTCCCCCCTATTTTTGCTGCATTTAAATGCTCTCCTTCTGCATTTGTATTTTTCTTGAAATGGCTCATTAACAGTCGAGTTATTCAAGGAACACGGATCACTTTGTGGCTTATTCTCTAAATGGTTTTTTTTTTTCAATGTTATGATTGAATGCTCTAACTCCGTGATAGTTGGCCGCAGCAAGAAAACTCGTTGAGGCCTATTTCTACTTAGCACTAATCACTTTCTGCTTTTTTGCTCCAGTTTTTTTTTTAATTTTTATTGTTGTGATTGATTGAATGCTCTCACTCCATGACAGTTGCCGCAGCAAGAAAACTCATATGATTGTGGCCTATTTCTGCTTCACTACCTAGAGCTGTTCCTTACTGAAGCACCTCCTAATTTCAATCCTTTCAAGTTAACCAAGTTTTCCAACTTCGTAAGTGATCTACTTATTCTTTTAGTTTTGGTTTTATTTCAAACATTTTATTTGAACACAAAAATAAAATAATTGCAAAAAGCATTTCCATTCTAAAATCAATTATCCACTCAATTGGTTATCAATGTACAAAGAGTTGCTATGCTAATAAGTGCTTGTTGACCTGTCAATGAACTATTATCGCTTGAGTGGTTCAATATTTTTAAATTTGAAAATAATTTTACCCATAATTCATTTGTTTCAACGTCCTCAATTTCATGTATCTCTTCATCCATGTAGTTCTAGCTGAACAACCTTTTCAGCATTCTCTTGAATGCACTAATTGGGTGACGTACATATCCCATCACGCCCTGCGTCTCCCAAATTCTACTAAATTATAGTAAGATGAATAATGTATATCAAAAGGGTGTCTTGTCAACATTTATTTCTTAGCTGTTGATCATGCCTATTTAAGTATTACATCTTCCAATATCTGTAGTTCCTTGCTTAGTTGTCATAATGTTTTCTATTTTAACATTTGAAAGATAACTGGCATCTTAATAAAAGATTCATATTGCTTCTTATATGAATTTGACCTAACTTAACTAGTAATTTCCAGCTCAATGTGGACTGGTTTTTGCCTGCTGAAGCTTATCTCAAGCGAACACTGATCCAGAAGTTAATCTTTGAACTTGTGGAAAACCATGGTTCGCATGAAATCTCTTCGTCCTACTGTAGTGATGATAATGAGTGCCTAGAAAATAATGATAACAGAACTGGGATTGATCATGCTGAAGTCAATAAGGAGTCAACAACATCTCATGCAGGGCAGGGAATAGAAATCACTCTATTGTCTGGTTCATCGTCTTTGGATCCTCAATCTTTTAACGGTTCAGGCTTGGTTCTTAAAGAGCTTTTTGAGCCAGGAGCTACTGCAGGAGCAATGTTGGGACAATGCCAATCTTTTGACCAGCGTTTCAATGGTTCAATATTTTCCATGGAGGTATCTACTTGGGTCTGAATTTTTTTTCTTAAATATGTTTGAATCACACCTAGGGTGATGTGTAGTATCCCCTTCCGACAACATTTTTATCACCATGGTCATAGTGTGTTTTATAAGACTTCTATGTTGAATAATTTATGCTGTCTGCTTTACATTATACAATGAAAAATCAACTTTTGACCTATCACTTCCCGGAGCACACAGTCCCTAAATATTGCCGTTGAATAATGGATACATTTTTTCATGCTGGCAAGACATTCATTTTAGATCCCATTACATTTTATTACATTGATGTTGTAAAACTAATCCCTAACCCCTCTTTTTTGTTGTATTTTAATAGGAAGACACTGAGCTTGGGGAAGAGTTTATGTACTTGCCTACAGATCCGAACTTCCAGCAAGTGGCTGGAATTACACCTCAAACATGTTCTTTGCCATATCTTCCTAGGGATTGTGGAGAGGAGACATGTAACAGGCCACAAATCCCTCTGCAAACGGACCATGACGTGGTTGAGTCATCTCTAGACGCATTAAATGGTGCCTTAGATGATTCAGAAGACGCGATAAGGGTCACCAAAAATTGCCCTTCTGTGAATGAGCCCAGGTCCTCTAATGAAGCCGAACAAGGGGAGAAAACTTGCTCGGCCTTGGAAAACGCTGAGAATGTCATAGATATTTCTACCGTTGTGGGAAATTCTCAAGACTCAATTACGAAGTTTGTCGATAACAATGGAAATCTCCACTCTACTGGTCAACAAACTCCGGCAATATCCTCACAAGTTTCTGATGTACGAGATTATGAGGAAACCACGATGATACCGTTGCAACAGGTGTCTGACGTGGCAGTTGATGAGCAAACTCTCACGATACCATCGCATCAAGTTTCTGATGCAATAGATGATGGTGAGACTATTGATGGCGTGGCACCTGATATTTGTGAGGAACAAGCTCCGAAGAGGCGGCGGCTTATGCCTCTTGAATGCAAAAGTGAGGACATCGTGACAGAATCCGATTTGTAGATAACTAGATATAGATAAATATGGCTTCAAAACATTGAATTGTTTCTAGGTTTTACTTAACCAATATGTGAATACTGATTAGTGTCGTTGCTTAGGTGTAGTTAATTCTGCGACCAAAATTTGGAAATATCTGCGGACTTCATATACAATTCAACCTGGGAATGACAGGGTTTTATTTTCCTTGATGAAAACCTTTAAAGTTACCTCCTCAGGCTAAATTTTACTGTTGTTTCTTTTGATGTAGTTTGTAAAACTAGGGTTAATATCTTCTCTCACAAATAGAGAAGTGGAAAACAGTACAAAGCTATCTTGAGTAGAGAAAAAGTTACTTAACAATGTTCAAGGGAGGTAAACTTACAATATATAACACCTACTGGGATAAAATTAGTGCGTGGAGCATATTAATCCTCACTTTTACTTTAACAACTAATCATACCCTAAAATAAAAAACTGGAGAAAATTATGATTAAAAAAATTATCCAATTATATTATTTGTACTGCAGTGTTTGACAAATGTATAAGTGCTGAAGTTGTGTAATCCATCAAATAGCAGGTTGACAAAAATGCTTCTGGCTAAACAACCTTCTTTTTAATGTTTATAATTTTAAAGAATTATGAATTATTAAATTATCACGATTCAAACATTCTAAAACAATATTATATTTTCGCGATAGCTGAATATTTAACTCTACTGATATAAGAATCTAATTATTTTTTAAGAAATAAATTTAATAATAATTAAAGTTATTAAGCTTTTATTTCACATATAAATTATTTAGTATTTTTCTATATTTAAATTATACTATAACTACTTGTGTATTAAACTATTTATGTAATAATATGTAAAAAATATGTATGTAGATAATATTTATAAATATTTTATCGTACGATTCGTACCATTTATTACCATTTATTTCATTTTGTTCATAAATCTTAAAATTAATGTATTCCAATCACAACTTAAATTTTATAATAAATAGATATATAGATAAAAAAAATAATTAATATTAAAACCATGTTTCGTAAATCATATTCTAAAATGTTTAACTAATTCATTCTCTCATTTTTTTTCATTAAAATAGCCCATAGGTTATTTGATTCTTCAATAAATAAAAAACATGAACTCAAATAGATAAAAACAAAATAGATTTCACAAAGTCTATTACGAAAATGTGTTCAATTATGTTTTAAAAAAATTATTTGATTTCAACTTTATTGATCAAAACACATAAAATAATAAAACACTTTAATAATTTAAGATCCATGAAACGAAATCGAAGGAATTAAAAATAAAAACGAAATAACTATTCACAAACAAATTTTTAATTTTAAAATATTGTAGTAAGATTTTTTTAAGCATTAGTATAGCATTACTTCATCCACACGGTGACCACACCACACAACGTAGAGAGAGAGAGAGAGGGACTGCTTGGCTGTTAGCCGAAGAATCAAAGACTGTATGATTTCATTTGATGTACAGTAATGAATGAAAATTTACCCTTTTCACCAGTAAACGTGGCTCCCAGGCTTCAACTGTGGCAGTGATATCTGTATGCAGTGTGAGTGAGCGAAGTGAACAACAGTGGGGAGATGCAGAAGCGGAAGGAACAACCAAATCAATGCGTCCATTGGTCCCCAAAGGAAGAATCACCAGAAGAAGCATGACATGTCTATGCTTTACCCATTCACTCACTCAAACGCATAGCCTACCTCGCGCCACCACCTTCTCCTCTTCTCTCCACCACAACCGCAACCCCCTCTTTCAATTTTTCTCCGTAAGAAAACCAATTCTCTCCTTTTCTCTCTTAAATTCTCTCAATGTTTTTCTTTCAAATCTTTGCGTTTCTATCTCGACTTTTCTTCCAGGGTATTCTCCGTTCTCCAATTCGGAATTTTTCCACTAACTTCAGGGGCGGCCCTACACCGGTTGCTTCTTCTTCTGCACTTATGGCCGATTTCGACGCAGATTCTGTCACTTACCTCACTCAGCGAGAAGCCGCTGAGATCGACGAGACGCTCATGGGTCCTCTCGGCTTCAGTGTCGACCAGCTCATGGTATTTTTTCTTTCTGCGTTTTTTATTTTTTTCACTTTCGTGTGTTAATGCGTTGGTTAAGTTAGTTAACGGATTTTGTTCCTCATTTTTAGGAGTTGGCTGGTTTGAGCGTCGCTGCTTCCATTTCTGAGGTACTTGTTTTGCGTGTAATCATATCAATTTGGCAAGGATAAATATAATGATTATAAAATTTGATTCCTGCCAGGCATTGAAGTCATCTTATTCGTGTGTTGTTGCAGTAGATGACTAGAATGAGTTATGAAGAGCGTCTCTTTCTCTATAGATTTTTTTGTCTATTAATGCTGGTGCATTTGTGCTTGAATTGTTTTTATTTTGCCAGGTTTACAAACCAAGTGAGTATAGTCGTGTTCTTACTATATGCGGTCCTGGTAACAATGGTGGTGACGGTTTAGTAGCTGCTCGCCACCTGCATCACTTTGGTTATAAGCCCTTTGTCTGCTACCCAAAGCGTACCCCCAAACCTCTCTATGCTGGATTAGTTACTCAGGTTGGATGGAACTCATTTTGACAAAGTTTGGAACTGCCACTATTTTTTTATTTTATTTTTTTGTCTTTTTTCCATCTATTTCTTGGGTTTAATGAGTTACTTTAAGTCTTATGAAATGTTGATTTGTAGCTTGAAGCACTTTCAATCCCATTCTTGTCAGTCGAAGAACTACCGTCAGATATTTCAAATGACTTTGACATTCTTGTAGATGCGATGTTTGGATTCTCATTTCATGGTAGGTATTTTTCTTTTTAAGATTTGTTTTGCACATCTAGAACATCTACGTTATTCTCACCAATGTTTTGCAAACCAGGCTGAACAACATACTGTTACCACTCTTTTTCTGCCTCTAATCATTAGGTTAATTAACTGTTTTTTCATATAAGCTTACTGTCGCCTCAGAACTCTGGGTGGGTTGTTCGTGGTTTAGAATCAATATCATTGCTACAACTTAATACAGCACCACTTAGTCAAATTAAAGAACAGTTTCTTTGTTGTCAAAATCTTGCACATCCCGTCACATTGGCTCTGAATTCTGAATTACTGTATAGATCATATAACAAATAGTTTCATTTTAATATCATATTATGATACTTTGTTCTTTTCTGTTTCTTCAGGTTCTCCTAGGCCTCCTTTTGATGATTTGATCCAGAGACTTGTCTCTTTACATGATAATAATGCAATTGGCCAAAAAAGATCTGTTATAGTCTCTGTAGATATTCCCTCTGGGTGGCATGTTGAAGAGGGAGATGTTGATGGTACAGGCATTAAACCTGATATGTTGGTATGTTTCAGGGATATTTCTGTCTCATTATTTATTTCTTTAAATGTTGAAATTTAGATATAATATCCATGGATATTTATTTCATATAAATTGTGTTTCTATTGAGATACCATCCCTTCATTGTGTTTAATTTTTTTTTTTTGTAGGTTTCTCTGACAGCCCCAAAATTAGGTGCGAAGAAGTTCGTTGGTCCTCACCACTTTCTAGGAGGTAGATTTGTCCCACCTGCTATTGCTGAAAAATATAAGCTTATACTTCCACCTTATCCTGGAGCATCCATGTGCGTTCGAATTGGAAAGCCTCCACGAATTGATATCTCAGCTCTAAGAGAGAATTATATCTCTCCAGAATTTCTCGAAGAGCAGGTGGAGGCTGACCCTATTAACCAGGTAAAATTCATGTGAAACAATGCTGTTTGTTGCAGAGTTGTCCTTTTTTTGTTGTTGTGGTTGTTAATGAATTTAGTACTCTGCCATGATCTATTTCAGTTTCAAATCTGAGATTGTGATAGCTACAACTGATTGCCAATTTACAATATTCTACTTGTTATCTGCAGTTTCGCAAATGGTTTGATGAAGCGATGGCTGCTGGTTTGAAGGAACCAAATGCCATGGCCTTGTCAACTGTAGGGAAGGATGCAAAACCGTAAGATCTGCTCTTTTAATGTTAAAATGTTGGTTGCCTGAATACCAGTGGGTCTTGTAAAATGAATTACTCTTCCATACTTCTGGATAATGTGTGTAATATCTGAACTAAAAATTCGAAATTACTCTTCCTCATTTGTCTGCAGCTCATCACGAATGGTATTGCTAAAAGGCTTGGATAATGATGGATTTGTGTGGTCAGTAATAATCTGTTGTTTTTATGTTAGACCTGTTGTGGCATGTTATTTGGCAAATGCATATTTGTGTTCAGCTACTGCAATTGCTTTGAACAGGTACACAAACTATGAGAGTCGGAAGGCACGTGAGTTATCTGAAAATCCACAGGCATCACTTCTTTTTTACTGGGATGGTTTAAATCGACAGGTGAGTGTTGCTTACATTCTGTCTAGCCACATCTTCAGATTGACTTACTCTTACATGGAATTGACGAAGTTAAATTTTTCATGCCGAAGAATATCATGCCTTCTTGGAAACATATGGTTCAGCCTGCCATAATGTACTTTTTATTAAGAGGGAAAAGGAGGATTAATATAATAATTGATAGTTATATAACATCTTAGAATATCATTTAGGCTTTGGATGACTAAAATCTTTCAGGTTGTATAACATAGGGGATTAGAATATCTACTATCAATATGGCCTCTACTTTTGGAAATCTTAAGTTGTGGCATTTTAGTTAATTCAGTTGGATTCATGAGGGCTTGATCTGTTTAGTGATTTGTCTACTTTGTTTTCATTTTTCAAAGTCTAGGTAGACAAAAACTGATTTTCCATGCTAAAGTCTAAACAGACAGGCGGAAATTTTAGTCATGAGAAAACTAGCAATTTCATTTCATTTTCCTTTGGGATTTAGAGCAACATGCATGATGTGAAGTCTGTGTCCTTTATCATCGTTGTCTGCTCTTTTTTATTTAGCAAACTAATAATCCAGATTGATCTTAATCCAGTCTGCCATTTATTGTATCCAGTAGTGGTTGCATTACATTTGATAAATTTCCCGTGCATTCTTAGTCAAGGACTTTTTTAAACCATTTTTTTCTTTAAATGATCTTATCTTAGGAAACCTGCTCAAGAAGTGATAGAAGATGATGAACATCAGTAATATTTCTGCTATACAAATTTAATTTGTTGGTGTTGTTATTATTGTTATTATGCATTTTGCTGACTTGATTTACATTGGTGAAGAACAATAGTTTGTATACCAATTTAACTTTTGATAATACAGTTTGATAATGCAAACTACGTGTCACTGCATTTTGGAGGCATGCCACAAATATTGGATAATCACGATATCTTGTGACTGTTGGATACTAATTTGAAAACATGAAGCAGCTGCCAATTGTGATTGACAGATTCTGTTTTCCAGGTCCTTTTAGTTGGACCAGCTGTAATGGTAGTCTATTCGTATAGTAGGGAAATGATTTTTTTCCCTTTCTATTTTAGGCTCCTAAATTTGTGTGCGGTTTTCATTAATTATGTCCTGCCTACTTCATATTTGACTAACACAGTTTTATTATTTATTTCCTCCTAATTCATATTTGACTAAGGAATGAAAACTCATTGTTATATATTCCTTTTTTATTTATTTCTTTTCCTAGGTACGGGTGGAAGGGCCTGTTCAGAAAGTCTCTGAAGAGGAATCAGAACAATATTTCCATAGCCGTCCAAGAGGAAGTCAGATTGGAGCAATAGTTAGCAAGCAGGTCTACTTCTGCCTCACTTTAAATCTAATTGTTATATGTGGAAATGATATGGTATGTAAACTTGTAATTTCAATTTCTTTGGATCATTAGAGTTCTGTGGTACCTGGTAGGCATGTTCTTTATCAGGAGTACAAAGAGCTGGAACAAAAATACGCTGATGGGTAAGTTATAAACTGCTTTTCACTAAATGTTATTTGTGACATCTGATCAAATATGTTACTCCCATGAGAAGGTTATAATCCCATGTTTCCCCATGGTTGGACTTGGAAATCTGAGTAGCTAACACGCTCATTTGGCGACAAGTATACCCTTTTTTCTCATTTGTTAACTCTAGGGGAGCTGTAAAATAATCCTCGTATGTTTTACTCGCAGAAGTTTGATCCCTAAACCTAACTGGGGAGGATATAGACTCACACCACAACTCTTCGAGTTTTGGCAAGGACAGAAATCTCGTTTGCATGACAGGTGGTTTCTCCCCCGTTTGTGATACGTTTTCTTGTTTTGAAATTGTTTTATTTTTCTATGAACGGATGAAGCCAAACAGCATGTACATAATTTTTTTTTTTTTTGTAAATATATTGGGTTTTCCAGCCATGGTTTAGATTCAAGATCCATCTCGTATGCCTATCAATTTGAGTTGATTATTATCCTAGTCTGGCTGCTTGGTTATGATAACGTTATAAAGTAATCTTCCACATATACACCAATATATGATATTTACTGAAAAAAATGACCCAACAATTTCCTGTCTCCATCCCCACAAAAAAAATGAGTTAAATAAATTTGAGGTTTATATGAAAACTAACACTTACAAGCTTTTGCTGCATCCCCACATTACTCATCCAAAAATAGCCTAAATGTTGAACCTTATATAGTCATTACTTAAAATTTGGATATACTTGTTCTTGATGGGGAATTTTGATTTGGAACTATTTATTTTTTAACGTCGTTGTTCAATTTTGAATTATCTGATTCTGGTATAGAATATGATTATCTTATCAGAGTATTTGTTACGTTTGGTTTATTAATAAACCGTCCATAGAAACCGGTAGAAACCTGGTACTGGAAAAATATGGTTATCCCTATTACAGAGACAAAAGCATTGCAAAATATGGAAAAATATGAACTTTCCACTCCCAGACCTCTGGCCCCAATTCTCCCACAAATGTACCTATCCCTCTCCCGTACTTATTCTTTGTCAAGATGCCTTATTTCTTATCTTCCCAATTAAACTAACTCCCTCACTAACAATTACTAATTGATGCTAAAGATATCAAATGCCCCTAAACAAGCTAGTGGTTGCTGAAAATAGTTCCACTGAGGTGCTACTGTCCGATGTTCCCCATAAGCGACTGAGGTGCTACCTCTCAATCTCAACCCCCCTTAATTTTTATGAGCGAGATGCCTGATTTCTTCTAAATATCCCAGCCCAATTAACCCCTCCTCCCTCCCTTACTAATTGATGCTAAAAGATGTCTAACACCCAACAGAAACATTTACACACTTCCTTTCCTTAAAAGATTAGTTTGATTTGAAATCTTAGTTAAGGGAGTAAAATGTCCCCGAGTTGTCTAGGCTATCATTCTATGCCAGAACAGTGCTTCATATATATAGTGAAAGTAAATTTTTCAGAAAAATTTGCTGAGATTGTTTGCATGTTTTATTGACAGGTTGCAATATACTCCCCATGAGATCAATGGACAGCGGCTGTGGAAGGTTGAGCGGTTGGCTCCCTAATAATTTTTTTTTTGTATTCAATATCTCTACTTGTGAAAAATAAAGGAAACTAACTTGCTTCTAAATCTCATCCTCTTTTTTCTTTCAACATATTTAATTATGCTGTATCTATTTTTTATATATACTTGTATTTTATTTGTCATCGCATTCTTAGTAGACTTAATCGCAGGCCTACATTCCTAGTTAAAACTTAAAAATCCCCTAGGATAGCAGTTCCTTTGGAAATTGTAATAGCGCAGCAAGAATATTAATCAATTACTCAACTTGAATTAAATTCAACTAAAATATGGCAATTACAAAACGTTATCCAATCTTAGACAGTGTCTTATATGATGTAAACGATAATAATTATGTTAATACCTTGTATTTATTGTCTCATTTGGAATCTACCAAATGTTACATTTACATGATTTAACATGTTAACCTTTTTCAGCTTTTTTTTTTTTAATAATGCCACATCATTGAATTGACCCTAATCCCTAAACCTAGTCGTTGTATATGTTGACAAGTATGTAAGCTCATTTTACTTTTCCTGGAACCAATCATGGTACCTTTCTCTTTGTGATATTCCAAGATATTATTACCATTAGGTTTTAACATCTTAATCATCTTTCTCCCCACTAAATGTTTTTCGGAATGTATATTTTACATTTCAGAAAGTCTATTTTAGAATGAATAGAAAGTGACTCAAAAAATTAATGAAGCATAGGAAATATACCTTACGATTATTCTTAGGTGTTAATATAAGTTTGATTATTTTAATAGATGAGATTCGAATGTGACATTTTAATCTGACTCTTTTGTTACAAGAAACTCTTAAAAAATAGTAAGGTCTTTTATAAAATGTAGAGTGAATTTGCTGTCTACTCCAGTTGATATACCATAAATGTTTGAACAATAGACAATAGAAAATTGATGTTCACAAAAAAAAACAAAAATGTTTGAAAACTTGTAATTGAGGGTTGTGTGCGAAACAATGATTTGCCATAAAAAAAAGTAAAAGTCAAGAATTTAATAGCCAGACGTGTAGGCAGTGTAAAACTTATTTACTTTCAACTAAGGAAAATTATTATGAATATAGTTTGAGCTAATTATTATAAAAAGTCAACATTATTTCTCGTAATTTGTAATTTGTTTGATGATAGTATAGTTTTTTTTATATTGTCATTAACTTATCTAAAAAATAAAACCGTTTTGTGATAAGAATTTCAAATTTACAAAGCTTTTAACTACTATTCTGTTATTTTAAAAGAATGTACATTATAAATGACAATTTTCTGGGTTTTTAATTCTTCCATTTAGAAATTCCACGATGCGTAGTTACTTAAGTGAGTTTTTATTTGATATTATGGGTTTTGAAAGACTATGTAATTCTCTTCAAAATTTCACGCTAAGATAGAAACGTGAAAGTTAACAAGACCCTAAGAAGAGGCAACTAAGATTCATCAGAGATTCTCATAAAAGAGTTAAGGGACAGTATCTTAGACTCTTTTTTTACTAGAAAAAAAAAATAAAAAATAAAAAATGTATGCTCCATTTTCATTATTCGTTTAATCCAAATTTTACACCACATTTTGACTCTTCCTTAAACCCTTCACACTATTTTTTTCCTGTTTCTTTTTTCTCTAAAAAAACAATGAAATCTCAATATAATTTCATTCCTTATTTTGAATACAATGTTGTGTGTGGAAAGATAGTGTGTGCTGCATTTTGTCAATAAACCAGCGATAATCATAATATCTTAATATACATCACTGCACTGCATTGGCTTGTCAATACGGTGTGACTTCATTTAATGTTGACGGAAATAACTGTCGCTGCCGTGAAAACGGAGCGACGCGATGGTTCCGACTTTCCATTTTTTGCGTTTTTATGGGTGGTTACAACGCTTTTAGGTTGTCCGATAACCGGGCTAAACCTAGGGGTGAGGTTTTCGAAAAGGCGTTCTTGGGTTGTCCGATAACCGGGCTAACCCAAAAACTAGTTTTGAAGGGTTATGTGGAGTCGCCACCGATGTTTTTACCAGAAACATCGGAAAAGGGTTTTAAAAGGCGTTGATTTTCGAAAAACCAACTTTGGTCATTAGAACCAGAGTTGGGTAAGGGAGTTAGTTACGTGTAAGGGAAGTGTTAGTTCCCTTACGACGCCCCTTTCGGGTTCCCTATGATAGGCTAGCTATTTTAAAATAATTAAACCTGATGAAAATATGCTTTTACCCTTTTATTTTGCGGAATTTAAATTTATGACTACATGGCCCTAATGTCTATTGCGTAATTTAAAATAAGGCAGTAAAAGATAGAGAGAGAGTAGAAACCTCCGAAGCAAGCTTTTCTATTAACTTTTGCAAATTAGGGTGCTTTTTGACAACCCTTCACTCTTGTACAGCGCCGAAATCTCTCAAAAACGCTATAAAAAACCTCTAAAGACACTCAGAAGCTCCGGAAATGCGTCGTAGGGATTCTAGAGAGAGAATCTAGTGATGTGACTAAAGAGAGAATGAGAGAGGTGTGTGGAATGAGGGGAATGGAGACCCTATTTATAGGGATTCGCGCCTGTCAGGTCGAGACGGCGGTCTCGTCTGACAGGTCGAGACGGCGGTCTCGTCTGACAGGTCGAGACGGCGGTCTCGTCTGACAGACGACGATCTCGCCAATCGAGACGACGATCTCGCCAAACGAGACGGCGTCTCGCCACTGGTGCAAGGCGAGACGGCGGTCTCGAATACGAGAAGGCGGTCTCGACCCCAAAAGGCGAAAAATCTTATTTTTGTGCCAAAAATCCCTCCTATCCTAGTATGGGGCCTAATAGTCTCTCCTAGTGGCTTTTTAGGCTTCATCCATCTTCGAATAGAAGGTCTTCTGATCTTTATTATGAGGCCGGACAAAATTTGGGGCCTACAATAACTTTCCGGTTATAGAAAGTGATTTTTGAAAGAATGTTTTCAAGGCATTATCCCAAAAATCATTTTTTGGAATAATTATATGTTTCTCAAAAGCATTTTTTTACTGATCTAAAGCAATATGTTAATTTTATTTTATTACTATTTTATTTTTCTTCCTGAGTATTAATGTATAATCTATCATCTGTATATGACCAGCAACATTAGAAGATAGGATTCCAAGTTTTAAAAAACGTGTCCCCAAAAGAAATTTATTTTTTTAAAATGAAGAAATTGAAACGAAAAGCAACCACATTTTTCAAAGAATGAGTGGAATACCAACATTTAGAAAAGTCTTAAAATAAATGGGAATTATTTCAAAAAAAAATTATAAAAAGGTAATTACGTAAATTTATAAAACAAATAAACGATGAATATGTATATTTTGTAAATTGGAAGGTAAAAGTTGCAATCATAGCGTAACTCTCGTGTTTTGACTTACAAATCATAATAATATTGGGCCTATTGTGGGAGGCTTGAAAGTAAAGATTTTTGTCGTGGTTTCAATAATTTCAAATAAGTTTTCCTAAAATAATAATAATAATGTAGGACAATAGGAACCAGAATATTAATTCGAGGAAGTAATAAGAGTATATGATTGAGTTATGAATAATTTAACGGGAAACTAAACTAAAAATGAAATTTACAATCTTAGACTAAACTAAAATGAGGTTAAATTCTAATATACAGTGAATGAAAATATTGCAGAATGCAAAAATGACTAAAAATATGCAGAATAACAAAAATAATGTAAAATTTCAAATCTAACTGAGATGAAAAGTAACCACGGTCAGTATCGCAAATCTGACCGACGTGAACAGTAATAACAGTCAGAAATCACGGTACAAAATTTGTGCTCTAAGTCAACATGCAAATACTATAAGATGTCTCAGTCAAAAATTGAAATCAGTGAACAAAATACATGGTTGACCGAGAATGCTAACAAAAATGAAAAATAATGCCAAAGAATGAAATTAAACCAAATTCATAAATCTGACCGTGAATGAACAGTGACCACGGTCAGAAACACACCAGACTTAGTCAGAAATATGTGATATCGGTCAAAACGAAATGTAAAAACAATTTCTCGATCAATAATTAAATGCAAGGTGTAAAATATATGAATGACCGAATGAAATGTAATTATTTTTAAGTTTTGAGTTTTTAAAATGAAAAATGACCGTAATGAACAACACTGTTAGTGGGAAAATCAACAAAATGAAAAGGTCTCGATCAAGATTTGAATACAGTGTATAAAATGTATGATTGACCGAGAGAAATGCAATTATTTTTGTATTTTAAGGTTTTAAAACGTGAGATGACCGTGTGAGAGTGTTTTGGTGCATGTGGGTGGAAACCTGACCGAGTGACAGTGGTCAATTCGGTCAAAACAGTGGTAAATGTGATTTGCAAGTACTGGAATGAGTGCAGTAATGTATATTTATGACAGAACCTAAAACAGTGCAATAAAATCTATCTAAACCTAAAACTAAACTTCTACAGAGATTAAAATAAGTAATCAAAGTTATAAAACCTAGTTACCATGACTTTAAAACATTTAAAACATCAAAACAGTAAAGTCAAAGCAGTAAAATGCAGAAAATTAAAGAAAGCAAGAACAAGAACTACGAACATGATTCGATGTAAGCAAGATTGCAAGATTACTGTGTTTTTTACACTGTGAAAACCTAATTAATCAATTAAGCATTCACCATACAGTTCAACAAATTGATTGCAAGCTTCAATCCTCAACCGAGAGACATCCACAAGCTAAACCAAGTCAAGAACACAAGTCTAGAACAATTTGTCACATGCGATTCAATTTCACATATTTTGTTTGGTAAAAACCTAATCTAATTCATGAATTCAGTAAAGGAAAAGTAATAGAAAGAGTAGAAGACGAAGATCCAAAACCAATTCATGAAAAACGATGAAGAAAACGGAACACATACATGGAGAGTGTGATGCAAGCAATGAAGAAACCCATGGAGAGAAGCTTGAGCATGAGAAAGAAAACCAATGCAGAAAAAATGCAATTTTGATTGATTCTGAATTCTACAACTTCGACTAATTGTTTCTATTAAGTTAATCTAATATAAGCTTTAACTAATGTACAATTATGAGTTACAAGGCCCATAATCGGGGATAATTCAATAACTTGAGAGAGAGGTTGAAAAGTCGCGTTATATTCGCTTCAGTACAGTATCGTGTAATTCAAACGCTTGCAGTTTCTTCAATACTTATTCAAATTAAACGCTTCCAGTCTCATTAGAAAACTTGTTATGTTAGCTTTAAAACGCCACCATTTTTACTAATTTTGGCGGTCTAATGAATGTAGGATAATTATTTGACTGAGGCATGCCTGTTGGACCGACTCTATGCGTGTAACCTCTCTTTAATAATTTATAATTTAAAAATAACATCATTTTATCAATATTTAACTAACTAGCACCATTTTTACATACACGATTGAAATTCGGTTCCCGGGAGGTCGAATTCGACCTCATTAATTAATATAATTTTTAAAATAAAATAATATTTATTAAATATAATAATTAAATATAAATATATATATTTTATATAAAATAAATATATAAATATTATATATATATATATACTTTTTTTAAAATTATTTATATAATTATATGAAATAAATATAAATATATTTTTTTAAATAACATAAAAATATATTTATATAATTATATTATTAATATATTTTTATAAATATAGTAAAAATATATTAAAATATAATAAAAATATTTATATATTTCTATAAAAAATATTATTTTTACTTATTAAAATTATTTATTAAAAATATATTTAAATAATATATATAATTTATTTATGTAAAAATGTTATATAGAAAGATATAAATATATATTTATTAAATTTTATTATATTTATAAAAATATAAATAAATATTTAAATATTATATATATTTATAAAAATATATTAATTATATAATTATATAAATAATTTTTTTTAAAAGAATATATATATATATAATATTTATATATATTTTTTATATAAATATATATATTTTTTATATAAATATAATATATATATATATATATATATATATATATATATATATTTAATTATTATATTTAATAAATATTATTTTATTTTTAAAATTGTATTAATTAGTGAGATTGAAATTCGGCCTTGTAATGATTGAATTCTAATTGTGTAAGAAAATTATGCTAGTTAGGTAAATATTGATAAAATAATGTTATTTCTGAATTATAAATTTAATAAGATGAGAGTAAAGAGAAAAAATCTAAATATTTAACTTTTTATAAAAGTGTGGTAGGCATCTAAATATTACCTATATATGCAACTTTATGTTAAAATAATATTAAGAAAAAAATCGTTTTTATACAAAATTTTATGTTAAAGACCTAATAATACAAATTATAATTAATTAAATTTTATTAATATATGACTGATGTGCTAAAAATCAGACACATCAAGGCAGTATTCGTGAAACACAATGGTCCAAGGAATCCGTAATGGGCTATTAATGATCAGAACCCCTCAAAGAAAAGCAAGCCCAAAGATAAAAGAACACGGGCAGGGCACGCAGGACATAACGGGCAGATCTAGAAAGAGCATCGAAACCTGAATCGAATCTGTTTAAATCAGTTGACGGTTTTCGCAGAAATTGACATTTGAAATTGAAGTCCCATACACGTGTACTCTTCCTCCTCCAATCTTAATTGCGATCCATCTCGTCGCTTCACCAATACTCCGATCCCGAACCAGATAAAACCTAAGCCAGCAACATGAGTGCTGACGCCCCAACCCCAACCCCGACCCAAACCCAAACCCAAGCCACCGCCACCAAACCTGAAGAAACCCACATCCTAACCCAAGCCACCAACACCAAACCGGAAGAACCTCAGCCTCACACTGCCGATTATGCTCCATACCCTAAACTGGACCCAGACGACGTCGTGCCACCTCCTCTTCAACAGCACGAAGCACCCCTCAATACTGAATCTCGCGCCCCAATTTCCGGCGATGCTGCCACTACCATGCCCATGGACTCGAATCCCTATGTCACTGCTGCGCCTGTTCCCGCTTCTTCTACTAAGAGTAACTATCTCATTTTCTGATTTTACCTTCATACTTGAACACTGTCTCAAAACTTGTATTATTTTCGCAGCTACTTTAGATTCCGTGAAAGACGTTCTCGGAAAATGGGGTAAGAAAGCCGCCGAGGCCACCAAGAAGGCAGAGGATCTCGCTGGCAACATGTGGCAACACTGTATGTATTCATTTCTTGTCATTCTTTACGCGTGTTTTCTTTTTATTATTATTATTCTTAAAATGTAGTTTAGACCCATTTCAACTTTCTAAAACCGGTTTATAAGATATCTCAAGCAGTTATTGTTATTATTATTAGTAGTAGTAGTATATTAAGGGTGTTTTAGGTGAAAATTAGTAGATGATAAATGTTATAATTGATTATGAATATGATCAAAATTAGTTTTGATTAGATAAATTGACTGAAAAGTGATTTTTAACTTATTATACAAATTTATTTTTTCGTAAAACAGCTGAAAGTGAAGACCAAACGTGCTCTAAGGTCACTGTTAAAAGGAGAGTTTTTCTTTTGGGATGCGAAATAATGTGTTTCTCCCTGATTTCTAATGCAGTTATTCTATAATTCCTAATTAGAAAAATTACTTATAGTTTCTTAATCAATACTTATGAATATTGATTGACATCACCCTTGTAATTAATATTATTATTTAATTTTGGGTGGAACAGTGAAAACAGGTCCAAGTTTTGCCGATGCAGCTGTGGGGAGGATTGCTCAGGGAACTAAAGTTCTTGCGGAAGGAGGGTATGAGAAGATCTTTAGGCAAACTTTTGAGACAGTTCCAGAGGAGCAGCTTCTGAAAACGTATGCATGCTACTTGTCTACTTCGGCTGGGCCTGTGATGGGGGTCTTGTATTTGTCAACGGCGAAGCTGGCATTTTGTAGTGATAACCCACTTTCTTACCAAGTGGGTGACCAGACTCAATGGAGCCATTATAAGGTATGGTGGTGTGGGAACCTTCTTGCTTCTTATTGATCTATAATAGAAATTTTGATATACATGTGCAATTTGGTTTGATTTGATGATCTTGATCTGGGATGCCTTCATTGTCAAAGATTAATTCTTAACACTGGATATATTTACACTCACATTTTTACACTCTATTTCCTGAATTCTGATTGTAATCAAAGAAATGAGGTTTGGTACTATGTTTTTTTATAAACTGTTTGCTGGGAATGCTGAATGAATATTTTCTTCAGATTGTGATGAGCGAATACTATTATGTAGTTCAGCAATATATTTTTGAACTGCTATCAATGATGGAGTTCAAATGCTTTGTGCTCTGTAGTCTGTTTGTCTTTGATTGGCTTTTAAACTGTGTGTTAGTTATGCAGAATCCAGAAGTATATTTAAGAATCATTGTGTTATGCGTGAATTACTATTTTAGTAGGATTTCGCAGTTGAGAAAATTAGTATTAGATGTAGCGTAGGATGATAACCGAGAATACTTGTTTTAAGCCAGGTACTAATATCAATATTATTAGTTAGGCAAAGTCTAAACGTAAAACACTTGATGGGGCTCCTTCTAATCCTTTTTATAAGTCCCAAATAACTAATTCAGCAAGATTAAGGACATTAGTTAATTTAGTTAATAACATAATTGATGTATTTTACTTATATTAGTTAATTTAGTTAATAACATAAGTCCCTCTAATCCTAAATTTATATTTCTTTATCCAATTGATGTATTTTACTTATATGTGTTGAACTTAAAATAATTAATCGTGATTAAGGTATTACTGTGAAGAAAAAATAATGCACAAGACATCTTATAATTTTTTTTTTCCAAATTAATCTGGAGGTCAGAATTCAGTCTTCAGTGGCCGATTCTGAACCTTGATTCTTCTCGCCTCTCCCACCATGGAAAACCGGTTGAAATTCTGTTCTTGAAACCAAATTCTAGCTTGATTTTCCCTTTCTCTTTTTTTAATAAATAACGTTTTTATTTATTATTGATATACAAAATCTGATTTAATATTTATCTATTATAAATATATTTATAAAAAACTTAAATAAAACTAATATTATTAATAATATTTTAATTATAGAAGAAAAAAATTGTACCATGTTAGTATTAAATTTATAAAATTATAAAATAGTTTATTTATAATTAATAGATTAATGTTAATAATTTTATGTCTAAAGAGATGATCTGTATGCTCTAAAAGTAAAATACAAGGAATTTACTTAATATCTTCATTATTATTTTTTGTAATTAAAAAATTGAATGGTGAGATTAGGACTAAGTACATTATAGTTACTTTTGGAGTAAATTGCTATTGTATAATATATATTAGTAAATACTAACTATAATGTCTTTCTTCCCACGCATTAGGTGGTCATTCCATTGCATCAGCTGAGAGCAGTAAACGCATCAACAAGCAGAACCAACCCATCTGAAAAATATATACAGATTATCTCTGTTGACAACCATGAATTTTGGTTTATGGGCTTTGTGCATTATGACAGCGCTGTTAAACATATTCAAGGAGCATTGCAGCCTCATTGACACCAGAGATTGGAAAACGCCATATATTATTTATACCAAGGATGAGGTTTGTGATAAATTATCCATCCATCACAGAAACATTTAAGTTTGTGGAGCTTTTATACTGTGAAAATTAAACTCATGTAGTGATGTTGTTCATGATATATTTGTTCTACCTGTTGCTTTCTGAATGTGAAAAGTCAATTAATTTGTTGTAAGTTGAATGGACAAATAGATGGTGAATTTATATTTTATTTTATTAAATTATCTCTTCATTTTCTCTGTATATCTTGGAGTTGGGTGATTTAACTATTGAAGGAATGTCTAGTATACAAACAATTTGCCCTTACTAAGGTTAATAAAGCTGTTATTGAGGACTATATGGTCGTACACGTTGTTATGTTACAAGCTAAATGATTTTAAAAGAAACGAAGTGGCAGAACATATTTTCTAAGACTCTTTTATCATGTGGGTCTTCCAGTCCTATATAGAGGAATTGATAAGCTGAGAAAGACATAATATTATTGTTGGTTTACATGTTCTCAATAATGAAGGTGTGGGTAAGAAAATACAAGAAAAATAAGAAAGACTTGCGCTGACGAGGACACAAAAACTTCACCGTTGTTTTGAACAGCTTTTTCTTTCAAGAAAAAATAAATTGCTTCTACAAAAATTATCAAAAATTTATTTAAATGAAGGATTATTTTCTTAGAATGTTTTAAATTACAAATATGCAATGTTAGTGGCGATACATGGGAATCATAATCTGCTTTTTAATTGTGGTGAAAGCTATAGAAAGTATGGTCACATTTTGTAACTTGATTTTAGAATGACAACTATGCATGTTTAACATTTAAACTCCAAAAACAATTCAAGAATGAAAAATCAAAAGTAAAAACTGCATCCTGTCTCAAACAAGAGAAAGCCCTTTAATTTATTTCAAAATCCAACATATACTGCATGCTGATAAGTATTCTATTATCCATTCATCGAAATACTGGTTTTGCGAGGCTTTCGTTTGAAACAATTTTAAATATTAATCAATCAATCATTTTAATAATTAACCATTTTTAATTAAAAAAACTTAATGATTTGTAGGGTAGTGATAGACAACAGTATATTTTTATATAAATTAATTTTGTATAGGGTCCCGTCATTTCATTAACATGTGTTCTATAACATTTGAGTTTTCTCCATTTTAAAATATATACAGCAATTCTCTCAAATTTCTCTTGTGCAGTGTCCGAAGAAGAGTTTCAAGTGAAATTTTGTTAAATTTCTGGGAATGTGAGTATTATCTGCCCCACTTTTCATTTTTAAAAACATTAAAATTGTTTTCAAAGAAATATTAATTCCATTTTATTACAAAAATAAAATAAAATAATGAAACTCTTTACCTTACGGTCCCCACTTATTTTCAATTTGGACGAAGCTAATTCATAGGGACTAACTAAATGGCTCTGACATGATATGACAGTTGGTCAGATTAAGATAAGATTAAAAAAAAAAAAAAAAAGTTCTCTAGGTCCATCTTCAGTACTGTTGATGTGCTATTATGGTTCATATCAAGTAGGTCACTTTGGCCCATTTTCTCTAAATCAGTGTTTATCAAAATAACCCAGAAACCTGTCTCAATTATTAATCTTCAACAATCACAATCCAGAATCTAGTACATCAAAAAAGTAAAAAATCTCCAATCCCCCAACCCCCGGCAAGAAAATAGAATTGGGTCAAGAACATAAATTACAACAAAGCAGTTACTGGTTAAAAGGGAAAAGGTGGAAGAGTGAGAAGGTAAAACAAACTTGGCATCTTTGTAATCCATTTCCACCTAACAATAAACTGCATATTTTTGTTTTTATTCACGCGAATTCTGTAATAGTGTGTGGACCACAATGTAAAACATCCTGAATGATTGATTTGATAATGCAGATGGTAGTTTCTAGATCTTATGGTTGTATATATTTACTTCTCCGTATCCATAGAACAGTGATTCGCATATTCAAAAGATATCCATAAAAAAACTGACTTCTTATATAGATCTTAGTTATTTCTGGTCTTACTCCAATTAAAAGCCAAAACAATACAATCACAACGAAGTTGATTTGATTTGAAAGCGTAATTCCCATTCAATATCAGAGACAAAAAGGTTGAGTTTTGATTTGACCAACTACTGTAGAATATGATCACCTTCAAAATTGGAAGTCAAACTAACACTTCCATTTAATGCATGCACTAAAATTGAGAAATCAAAGCAAAGTAAAAGTAAGATAGACCTGTGTTTCTGTGTTTGTCCACATTCAACAACAACAACAACAGCTTCTTTCGTTGACTTCAACACCCACATGTTTGATTATGCAAATGCACCAAAATTTTGAATAGTGTTGCCAAAGTCTGCTTAAGCTATTAAACATGGTTACGTAATAACTATTCGTGATAGAAATAAGGAAAAGAGCTTTCTCCAGTCAAATCTTTTTTAGTTCGTCAAAGTTGTTCTGAGTTTTGACAGCGAAAATTCATAGCCATGCATTTGCATCGCAAAATGAGATATGGAATCCAATTCTTTAGTCAAATTGATTTTTAGATTTTATTTGTTTTTAGTAAACTGGAATTCATTAAAACATTCTAGTTAACTGGAAAATGTGACTCGTAATACTGTGCGAACTATTCTTTTCTCTCATTTTTGACAAATACGCCAAATATTGTGGCATTGTTAAGAAGATGATAACTGATGTTGTCTTGAACTTTTATATGTAAATAAAATACACTTTTCTTCCGAAATTTGATAGATAAAACGAACGTTGTGGGAATGAATATCATTTATAATTTTGTAATATATTATTTATCATTCTTATTTACGTATTTTGATATTCTATAATACTAATTTTTCTATTTTAATATAGTACTACTATCTAAGAAAATGCTAATAATTAATTAGTGATATAATAAAAAAAAAAAAGAATTGAAAATTGATGCAAGATTTTGCTGAAAAGAAAAGGAAGCATGGAGTTAAGCATTTATAGTCAACTTGGAGTTTCTTCATCCCATTCATATTCCTGGGATTCAATGAATTTTGAATGTAATGAAATTAAATCAATTATTTTGTCTTACACATGGATGGTAAATTGTGTCATTTCTGAATGTAACCTTCGTTTCTCTTCTTTATATATCTCCTTACATTCATAACATGTTTAAAGAATTCAACCATCAATCATCAATCATAATTCCACTGTATTTCTGCACCATTTTATGAACACATTATATAAAGACAAAACATGACATAGGGAACAACTATCATTAGACATTATATGCATGATTCCAAAATACAAATTGTTTATGCTAAATTTAAATGGGAATATTTTAAATAAATTCATATAAATATTATATAAAATAATGTTGTGGGGGGTACACAGACATTAGGAAGTAGGTGACTTAAAATTGCAATAATTTTGGTGTGAAGTAAGGATGGTAGAGTTAATAAATGTGGTTGATTAAGTAAACCAACCCCTGTGCATTCCAAGAGCCCTGTAACAAATTCCAAGAACGTCCTATCAATTTAACTCAATAACATTGAGCTTGCTACTACTGTACTCAATTTAAAGGGGGTGTCAGTAAAATTAGTTGAGATTTACAGAAGGTAGTTAAATTGATTGAGCATTACACTTGGTAGTTTTGCCGACAGTTGCATGTTCTTAGAAATCAAAGTCTGGAGTTATTACATTTTCCCACTGTAACATCAAATTACATCAACCCTGGCCTGGACATATGTGGCTGGAAAAATTGTATATAAAGACAACCTTTTATTGTACTTTGTTCGAAATTTAGAAAGTAAAAAACACTATTGTTTATCGCTTCATTTTTTTATGCGTTTTACAAACCAGAAAGGAGGAGAATCTTTGTGCTACTCAAGTAGAACCTGGCTCTGTAAATAGTGGCAGGCTATTTTATGTGAATAGTTTTAACTGATACGAGTTGTGTTAAAAGAAATTTAAAATTTACCAATCAGAGGGTGCTGTTTGAGAGAAGGGCAGCAGAGAGAAAAACTCACAGGATGCATGGAATTTGTCTCCATTCAAAATTTTAAATTTAATTGAAATCATTAAAATTAATTACAAAGATTAATTATCAAGTTTTGATGATGAAATTTCTTAAGTATTCGATTCCAACTTTGTGAATAAAATACATGCATTTGATTTGAGAAAGGAGAAGAATATCTGATTTATGTCAAATGTAGTTTTATTATGATTTAATGATAAATTATATTGTAAAAAGAAGAATACCAACTAGTGTTTTTATCTCAAAAAAAAAATTCAAAAAAGATATTACTTTATAATTATTTTAATAAAAAAAAATAACTCTCCAATTAGAATTCTTAAAATAGTATTTAGCAGAACACTATCTAAAATTTGTTATTGAATGGATAACGAATTTGAAACTGACCAATAAGTTATTATACACGACCATTTACGAGTAAGCAGAAATATAAAAGAGAATATTCCAAAGAGAAGTTCCCAGTAAATTCAAGCCTCATATTTTAATAGATTAAAGATTATACACCAATCAAAATCTAAATTATTTTCACACTTTGCATTTTCAAAATACTTGGAAAAACTGCATTCTGAAAGGTGATCTTTATACGCATGTAAACTGGATAAAAAAAGAAAAGAAACACGTATTATATAGTATGAACTTATTGCAAACAAGTTCTACCGGTATATTGCATATAAAGATATATAAGCTTTTAATGCATTTTCAACTTTGAACTGAAAAGATGATGGTGAACGTGCATACAGCTGCTACAGCAAGTTTCAGTGCCTAACAACGTTCGAAAATAAACCTAAATTTTTCGTGAATAGTGTGTGCTCCAAAAAACCGTTGAACATAGTTAACGAGAAAGTTAAATAAAAAAACACGAAGTAACAGTAGTTAAGGAAAAGTGCATAGAGCAGCATTAGCGTGGTGCAGTGTTATCAAAATCAGAAAAAGTCTGCATGTCTGATCTGTAACACTGTGATCTGCGACGCAGCAGGCAAACAGTGTACGAGTTTGCCGCGTGAAACACCCACTCATAGTGTTCGATTACTTTCTCACTTTTCACACATGCGGGAACAAGATTTAAATTAGTATTCCGAATGATAAAGGGAGCACACACTGGTTTCATTAGTGATAAGTAGAAAAAAATAGATCAAGCAACAGAAATGAAGTGAAAATCAGTAGAACAATTAACTACTGAGGATGTCCTACCCAGTGTTGAACAAAAAGCCTGAAAAGAACGTGAAGAGGAACATAAAATAGTGGAAAGATACGACGAAGGTGTGTGAGTTGAGTTATGGGTGACAAATGTCGTAGAGTGATTAATAAATGGTTTGTGAAGTTTGAGGTGGAGAAGCAAAGAAAGATGAAGACACATTAATATGAGAGAGAATGGAGAATAAAAGTAGGGTGGTGTTAGGGAGGAAAAACAGGAATAGAAGATGACAAATGTGAAGGAACACAGCAAAGTAGTAACTTAAAACAGCTTTGCACTTGCATTCCACGCACGTTAAATAAAACTAATGTTGGAAATTGGAAATTATTCTCTGCGCTCATCCCCATACTTTCATTGCATATTCCCCTAGCTCCGCATCACTGATGATAACGATAACTTGATAAGATGAACACTACTTGCAAACCCTTCCATGAACTTCCAACTTTCTCTTTATTCGGTTATAGTCTCCCTCAGGAGAGTTCAGAATTGGCAATTATGGTGGAGCTGTTCAAGTGATTCGATCCATTCCCCGCTGAACGTTGCTCAGAATTAGCTATTACAAATGCATAACAACCGCAAATCACCAACAACTAAAATTTCATCATCACGGTATATAAAATCAAAATCAAAATAAACTGGTAAAGGAAGAATGAGTGTGAATTAACCCTAACTAGATCTCCATTAGTTAAAATTATTTTAGATTACAAATTGTCTCTTCATTTTTTTATTCCCACACAGAATTAAGTAATAACTCCACTTCATTCTCCCTATGGATACTAAAATCCTTGATATTGACCTAAAAATTGAAAAAGAGAGATTGAAGAATGGAAATTAGGGTTTCTTACCAAGAGTGTGTTTATTATTGTGCATCCAGACCTTGAGCACGTGTCTCTTGACGCAGGTTTCAGCGCAGAATTGTTCCACAGCAGCTTCGTCGTGCTTCTGAATTCTCCACCCCAGCTTCTCCGCAAATGCCAGCATCTTATCCTTCTGCTCCTGCGTGAATTTTGTCCTAAACCTCTTCTTCGTCCCACTGCCGCTACCACCACCAAAACCACCACCTCCGCCGCCACTCGAGCTGGGGTTTGACATGTCTTCCTCCTCTCTACTGAACAATCCACCCGAAGCCAGCGGTGGTAGCGGCAAAGGCCGATGCTGCGATACCGGAGGGGTAACCAGGTGGTGGTGGAGGTATCCCGCAGCGGAAGGCGGTGGTGCACGGTAGTAATAAGGAGAGAATTGGTGGTGATACTGAGAGTGCAGCGGTTGCGGCTGCGAGCGCGGTTGGTAATGGCTGATTTCGCCGTCGATCTCCTTGCGGTGAAAATTGCGGTGGCAATTACAGGCGGCGCAAGTTACTGCTTCCAACGTGCCTTCCTCTCCTGCGGCCAAGAACTCGCAGCAGCCGTCGACCGCGTGGCCGCCGATGCTGACGGCATGATTCTTCTGGCATTCTCTGTATCTGACCGTCCCCGTGGAGCCGGCTTTGCGACTGGAATTGAGGGTGGCCGGAACTCCCTCAGCGCTGCTCATTTTAGACCTGGCCATCGCGTTTCCCAAGGAGTCGTAACTCGGCGCCGCCACTGAGAATCCCATTTCCTCCGCTTCCTCCTCCTCTTCCTCTTCCTCTTCTTCCTCCTGCTCTTCGTGGTCGTCGTCAAATTCCATATCGCTCTCCACTTTTCTAAAATCAAAATAAAATAAATATATAAATAATAATTAAATAAAATAACTTTTGTGTTTTATTTGCTATTTGGTGTGTTTGCCGTGTGCTTGAGATGGGACTGCGAGAGAAAGATCTACAATCAACTATTCTTCTTCAGAAGAGGAGCTGAGTCAATTGAATTGAACCATGAAGTCATGAGCCACCGCAGAGGATAATAACTATATGTAATATAACTTTTCTTTTTTTAACATTTTATATTATTTGTAATAAATACTAATTATTAATTAATTAATTAAATTTAAGAGATATGTATTAAGGTATTAATATTAATTTGTTTGAAGTCTGAGTTGAAGATAAGAGAGAGGAAGAGGATGTGGTCATCAATGACCCGTCTGCAGAAAAAGAGGTGTCTCACTCTCAAAAGCCTTTGAAATACTTGCCATTACATTAACATACGCACCTATGATGTTTCAGACATTTACTTTTACTTTAACCCCTTCTCCTCCTACCTTTTTTTAATCTTTTACTTTTTGTTATAACACTATTTCAATAAAGTTTTATTCAATATTCATTTGTTTATATTTCACAAATTATCAATTTATTATTTTCACGGTTAAAATTACATGATAGAAGCATTTGATAAAAGTATGTTTATATTTTAAAATCTTACAAAAACGTGGGAATCAAACTATAGTTATTTTTTATTAGTAAATAATAGTTAACTTTAAAATGTATAAAATTTACAATATTCTTGTTTAATACCAAGAAGTAATTTGATTTTATACAGACAAAAATAATGGACTGATAAAAATTTATTATAGAAAAGCTCAATACAAATATAGTTTATTTATTCTAACATTTACCATGCCTTTGGAAAAAGAAGCTCAACGGAGTAAAAGTTAGTAAAGAAAATAATAAAGTTATATTTTTTTTGTCCTTTTGGATTTTTCGGAGAAGAAAATGAATGTAAAAAGACACATGGGACCCAGTTGTTTTTTTATCTCTCCGTTTATTGTATGTTTAAAATGTAATTATATACATGCATGTATATAAACTTTTATACCACTCAATAGAAAAAGAAAAAATATTTTTTCTTTCTCGTTGGAGAAACATTAAAATTATCTTCTATTCTTTTACCTTTTTAATATAAGAAAAATGAATATGTGAGAAAAAAAAATGTTATACATTGAAGAGTAGTAAAAAATATATGGTGAAAGATGGAGTAGTGCTTGAAGAATTTATAAGATAAGAGGACCCATAAACTTAGGACACCGACCTGTCATCGGAAAAATTAATCTGTCGGCATTTATGGGAGCTACCTACGTGCCCTCCTCTTCCGACATCTCATGACATCACTCATCTGTCACCCATTTTCTCTTCCATTCTTCTTCGTTAACCCCTAACCACTCTGCTTAAAATATTAACCTAACAAATTTATTAATATCAGTAATTTTTACATCTATTTCTAATATTTTTTATTTATAATTCACAAATGTATAGGTACTTGTTATTGTTTTGTATTTTTTTACTCTATGTTTGATGGAAACTAGAATATGATAGTTTTTTTTTGTCATCGCTGTCATTCATCATTTTAACTTCAAGGCTTTGTGTTGGATTGTGTGGATTTGATGAAATTAAATTATAAAACTTATACTTAAGGTATATTTTCAATTATTTTTTATTTTAAAAAGAGTAAAATAAAATTCACTACATCACATTATTTTTAAATAAATTTAATGTTACTTTGATTTTTTTTTAAATTAAAAAAAATCTTTATTTTTTTAATTTTTTTAAAGTTAATAAAAAATATAACTATTAAAAAAATTGAAATAATTTATTATGTCATATAGAATTCAAATAAAAAATATTCAAAGACATTAATACTTTATTTAAATATGTTATTAATGTTTAATAATAATAATAATAATTATTATTATTATTATTATTATTATTATTATTTAATTTTAACTACTTGATATGTGTTATATTTTACTTTTAAATTTCTTGAATTTTTTAATATTTTTTTTAGTTTCATGTATACCTAAACCAATATAAATAATTATGCTGAGAGTTTATTTCATGTGAATTCAGACTGATCCATTTATTTGCATGTTTATATAAATCCAACATAGCCCATATGCCTACCTATTCTTGTTATTGTCATTTTGTTATGAATCCTATTGCAATAATATGTCTTTACTGTTCACACAATTACTGTATATTCTACAATTATACAATTTGCCAATAATATATATTGCAGTTACTTATATTTCTAAACATATATTAGAATAATTTTTATGAGCATAAGATGAAGTTTATTTGAACTTTTTTCTACTCATGTTTTGTCTTTAACATGTAATTGAGACTTTAAAAAATTGAGATTAACATGAGTCTATTTTTGTTGTAGTGTAGGGTTAGATGAACGAGTCACGTTTCATACATTATGATGTAAAGAATTATACAATTATTATCCTATTAAGAAAGTATGTGAATAACACTTATTTAATTAAAAAATAGTTTAAAAAATAGGCATTGTCACTCAAGCTACGTATTCGTAGCTTTATATATAAATATAATCTTTATAGTTTATAATTAATTTAAACCAGACGGTTTAACTGATTTAGTTAAGAGTTGGTATTTTATTATTTTTAAATAATCAAATTTTAGTTAAAAAAAATCAAATCGATTTGATAAAAATAAATTGAAGATCAACTTTTTTTTAATATAATTTTATAAAAAATACAATATATATTTTAAATTTTATATTAGTTATATTAATTTTAAACAATAGTTATTTTATTATATTTTTATCTTAATTTAATTATTTTTAATGTATTTTATATTTATAATTTTTTAAAATTATTATTATATCAATTTTATTATTATTATTATTATTATTAAATTTATTATATATTTATTATATTATAAAAATATTATTTTATTAAATTCAGTTAAGCTCTATTTAATTGTGATCAAATTTTTAAACCATCGATTTAAAAATATTGTTAATAAGTAATATATCTTACGCTATTATAACGTTTATTTTAATTACTGATTTTTGAATGAACTAAATATAAAATGATCTAGAGTTTATTAAACCACCAACATATAGTTAGTCCATTACGACATGGTGAACTTTAATCCTTTCAAATAATGGTAAGAAGAAAACAAAATAAATAATAAAATAATTTACAGATTATATAATAGAAGAGATATAAAAATAAAAGTAACACATGTATACATAATAATATAAACATGCTTAATAGAAGAAATAATAAAATAAAAGAAGGATAAAAGAAAGTTGGAAGTTTTTCATCACTCATCCTTGGTTCTAAAATTTGTCCAACCAAACACAACCTAAGGAGATTCTCCCGAACAGTTTACCTTTAGAAGTAATGGGAAAATGAAAAGTATAGTGTAAAATACTTCCCTTGGGACTTGAAAAATCCTTAGATAGAAACAAGCTGTAAAATACATCAAAATCTTAATTATCAAAAACATCAATGCATATCAAAATGATTTTTACGAGTAGTTTGAAAACCGGTTTAATAGGAAACAGATCCATATAACGGTTCTCCTTTTAAAATATAGAAGTGTAAAATAGGTTTAATTTTTGGTTTAAAAAATCTAAAAAATAGAGTAGGTTGGATAAAAAATTTGTTATAAATTAAATTAAAAATCCTATCTATTTTGTTCATAATTTACGTAGATTTAAGTTTTGTAATTATATATATATATATTATAATTTTTTTAAATAAAAAAATCACCTATTTTAAAAATAAATATTAGAATGAATACTTAATTATTATTTATTTTAAAATCAAATGATTAAAATTTATTATTATTTTAAATTAATAAATTATAAAAAAATAATGATAATAAATAGAAAATTATCAATTCTTTTAGATTAAATAATGCATTATCATATAAATTATATATTAAATGATTATATCTTAAATAAAAATTAATTTTATTAATAAAATATAAAATTTTAAAATATATTTTTTTATTTAAATATTTTAATTAATTATTTTTGTATAAATATATATATATATATATATATATATATATATATATATTTAACTCAATTAAGTCAAAATTTACTTATTATTCCATTGGTTTAATACAGAATCAGTGTAGATTAAAAATTTCAATTAATTTTAAAATATAGGAAAAATTAAATCATTAAATTTTTTATTTAAAACTAAGTTAAAATCTCCATTTTAACACCGATATTAAATAATTAGATTTTGAAAGTTATTTTCATTTATTTCATATAAGTCAAATTTATCTTTAGTTGTTTTGTTAGATTTTATCGTACTTTTACTTAATGTATTTTGTATTTATAATATTTATTATAAATTACAATAATAATATTTATTATTATTATTATTATTATTATTATATTTTTAGTTAAAATAATTCTCATTGTTAATTATTATATTATATAAAAGTATTTTATTAAGTCATATTATAATTTATTGAACTTTTAAATCTTTAATATATATATATATATGTCTTGATTAATTTATTGACAAATTCAATCTTAAAAATATTACTTTTTATATTATTAATAAATTAAAAATAATTTCATGTGTAATTTTTTAAATATTTTGTTAGAAAAATGATAAAATTTCAATTATTATATAGTGTTTATATTGGATACGTTTAGTTTATTCGGACCTAATTATTTATGTTAAAACATGTATAATGCAATTTAAAATAAAATAAAAAGTAACTGCTTAATTGTATCTAATTCTAATAAAACATTTTAGATGTATAACATAAAGAGTACCCAATTTAGTCTCAATTAAGTTTATTATCTAATTCTTCTCAATTTACTAGGTTGTGTGTTTTTTTTTTCTCTTTGAATTGAATGTCTTGTTTTTGTACATATTAGGTTAAAAAAAGAGAGAGAATTTGCAGTGTAAATTAGTATGTGTTGGGAGTGATGGTGGAAGCGTAAGATTGGGAAGGAAAGGTGAAATATTTTTGTGAAAAGAGGGAAAGAAAGAAAGAAGGTTTTAATTGTACTTGTGTCACTCTCATGTCAGCTGGCTGGAAACCACCTTTCACATCCATCCATTTTCCCAACAAATACAAAACGCACGCCCTCTCAACTCCTCCCTTATCCCCTCATTTCCATCTCTCACACGCGTTTTTTAATATTCTTCTGCTTTAACAAGTTTAAGGAATTGCTGTAAAAATTATTTTATTATATAAAAAAATAGTTAAAATTTTGTATAAACTGATTTTAATAAAAAAAAATACAACATTTTGTGATATTATTTTTTATAAAAAATAATATATATATATTTTATATTAATTATTAGAGTATTTTTATTATTTGAACAAAAAAACATGTTACAAACACTGGAGGTGCTTTGAGAGTGGAGAGAGGGTGATGACCCCTTTTAAATTTTTAAATTTTATTTATATTTATAATTTTGACTTTTTAAGTTTAATTATTATTAAATATTTTTACAAATAATATATTATTTGATCTAAAATTATTAATTAATACGAATTTATTATATACTTATTACATTGTAAAAATATTATTTAATTAAATTAAATTAAAATTTAATTAAATTCTATAACTTTGTGTGATTAATCCGATTTTGAAAAAATTGCTCCCACACAACCACCACTGTCACTTTTTTTCTAAAATAAAAAAGGGTACATTCACAAAACCTATCAAAATCAAATGTCTTTTGTTTCTTAATGCTAGAATCTTGCATTTTTTTTTCTTTTTAATGAGGTCAGTGATCCTTTATACTTACCTTTATAATTATAATAATTTATCACATGTAAAAAACCTTTCAATATAGGAATATATAATTTAAAAATACGTATTTTATTAAACTGGTTATTAAAACAATATTTTCGGCAGATAATACAAGAAAAGAATTATAAATCTATTAAAAAAATATTTTATTTTCTTTAATTTAAAATCTTGAAATTTAAGTTTCTTATTTTGATATAATAAGTCACACTTAAATTTGAAAAGAAAAAATGTAAATAATAAAATTTTGTTATATAATTAATTCGTAATTTATCGAATCTATCGTTACTGCTCTGATTCTTTCCTACTTTATGATGTATTAAGGTGACGAAAAGTAAACAGTGGTCCACTAGTTGACAGGACAAAAGGAACGTTTTGTTGGCCTTTTTCACTTCCATTTCCATTTTTATTTTATTTTATTTCAATTCAATGTTTTTCACAGTATAAAGGATGTATAAAATTTAGAGACGTTTTGTTATTTATTTTTTAAAATTGAAATTAAATTCATGACTGTGACTTCTATCTTGATAAAAAATAACAATGATTACTGAGATGTAATTTTGATTTTTCTTACAAAATAACATTTATAAAAATGGTGTATTTGAATTTTAAAATAAAATAAATAACGGGAGATGGACGTTGACAAAACTGTAGATAAATGCAACAGCCAAATCTTCCTTTTTCCAGCAGCTATGAGTTTGATAAATATTTGTTGTTAAAATTAGATTCAGGATTGAGTATTATTCATAAATTTTAACAACGCTACTTGCAAGCATTTTGTAATTTATTTCTAGAGTTAATTAATTATTTTTAACAATTAGAATACTGATGGTTAAGATTTTAATATTTTATGTGATTGAATGGTTTAAGATTTGGATTGAATTTGATTACCCAAATTAATGTTTATTTTTAATAATAATACATAAAAAAAAATTATTACTGAAATAACCATGTAGTTCACAAGCATACCTACAGCAACCAACAATGGAGAAGGAACGGAGGAAAATCAAATAAAACTCATAGGGGCATTACGGTCTTTTTGAAATGGGGGTGCAAATGGAAATCATGAGGTACAGGAATCAAAAGCCTTTATGGTTATGTTTAGGCCTTCAAGATCAACCCAATTGTAGTCGTAAGAAGTGAGAAGAGTTATTGCTTCTTCTTCTTTTTTTGGTACTTTCTTACTTCGTCTTCATAATTTGTTCTTGCATCTCCATATTTAAGTAAAATAATTAAAATATTCTTTCAATAATTTTTTTAAAATCCTACCATCTTTTATATTCCTGGGAAAGTTCTGCATCTCCATAGATTTGCAGATTTAGTTTCTTTTATTATCATCTCCATTCAAAACTATGTTTTTCCAATCTTCAGAAATCTTGTTTTCAGAATTATGTTCCCAATCCCAAACATGTATTTCAGTCAAAAAAATCTTGTTGCACGAACGCTATATGTAATAACAAAATTGATACAAATTAAAAATAGTTGGAGATTCTTACATATCTATTACAATTCACAAGAAAGAATGGAAACATTTTAATAGAATTTAAAAATTAGATATTCAAAGACTTAAAAATTAGAAATAAACAATTACGAAAATAAAATTAGGTATAAAAATAAAATAAAAATTTAATTTAATTACGAAGATGTAGAAATAAATTATGAAAGTAGAGGAAGAAAATGTCCTTTTTTTTTGTCCTGAGTTTAACAGATCATTTTCAAAATTGGAACCCAGAATAATATGGCCGAACCGAGTTACTCCTCTTAGCCCAGAATTGATAAATCTTGCCCACATAATTGATGTAGGTTCACTTTGAATATTTACCAATGAAATTTAAGAAACATTATTATACGAATTTTTTTTTGTTTACAAATTTATTCACAAAATTGATCAAAGTTAACATATAAAACATCATAAAATAAAATAATTTTGTGTATTTTTTTTACAGGTTCACTAATTTAATTTAACCGTATGAAGAGGCTTTTTCACAGGCTCTAGCAATGGGATGGTTGCTAAAGCATTAAATTGAAAAAATTGTTAATAAAAATACTTTAAATTTAAATAAATAAATAAACAATGAGACACTTAAAGCTTTATCTTAAAGCTAATAATAATAGTAATTATAATAATAATAGACAAGTGTTTTCAAACAGAATATTACGCACACAAAGACACAAATATCAAGTGTTGTGTAGAGCTAGTAAAATGACACAACTTAATTTTAAGATTGGAAGATACATGAAATTATTCTTCATATTTATTTTAGTGAGTCAAACCACATTTTTGAATAATGAATTATTCTCACTGACATTCAACTTTCAAGGACAACGTTGAAGTTTCTGATTCAAATTAATGGAAAATCTTCAAAAAGGAAAATCTCTGACGGCTACCAGCCACGTCTAAGATAATTTCAATACAATTTCCAAAATATTTTAAGAAATAGTAAGATTTAGCATAAAACACATGTGCAGAAACTTTATTTTATACAAATAAGAAAATATTAATGTCTTATATTCTATAATCTACGATATCTATCTTCCTTGGCTCATGACATTAATTTTTGTCCAAAAGATATAATATTTGATCATTAAATACGATCAATTCGACAAATGTTGAAGTTCAGTTAAAATAAAACAGTTATTACGCTTTTTAATTAAGAAACACTATACCATTTATAAAACTCATTATAGCTTATTTAGTAGTATAATTTAGTTTACACTCTCATCATTCACATAATTATAAAGACTCATTTATAAAAATGAAACTGATAGAATTTGACATATAGTTTATTTATAAAATCTTATTTAACACCCCTTTCATTTCAAAACTTTGATTAATTAAAAGTTCCATACAAATTAAAAATATACGTAATATAAATCAAGATAAATTTATACTCAGTTATTGTTTGCAATTTTTTTATAACTCTTCATTTATACTTTTTGTGAAATGAGTTTAGTGAATGATTAATTTGTTCTCCTGAAATTATATTTTGTTGTCACATTAGTCTATAAAACTCAGACAATTTTAAACAAGTTTCTGAACTTTTTCAGGGATTCATTTAAATTCTTTAATTTTATTACTATTTTTTATTTTAATTCCTAGTCCAAGGGCTTAAATGATAATAACCAGAATAAAGTATATGTTTAAGAAAAAAAAATTTAAGATGTTATATAAAATTCTTAAGATAGTTTATAAAATTATTTGAATGTTTTTTAGTTTTAGAATTTTATATGACAACGATTTTTATTTTATTTTTTGCTAAATTGACCATTCGTCTAGTTCACAAAAAGAAAAACAGAACACTCCACTTCAAATTTCTTTTAAAAATCAAAGTTATTAAAACTCCACTGGAATTAAACTTAATTAATCTAATAGTATAATTATTTTTGTACAAATATAATATTAGGGATTCTAAAACAACCAATCTATGTTGTTTCTTTAAAAACATAAAACGTTGAAATGGAAGAAATATTATATTTAGACTAAAATTCTTAAAAGATTATTGTTTTTGGATAAAAGAAGTAGGTAGTTCATTTCGACTACTAACATAACACATTTTTGTTTGCCAGGAAGTTTAAGTTTAATGCTCCCTCCCCTGATGGATCTTTATCATTCATTAATTTCACAACTACATATAATGTAAAACCAACCTCTTAACTCCATCTATTAGGATTTACTTACAACCTCCGCACTTTCCTCCTACTTAGTTCACATTTCTTCACTTCAAATGCTTTGATTTAGTTTTATTTTTATTTTTTAGGTCATAATAACAATTTTAATGAGTACTTTAAAAAATTTAAATTTAAATTTAAATTTTAATTAAAATATATTTTAGATGAAACAGAATAATATTGACAAGAATAAAAAATTATGAAAAAAAATAACTAATATAATATAATTATTAATACAGACTTGGATATCATTAATAAAAATAAAAATAAGAAAATATTGATTTCATAGTTTAAAAAAAAAGAATATTTTTTAAAAATTTTGTCAAACGATTTTTTTTTTTTTTAACTAAAGAGTGGTTAACAAACAAACAAACAAACAACCCTGTAATCTTTGAATTTCAAACTATTTATTGGTGCAGCAATTAATGGTATTAAAATATTAAAAGAAGAAGAGAAAGAGATGACATATTAAAGGATTAAGACAGGTTTGTCTAGAACAAAAAAGATTAGGACAGGAAAAGTTCCGTTTGAGGTGAAGTATTAATGGCACAAAATCACAGTACAAATGTGGTTGAATGATCTCTTACTCTGTGTGGTAGCTTGGAACCAGAAGCATCCAATGCAAAAACATTGGTCCTCCCTAGTCCTTCCCCTTCTCCAGACACAAATAATTAGTTTTCAAACTCAATCATATCACACTCACGGCCATGGCAGGTGAAACATTACCTTCCTCTCTCCTTTGCATCCCAACCCAATTCCACTCCCACATGTGCTGCCACCAATCCAATCCCATCCAAATCATTCCTTCACGCTCCGACCCTCATCATACAAATTCACTAACGGTTTTTCTACCATTTTCTTTTCTAACTTATCTGAAACAACCAACTTGCCCATTGCAGAACCAATTACTAATACATCATCAATATTATAACGCATATTGTTATAGTAATCCCCATGTGAAAGTACAGATCCTTGCAAAACCCCCATAGACTTTGACTTTTTTAGCCTCACCTTCCTTCTCCCAAACCCATGTTCGCTTTGGTGTGGCTGCTGCATTTTAACCCAACTCCCTCTCACAGAACCAGAACCAGAACCAGAACCAATGGACTTTGACCTTGTCACTTTATTATTATTGGAGGCCTCACTCCCATACCCTACACCCCACACACTAGATACTTTCCCCTTCTTCCTGCTCCCACTCACACTCCCACCTTTCACCATCCTCACAAATTTCTCACTCCTATCACAATCATTAATACTATTATTATCATCACACTCCTCCCACGCCACAACAGGCACGGCGCTCTCCACACGCGCCACGCGCCGCCGCAGAGATATCCACACCGGGGACGCACGAATCCTCTTCCTCGTCAGATTCAAACACTCCACCACCTCCGTCATGGATGGCCGCTTCTCCGCCGTCGACCTCACGCATCTGGCAGCCAGCACAGCGAGCTGCCGCACCACGGCGGGGTCCGGCGGGGGTCCGATTCGGCGGTCGCAGATTCCGGCGAAGTCACCGAGCTTGATCAGTGGCACCGCCCAGTCCACCACCGAAGGAGGACTGTAATTGACGTCGATGGCGTTCCGGCCGCTGATGATCTCCAGCAGCAAGATCCCAAAGCTGAAGACATCGCTCTTGGAGCTGAGATCCTCCGGTGCAAGATAGCACGGGTCGAGGTACCCTAACGTCCCCGCGGGCGGCGTGCACTTCACACGAACGTCCTCCACGTGTCCCCTTAACGCAAGGCCAAAGTCACCGAGCCTCGCATTCCATTTCTCGTCAATTAAAACATTGGAAGACTTAACGTCGCGATGAATAACGGGAGGGTTGGAAGAGTGCAATTCGAGAACCGCTTTCGCAACCTGAACCGCGAACCGGACCCTCCGGTTCCAACCGGGCGGTTTCTTAACGGTGTGTAACAGATCGTGGAGCGAACCGTTGGGCATGTATTCAACGACGATCAATTTGTTGCCGTTTGGGTCGGTGCTGAAGCCGATGAGGTTCACGACGCGTTGGCTCGGAACTTGAGAGAGGATCTCGATCTCGTTTTCCGCGGGGCTAGTGCAGTTGCCGCAGCCGGTGCATTTGATGGAGTGGTTCTTCGAAGAGGAAACAAGTTTCGTGGTTTTGACGGCGGCGAGGAGCTTGCCGCCGTCAAGGGTGGCTTTGTACACTCTGCCATGGCTGCCTCGGCCCAGGAAGCTCTCGGCGGAGAAACCGGAAGCCGCGGCGGCGAGATCCGCGTAGTGAAAGTGGCGGATTGGTTTGACAACGAGGGGTTTGTGCTTCTTGAAGTGAGGGTCGCAGGTGGCGATTGCGGATTGGGCATTGCAAGAGAGGTATCCCATGAGGATGATGAGAATTGGAATGGGTTGGGAGGAAGGAGAGAGAGTCTGTGAGAGAGAAGTTGAAGAGAGAGGTGGCGGTGGGAAAGGAAACACATGGGGCGCCAAAACCCATAACTGGAAAGAAAGGTGTTTTCAACTTTAAAGTGGGAAGTGATTCCCAGCTTTAGGATTACGTGAATGCAATCCAAACATGGACGCAAATTTCTTTTTCTTATTTTCTTTTTCTTTTTTCTGCTTTTACTTTTTTTTTTTTTCTTTATTATCTCTTCAAGTACTCTGTTGCTGTGTGCTTTCTAATAATTAAATCATTCCTGCATGCAAAGTCGTGCAACAAGCACACCTAGGGCCATCCACAAAATTATATTGAAATTTCGTTTTCGCTTTTTCTTACAAATAATTAGTTTTTCTTTTTCAGTTGGAAGTGAAGAAGAAGCTAATAATAAGAATTTTGGATTTCTTTACCAGATGAAATCAAAAGAAGTGAGACAGTAAATTAGAATAAATAAAATATGATTTCTATATTTCCATTATAGTTATATTATGATTAAATTTGATGAGATGTGTTTGATTTAATATCCATAATTAGTTAGGATTGAATTTTGAGGAGGGTGATATACTTTTCCGATGTAACCTATATTCTTCGGTTTGGAGAGAGTTTGAGTTTGAGTTTAAAATTTAATGAAAATATTTTAGGTATTTTTGGTTAACTTCTTTATAAATATTTTAAAAATTATTTAATGAAAATATTATTTTGAATTCATGCATAAAATTTGAAGGAAAGACATGAGTAGTTGGAGCATTTGCGGTTGAGATGAAAGTAGAAGCTTTGGCATCATCCATGCATTCCAGTGGTGGAAGGTGAATGAGTGGGTGCTAAAAGCTACAAATTGGCTTGCAGAGAATAGCATATACAGATGCCATTTTTTAGATACATTGGACAAAGTGATCGGAAATATGTCTCATATTCCAAACTAGAGTTTTGAGTTTGTATTGTTGGAGGATGGTTCGTGAAAGTTTAAGTGTTTTATATTTTCATTCTTGGAAATTGCCTATACTTTCACCCAAGATTGAAGTTATGTGAATGAACATGCTTAAATATTATAATATAAATTATATACAAATACACTCATAAACATCTTAATAAGACGGAGTCCGATAATTGATTAATTATACATAACTAAACACGGAAGAAACCACGTTCTCTCTTTTTAATTTTTCGGTTGTTCAAAAAAATTAACTTGGTCTGGTGTGCACGATACAGTTTTGCAACCACTAGTCTATGATATCATTTTATTATCCTCTTATTAATTCTTTTAATATTTTTTTAAATAAGTATTAGATCCGTCTGAATTCTTGGTCAGATACTTAGTTGAAGTAAACAGCTACAAATGAGACAGATTTTGCATTAATTGACTCTAAATGTATAATTTGCTCGGTTTACGGCATTGATTGGCGAGCTTTCAGACTTATCTTGTACCTTGAGTTTCATAAAAATTGGAACAGTTATTAAATGATTTTTTCTAATATTTAGAAAATATAAAATCTATTTTACTTTATTCATTTAATAAATAAATAAATAAAAGATTTGTGAAAAGTTAAATGTTTAGAATTATTCTTTCATAATCTGGATCGTCATTTCGCATATTTCACTCATTGCAAATCAAATCAAATACACGGTGAAAGCAATGATATGCTTGGCTCTATTTCAACTCATCATCAATAATTCTTCATATAGTTATTATTATTATTATTACTATTATTATTTATGCTGTGCATACAACTCCTTTTTCTAAAGAATTATGACCCTATGATATAAACGAATTAAATTTAAAATAATGTAAATCATGTAAATTTTTATAGAAATTTGTATACAATTTTGGATTACATTACTCATTTTATCAATATTATCTTTTTATCCTAGTTACTTTTCTTAACGGTCAAATAATTATTTAATGACTATGGATTAATTGATAAATATATGATTGGTTCACAATCTATTTATTTCATATTTTTGTAATTATTATTTCATCAATTAGATACTGATATTATTGTTACTCTGTTTTTTTTTTTTTATTAAAATTTAATATATATTTAGGTGCATGAATAAATTTCACACCATTTAAAAATTAAATCAAAATAATTTATATATAATTTCTTCTCTTAATCAATCAAATTGTCTTTTAAAAATAATTTTAAAATGGATTATATCTCAAAATTAACCCTAATATTTTCATATTTTCAGAGGTTAATTAGTTACTTCTTTTCATTTTTCTTGGTTGTGTTGATATGTTAGGTGGTTGAGTTAATCATAAAAATATATTGAGAGAAAGTAGACACAGTTCTTTGTCTTATCTTCTAACACATTTTTGTTATAAAATTTTTGTGTACATAAAAATACTCTTAAATTACTAATAAATTAAGCACCCCACTTAATTTTTTTATTGGGATAGAACTACGTGTTGTTAAGAAGAAAACACTACACAATCTGGAAACACAAGCAACAGAGTACATTTCTAAATATAAACGGAAGAATATAATTTTTTTTTTTTCAGAAATGCGAAATTAAAATAAAGTTGGGTTGAGACGGTGAGTGCGAGTTTGGGAAGGTCCAATTATTATATTTTTAGCAACAGTGGGAGAAGTGCAACAAACAAAGAGAGTAGCGACGGAAGAGAAATAGTGACGTGCTTATGCAGCATTCGGTAGTGTTTGGCTTTAACAACACTCTGAAACGTGGGACGAGAATGTGTTGGTTGCTTTTATTTGTAGGTTTTGACCATCAATTGTCTCTTTATTTGTAATGGATTTTGAGAGTGAGAGATGCTGAAAATCGCTTTGCACTTATCAATATCATCAAACCCTAAATCATTCACTTTCCCCCTTCTTTCTTCCTCTTAAATCTGAACTAAAATTCTAAAGAATAATATATAATATTATATTTAAAAATAATTCCATTAAGAATAATCAAAATAAACGATACAGGTCTCTTTCTAATATTTTATTGAATAAAAAATATCTATTATAATAAATAAAATTAAAAAACTCTTCTAACATATCATATTTTAACTTAATATCGATTTGATTTAAGACAAAATAATAAATATATATATAAATAAAAAAGTAAGTGGATTATCATTCTAAAAAAAATTAAATTTTTCGTTAATAACTGAGAAAATTTGTTAATAAATAAATATTATCAACAAGAAAAATTTATCGAAAATTGGGTTGTAAATAAATATTACTGACAAATTCATCAATAATTATATTTTATTAAATTTTAAATTATTATTTATGTTTATTTAGAGATTTTTTTCTTTTTTATATTATATTTTTATTATTTATTACATTATTATTAAAATAGGAGAATAATATTTAAATCCAATATTTTTAAATTTTTAACTACTAAGTTATTATAATTTTCGGACAATAACTTATAAATAAATTATATTTATATATAAGTAAATATATATGTAAATATATAAATATATTTATATTTATATATTTTAAATATTTACTTACATATATATTTATTAATAATTTTCATCCATAATTAATAATTTTCTTGTAGTGTATTAATCTAATTGATATTAAATTAATTAATTTCAAAAATTAATTACAAATCTAGTTAACATTGCAGTAATTAATTTCTAAAATTAATTTTGGGAATTATTTTATTTATTTATTTATTATTTTTTTAGTGTTGCTTTTATATTTTCTCTTGGTATTTTTGAATATTTGAAAATTAAAACTGGAGTGAATGGTGAGGCATCGAAGCCATGATTGTGACCCATCGAATACAAGAAAGTTAGGTGCAAAACATCTACTGATTCAGCCTGGCATTTTGACACAGTGCCCCGTAGAGGGAGTAGATTTTAATTCTGGAAAGAATATCAGAGTGTTTGGAAGAGCAAAGAAAAACGATTATCACAGTCTTTGGAATAATGCTTGTGACCTAATTGCCGCGTTTCAAATCTATCCGTTAAATATTGGTAATAGTTTTCAAATGGGGATAATAACTTTTGACTTTTGTTCCACGAAATCCCACCACCACGATGGAAACATGTCAAAATGCCGCCAAATAATGTTCAAATAAACTTTGAAATTCATGATAGCATAATAATAAATCTCAATGGTTTCATACTCTTGAGATCTAAGAAGTTGTCATATGTTCATACTGTGATGATACATATAGTGGTATGGGAGAAATAATGTCATATATAGCATTCATTCTTCTCCTTTGTTGATTTAAAACCCTAACTCAAATTCTCATGGAAAAGTAATAACAAATTAAAGGATTAAAAAGGCTGTTCGAATTATTTACGGATCTAGTAAAATTTGTAAAAAAAAATATATCTTCGCCACTCTATCTTTCACATGTCATGGCACAGATCAATTATATAATAATAATAATAATATTAAGTGATGGATTTTTTTGGGTTGAGGTTAATGATCTCAATGATAATTAAAGATATACGTATTATTTATTAATAATATATTATCTTATTCTAAAATTAAAAATCAAGATAAGTTGATATTATTTTATTTTATTAAAAATATACATTTTAGTTAGATATTATTTATTTATTTTATTTTAAAATAAAAATATTATATTATTATTTTAGTTTATATAATTATAATTAAAATATTATTAATGTTTAATATTATATTATATATATATATATATATATATTAATTAAATAAAGTGAATTCCCAATCCATTTTTATCATTATATTAATTGTCAAGTAATTATATATATATATATATATATATATATATATATATATATATATATATATATATATATATATATATATATATCCTCAATGTACTATTATCCAAAAATTAAATTATGCAAGTAAAAGTATGGATACGAGAAAAAATATCATCTTGTTTACATTATTTATGAACTCAATCCTATTTTTCTTTTCTCTTCATTAAAGTATTTATCAAAACATCACGAAAAATACAGATCTGTATCATGATCATGAAAATTATCAATACCATCGAAAAATTAGTTTAAAATATAACTTTTTATCCAGATTGTGAATTATGCTTTAATTTTTTTAGATAATGTATTTTAAATTTGAAAATAATTTAAAAATATTAAATTTAATTAACTAATATATTATAATATGATTAAATAAAAATTATATAATTTAAATTATTCATAAAAATATATACATTCTTTTAAAATTAATATTTTAATTCAAACCTTTCAAAATTTTTAATTTTATTATTAATTTACTGTTAAGATAACTTTTAAATGATTACTAATAATTATTATTACTCATAAAAGATACAATCTCTATATTAAAACCGTTAACGTCAACATTTAATATTTAAATCAATTACGATTTTCACATTATTAACCTTGTATTAATACTGTTTAAAATTAATATTAAAATGTATATATATTATTACTTATACTTTTATTGATACATTTTTAAATTATAATATAATTACTTATTTATTTTAAGTATTTTATCTCCATATATATTATAATAATTTTCAATTCATAATCATAATATAAAATTACTATATAATACAAATTATATTTTAATTATTTTATAACATATTTTAAAATTTAATAATAACTTTACCTAATTATATTATTATATAATTAAAATTATTTTCAATTTTAAAGTACGTACAAGTAAATACAAAAAAATCAAAATTTAGTTTAGAATTCAATTTTCAGGAAATAAAATTCTAAAATATTTGTTTAGAAAAATATTAATAATGATGCAAATCAAATTCTGAACTACGCAATACATAGGTATATTCTACGAAATATTTTGACAGTGAAAATATTTTTAAGATTGAGTTTATTTGGAACAAAAATTCTTATGTTTAACTCATAAAATACTTTTACAATTTTCTCTAATTATTGAGAGAAATGAATTTGAATTTTTTTTTTTCAAAAAATGTATAAAAGTAAGGGAGAAGGAAATTAAAAATATCTAGAAAGAACATTGTTTCAGAAAAATCCTTTATTAAATCTTCATTTCTTAGATAGTGTCCTAATAAAATTATTTTATACAAAAAATAAATTTAATTATACAAAGAACGATATTTTTATAAAATATTAATTATTTTCACAATAATTGAAGAATAAATTGCTTAAGGAATGTAACAAAATATAGAGAACGCTAAAGGACTTTGTACTCCAAAATATATGTTGCTTTTCGCTGCAGTGAGTGGTTAAGTAAAGAATGAAATGATTAAGATTTGTTCGGTTTATTGGTTTTAAAATTAGTTTTTAGAAAAATATAAAACACTTGTTAAATACAAAGTTTAATTTTTTAATTTAAAAACCAAAATTAATATAATTATTTTTTTATTTAATTTTCTTATTTTCGTTAATTATCTATTTTTAAAAGTAACATCTAATTTCACCATCATCAAATTATTATATTCATAGTCTAAGTGTTACAATTTTTTTATTACAATAAATATCATATTTTTTTAATTTACAAAATATTTTAAAGGTACTATTTTATTTTAATTTTCTCAAAAATATTTTTTAAAATTAAACAAACCATTTAAAATAAGTTTTAAATTTTAATTTTAAAAATAAAAATCTTGTTAGATGTTTTATAAAATAGTTTTAATTTTTTGTAACTTAGATTTTATAATTTTAAAAATAAATTTAATAAATATAATTTTTACTTTAAATTTTATATTATCATTTAATAAATCATTAAAGACTTTTATGTCTTTCGCTATGAAAGTCATCAGAAATTATATTTTTTAATTTATTTTCAAATAATATCTCAAACTATTTTGAAAAATTAAATTAAATCATCCATGTCTTTTTTAAAAATAATGATTTTAAGATTTAAAAATTTAAATAAATCTACCTGAATTTAATAAAATAATATTTTTATAAAATAATAAATTTATTAATAGTAATATTTTTATGAAAAAATAAAATAATAAAAATTACTACCTAATTATCATAAATTACAATAAAAACTATAAATAAAATATATATAAAAAAATTATCATTAAAATAAAATATAAAATATATTATATCTTCTATAAAAAAATTATTTTAAAACAATTTATTCATAAATATTTTTCCGATTAAAGTTCGATTATTTTTTATTGACCATGGATTGAGAATAAATAACAAATATAGTTCAACAAAATTACTCAACTACTAAAATTATTTGCCATTTATTTTACAATGAAGGAAATATTATAATATGTGCGTTCAAAACATAAGAGTTCTCCTGGTCATTTACTATACAGAGATTAAATCTAGTAAAATGTAATATTTAAATTCAGAGACCACCTTTTTCCTGTACACATTGTACCAACCAGCTACCATGAGAATCAGTCAATTTTTACAACTCCTGATTCCCCCCCCCCCGAATCATCAACATTCCAGGAGATAAATACAGGACAATAACACCTGTTGACCAAAACCGAAAATCCGGGATCAAACCCAAGATTTATTTTCGAAGTTCCAAATTATATTGTGCTGCAGAAAAATGTCTTCTTTACCATATATAGTCGAAGCTCGTATCCACCGATAATGCCCCCCCTCAATGTCATCACTAATCAGTTCAGATTAATACGCGCAACCGAATAGAGCACCCTACAATGGTACAAAGGATTAAAACTAACTTATATTTCCAGTACAAGTCCCAAGATGCAGGAAGTTGTCCTAGAAAGGATAAAAAACCTCATTTGGAGGTTTGGCCATAAAGGAAGTAAACATGCTCTCTGAACAATACCTTGAAATGAAATGAAATCAGCTAGATGTGAAAGCTTCACCAACTTAGCAAGCTTATCCATAGTTTCTAAAAACTAATATATTTAAAAAAAATTCAAGTAGTGTATCTTGTAAGACAAAGGTATATGAAAAGTTTAATAGATATGATTGATGTTGTCGATGCCAATATAGTTGGGCTGACAAACAACATAGTGATGCAATAACACTACCATTTAAAAAAAAAAGAAGATGAGATGAGTAGTAGCAATATACCAGAAATGAAACTTCAAGAACACATCATACCGAAATTGCAGATTTTGGTATTTCATTATGTTGTTTGGTTTGTCCTTAGTTGAACCATCAAGCTAATCAATTGAATCATTCAAACCACACAACCAATAGGTCTCACTGGACTGATTTTGAAACATCACTAATTCCGAAAACAGAGACTCTTCTATTCAGAAATCAAAGTCTTGCTTGTGATCCCATTTGGAGATAAATTCGAGTATTTATTGAGAAGTTTATCTATCTATACAGAGACTTGTAAAGGAATCTGAACAGTAACTTAGACGCAAGAGAAATGAACAAAGTAGGATTTACCAGCTGACGAAAATTGGCAAACCTTTAGCTTTGAGCACATTCAAATGGACGCAAGCGTAATGACCCTTCAGGAAACTCGTGCATTCTAAATGGTTCCAAAAGCTCAAAGGGCCTGCAAGACAACAAAACCACTCAACCCAAAATATATCTAAATAGTTTATTCCTTCTGCAAGCACTAAGAGAAAGACCAATTTAATTAAACACATCAATGTAACACAGAAATAAAGAAATAATAATGGATCAACAAATCAGGCCCACTTCATGAACAATGAGAGACATTCAATCCAACCCTCTTGATCACCTGGGCTTACTGTCAAAGATAAGATGTGCAGCCTGCCTATTTCATAATATTAGGTTTAAATTAAGAACCAGCTATCAAATTAGCAATCTCTAAAGTTGGAGGTGATGAGTACGACCTACAACATTTAGAGAAGAATGACAGACTAAAATACAAGCCATGCTCATTACCGTCCATTGCCACCATCAATTAATTTTACATAGGCTGAAGGCATTGTTATAAAATACCTCAATAATAACCAAGCTGCATAATTCCATTCCCAATTTCAAAAAAAGGGGTCGAAAATTTCTTACAATATAGTACGGCTACGGGATAACTTTTGTTGATTGCTCTCCATAGCAGCCAACACATCACCAGTTTCTGGTCCTGCTGAACCACCGGCTACAGAGGATGGAACAGGAGCACTTGGAGTCCATATCTATAATAATGCAACCAAAGAAATCTTGAAAGATTGAAGTTTTTATTCAAATCAAAAGATACTATGCATCATAGAGTCATCATTCTCACCTTTATTGTGCTATCAATCCCACTGGTTGCGACAACAAAATCAAATGGATGACATTGTATGCAATTTACAACTGTAGCATAAGGAAGAAAACAAAGCTACAGACAAACAAACAAGAGAAAACTAAAACAATCTGAAAATCTTGAGGAAAACAGTGTTTACCAGATTCATCACCATTTAGAACTTTTATGAGTCTACCGGTACACTTTTCCCAAATAAACCATCTGCCATCATCACTTCCACTGGCAACATATTCACCTACACATAAACATGTCAGATTATCTTGAACAAATTTGCAAGTATGCTCGATTAACTGTCAACCCAAAACTCTAAACTTATGTTAGGGACGTGTCTCAACAACAAAATAAAGTGAGGGAGGTATTACCCAAGAATAAAGAATAAGAATAAGATAGGGAGAGAGTTAGTTTGCCTGCTTTTGTATAAATAGGGAGTTCAAGAGGGCTGAAGGGGGATATTTAGTCGAGAAAGTGTTCTATGGGGAATAGAGTAGTGTCTCTATTGGAGAGGTGGAACCCTTGTATAGTGACTGTTGTCAGTTCTAGTTAATCACAGTAAGAAATTCTTTTAGATAATAAAAAAGCGCCTGCATGCCAATAAATACTACGTAGTATATATTTTCCCTTATATGCTTATAACATCAGAAGAACGGTTACTTGTAGTTAGGATATTTAGGGATTCTTTACGTTTTTCCTCAAAGAGCCTCCACTGCATCCATACACAGATTTTTTTCTTCTAATCTCAACAATTGATATTCAAATGATAAAAACAAATTGATGATGATGGTATATACATCTCCAGTACAAACAATATAAGGCAACCAAAAGAGAAAGGGATGAAAATAATATTTTAAATTTGTTTGGTATATCTAACTGTGCACAAACAATTCCAATTTAGAAAATCACATATGAGATACCATACCTCTTTGACCAAGAAAATTTGCTTGTTTTATGTCAGTCCCAATATTGCAGTGGCCAATAAATCTCTGTTTCATATCAACAGCTGGTTCAGGCTGCAATAGTAACAGTAGAGAAAAAATTATCCTAAACGTGTGAGTAATTTAACAATTGTTCATTAAGTTGCAATCCCACAGACTGAGGGCACTGATGAGATAAGCAATCAAACTAGCTAACAAATAAAACCTATAAGCAAAAACAATGTAATTTTCTTCTAAAGCACTTGGAATCTGAGTGTTGTTGCACATAATACAACTATTACATTAGAGGATTGTACACCATAACCAATAAAGAGGAAGGAAAATATACATCAAATGAAGCCATTACAAAAGGCCAGAAAGTAAAATTCGAAGAGAGAAATAATTGTTGGGTCATAGTGATGAGGTATCACCAACAATAATTGAATTTGATGATATGTACCTGATAACATGTTCTAGTATTCTGTGACGATGATGGTGATTCGCATGGGCCACTTGCACCTGCATTGTCTCTAGAGTCACCTCGCCGATGAATTCTAAGATTTAAACTTCCATGAAGAATATTTGAATCAAGATCATGTCCCTCATCACCGGATAATGATGTTTCGAAGTCCAACTCCAATTCCTCATCATAATCAGAATCATCTCTGTCAGATCGAGTACCATCTTGAGGAACATCACCATTGGCCTCAGGACGATAGAGTATGTCACTTAATGATAATATTCTTCCACCTTGACTGTCAAACCTTGATGCCCCATCATTGGTCTTGCTATTTTTTTCAGCTTCAGCTGTTAAATAAACCAGTTAGATCCAACATAAAATGGTAAAAGAAGATAGTACACAACTTTCCAATCATAAAGAGCAATTGTTTCGAAATAGAGTTTTCCGTATCCAATTTTAGCAGTTATAGAAAAACTACTAAATACTCTCTAATGTCGTTGGTCTACATAAGCAAAGTGAAAAGCATGTTAATGGGTCACAAACTTCTTTAGACAACATGGGCAATCCTAAAATTTCATCAACATACCTAAATTCAGCCAAGAAAGACAACTTATTCATACCTAAAGCAATATCCTTCTTCACATTCTCCACTCTTTCTGCCACTTCAGATTTGAGTGGGGCCAGTGAATGGGCAGCAACAGCAAAATTGAGAGCATCTTCATGTTTACCCAGCTGCAACAAAATAACATTATTATAATGGGTTAAAAACTAAATAGGCAGATTGAACGTTCTACTATCAAAGGGCATACTTGACACAGACAAATGGCATGAAGTCAAAAAGATCCATACACAAGTCCCTCCAGCTAAAAGTCAAAACATAAATCACACGTACTGATAACTGTTTTGTCAAAAATGCCCTAAATCGCAATTTTCTATTAATCAAACTTATTGAAATCATGTTCAAAACTACTTAAATTTACTTTTTTTAAAAATTTTAAAAAATATGTTTCAATATTTGTTTTACAATTTTTTAAAATATAATTTTATTTATTTATATATATGTATATATTAATGGATGGGTTGGGTTGGATTTTTATTAAAGGGATCGGATCTTCAATTAAATTGCTCATAGAGCAAAATGGACTAATGGATTTTTTTATTGGATCCATTATAATCCAAAAATATAAAAATATCATATTCATCCAATTTGCCACCCTTAGGTTTCTATGACCCCTTGTCCGTTTGTGCTTTAGTTGTCATTTCCTAATCTACAGCAAATTTCAGTACTGTAGATTGAACTATCTTGTTTCTCACCTCCAATCCTGGTTGGCAGGAGAATGCTATGGATTTTAAGATGTTTCCAACTTGAATAGCTCTCTTTCAATATTCAAGTTTATCTGATCCCACCCCAACCACCCTAAAGACAGTAATAATAACTGATCAATAACAACTGCTTCTGCTCCAATTATCTGTCCGATTCTCACTACTCTAGCCCTCCTATGCAACCCAAACACAGATTTTTCTACAGAAGATAAAAATCATAATAAATGTGCTCAAGAAGTCCTTTCTCTTCATATTACATTCCCTTTGTTCCCTTCTTACGGATTTTGTTTCTTCTAACAAAAAAAATGACTCTAATAATTTTATCATATGTACGACTCTCAAAAACCAGAATAAGCCATTAATATAAAGTGAACACATAATCAAAAATCAAGTTATACAACAAAATTACCTGTGACAGTGCTTCTGACATGTAGTAAAGTGCTTTATAGGAGGAATTATCAATTTTTCTAGCAGCATAGCAGTCTCTTATAGCCATATGAGCGTCATTTTTCCACTCCCTCTGGATAAGAGTGGAAAATCTCAATATGTGTCCAATCCAGCAAATATGATAAAAAAACTAAACTGAAAAGAAAACAAAAGGACACATAATAATAACCTTGATCAACAGTGCAGCACGAGTGCAGAAGCATTCATGTTTCAGTGCAGGCCCAATGATATGGCTATAGCCATTCAAGACCTCATTACATGCCTCAATTCCATAATAGGGTGTCCCATTGTCCAATAATTTCTTGGCATATTTTATCAGTTTCCTGCACTTGTCAAGCTGTCAAACCCAATTAGTCTAGAAATCATTATGCAAAACTTAAGTGACATGTCTTAGTAATACCACTTATCTATGGTAAAGATATGCATAGGCATTTCCCCACCCCCGAAAAAAAAGAGTAAAAACTGCATACCTTTGCAGCAATGTTCTTTCTAATAGGAAATCCATTTGGGTTGACATTAGACACACAAGGCTGCAGCTCTATCCCATTAATTGTAGGAGAGTAAGTCATCATCTTTGATGCATCTCCCGAAGTATATTGCATCTCATTCACTCCAGCTGCATAATTTAAAAAATTAATTACTATCTTAACTTCAAATTCTACATAATCACTGTAACCAGAAAATAACTGAATGGAAGTTCCTGCGGTAACATGGTTATAAAAAGATTGTTGAGAACATCCAAAACCACACAATACTCAAAAACCTAGAAAATAACTGACAGATCATCAAAGAAAACCTGTCAGCAAATGAAATAAATTCTGCCTTCAAAAAGACTATTTTATGAATTGGATTCCACTTAGAATATAAAGGAATAAAAAACTTCTGCTAAAGGCTTCAAATTCAAAAGATGCAGGATGAGTTCCAGTTGAGAAAGCTAAAGAAAGGGCCAAATATATGCATGATTAGCCTGTACACGCTGGTCCTGGAAGACATCAAAATGAAACACATTGTTCTCTTCAAAATACAAGAAGAATAAGAATTAAATAAAGGAAATTCACTATTCAATCTTCATTTCATTACTTAGAGTTACAATATTCTAACCAAGAGTTCATAAAACAACACATTACACATATGTATCAACAATGTGACTTAAAGGTTAAAAATAAACAAGCATAGCTTAACCAAAGTTAAAATGACATTGCAAGAAAAAAGTAAAAATACCCTATGCTCCCAAATGATGTGAACAAGTAAAAATACATCACATTATACTCAATTAGTGAAAATTTTACGTATATCTCAAGTTGAACAAACAAATAATTCACATTATATGTTGTATGACAGGTGAAAAATAATTAAACAAGAAACAAGGTTCAATGCAGTACACTTTACCTTGATCTACATTCATGAGGTAAGCATGCTCTCCACTATAGCTGAGGAGAACCTCATGTCCATCAGGACTGAATGTAACATGAGTTAAGTGTAAGCTTGGATGTCCCTGTAAGAAAAAGACACAACTTAAGAGCAAAGTCATTTGGCTTGAAGTGTTTAAAAGACTTACATGTCCATAAATCACCATATACCAAGGGGGAACAAATGGGGAAGCAAATTCAACAAAACCAAGAGCATGAAGGGCATTAGGTATGGAGAATGAAAAATTAACATTACAAACTATTTGATTTTGGTTTAGGCATTCTGCAGTACAGACAGAGGAACTAATAGTGATATCCGACCCCAGCACCTTTTAGAAAAAACTGCAACCACCACAGCCACATCTGACATTTTCTTCACGAGATGTGAATACTCCCCTGAATACCACCATCTCATAAGACATAAATATTCTTAAGCTCACAATGGATGGTTAGGGGCATTAAATAGGCTAGGCTCGACATGCAAGGCTTTTGAAAATGCGGCCTAAAGAAAAAGAATCCTTTTTAACCTGTAGCCAATTTGGATCAACAGTCCATGAGGACCTTAAACCCTAAATCAAGATCAGGCTAGCCCATAGACTAATGAACTAACCCGTATAATAATATATTTTTATTTTTATAAGAATGTTAGAATTTACAAAGAATAAAAACACCTAAATATAATTGTTTTGTTCATCTTCTTTCTCAGTGTTGCCTTTGCACTCCAAACATCTTTCTTCTTTCTGTTTTGCTCCACAACCACAATGCAATAACAACACAAAAGCACCCATTCCATCCTCATAGAGCCTCTAGAGCGGCGTGCCTCATCCAACGCTACCTCATGAGCGGCGTGCCTCATCCAACGCTACCTCACGCATCTCTTGCTATAACTTCTCGCACATCTAAGCATCCCTCCCATTCCTATGTCTCCACATGCTTTCTTTACAAGTATTTCCATCCTTTTGATAAAATTTGTACTTTTTTATTCCTGCAACACCTATTGCATAAATTATGACAACTCCATTTCTTACTACAAAAACTACTCCAATTAGTAACTCACCTGGTAATGGTTGTAGTTCTATTGTGCCTACTAACAATAAGAAGGATCATTTTGAACAAAAAGATGAAAAGAAAGACCATTACTTTTGAGGTGTAGAATTATTTTGAAAAGATTGGTCTACTTGATGGGGTGGAAAAATGTAAATGTAAGAATTATAAAAAATTATATACGTATAAAAGAACTTCAAGGACCAATCATTTAAGATAAAATTTTCCTAAATATAGTGTATTTCCAAAGTATCTTGTGTGATAGTTATATTATATAATAAGACTAACTTATCAAAACAACGAAAATTTGACTTTAACTTTTACCGAGAGGCTCGTGTTAAATGTATTATTAAATGATCTAATATTTAGCTACGAGGGGGTTTGAAAGCTAAATAAAATTTTAAATCCTAATTTTAAATTATGTTCCAATAATTTGAGGTCTCATTTGTTACCAAAACAATTAATCAAATAGTTGTGTCTCCGTCCTGTTTTGATATATGTTGGAGAGCCTATTTATGAGTGACAATCCTCACATAGTAGGATTACGTAAATATGTGGATTATGGATCTCGAAATATGAGGATTATGGGCATGAGATATGGGATATTATATCTCCCTTAATATATGGGATTCTTTCCTCATTATCCGTTGTTTAGTTAAGCACCGTGAATAGTAGAGACCCTCAACATATTTAATTTGATGGGCCTTTATAATTGGGTCTAGTTAATAAAATAAATTGGATAAATGGATCGGCTAATGACCATTATGGACATGTACTTTTAGGCAGTAAGACCATATCTATATAGGGGAAGTCTGGTTACCTATCCGAGCAAGGCGGGGTTAGTGATTCGGTAATGGTAGATGAAGAAGGGATGACACTACAAATTAATTACAAAAAACACTTCAATTATTGATGTCTATAATATGTATTTAAGTGAAATGAAAAAGATAAAGTGTTTTGTTATCTGCTGTTTATGGTAAAATGTTTGAGAAAAATGGTCTATTGTGACTTTTTTTTTAATTTGTAATTGTTGGTCTAACATAGGATCAAGGTAGACAAAAAATTATAACCCATTTTCAAATATAGGATAGAATGGGTCATTAAAAATTTTCAATTGACTCGTAAGGCCAAATCAGACTAAGCCACCTATTTTGACAATCCTATGAACGGTGCATCAACAAAAGAAGAAAAAAGAGACAAATTAAGAAAGTAAAATAATGTTATCTAGATTTATGATGAGGATACCCAAAAGGTAAGTAGGTGGAATTTAACACATTAACTGTCCCACTTAGCCCTCTAGAATGGAATAGAGTTCCCAAACCTACATATATCATTGCAAGCAAATTTGAAATATTTGGCATACCAACAGTAAACAAGTGATGCTTGTACTTGAAAGTAAACCTCAATCACTAGCTTATCAACAATATTATTTATACCCATAATAGCATGCGCAGTTCAGACAAGTATCACACTACAATTCAAAGATGGAAAGAAACAAATTTTCATTGATTATTTACTTTTTTTCAGCACAGATGAGAAACTTGTAGAAAAATAAGATACCTAGCAATCCATCAGGATCACACTTCCAAAAGTGAAGATGGAGAATATATAAGTTAACAAGAAGATATGAAATTTTGTTTCACATATAATAAAAGCTTTTCCAGATATGAGAAAGAAAGAAATGAAAGAGAAAATGACCAGATACCCTACCAAAAGAAATCAAGTTATATGAAATCCATAAAAAATAAAAAAATACAGTTCAACAATGGGCAAAGTTCAGCATATCCAATTTTCATTTGATGTTTTTCTTTTTAGGTTTTCTCATCCTACTGCATCGTATGTATCCCTTCTCTAAAAGAAATTATCCTTTTAACCCAAAAAAGGACTAGTGATATACTCAACACTTGACAAATTAAACAAATAACTGCAATATAAACACTTCAAAAATTGATAATCACATGTCAGTAAAGCAAAGGACTCACACGATCAGAAAGATGCATTGGACAAAAATAATTAACACAAGGAGGAGGAGACATTCTTTTCCGACATGAGCTAAGAGGTGGCAACATCCTTCTATCATATAAGCGTGCAAAGGCATCACTGCAAGATATGGAGAGTCTAACATCAGTTTTGAAATAAAAGGATGAATTGAATAACATAATTAATCACCAGAAATATATACCTCCCACCAACAAGGAGCAAATGTGGTCTAGTTGAACTAATATCACAAGATTTTAAAGAAAGGACTTGTTTAGGAGGATCAGCAAGTGATCTTTTAGATCCACTTCGTAAGTCAAGCTGACATTAAACATGAAAATCAGTTAATGAAAAAAAAAAAAAAAGGATTCCAAAATTTAGGAAACAATGATCATAGTTAATCAGCTTCCTGACTAACTAACAGTACACAACAAAAAGTACATTCTAGAAAGACTGTTTACATACTAAATATCTTCCATCCTAAAGCCATTTGATTTCCAAATGATTAAGAAAAGGCAATAATGATAGCATCATGAGATCAAAGATATCTCAAGCATAGAATTGTTTATAATTAACAATTCCCTAGAGATGCCTTAGTCATATTGGTTTCCCATTGCATTTATAGTTTAGGACGTAAATTATCTATCACAATAACTCGTGTCAGTTTGGAAAAACAGGAGAAAATGTCAGAAGAGCCAGTTGATCCCTCCTCTCCATCCTAGAGCACCTTCCCATTTAGTGTGAAGAACTAAAATGTATAATAAATAATATAAAGGAAAACATTTTCTCATTAAAAAAAGGAGGGTACCATGGAAAATCACATGATTACATCCAACATTATTGCATGTAAAAATATACTCCTCCGATACTGTAATGGGAGGTTTTTATTTTAATGAAAAAGAACCAGCTCATTGATGAGATCAACATAAATGCTACATGTTGCTGCAGATACTCTAATAGCAGATAGCAAACCAATTGGTCTTTCATTGGTAAATTCAAATATTACAGAAATGAAGGATAACCAGATTTCCCAGCTCATGTATATGCATACAAGAGCTGTAAATTTTGAATTCAACCCAGATGTTCATATCAGGCAAGGTTCAATTGCATTCAAAGCCTTTAAGTATGAATGAATACAACTGTCACTTACAAGAATATTTCGACACTCTTGGTGTGAAGACCCAGCTGGAGGACAGGAAGTACCTTCCCGAAAATCATGTTGTCTTAGGGTCCCATCTTCACTAGCACTCCATACTACATTGGGGTTTCCATTTTCAACCTGCAAAAAGGAATAAGGGAGACATGAAAACTCACAGGATGCAGATTCAATTAGACATGTCAACATAGATTTTGATTTATTTCCTTTATTGGTATATTCTTAGACAACATAACTTACAGCCAATTTCTTGACTCTTCGAGCGTGGCATTGGTAAAGCGCAGATGGAACAATGATGGAATTGTCACTAGATCCACTCCCACTTAAGCGAGACAAATTAAATAACCGGACCTGTCAAAATGAAAATAAATGAAATTAGAGAAAACCGCATGAGCCATAAAAATATTGAAGGATCATAATACTACTTCAGCATCTCCAGCTCCAGAGGCTACAAGCTCATCAGAAGTTTCTGGTATAAACTTAGTACAGAATATATTTGCAGTATGTCCTGTGTCAATTGAATGTAGAAGTTTTCGGCCAGAATAGCTCCAAATATTGATCTGCAAAATATCAGGTAAATCAGTGCCTTCTGCTACTGGGGAATACCAAGAGGTAGTTATAAACCAAAAACAGAAAGGCTGTAATCATTTGCTCTATGACTCTATCAGTCTGTTTGCTATCTTCTGGCAGTTACAATTGAATTTATCTAACTAGTCATGACTCAATAATTATAAATCATAAAAAAAATTAAATCAGGCAAAACAAAACATAAAATAAATCAAAGAATTATTCTAAGTAGTTTGATGCTTTTTTATCATTCCCTCTACTTTGTTTGAAAATAAATCACAGATGTGAGAGAACTAGATGCAAGCATAATATGTGGAAGAGATGTCAATGTCTCTAGTACATGTAGTCTGCAAAAGGGAAGTCATAGGCCAATGTAATCATGGACAAAGAAACTTCAGTTTAGAACCATGAAGATAGGGGAATTTTACAAAGGAAAAATCTACATAAAAAAAAATATTCAATAGTTTCTTGGACCTTAAAATATGTTTTAAGTTTATTTCTCATATATTTCTCTTCCTATATTTCAAAAAAAAGAATCTCCCGTTTTATCAACATCATATTGATGTTACATCTTATAGCTACAATCTAGTATCTACAAATGAGACTGCAACAAAAGTGACACTGAAAATATGTGCCTTACCCGAGTATCATCTGATCCAGATATCAACATCGAACCTTTGGAATTCCAAGCCACCGCATTGACACACCCAAGGTGGCCCTATTCAAATCAAGAGCAAAAGGATACCCAGCGAAGTCAACAAACTAAACTAAGGTTTACAGATTATTTGTTTTTGGTGGTGAGATGATGCACAGAAAATGAAGCAAACAGCTACAAAAACATGAAGAGAATGTTCATTGAAATGTATAGGTAGTGCCAGCATTTTTAAGAAATTCATGACTTCTGCCTACCTTTTTCAAGAAGTCTAATCAATATATGTAATCATGTAATGAAGGTTTTAAATTGCAGGAAATTACTAACAAATGCATCAGATGTGGCCAAAATTGTGATTGTGTTGTGGCTGTGATAACCCCAAAAAACTAGATGTTGCATCCAAAATCACAGTTGAAAACCATTTTTTAAAACATTGAATATACTGTACAACGATTTCTCAAGGACATGATGAATATAAAAGAAGGACATCAAAATATATATTTACATGCATTCCTTCAATTATTCAATATTCTTTAAACATGCGTAATATAAAGTTCAAGAATCACCTAAAACATACGCAAGTTATGATAAAACAATAAATCAACACTAAAATAATAAATTCACATTTCTTAACTTTCAAGTGACTACTAAAACACAAAGAAAAATGCATATGATCGAATAATATTTTGGAAGGATATTCTCACGGACGATATTCCAATTCCATGCTCACATATGACAGAAAGTAGGACGATGCAGGAGTAAATCAAGATACGTTACCAACCTCAAACTCTCTTTCTTGAGAAAGCCTCCGAATCAGAGAGGAATGAGTCTGCAAAGTGTGATTAACGTCCTAAAGAAAACAAGAGGAATATTCTCGGGGTCAAAAATCATAAGACACGGCTAAAATCATGAACGAAAATTAGAGCACTTCTTTAATCGAATCGTCATGCACCAGATTGGTAATCAGAATTGGCAAGATTCTTAATCGCGTAGTATGAAGAGGCTTTGAAAAGAGGGAAAAGGAAGAAGAATACCAGTGGAGAATGGAGATATCGAGAGTCGAGAATCGCGTGTATGTTGCCATCGCGAAAGGGAACGGAGTCCATGACAGAAAGCGGTGTTTGGCTGCGGCGAGAGAAAGTTAAAGTAAGCAATTACTCCCTCACTCACTCACTCCATGGCCGTGGCGTGAATGTCATCAATTGGAGCTGAGGCGGTTACACTCACAATCCTTCCAAACACTTCTTTTCTCTTCCCTTACGGTTTTTTTTTTTTTTTTTTTTTTTATGAATAAATAAATATATATTATATTAAAACTCTTGCATGAAAGGGAAGTGTGACAGTGTCTGGAATTGTTTAATATAAATTATAAATTATAATAATAGGAGGAGAATGAGGTTTGTTTGGGTAGACGAAAGAGCGAAGGAGTGGGATGTTGCGTGATATGTAAGCGCCCTTCATTATGGAGGTGGTGGTGGATGATTGGCTCCGATTTGTGTTTTCATTTTGTTGGGATGAAACTACGTAACTACGTAACACTTTTAAAAATACTTTTATACACTTAAATAGTTCAGAAATCAAAACTTCGAATAAATTTATCATATTTTAAGAAAATAATTTTCAGATATACATTTTATTTGATCAAATTTTAATATTTTAAATTATTAACACAAAGACAGTTTTATTTTGGTTTCATTTGAAATCAAAACCTCAATCAATATAAATGGTTGTAATTTAAATAAATATTTCAAGCTTTATTTTTTAAATATTTTAAAAATATTTTTATTCTTCAGAATAATTTTACTTTTTTAAACAAAATTGTGTTACCTTTTCCTTAATCAACAAAGTACATTACTATGGTGCCAGTGTTACCCAATTGTGATGAATGAATATAATGCTCATTGATTTCATATATACATCAGCCTATTTACAAAAAAGTTGCTATAGAAAAAATAAAAACAAAAACTGTAGAACCAAAAATTTTAACTGTGGAACAAAAATGAGAGGTGTAAAAGTAGCTTTGGCACAGTTTGATATAGTTCATATTAAATAAAAGTACATGATTTAACTTGAATTAAATTATTTTAATTTTATTTAAATTATAATATACATAAATTTTAGTTAATTTAACCTATAGACTTATGAATTAATTAATTATTTTTAAATAAATCAAATTAAAATTATTTTATTAATATATATTATAAATTAATTTGATAAAAAATAATTTATTTTAAAAAATATAATTTTTTAATATTCACTTATTTTATTATCTAATCATTAAGATTAAATATTATTTTATATAAATAAATCACTACAAAATTAAATTATGATAATAAATAATAATTTTTTAACTCTTATATTAAATAAATATTTTTCATATAATTTACATATTAAATGATTATATTTAAAATAAAAAATAATTTTATTAATATAAATATATTTTAAAATTTTTATTTAATTATTTTTATGTAAATATATTAATAATTTTTTAATATAGAATTAGGATAAACAAAAGATTATACCCAAAGCTGAACAATTTTTACACTTTGTGGCATATCAAATCAAATCAGAATTATAAACTGATAAACCTATGTATTAATTATGCGTCATATGTAAATTGCAGCCTTGTTACTCTAATTTCCACCATACTATTCTTTAACGGAAACACCACGATGTAAGGAAATATGGATTATGGTAAAAAATAAATAGATTGAAAATATTGTATGTTATATACAATGTAGCTAGCATACTTTTTTATTTTTAATATTATTTTATAATCAAATATTTTGTTTCAAATGTTTAAATCTATCTTATTTTGTGTTTTTTTGTAGAGATACAAAGAAGTTAATCCACTCTATCAAAATCATTTAAATTAATTATCCTAACTAAATAATGCATAAGACAATGCTTTCTTAGGCATAAAATGATATTTTAATTCCTTCACTTTAATGAGTATATTTTTCTTTCTTAAATTATTTTTAGAAATGTTTTATTTTTAAATATATTCTTTAGATGATATCATATCCCACAAAATTACTCTTAATTTTATGTTTCACACTTAAAAACAATGGTGAGATAAAAATTATATATATATATATATATATATATATATATATATATTACATATTTTCTTCATTAAAGTTATTCAGCAAAACATTTTTTCCCTCAAATTACATTCTTTTTTCATTTGAAGTTTCATATCTATCTCTCCTCCGAATTTAAAATACAAATATATGTAATTTTCTTTGTCTCAATTTTTGTCCTCCTAAAATCTTAGTATATTCTATTTTTTAACATGATGTTATTATTAAAGTATTTTAATTGTTTATTTTTTCTATATAACTTTTCTCCCATGCAAAATAGTTTTCCCCCTTCCTCTTTCAACAATCCCTTACCTTGTTGATGAAATAACAGGTTTATTAAAAGTATGTAGTTAAAACCATCACATATGAGCACAGTTATTCTCTAACCAACCCATTCCACACTCATATTCTTCATTTTTGTCCAGTAAAAATTTACTTTGTATGATTTTAATCCTTTCTAAGGCTATTAGAGAATTTGAAAAAGAAAAAAAATTAAACTACCTAATTAATCAAGCAAATTTATAAAAATATATATATATATATATATATATATATATTTGTTTTTTTTCTTTTCTCCTTTTAAGAACATGATATTCTCCTCAAAAGCATAAGCATGTAGTTTATTTTCTTGAATTCATTCTTATTGAGATTAACTATTGTCAAATATTACTTATAGAGAAGAGACCATGTATAGTTTGAGAATGAGAATGACATATAAAGTAACAAAAAGAGTAATAACAACCATTAAAATTCTAAAGAAAGTAATAAAAATAATAATAAAAGGATTGAGCATGGAAAGAAAAAAAATTATGATACATGAGAAGGGTAAAGTGGTCACATAAAGAGTAGAAGACGGAAAGTAAACAAGGTTGAACTAAGTTGAAGGGTTACATACAAAATTTCAAGGAAAAGACAAAAGGTGAAAAAAAAAATTATATATAAAAAATAAATCTCGTGAAAATGAAAACAAAAACATTCTTATATTCAACTTTGAATTGAAAAATAATATTTTAGATTATTTTATTTGGTTAATGGTAACATGAATTTTTTTACTTCTACCCATAAAAGTTAATTTGATTTAATTTGGTCTTATAATTTTTTTTTCTTACTCGTACTTGCACGAGTTCAACTACTTACGACGTTCCAACTAAAATAAACTGATTATGTATCTAATCTTCAATTTTTTCTCTTATCATTTATATCTAATAGTTGATGATTAAAGAATAATGACTGGAAAACAAAAATTGCCACAGCCTTCAGAAATGAGCTACAATAAAAATATGAATTTGGAGGTGTCTAACCTTGGATGATAATGTATGACAAAAAAAGAAATGATTTTGTATATATTTTTTAATATTCTTATTTATGTAATTTTTTCAATAATTAAATTTTAAAAAAATATTAATACAATTATAAAATATTAAATAACTAAAATTTATTATAATAAATTCATAAATATCCCAATTAATATAAATTTATAATTTTTTTCAATATCACATCGTATAATTAATCACAATTGATTTATAAATATCACATTTTACACGAATCTATACCATTTGTCAAATAATAAGAAATATTATTGTTTTTGTCAAATTAGTTGCAGTTCCATATTATTGGCATATTATATTACATTGTATGGTCTATTATATCACTTTATATTGTTTTGTATAATTATTTAAACAAGACTAAGAAGAGATCCTTTTAAATAATATATCATCTTAATTCCTTTCTCTCTAAATAATATATACATGAAACTTTTGTCTTTTATCGGTAAACTTAAATTTCTTAAGTAACATTTAGACAGAGCTAGAAATGTCATTTAAAAGACTAATTTAGAAGACTAAATATTAAGGAATAGAGGAATGATATTCCCTTAATAAAATATTTAAGAAGTATAAAATTTTATAATTCTTTTATAAATTATATTAAATAGAAAATTTATTTTGAAAATATTGATATATCTTTTGAAAAAAATATATGAACATACATAGAGTTTAAGAGATAAATATTGGTAATCATAAGTGTAACTGTACACGTATGCACAAAGGATAAAATTGAATAATATTTTGTCTCATTATTTGTTATATATATATATATATATATATATATATATATATATATATATATAGTTAGTCGTAATAGAAGAAAGTAAAATAAAAAAATTAACAAATTAACTTTGACTTTATTTCTATTATTTCTCTTCAAGTCAAAATTATGTCTATATAGACCATCGTAATTAATTCTCTTAAATTTTTTAACCTTTTAACTTTTAATGTTTTTATAAATACATAGATGCATGCGATATTAGGGGTTTTGCTAAGTCAATTGTTGATTTGTTGTCTACGAGTAGTTTTATCTTGCATAATTATATTTACCTTTATTTACGTATTAATGATCCTAGTCACATTGTTTGACAAGTTGTAGTGGTTCTTTTGTAGAGCTTCATGAGATTTGTGCTCCTCCATAAAAAGAAAAATGTAACATGTAGTATTTTGTCCGTCATTTTAATCTCCACAATAATCTGAATCTAAACATCCAATTACTTATAGTCTAGCGTTATATGTTCATTTTGAAAATAAAGTCCCGAAATCAGTTGTATCTTCCAGGTGCCTTAATATTTTTTTTGTAGCAAGCAAATGTGACTATTTTTTTATGCTGCATATACGTATTAATCAATATTACACTAAAGCTCAAGTCAAGTCTTTTATTACACAACCTCAAGTTTCCAATGATGTTCCGATAGATGGTGAGGTCCAACCATTCTTCATCTATTTTCTTTTCCAACTTCAATTCAACTTTAGCTGATGTGCTTGTTGCATTGCTCTGGTGCATGTTGAATGTGCTCAATAAATGTTATACTTTAACTTTTTTGTCTTCACATTCTTATGCCAACATTTCACATACTTCATATTTAGAGATGCATTTTCCAAAATCAATTTGACTTAAAAATTTGTCAATTCTCCGATTCCAAGCCCTTGGAACTTGCTTGATCTCATATACAACCTTCTTGAGTTTATACACTGTGTTCTTAGTCTTTAAATTCAAATCCTTGTGGGTAGTGTACATACACTTCCTCTTCAAGGGACCATCGAGAAAGATAGATTTAATGTCAAGTTGGTGCATGGACCAGTTGACATTGTTGCAAGTGATACCACAAATCAAATTGTCTTAGTTTTATACATTTTATGGGTATATGCTTTATTGAAATCTTTTAGTACAAGTATGACCTTGTGTTTCGCAATTTCACTTTTTTTATTTACTTTCACTTTATCAACCCACTTCAATGTTATAAATTTGTTATTCTGAGGTGGTTATACCAATTCTCATGTATGATTTCAATCAATAGAGTCAATCTCCTTCTGTATAGCTTTCAACCATTTCATATATGTGACTGTCTTCTCAAATTCAATAAGCTTAACTTCAACCATAAATGCGAAATACACTAAATTTTCTTTCGAGGTGACAATTTATAATATCTTATATGAGATGAAAACTAAGTTATTTTAGAGAATCTTCTCACAAATTGATTATCAGACTTCACTTATATAGTTTAGGACCCTTTTTCAAGTAGAACTTGGGACTCGTGCTAACTTATTTGAGGTTATTTTTTAGTTTCAAACTTGTTATTTTATCAATTATTATATCATGTTATTAACACCCAAATTTATTTAGATAGTTAATTTAAATAAAATAAAATAAATGGTAGAGTTTATTTTAAAAATTTTAAAAAGGAAAAAAAGAAAAAAGAGAGTGAAAGAAAATTAAAATTAAAAAAAAAAATTCGTCTCTCATTTTTTTAAATAAAAAAAGAAAAAAATGTAAGCAAAACATTAGAAATAAAAAGTAAAAATAAAAATATTTGAGAAAAAAATAAAAAAAAATTCTTTATGAAAACAAAAAGGAAAAATTAAGGAATAGTTTGTTAGGATTTCTCTTAAAAAAGAGAAAAAACAAAAAATATAGATAAAAATTTAAAATACAATTTTACTTTTAAACCTAGCTCATTCATATTAATTTACGTTAATTTTAAGGTTTAGGTTCTCTTAAAAAATAATAATAAAGGAGGGGTAGTCAGATTGAAGTCCTTCCTTTTATTTTTTATTTTATTTTTTGTTCTAATTTTTAGAATCCCATCGTTCCGCCTCGCACTAGCCAGCGCTGGCCACACACCCACTAACGTCATACCCGTTTCTTCTCCGTCCCGAGCTCCCTCGTCCAAGTGGCTATATCCACCGCTTCCCCTAACTCGCACCAAACTCCCCTTCATCTCCGCTCCTCCTCACCATCAACATCTCCACTCTTCTCCTCTTCCCTCACCTTGCTACGAATCTGCCAGCCACCACGCACCACCACCCTCTCGTCACCCCATTCCCCATTTCATTTTCCTCGTTGCGTCTTGCCCAGCCCCTAATAACTTTCATCTCTTTCCCCCAGCCACGATCCCGCCTTCATCCACCTTCACCGCACCATCACCCTCACCGGGAAAGCTCCATTCCACCATCTTCGTCTCATTCAAATCAACTCCGGCCCGCGTCCCTCACCGCACCACCCTCAACCTCGGTCTCACCTCTATGGAATCCCGTAGCCTCCACCAGCAGTCGCGCCTAACCTCACCGCAAGCAACCCATTTCACCACCGCCAGCCACCACTGCATCAGCTTCAACCTCCTTGACCACGGATCCCTCCAACTCGCTATACTCCTTTCCAGCTATACTCCTTTCCAGTACCTCACCACGGCCAGCGTCATCTTGCCCTAAGTAGTCACTCGTGTGAGCCAATCACCAGCCCTAACCCGAATCGTCGGCCTCCACCACAGACTCAGTTGTGTCGCGAGTCATCTCAGTGTCGCTTAGTCGCACCACTGTTGCTCCTCTCTGATTTATGCCTTTACCAATGTTATATGCTTGTGAATCTCTGCTTTGGATCACATTTTTATTCTCTCGTTTCCTTCTTGGTCTTGTTCGAATGAGGAGTTGACAGGAACATTGTTTGGCGCAGAGTTCATCTTCTCTGCCATTATGTTGTTTGTGGGTTTACTAGTATTGTTCTGTTTGATTACTAGCATATGTGGGAAAACCTTCTGTTGAGTTTGTCGTTCTTGACTTTGATTGCTTCTGTCTGGGATGTGGACTGAATATTGTTCATCTTGTTCTTGTTGTTGTCAAGTTGGGAGTTGTTTTTTTCTTATGGACTGTTATTAAGGACTGTGGGTCCTATTCTGATTATGTTGTTGTGATGCTGTTATGTTACTGAATTTTCGTTCATTAGTCTCATAAGGTGCGGTAAGGTGCACTTATTCATGGGCGAGTTTAATGGTTCATTCCTTATTTTGTCCTGAAAATGTTTTGGATTCTTATTTTGTTCTGAAAATGTTTTGAATTCTTATTTTAATTGTGATGTAATTATCGGGGAATTACAAGCTCTGGGTGACTCCGAAGAGTGTTTGGTTTGAATTGATTTCTTTTATTTTGCATGATCATGTGCTGAAGTTGTGCGCTAACCGTGGTCGTCTAATTAAGATAGGGTTGCGGGTTTGATATAGGACTTTTGTTTGTTCTGCATCCTAGTTGTGGACTATACTTAATTATATCGGACTGAAGTGATTGTATTATTTAGATTGGACTGTATTGGACTAGGTTGTGCTATGTTGTTTGGATCCTGTTGGGACTTAATCGGGCTATGTTGTTTGTGCAAGTTAAATCAGAGCGGACTATTTCTAATCTTAGACTGGATTGTGTTATTTGGATTTTTTTGTTGTTGCTTAATCAGGTTGAATGATGTTACACATTTTAAGATGCTGTAGGCGCTTACACTTTGACGTTTAGGGCTGTCGGCCCGAGTCCGACCTTGGGTTGTCGGTCCTGCGTTCTGATATAGGATTATGTATCTTATTTTAAATAAAATAAACTTGGAGATACAGGAATAACCATCCATGTTGTTATATATATATATATATATATTTTTTTTTTAATAACATTTGAAGTACAGTAATTTGTGTCTCATGTCTTTTTTTTAAATAAAACTTTGAGGTACATTGCTCACCTCGTAATGCCCTCATTTTCAAATACCTCTTTTTCAAATAAAATTTTGATGTCCGGGCATAGTCGCGTGTGTCATTATGTCTTTTCTTTTAAAATAAACGTGTCATCATGTCCTTTTCTCTAAAAATAAATTGAGGTTAAGGCTCGATCGGATTGTCATATTCTTGTCTTTTCAAATAAGCTTTTGAAACACGAGTACACTTGAATGCATCATCATGAGTCTCCAAAAAGGGTAGAAATGATAAAAATATTTCTTTAAAAGCACCAAAAATTATAAAACTCTTTTAAAAACACAAATTTTCAAAACTTTAATGAAGCATAACAATTTTTTCTACAAAAATTACATAACTATAATTTCTCATTTTGAACGAGAATAAGTTGGTTCCAAAAAAAATAAAAAATATTTTTATTCATTTTATTTTTTGTGTCTTTTTTATTTATTTTGGGAGAAATAAATATTTTTTAAAATAATATTCAATTTTTCACATTTAATTAAGGGCAATTTTCTTAGGACGAACATTGTAGGATGTTAATACTTTTTTTACGTGTAATTGACTCTTAAATTCAAATTCAATTTTCGTAAACTTTATTTTATCTTTACGATTTTTTCATAGTTTTATCAAATAAACTATGGTCACAATTTCAAATCTATGATTTTTTTGAATCTTAAAATTTTGTTCATCATCCCGCCGCAATTTTGGTTATGACACCGGCTGATTGATGTCTGATTTGTTTCTAGATCAAATAATTTGTAGCCTCCATTATAGGTGGAATACCCTTATCATTTAGCTTCCCTCTTAGGATGATCGGGAACATGTCTTATAACAAATTAAACCAAATATTCTTAAGTGAGTGACATCAGGTTTGATCTCAGTCCAAACTTCCTCGGTTATTCCCTCCACTTTCTTAGTGGGAGACCTATTTAGCTCATATGCAACTTTTGAGACAACTTCCCCATAGGTAGTTTGGTAGATTTTTAGGATGCATTTTACCATATTCAACAAAGTTTTATTTCTTCTCTCGGTTGTGTCGTTGTGTAAGGGTGTGTAGGAAGGTGTGATTTTATGTAATAATCTCTTATTCTCACATAATTTATTGAATTTAGTTGATATATACTCATCTTCATCATTAGTTCTTAAAACTGTAATTTATTTCCCACTTTGTTTCTTAACCATGCACTTAAATTTCTTAAAGACATCTAACACCTTATGCTTTCTTTTTAATAAATATACCAACATCTTTCTAGTCAAATGAACAATAAATGAGATGAATTGCATGCTACCTCTAGGAGTTTCGACTTGTAGATGACCACAAATGTCTGAGTGTATCACTCCTATATTTTTATAGTCTTTTGTGGTTGAAACTTGCTGAACTTTCCCCATGTTTATTTACACTAAACACTTTCTTTGTATATTTCTTCTAGAATTAACTTAATCCTTCATTCATATTTTGGTGCCTAAGTTGATGTAAATCTCTTAAATTGAGATGATCATACTTGAAGTGTCACAACCATTCTACTCTATTTTTTGAAGTGGCAAAATATTGATGCATCAAAGTGTTATCATTCCAATTTGAAAAGTCTTAGTATGTGATAGGTTAGTTTGAATTACAAGTTTCTTGTTTTTATTAAAAACACTCAAATATTTGTTTTTATCCTCCATTGTTATAATAAATCCTTTTTGTAGTAATTAACTTAAACTTAAGAGATTTGTTTTTTAGTCTAGGTATGTACAATACTTTGTCAATTATCATTTCTCTACCATCATAATTTCTCAACATCACTCTTCTAGTGTCTTCCACAGTTAGGCTTATGTTACCAACAAATCTGATTTTTTCTTGAGATATATCATTTATCTTTATAAACAAGTCATTCATACCTATCATATAAGTAGAGCAATCAAAGTCAAGAAACCATGATGTGTCATATGAGAAATTTGTGCTAGTTTTTGCCATAAACATCATTGCTTCAGAATCTGATGCATCATCTTGTGCCAAGTTTGCATGATTCTTTGGCTTGTTCTTGGTCCCCTTTCCTTTCTAACATTCTTGAGCAAAATGACCAATTTTCGCAATTAAGACATCTCACTTTCTTCTTATCAAATTTCTACTCCTTATCTCCATTAGAGTTGATACTTTATTCTTGATCATAGTTATTTGACTTATTTTTGGAAGACTCACCTACATCACTAAATTTTTTATCCTGTGATTTCTATTTGTGGACTGACTTGCCTCTTTTTCATGATTCTTTACTTTCTCTTATAATTTAAACATGCTTGAAATACATATTCTTGATTGTGCTTTCTTTCATTAATCTTAAGTTTAAGTTTCATAACATCTAAGTTTTTTTGTTCTTTAATCGCAACTAACACATGATTAAATCTTGGAGGCAATGCTCTCAAGATTTTATACATAATGTGTTGATATGTGATACTATCCTTGAAGACCCTCATGACATTGACATGTTTTTGAACCTTGTAAAAATAATCTGCAATTGTCTCATTTTCCTCCATACTAAAAACTTCAAATTGTCTTCTTAAGGTTTGTAATTTCACTTTTTTATTTTTATCATCATCACCGTAAGTCATTACCAAGATATCCCATGTTTCATTTGAGGTGGATGTCTTAGAGATTTTATTGAAGATCTTGGAGTTTACATACTAATAGATGAAAAATTGTGTTTTACTTTCTAGTTTCTGTTGTAGTTTGTAATTTTTCTTCTCTTTTTCAATAACTCTTTGTCTAGGGTTTTCAAGTCCCACCATTACTACTTTAACAATGTCTTGAAAACAAAAACCTACAAGCATTTTGATTTTTCAGTCATCAAACAACTTTCCATCAAATATTAAAAAAATATCCTTTTGTATTATGTCGTTAGTTTCAATTATTCTTTACACATTTACATCTTCTTGATAGTATGTTCAACCAGAGGTTCTTCTAATACGTTCTTCAAGAACTTTCAATCGCAACAATTACTAAAAATTGAAAAATCACTCATTCACATAGACATTTTTTACTCAAACAAAAATTAAGAAAAAGATAAATTATTTGGATTGTAAAAGCTTTAGATATGATGTTGAATATAACAATACACATCTACACAAAAGATAAATAATAGTGATTTAAAAACACCATAAAAAGTGAATAAAAACAATAGTTAGATATGATGAAGAATGAATTGAAATCATTACTTATACATTTTGATTTGGTGAAGTTGTTTAATATAAAAGAGTCTTAGATAATAAGTGATATATAGGAAGAAATGAGAATAATTCTAAATTTTCTAAGTACAAAATTATATTTTGTAGTGAAAAGTTTTCACTAAAGAAAGAGGGTTAATTTTAATAAAATTATTTTACTTATAATAAAAATATCATCGATTAAAACTATGTTTTTTTACATAAACTCAAATATGAATTTTTTTAATCTCAATCAATGACATTATATTTTTATCTCCACTAAAATTATCTCCACCAGAATTAAAAATTATATTATATTAAAGTTGTTTTTATGAAAACCACTCTGATAAGGATTGTAATTTTACTATTTGAATATATGTATATTCCTTTTCTGTTTTTTAATTTTTCAAATTTCAATAAAACTAACAATTTTTTATCTAAAAATGCTCTCATAAAAACATGACTTAAATTTTAATTTATGAATTTAAGTTTTATATCTAAGATAAAAACAAATTTTAATGTTTAAATCTATTTCATATCCTATTCTAGATATATATTTAAATAATAATTACTCATATATTCAAATTATAAGATTGTAATGATGACTACTTAAATTTTAAGAAGGTTAAAAAGATACTATTGAAAAAAAAAAGAAAAAAAGTCATGTCACAGTATATGACAATCTCGAGTTACAAAATGTAAAATCCTTGTAATAAAACCAAACTCTTATATGAAAAAAAAAATCACTACTATTAAGGAGTTTGTGACTAACAACATAAACTTACCATATTAAATCCTATTTTTTCTTTTCCTTTCCTCTCTTCATACAATAATTTCGACGAATTTCTTCCCTTTGGACATTAATGCCAACACTATTGACGTTGACATTGCCCTCAAATCAACAATGGCTTTACCTTTGATGTGCCCTTACGCTTGTGCGTGACCTCGTCTCTTATTGTATCATCTCTCTCAACTTGCGGAACTCACACTTACTTTCTCAATGGTTGTGTTTGACATCGCAACAGGTTATCTCCTTCTTATAGTGACGCTGCAACGCTGGTTCTCGGTGGTGCTTATAAATATCAGTAGTTAGTTAGTCCATTGTTGCTCTCTTCTCTCTGCCCCTCTATGTTCTCTCGACAATTATGTACTGTTGTCGTCATCTTTATGCCCACTTTGTTGTCAATTTCTCTTGAAGCTTGCAAGTTGCAAGTTAAGACAATTTTTTTGCCACTTCCAAATGCCAATTGAAATTTTATCATTATATGCCAGGATGGGCAGTGTTTGATTTGTGAGATTCTAAATATCAGATTCAACTGAATTTGTTAGTATAGGATAGAACCTACAAGTTTACTTATTTCAGTTATTTGTATTGTATCATTGTTTGATTCGTTGTTTACCAAATGGAATGCAAAAAAATATAAAATTTTAAAGTGAATCTTGTTAAATTTTTAAATTACTGTCAAGAGTGGTGAATCATATTTGGATAGTATGGAGGAAGCATTAGATGCAGTGGAAACTCCACTTCGTATTAACACAAAGGAGACTCCATTTCCAATGATACGATTTTAGCAAGATTTAATTAAATTGCTCATTTGGAAATTTTTTATAATAATTTTATGATATGCAGTTATTTTTTGTTTTTAATTTTAAAGAAGGTTAATATATGATAAAATAAATGGTAAAAAAATTGGTAATTTTAGCTCGTAAATCTATTTTTGCTGTTTATCTAATATGTCAATTCGATGGTACAAAACGGAAAGAAATGGGTTAATTTATTTTAAAATAATATTTTTATATTAAAATAAAAATAAAAATTATTATAATTAAAAATATTATATTTTTGTGATATATTATTAAAATATATTAAAATATTATAATTTAAAATATATAAATTAATTAATTAAATTTAAATTATTGATTATAATTAGTTATTTTAATATATAAATATAATAATTTTTTTAATTTATTTAATAAAAATATTAGTTAATTACTAAAAATTTAAAAAGTATGCATATAATTAAATATATATTTTTTTAAATAGACATACAAATTTTATATAAAAAAAATTGATGGACCGATCTCTCAATCTATCTTTTAATAAGATAAATAAAAATTTGTAGTATATCTCATTTTTTATTAACTAAAAATAGAATGGGATAAAACAAAGAGCATCTCTAAATATAACCTAATGACTTGAGATAAAATCTAATTTAAAAAAATATATAAATAGACAAAATATATACCAAGTTAGTTATCATCTTATTAGCTTTTATGTGTGTACACTTATAGGTGGATTATTAGCTTCACGTGTGTACACTTATAGGTGTCTAACTTAGTTTCTTTTTCATTTTGCATGAAAATATTGGTCTTTGACCATTTTAGGTTTTATTATAGGTTTTTTTAAAGTCTTTTCTTGGTCATGTTAACTAGGTAACCTTATTGGTACATTGTCTTTTCATGAATTGTGCTTGCTCAGGTCTTACCAAGATAAACCCTCAATTCTCTACTCGTTATATGATTAATTATAATAAAATATTTTGATTAATTATAATAAATCATACAGTTATGATAAGTCATTGGAAGTGTGTATACATAGGTTGACTAGAGAAAAAAAATGCTTATTTTATCTAGGTCATCCTTATGCATGTTTTAGAATTTAGAAGTCTTGTTTAGTAATATATGACAATTATATTTGAAGTGTTAATTTTTTCTAACAATTGCATAAAATAGAAAATCTAAATAGGAACTTGAAATCAGTGGTTTTTTAATGTGTACCTTTTTTTTATGGTGTAAATTTTCTTAAATGTTCTATTTATGAATTAATTAAATTAAATGAACAACATTTTGTTTTCTTGATTTCTTGTTCTATGTTTTTTCTTAACCAATGAAAAATATAAAAAGTATATGTTTAAGTCATGAAGGAGATCTTACTCAAAATAAATAAATGTGAATTCTTTTTTTAAAATTGTTATTCCCATTATATAATTTCTCCTATTTTATCAGTTAGTCTTTAATGTTTATTTATTTCATTTAATAAGTTATGTGTTGATTATAAAGGATATAAAATCAATCTTAATCATGGATCAAATAATATATTATAATAATAAATAAATATAAAAAAATAAAAAAAAATGAAAGGGTGAAAGAGAAAAAAACTATAAACATATAAACAAAATATATTAAATAAGGAATCAAAATCATAAATATACATAAAAACATTAATTACAATTTTTTTTAATAATACGTATAACACTATCAAAATTATAAGATAGGTAAAATGACATATTCCTCAAATTTATCTTGTAACTTATGATTATCAAAAGTAACAAAATTGTTTGTGCATTCATAATAATACCTAAGAAAAACAATGAGAAACAAATAAAAAAACTATCTCCCATAAAATTTTGTCTAAATATTCTTAATTCGCTCGATAACCAAACCAACGTCTCAAAATCACATTTATTAAAAATAATTAAATTTAAAATTTCTTAACATTAATTATAAACCAGAATAAGTAAAATAAATATATTTATATTTTATTTACAAAATAACAACAATTTTATAATAATGATATACAATACTTATTTAAATATTTTTTTTATTTTGATCTTATAACTTTTTTTAAAAGAAATTAGTTTTATAATTTAAAAATGAAATAATATTTATAAATTTTTAAAACCTCTATAAATTTATCATCATTTAACATTAAAATATTGTATAAATTAATATTTAATTATAATAATTAAATTATTTTTAAGTTATAAAGTAAAATATAAATAAAAATTTATAAAATAAAAATATTTATAAAAACTATCTATTAAAATAAAATTTAATATGAATTATATCATTTTTTTAATATAGATTACTTAAAAATCACATGCAATAATATATATTTTAAGTAAAAATGTATTCAAGAATGTTTGCAAGATATGCTCATAGAACTCCCCATTGCTGTTAAAAATCTACCACCAAAGGCCAAAATAGGTACAAATTGCTCCAAAAAGGCTACTACAAAGGAATCATGGTAAACCCTTCCACTTGTTTTACTGATTGATATTGTATAGATAACAGGATCTGGATTCTATATCTTTTTGCTTTTTTATGGCAATTATTTTCATTACAATGCTTGAAATAAGAAATTTAAAATATCTGTATCTAAAAATGTCAACAATTCTTTACAATTCTTGATATTAAGCTTCAATAAACGACACTCTTTATTATTATCCACTATTTTTTTTTTATAAATTGAATCCCTATATTTTAAAAATGTGTTGATGTGATTAAAAATATAATTGTATAAGTGTTTGTTTATTTAATTTTGAAATAGCTAAATTTTAGTATAACCCAATCTCCAAAATCTGCAACTGGAACCTGACTAATAGCATAGGAGCCAGCCACTCTTGCAGTTCCAAATCCCTTTCTCTTTCTTTTTGTTTTCCTGATCAACTATTCTTGTGCTGTGTTGTGCATCAATTATTCATTGTAAGTACTCTCATTTTCCCTCTCATTCATCTCTTGCAATTTCCCCTTCTTCAATAGCTTCCATCATCTTGTAATGCTTTCATTCTCATATTGGTTCGGTGCGCCTTCTTGAGTCAATACTGGCGTTCTCTCGTTGTATAATCCCTTCAATTCCACAATATTTTAGGCAGTTGAAAATCCGGGAACAATCAATAATAGAATATTTTTAACATTTGGTTTTATTTTTCTGTTCCGTCGAATTGTGTAACCCTAATTTTAGTTTTGGTGAGATTTTTTTATTATTATTATTTTTTTGCGTGCGACTTGTTTCTCATCTCATTTAATTCGTGATTCTGATTGTTAAAGTGCTTGTTTATCATGAAAATCTTTATGAAATCAGTTGTTTTGGGATATAATTTCAATTCCTTATTTGATTTATTATTATTTTTATATGTTTACAACACAGAGAAGGTTATTTTTTATCTGTTGGGAGGCTAGTTACTGCCTAACCACCATTCTTTTTACTTTCTTCTACATCTGGATAGGCCTTTTCATTACCTTATAAAAGGTAAGTTGCTCAGTTGATCACACACAATCCATAAGTTTGTTCTTATTAACTGAGTTTTTTCTTTTCATATTGATTGTGTGCAATCATTTCTTTGTGTAATAGGTCTGAGTTTAATCCTCCTGTATAGTTTAATTATTGTTTATTTTTTAAGCTATCTGTTATTTCATTTATCCAATTTGTGATTTTGGGGCTTAAGACTTTGTTACTTTTTTTCTTTTGGCTTGTTTGTGTGATTTATTGCACATGCTCTGTGTTCTTCGTTGACAAACATTTAGTTTGGTTGGCATGCTGTTTTGGTAAGTTGAATTTTTCTTTCTAAGAATTATTTTTAATGATTTCTACACTTTTCTTCTAAATTTTAGAATGGAAAGCAAGGAAGGTAAATCACTTTCTGAATTGGAGGAAGAAATTTTTGAAGAATTCAGAGATTTCATGAAAGGGTAATTACTAATCTCTCTAGTTTTTATCTTTTATGTATTTTCTTGCCAAAAATCGCTGGTCTGTATGCGGTAGTTATATTTGTTTACAAAGTAAATAAATTATATGGCCTTGACAGATGATGATCCTTCAAAATTGAAAATTTCCATGAGGGACTGTTCTTGTTAGGTTGGAACTACTTCATATTGAGTAATTATTTCGTTCTCATGAATACTACATTGCCAAAATTGCAGCTTTGTATGGATTCCGGAAGGAGATTTGAATAAAAAAATCATATTGATGTCAAGATTTATAGAACCCCTCGTTTTACTAAGGTCTGTGAGAGAAGAAAAAATAGGCTATGCACAGGATCAGAATCGGGAAATAGAAAATAACTAACTGCTGAGCTGGAAGGTGCGAATAGTGGGAGAGAGATTTGAGATGTGTGTTTGATCAGGTATTAAGGGACAAAATAGGAGAGAGAAGGGATTCGTGTTTGAATTTGGAACTTGGTGATACTAGGCCTCTCGAAATGCCTAGGCTATCGTTTTGTTTCCCGTATTTCTATTTATAATCAGCTGCCAGGTTCTGCTTCTGTGTCTGTAGAGCTGATATTTTTCATTTTCATACCACAATACAATATATCCATATCATTGTTTCTTGGGTATCTATCATAGATGTATAATGAAATAATTGAAAGAACAATTTTATGAGGGCAGAAACATTAGAAGCATCAGCTGAAGTTCTTAGAGGATTTTGTTATACTTTTTGTAGTTAGATAGTTGGTCATAAGAGTTTGATTATAAGACATCCTACATAAATATAAATCATAATAGTAGCTCACTTTGAATTGCTTCAAGACAATTAGTTATGCATATGCAATAAGTACCCTACTCCTAGGGGTCGGAGGTGATTATTATTGATGAATGACATGGTGGGAAAAATAAAAATTAACTAGTTAAGAAATGGATGGATGCATTATGAAAATTTCTTGGTATATTCTTGTGACTTAAGAGACAGGTACTAGACACAAATACTGTTTAGAATGCGGAACTGGACTTAGGCTCAAAGGGGCAATTAGTTGAGTTACTGACCAAGCCCAAGATGTGTGGATTTCTTGTGGGAAGAAATAGCAGAGGGCAGAATGGGAATGATGAGGTGGAATGCGTTGTTTAGACCTACACGGTCTAGTTTCAGAGAGTCTAGGTATGCTGGATGACCCTTACACTATATATACAATTATATGACGTTCTTATATGAACAGGGAACATTAGCTCTTTGGAGGAGCAATTGCTATGTGGCAGTGAGAAAGTTTCCCAGCTGAGTGTTCCCTGAATCATCAGTAATACCAGTGTTTCTATCAGTTTTCCTATTCTATTCCTTTATACGAAACTTGCTCTGTGGCAGTGGAAATGTTTCCCTATTGAATTTTCCTATGATCATCAATAATACCAGTATTTCTACCAATTTTCTTGTTTTATTCCTTTGTAAGAATCTTGGTTCTCTTACACATACACACTCACACTCATACATACATACATACGATACGAGGACGAAATGTATTTTGTATTCTGTTTGTGACATAATATATCTGTATATAATTTTATTTCTCAACAGCTACCCTGTGATAGGATTGCAAAGATTGATCAGTTGGGAATCGCTGGAAGCAGGCTGCTGTCTGGATTTCAACAAGCACTTGGTAATTATACGGACTTCTTTTTTAAACTTGTGTTAAAATAATGATATTGCTTATTATTCACTTTGGGAGTGTTTGTTTCAAGTCATGATTTAATACTCCCGGGAACATAATTTACAGGAATATTTTGGAAAATTATTCCTAGGCATGTCAAACAATACATCTGGTTAACTTTTCATATTCATAGGAATACTTTTAAATTCTAAATTAACTAGAATAAAAGAATGGAAGTTATAATGGAGGTTATAAAGTAACTTCTCTCGTTCCCATGGGAATATAACTTACCCATCCCCTTATCACGGGAACAAAAAAATTTCAAGTAAAGGTGTGTAACTTTCATGGGAATAAAACATACCCGGGAGTGTTTTATATAACTTCTAACATAGGAATACACATTCCTACTTTCATATATTCTTGGAATGCAAAAAGATTCCATGAAACAAACGCCTCTGTATGTTATAACTTTTAACTTTTATTGTGCAGAGTTTACTAGGAGGCCTCCTATAGACACGAATTCTAAATTAGTCGAGAAGATAATTGTGGCTAATGAAACTAAGAGAGTTAAAGCCTATATTAATTCTGGATGTAGGAAGCTCCATGAAAGTATCCAGAGTGTCACAAACTGTAAGTACTGCTTTTTATTTTTTATTGGTGGTTAAAGGTTTAAGCATGGGGTTTGTCTCATTCCAATAGTAGGGGTATATCTCAAGACTCAGCAAGTGCTTAGTGACACATAAGTACAACTCTTATTTTTTTAACCCTTTTAATTGAGTATGATGTATTGAGAATGTTGTTCTTTAATTGAATCTGATATTTTAAAAGTTAACCCGATACTGTTAGCATGAACCTTGTTTAGTCTGTTCAACAGGAGTATGACTGATTGATTTCCTTTGATTGCAGTTTTAAGTTATTATTAAATTCTCAATGCTATATTTATTTCATAATTACTCACAAAACCTTGCTCCTGCAGTTTTACGAAAGTTACTCTTTTTTATTCATGGGTTTTGTTCTGAATAAATCATCCTACTTGCTTTTTATTCTTGTGACAGAAATTTAGCAAAGCTTGTCTTCAAGGTCAGTTTAGTTGGGTTGATATACCTGCTGTTAGGATCCAATTCCAAGGCATGAGACTTCAGTCCCACATTTTGTGGTGTGGTTCTCTTATCAATAATTGCTTGCAATTTTGTTTTTTCACACTTATTTTTTCTCCTTTTCTCACTCATTTAACTTCCCTCTAATTCTTTTATTCCTTTTCTTTTTTCTAAAGTGAGTTTGAACTCACAGAAATTAAGATGTGTCCTTTGTTCCAAAAGATATCTGCTTGAAGCAGCATTATATGATGTTTTGTTATCAATACCCAGTTTGAATTCTGCTTATTAATTTTATTGCTATTTTTTTCTGCTGCTGACTATGTAACTGCTTCAATATTGCAAAATCTGCATATGGAAGTTCACTCATGCACACGTGGACTGTGTAACCATATAAGCAAAGGTATGGCCTCGTATTTTTTAATGATTGATCCCTGACTGCTATGCTTTGATAAGCCTATATACACCATATCATCAAGTTGAATTTATAGTTACTCTTTTGAATATTGATAGAGAAATTTGTCACTTATTAAACCATTTAAATATTCATAACTGTCTTCAGCATTCACTATGGCCCTTGTTTGATAATTGTGGTTTGGATGAACATGGCAACTGAATTTTCGAAAACATATTTCCAACTTGGAGGAAACTTCTTTTCATTTTGTCAATATTGCCTTCTAATATGCATTACATAATCAGTAATGGGCTTCCTTCCAGCTCCAATGTGAAAATGTTTTGTGGTAGATACTAAAGTTGTGTTTGGCCATCATTAATGTAAAAAAGTCCATATCGACTTTGTGTGTTGTATATTATTTCGTGGAATATAAACTTTGTGTCATAATCATTGTGGTGATCTTGTGTTCTTTGTTTTAGTATATACTTTCAGCTCATTTTTAAAAATAATCTTATTTTAACTAGTTTCTTAGAGAAAATTTGAAAATAAGTTTTTAATTCCAAAAAATTAATCTTGCCAAAACATGTACTTAGTTTGACATTTATCTTGTCATGTATGTTTGGCAGCTAAGGAAATACTTGATGAACTTGAAGGTCTATTGGGGGATGTAACAAGTTCTATTCAGACTAGAAATGGAAAATTATTAGCACTCTCTGATCGGGATTTCGAGGTTGAATTAAATGAACAAGCAACCTATGATGATTGGGTAATATTATTGTTTATTTTCAAAGACTTTCTACCGTAATTGCTAACTTTTTCTACTTATGTTCCTTTGATTGAGTTTCTTCTCCTGCTCCTCCCTTCCTCAAGAAAGAGCAACCCCAAAATAAATCTTTTAACTTGATAGTAAAATATCGGTCTCATATTAAGATCTTTGTTATATCGCATATAACTTCTGTTATATCATATCCTTTATGGTTTTGGCCTCGTGTATCTCTACATCCTGCTATTGGATACATAGAGCTTTTTTTTTTTCATCCTTTCGCCCTATCCGCTTTTCTGCACATATCTGATCCTCAACTCTTTCAAAGAAAGTGACCTCTTTCTCTTCATGGTTGGAAAGTTGTACATCTCCACTAAATTCAATAATTATTTACATGATATAAATAGAATAATGGAAATCATGGAATTCTTGCTGACTAGAACGGAAACTACACCTTTTCTCAGGAGGAAAAGGATGCTTTGTCCCATTCTCAAAGTCCTGATGTCACTTCTACCAAGAAAAAGAAAATTACCGATGTGACACATTTAGCCATGGTCATGACTTTCATATATAGCATGGTCAAGCAAGACTATCTGATGCAGGTAATGAATGATGCCGTTGTGACCTTACAGCCAATAAAATGTAGAATCCTTAAAATCTTTGCCTATTGCTGCAGGAAAAGATTGTGTCTGCTTTAGATCTCAAGATGTCATCAGAAGAATTAGAAACCTACTGCCAAATGTGGTCTTTACGCCCCTTCATTAATGATAAGATCGTGCATGGAGCTTGGGAACATATTCACTGAAGTGTCTTTTGTTTCTTATTGTAAATAATTAGTTTTGTTTCTTATCGTAAATAATTAGTTATCATTAGGATGGATAAAATTATATAATGCTACAAAAGCATCGATACTTTTCTAGATTTTCACTTTATTTTGACATTGGTCCCCCTCCTCACCCCTTTTAACACATCTGTTGTTAATATGAGACTTCAGCCTTTTACAGTCCTATCTTAATTTCACTTGTCACAATTTACGTTGTTCTGTTTCTCGTGGGGTTTTCTATGTTTTGTTTTTCTGTAAATAATAATAATTATTCCATCTTATTGTATCTTACTTACAAGGCAGGGTTATTGACGCCTAATATATCTGCTTACTTAAATGTTTTTAAATTTGTTATTTATTTAATATCCTTTACTTAAAAATTTTCAAAAGTTGATTTTTATTAATTATTTATCATTTAATCTCATTTTTTATGAACATCTTCTATAGTTTTAGAAGGAGCATGAAAATTAGGTAGCTCTTCTGTTCAAAACTCTACTAGTGGAGAATGCTATTGTTTTAACTAATTAACTTTCTCATATATTTATAACTTCATTTAAGGAGGGGCTGTTTGGTTCACGTCCTAATTATTGAGTGATTATTCATTCCAACAATTCAGTAACAACTTCAATATATTTTCTTTCTTAGGCGAGCATTTGTGAGATAATATCATCTAACCTTAATGAGAGTAGAGGCTCAACTAATTGATATTGTGACTTTAATAACCAAGAGGTACAGTTTTTGTAATTAGTTAATATATGATATTTTCTACACATACTTATTCTGCATTGACATTTGAAGGGTGTAATCGGTCACGGCAATATTTTGTATGTTTCACCGAAGGTCAATAATGTTTGTAGGATCTTGAATTTTAGAATTAGGTTATAGATGTTTTGCAACCTGATAGGTTGCTAGAATATATATTATCACACAAACCTTATTTTGGTTTCTAGAATGCAGCTAGGCGTGATCAGGTGGCATCTAACACTTTTGATACATCATTTTATATCTCAACAAATTTTTCATTCTTAAAGATTTTATGAGTTTTCATCTGTTTTAATTTTCTGTTTTGCCGTTGGTTTTGCCTTTTTTGTTGCTATACGTGACACTCTTTTCTGTATTTTTTAAGGATTTCACCCTTGTGTATTAATACCTCACCTTGTAATAAGTTTAAAAGTGTGCGAAAATATTCATTTTTGTCTTCGATTCATTTTTTCAATATGGTATTAGAGCTCTAACTTTCAGAGCTCTAGTTGCTGCATTCCTATGGAGATTGATCCCTCTCAAAATCTCACATCACCATACTATCTTCATCCATCGAAAAATTCATCTCTCTTGCTTGCCTCAACTGTGTTAGATGAACCAAATTATCACCAATGGTCACGCTCCTTCCATACGAGTCTTGTCTCCAAGAACAAGCTTGAGTTCATCAATGACAGTATTTCACCTCCCAATAAGACTGACTCTCTATATCCTGCTTGGGAAAGGGTCAACATGATGATTGTCTCGTGGCTTATACGATCTCTCTCAGCTTCCATAGCAAGAAGTGTCATGTGGAGAGACACGGTTTTAGATATCTGGTTTGATCTTGAAGAAAGATTCTCTCAAGGAGACATGTTTCGTATAACTGACCTTTAAGACACCATATCAGCTCTCAAACAAGATAGTCTGGTACTACATCAATCTGGGTTTTCAAAAGAGCAATATGAAGGCTTGATAGCACTTCTACAATAATCACAAGTCACCAATTCCAGCCATGTCTCAAATCAGGTCTCTGCCAGCTCAAAATCCGTTAATGATGCTTCTCAAAATGGTAAAATTCATTCTAATCTTAATTCTTGGATTCTTGACAGTGGTGTTGCTGACCACATATGTTTTTCTTTGAATTGTTTTGCTAGTTTTCATCAAATCCGACCCATTTATGTTACCTTACCAAATAAAACCAAAGTGATAGCTAATCATTCAGGCAATGTGTTTCTTGATCCAAATCATGTTATTCATGATGTGCTATACATTCCTTCTTTCAACTTTAACTTGATTTCTATTGCTAAGTTAACCACAAATCTTTCATGCACTCTAACCTTTGATTCTAAGCAGTGTAAAATTTAGAACAAGAGTTTGTTAAAGACGATTGGTATAGTTGATATGCATGATGGTCTCTATATTCTAAGGGTGACTTCTGTTCAAATTATGTCATATAGTAAGCCTTTTCCTCATATAGTGACTACTGTTAGTTTGTCTTCTGTTAATGATACAAATATATGGTACTTTCGTTTAGGTCATGCTTCAAATAGGTGCATTGATGTAATAAGAAACAATTTTTCATATGTTAATCATGATAGATTTTATGTTTGTGATACTTGTCACTTGGCCAAGCAAAGAAAACTTCCCTTTCCTACTAGTCATTCTCATTCAAATAAATGTTTTGATCTCATACATGTTGATTTGTGGGGACCTTACTCCATTCCATCCGTCCATGGACACAAATATTTCTTTACTATTGTGGATAATCATTCTAGATATACCTAGGTTACTCTTTTGAAACAAAAATCCAAAACATCTAAGTCATACAAAGTTTTATTTAATTGATCAAAACTCAATTTGACACAACTATAAAAGTAATCAGAACAGACAATGAGATATAATTTTCTATGAAAGATTTTTATGCTTCTAAAGATATAATCCATCAAACATCTTGTGTTTACACACCACAACAAAATAGTATTGTTGAAAGAAAGCATGAACATTTGATGAATGTAGCAAGAGCTCTGATAATTTAGTCTAGACTTCCTACTATGTATTGGTCTTATGTTGTTTAACATGCGGCTCACATTATTAATTTATTGCATACACCTGTTCTTGATAACTTCTCTCCACACAAAATTCTTTATAAAGAAGAACCTGATTTGATTCAGTTAAATATCTTTGGTTTTTTATGTTATGTAAGCACTTTACCTGTAAATAGAACAAAGTTTGATCCAAGAGCTGTGAGGTGTGTTTTTCTGGGATTTAAACCTGGAACCAAAGGTTATATCCTTTTAAATATTGAAACTAGAGAGTTGTTTGTATCTAGGAATGTGGTTTTTCATGAACACATATTTCCATATCATAAGAACAGTAATGACATAATTGACAGTAGTCTTGATTCACCTGATAATACCATCCCTTTCATTTTTGACTTAATCCCTCAAGCAACTATAGATACTCATTTGACTAATACAGAAATAGAACATTCGAATACAGCTGAACCAATAGAAGAAAATGAACTAATCCATACTACAACTACATAACCACACCAAACCACAATTCCTACTCCTCAAGTTAGAAATAGAAGGCCACCTGGATATCTTAGAGATTATTATTCTAATGTCAGCACTGCATTTCATTCCTCTTCTGAAACTCTTCATCCTATTTCATCTGTTTTGTCTTATAGTAATTTGTCACCTACTTATGTTTCTTATGTTTTTTCTTTGTCCTCTAATATTGAGTCAACAAGTTACAACCAAGCTATCACCCATGAATGTTGGAGGAATGTTATCCAAGCTGAATTATTGGCTCTCAAGAAAAAACAGACATGGACAGTCATAGATTTTCCAGAGGGGAAGAATCTCATAGGATGCAAGTGGGTTTTCAAAATTAAGTACAGAGCAAATGGAACCATTGAAAGACACAAAGCCAGATTGGTTACAAAGAGATATGCACAAGTTGAGAGATTTGATTATCTTGACACATTCTCACCAGTGATCAAGATAACCATTGTGAGATTGATTTTATCCCTTGCTTCAATACTGAATAGGGAATTATAACAGCTAGACATCAACAATGCCTTCTTACATGGAGATCTAAGTGAAGAAGTATACATGACAACTCCTTTAGGCCTTGATTCTGTTTTGTCAAGTCAAGTATGTAAGCTTCAAAAGGCCTTATATGGTCTCAAGCAAGCAAGTAGAGAATGATTCTCTAAACTCTCTTCTTTCCTCCTTACTGCTAGATACATTCAATTTGTGCATGATTACTCATTGTTCATAAAGTCTATAAACAATTCTTTCACAACACTCCTTATGTATGTGGATGATATCATCTTAGCTGGGAATGATCACTAAGAAATTTCAAGAATCAAACATGCTCTTGATGTTTCTTTTCGTATAAAAGACTTGGGAAACTTAAGGTATTTTCTTGGCTTTGAAGTAACAAGAAATCAACAAGGAATATCTATTAATCAAAGAAAGTATGCATTGGAATTGTTGGCTGAAGCTGGATGCTTAGGTTGCAAATTTGTTTCCACTCCTATGGATAATGCAAAACGTCTTGCCCTTGATACAGGAGTTGTCATTTCTGATGTCACTGCTTACAGACATCTTATAGGTAGATTAATGTATCTAACCAACACACGAGTTGATATTACTTTCTCCGTACATCATTTGGCTTAATTTCTTTCTAAGCCTACATATATGCATTATGTAATAGCCTTAAGAGTACTTCGTTACGTCAAAGGAGCCCCTGGACTTGGATTATTTTTCCCAGCTGACTCTACTATCCAATTTAAGGCATATAATGATTGGGTCACCTGTCCTGAAACAAGGAGGTTCATTACTGGTTATAATGTCTACATTGGTTTTTTCCTTGTTTCATGGAAATCCAAGAAACAAAACATTGTTTCTAACTCTTTTATACTGTGATAACCAATCTACCCTGCATATTGCCTCTAATCCGATTTTTCATGAGCGCACCAAGCACATTAAGCTTGATTATCATATTGTAAGGGAGAAAGCTCAAACAAGGTTTATTAAAATTGCTTCCTGTTTTTTCTTCATGCCAATACATATATACCAAGACACTCAATCCCAAGAAATTTCGTGATTTGATTTTCAAGCTGGGTATTATTGATATATACTTTTTTGCTTGCTGGAGATATCACACAAATCTCATTTTGATTTCTAGAATGTAGCTAGACATGACTAGGTGACATGCAACACTTTTGACACATCATCTTATATCTCAACAAACTTTTCATTCGTGAAGATTTTATGAGTTTTATCTATTTTATTTTTTGTATTACTTTTAGTTTTGTCTTTTCTGTTATTGTAAGTGATACTCTTTTTTATATTTTTAAAAGATTTCATTATTGTATATTAATACTTCACCTTATAATAAGTTTAAAAATGTAGGAAAATATTCTTCTTGTCTTATATTCGTTTTTCAATATATATTCTTCAAACCCACAAAGTCATAGACTCAATCTGTGCACAGTCCCAATTACTAAATTCTTTACCCCATAAACCTTTAAGCCATGAACTGAAACTTTATAACTTTATACTTTGAACCTTCGTCTCATCGCAATACACATGTACGGACAAACCATTACAGCTTCTAGCTTCTAAAATATTAAAATTTGGTTAATAGTTCTAGTGTTAGTACAAGGAGTTTGATAGTGTCTTGGATTATGCAATGAAGTTATGTTATCGGAAACAAGGTACAAGGAGCAAGCAACACAAATTACGAGCAACACAAATTATATAGTGATTTTAGATTAAAAGGCCAATATCAAAAGGCAAGATTGGAAGGTGATTCCACGGTTATTAATCTTTTGAATTAATTATCAAACTCTTATATTTTAGATAAAAACAAATTAATTTTTTATCAAGTGGTTTTTTATTTTTTGGGTGTAAACTCAATTATATTTAATATTCACACACTTCAAAACGAGTTTAAATTAAGTGTAACTTTTCTTATTAATAAGATTATTTTACTATTATTATTCACATATTTGAAAAAATATCTTATTTTTAAAAAAATTTACCTTAATAATTATTTCATTATTATATTTCATTATGAAGTTGAAATATTAAATTATTGTGATATGAAAGAGTATTTTGTTTCATAAAATAATTCTACTTATAGTAATTTATAAGACGATTTTTGTTTTGCAATTAAAAAAATAGTAAAAGTTGTACTAAAAAATGTAAATTTAATATTAATTTCTTAGTAAGAGTTTTATTTTTTATTTTTTAATAATTTTGTTATTATTACAAATATTTATTATCTTTATTTTTATTAATATTATAATAGTAATAAATGTAATTATAATAATAATAATAATAATAATAATAATAATAAGAATACTATAACATTAATAATATTAAAAATAGTAATAATAAAAATAATTATTATAATTATTTCTAGTTATAGTATTATTATTATTATTATTATTTTAATATTATTAATATTACAGTTATTATTATTAAATATTTTTTATTATGATTATAGTTATTATTATATTCTTTTCATTAGTATTATTATTATATAAATATAGTAATAACAACTAACAATAAATTATAATTATTAATAAAAAAAACAAGAATACAAGTTTGTAATACAATTTATTCAAACTGTAATATTTTTTAAAAATTATTCATCATAAATTCAAAACAAAGACTACACCAAGTTCGTTAAAAAAAAAAAAACAATGTATGAAGGGCTTCCAAACACAGAACACGTTTCAAAACTTCTGTGCGAAAGAAAAAGGAAACAAGAAGAACAAGACAAGGGCTGATTCGCAAAAGAGGCTTCAAAACTTTCTTCTTTGTCCTGAGATGTAGTCTTTCTTGCAAACCCAACTAACCAAAGAATGAAAAACAAATCAAAAGATACTAGCAAAGAAAAGGAAAGGGCGTCCTAATCTCCTAATTAAGCTTCATCAATGATTGGACCAGCAGCAACAATCTCCTGAGTGAGGTTGTTGTTCTCTCCAATCTGGTAGCTGGTGAATGTTTCAAAATTGTTCTTGAACAGTCCAGCCAGCTTCAACAGTGTCTCCTTGAAAGCTTGTTTGTCTGGCCACTGAAATCAAACGAAATTTCCAATCTATGTTAAAGGACTTTGAAAATGGAAAAGTAGTGATAATGATTGAAAATGATAGATTTGTAGGACCACTAACCGTGTTCTCAGGGTCTAGAATTTCCGAGGGGACTCCCTCCACTCCCATGGGGATCTCAAGTCCAAATATCTGAGTCTTCTTGTACTCCGCATTCAATAGATTTCCAGAGTGAATAGCATCAATGATTTTTCTTGTATAGGATAGTTTAATACGACTTCCACTACCATAGCTGCAGTTTTGCACGAGCAGAAACAAAGTAAACTTTATTTCAACTGAAAGTGTTTTTTGAAAAGAGTGTGAAAGTGTTTTGTCAACACTATTTTTTAATTTTATTAATACCAGAAGCTTACCTTCCACCAGACCATCCTGTGTTTACAAGCCACCCAGTAGCACCATGGTTCTCCATCTTTTCAGCAAGCATGGCTGCATACTTGGTTGGGTGTAGCATTATAAACGCGGCACCAAAGCAAGCTGAAAATGTTGCCTGTGGCTCCTTTATACCCTCCTCTGTGCCAGCAACCTTTAGTCCTCATAAAGAAAAGAGCTCATGAGAGAGATTTAGATGAAGCAATATTACCAAGATAGAGTAAGTTACTTAGACATTACCAGAGCTGTGTATCCACTGATGAAATGGTACATGGTCTGTGACAGGCTCAGCTTACTCACAGGTGGAAGCACACCAAATGCATCACATGCCAAAAGGATCACATTCTTTGGGTGAGGACCAACACATGGTAACTTCACATTTGGAATGTACTCAATTGGATAAGCTGCACGAGTATTTTCTGCAACATGAACAAAATATTATTATATTTAGTTATTTCTCGACAAGGTCTATTGCAGTTAATTTCTAATCAGTATAAGGCACGTCTGTATGTTCTTATGCTCCACATTTTCCTGTAATTTAGTCCACCTTATTGTTTACTGTCTACCTGAAGTTCAAATCATACGAACTAGTCTGCATCAGGAGTTTTGCAAATAGAGGTTTCTTTTGTTAAATTCTATCCTTATCTTTACATATTAGTAATTTGATTATTAGCCTCCTTTATTTGTCAGGAACATCTTGCAAGCACACATAGATCAACCATTAATTTGATATGACCAAGTTACAACTAAGTCGTAATACAAACCAAGTCATTACTTACCTGTAACTGATTTGTCAGCGTAATCAACTACACGAAAATGCTCGTCAAAAACAACATTCTCCAAGACTGACAACCAAGTGAATAAAAATGTGTCAAAATTCGTGAAGTCAAAGATGAGGGGATGTTAAAGTAACCAAAGATTAATGATAGGCAACACCTGTGCCAAATTTAATCGCGTTCCAGATGTCAGGCTCATTCTCCCTTGAGAGATCGATGCATTTGGCGTAACAACCACCTTCAATGTTTGAGACACCACCCTCACTCCAACAGTGTTCATCATCTCCAATTAAATACCTATTATGATCCGTGGACAGAGTGGTCTTTCCAGTACCTAATATGAATAATTTTAGAAAAAAAGGTCCATTAATTAGTACTGCAAATTGGAAGAGGATACAATGAATAAATCAAATCCTTTTCCAAGAATATTTTACAACATGCTCTCAAGTATCATATCCCAAGTCAGCATTTTACAGCCACATCCCAGTGGAGAATGTACCCTTTTGGTGCAAGCACTCTTGTAATTACATTTCTTTTAAGAGTTTAGTAAAATATTTTCATATTGTGGTATAATCATAAATTGTCAAATACAATAAAATCATTATTTTTAATCAGTCAAATGCATGAAAACCTTTACACTAACCGTATATGAAAGTGTTATGTAACAAAACTCATAAATTTTAAATAAAGAATCTGCTGCTAAGACTTCTTTCATGATCCACTGAAGTTATTATACCTGAGAGTCCAAAAAAGAGAGCAACATCCCCAGATTTTCCCATGTTGCAGCCAGAGTGTAGGGAGAGGATTTGGCGCTTAGGCATGAGATAGTGCATGACACTAAAGAGACCCTTCTTCATTTCCCCTGCATACTGTGTTCCAAGGATGACCATTTCCTTCCTTGCAAGATTAAGATCAATGCTAGTGGAGGATGTCATGTAGTGAGTGTAACGATTGCAAGGAAACAGACCAGCATTGTATATAGTGAAATCTGGTGTGCCAAACTTCTCAAGCTCTTCGGGAGTTGGTCGAATGCACCTGCATGTCAAGTAAACTAAATCGTATACACAATTTTTTAGCAGATTCACTTCACTATTTTTTCTATTCTAGACACCTATTTAATTCACTTATTTGCACTTGCATCTTTCTCATATCACTTACCTTTTTCATGTTAAAACAAGAAAAGTACCCTAATTTTTTAATATTTTTTTTTGCTGATTCTGTAATCATTAGCTTGTGGTTGTGGTTGTCAAAACTAAAATATAGAACAAAAAGATGGGTGTGATGGTGAAGTATTCTTTTGCTTATATATACTAACATGTTATGCATGAACAAGGAATGGTAAGCTCTGGCTGAGACAATCCTGACTTTGATCTGGTTCTCCGGGTCCCAGTTCAAGAATTGGTCATTCACGAAGACCTGAAAATTAGAATTTTTTCATGATAAGATAATTCAAATTGAGTTATAATATAATATGTACGCAATGGGATGGAAACCAACCACACCAAAAGACACAAATAAATTGGTCAGAAACTCTAATGCATCACCCAAGAAATTCCACAGATAGTAACCACTTTATTTTCATTTCGTGAAACATTATCAAAAAGAATTGGCAGGGAAAACAAGTATATGACTTGTAAACCATAGTTAATTAGGTGTGGGATACACTTAACCTAATTGATGCATAGTTAATTAGGTTGTAAACACCTTCTGGGAAAGAGTGAGATAAAAAGTAAAGTATAAAACTAGGATGTTTAAAAGTCATAATTCATTTAAAAAATCTAACTTGCCCATTTTAACAAATGTCAACAAGTTTCATTCCTAGTCATCACTACCTCAAATGGATGAGATAAACCCACAAAATAAGACCAAAAGCATCGTTTGCAGCGATAATTTATTTCTCTTTAATCCATAGCAATTACTGCATAAAGAGAAGAGAAACGACCTTGTCCAAAGAATTCAAATAATCAACAGCTCTTTCCCTGTTCACCATGAAACTGTGCTCGTCCATCTCAATGTTAGGGGAACCCCTTCAAAGTACCATAATACAAACATAAATTAGATTATTAAATGAACAGTTAACACCCAATTGGTACATTTATATGTAATGTGATGAAAAAAAAAAAAAATACTTACTTTCCCCACCAAAGCTCATTCTCAGTAAGTTCATCTTTCACCACACGCTTGTCTCTGGGACACCGACCGGTCTTGGCCCCAGAGAGCGTAGCCAATGCCCCAGTCGAAGTGATGAACGATCCTTTCTCATACTTTATCGCTTGTTCATAAAGTTCTGCACCAAATTAAATGATTTACATGTAGAAAATTAATTTAATCTTGATTCTCTTCAATTATAAAAAAAGAAATCTATATATAATTAAGTACTTATTTAATAAGATAATATTAGTTAATTCATATATCCAAAGTAGGTTAAAGGTTATAGATGTATTTAAGATTATGGAAAGCATATAAAACCTGCGGGGGAGAGGTTGTACAGGACATGGGTGAACTTCAAGGCACTGTCGCTGACAGCGATGGTGGGTGCGGCTGCAGGACGATGGTGGGGGACGTGTTCAACCCTCCTTGAAGCTGGATCACCCTTCACCACCTTAGGCCCACTTTCTCTTGTTAGTGACGCCAAAGATGCACTGCATGCATGCATGCATGGATGCCATTAATACACGCTTCAACCAAACCTTTTTATTGTCGTATATACTTATCACAACCTAATAATATGAATGTATATACGTTACCTGATAGACTCTAGGCGCTGTTTGGTTCGTTCTTCGTCAGAAGGACTGAAGGCACTGTTTGGCTGAGCCCCTTTGGGAGTGGAGGGTGCAGACCTCTTCTTCTGCAACGAGTGAAGCTCATCAATCGTTTGAGCAGTCACTGTTGTTTTACTACCATCTTCATCGTCATGATTTCTAACTTTTGCAGGTCCATTCATGTTTCCATCGTTCCCACTGGTAGGCATCTTTTTCGGTTAAAAAAGACAACTCATGTTATGCTTTTCGATTAAAGATCAGAACTTACATAACAATACACGAAAAAAAAAAACATATACCTGGATGAAAGAAATGTAGAAAATTGCGAATTGTGGAGAGGAATGATGTTGTGGTTATGAGAGAAATGTTGCTCCCAAGTGTGGTTTTTAAAGGATACGGTGTGAACAATTGTTCACGTGTAGTGTATAGGATTACATTACATTTGAGGGGTCAATCTCGTAAAACAATTCACTAGCTCTGATAAAGTCATCATCAGTTAACAATAATCCCGTCATCTTCATCTCTATCCAACTTCCACGTAAGAAAAATGACACAAATTGTTAGCTCTGATAAAGTCATATCAGTTAACCATAATTACGAGCTTTTCATCTCTATCCAATAGTGTTGCCACGTGAGCAACATAACATGAAAAAACTAGTCAAAGTGAAATTTAATTTAAACAAATGTTGCAATTGTAAACAGAAAAATTCATTGTTCTTGTGATCTAAAGAAAATGGGCAAGAGACGTCAGAAAAAATATAGGACATAATCTTAAAGAAAATGGACAAAAGATTCTTGAGAAAATATAGGAAACATTCATATAATTCTTATATGAATTAGCTATTATTTTGTTGGATAGTTAAGAAGTAGAACGAGCTAAATTTGTTAAGTAATATATTTATATATTAATTATGTTATTGTTGTTATTAGTTTATTGCTTAATAATTACTCAAATTCAAAAACAGAAGGAACATTTGGAAAGAGGAGATCGTTCCAAACAATGACATAACCTCAAACATATCTACCTGCCGGAAAGAGGGTCTTGCACACAGTGAGATCGAACATTTGCAGAGACCTGAAAACCAAGTTAGGTTGGTGGGGTAGAGAAAAGAATGGTGATTCAATGAGTGAAGAAAGAGAGGTTGTGTCAAACAATATCATAAGCTCAAACATATATGTACTTACTAGAGGATCTTGCACATTGACAAACTAATGCAATGTGTCCTGATTTTTTCTTTTAATCTAAAATTTATAGAATAAATAAATTATGTAACTTAAAAAATTTATTAACTTTATATTTTATAAGACAAATTTATTTCTCATATCTTCTTTTGTATACAAATTGATAATTTCTTCCAATCCATTTTTTTTTCATGATAAAAGAACATAAAATTATTTTATTAAGTTCATCTCTTCAAGATTTACAATAGTGTTTGATTTCTTATGAGTTGTAATATGAACATAATACATTAAAAAATAAAATAATATTGTACATAGGTCTACATGATAAGAATTTTTTATACAATATTACATCTTTATTTTCATGTTTTCTGTCACAAAAGGACAATTTGTGACAATTAATGTATATGTGATAATGATTGTGTTTATTGTTCAATATAAACAAAATACATGCATAAGAACAAATAATATTGTACATAGAGCTAAATGATAAGAATTTTTTTACAATATTATATCTTTATTTTTATGTTTTATGTCACATGAAATTGATAACCCAATTAATGTACATGTCATAGTACTATGTTTATTGTAGAGGAAAGTAAACAGAAAGATAGTTGAAATGCAACAAAAGGCTGAAAAAAAAAATTTCTTCGTTAGTTGTTTTTTGTTTTTTTTTTTACGTTAGAATATTTAGAATATGTTAAAGGTAACTCATTTAAAATTCTATAATTTTTAACTATTTTCATATACAAATTTTGATTATGTGAACGATGGTAATTTTTTTAGTTCGTTAATATGAAAAATTATATTTTTATGATTTAAATATTTGATAATGTCCGTTGAAAATATATTTTTAATGGAGATGGTGACATTTGTGTCTAAAATAATTTAGTTTGTCATAATTTCACGAGTATATTGTTATTTTTATGAATTAATTTTAATTTATTTTATATTATTGTTTCATCGAGATTGTGACATCTGTGTTTAAAAATTTTCTTTTACAATTTTATTAAAATTATTTTCTGATTTTATATTTGTCTGTGAATTAATCTTAATTATTTAAGATTTTCGTAAACTAAGAGGATTTATAAGATATTTTTTTAATTTTTTATTATAAAAAATTAGGATAAAATTTATAAGAGATTCATAAATTATGGTGAATTTTTAGAAAATAAATAAATAAATTATGGTGGACAAATTGGGTATATTATAATCTTTATTTATTAATTATATATTGTAAATATTGCACATAAAATTGTGAAAAAAGAGTGTGCAAATTGTTATATTTAATTATGCACAATAGATATAACAATTTGCATGTTGTCAAATTAAAAATTGAATGTAATAACTACAATGATAGTAAAATTTTAATGTATCTTATAAGATTAATTAATGCTTGTGAGATCTTATATCTCATTGCACAAAGTTTTTTTTTTTTTACTTTATTGTAACTAAGTTTTCTCATTGTGATTTGATATTTTTAATGATATCCATTTTTTATTGAATTATGATACAAGTCTATGAGCGGTTGAGTGTAAAAGCTTCACACTTTCTTAACAATAACTACAACTTAAAATAAACAAATTAAAAAGTTTAACAAAATATACTATGACAATTCTTAGTGAAAATCGTCCTATATTCCATAAAATCACAGTTTTAAAACAAACTTTAAAATAACACAATATTTATAAAACAACCATTATTATAAAATGAGTAATTTGTACATTAGTAGACCATTCATTTATAATTATTACTAAAAAAACTAATATAATTTTAAAATTGTCATGTGACATTTTTTTAATAATAACTCATAATTGTCCTTAGAAGATGTAGTTTTTTTTTCTATTTTGTGCTAATGATTTCAATTAATAAAATTGATGTTGATTACACAACCAAAATAAATTATTGTAAAATAGTCTTGACAGGACATTCTGATGATTGTCAAATTTCAACTTATAACAAATTGACATTAAATGAAGTTGTCTACCAAATATATAAATCTTATTTTAATAAGTAATATGCAACTTCTCAAACACCCTCATTTATGTCAAACCAGATAAATTTTCTATGATAAAAAATTAACAAAAACAGTAAGAGACTTTGATATGAGTGGTGATATTTTTACAACCAGAAACTATACAACCTTTTAAATAATTTATTTTTATTAATATAATAATCTATCGATGATTTAATAAAAATAAAAATAAATTAAAATTATTATTATAATATTAAAAGAGAATTGTTTATAGGAGTTATATGGATTTGAATTATCAAATTATCATTTTCCCCTCCTCCCTTTCATATGTCTACTTGGGAACTCCAATATCATATCCGTTAAATCTTGTTGTGTGGCTTCATTTAATTAAGATAAAGTATAATCATGATTTTTTTTTTCTAATGTTTTGAGTTGTACTTTTTTTTTTATTATCACATGAAAAATATATTATTAATAAATATGATCGTGTCTGTGAAATTTTTTTAAACTATTATATGTTTATCGTACTCTTTGGAATATATATAAATAAATACTTAAAATATTATTAGTATATGTTTGACTACTCTTTTTTTAGTGGTTATTTTTATATTTATTTAGAATTCTTATCCGTCACACTTTTATTTTTTAAAAATGTATGATGAGTTAAGAGAGAAGAGTGTATATAAACTATTATTGACCTTGATTCTTAAGCGATATGTGACTCGTGAATGTATCGAAATATAAACTCTCGATCGAGGACTAAGGGATATGTAGAGCGAGACTCTACTCTCGGTCCATATTGGGTGTCAATATTGCATATAAAGAATAAGAGTGTCATAGTCTCATATCCATTATGATAACACTGTTAAGGTCAATTTTCATATTAAAAATATTGTTCACTTTAAAACTCTTATCCATAGAAACATTTTACAACTTCCAAAATTTATTTTTTACATTGTGTACCTATGTCTTGAGTACTCATGGTATTATTTCTTTAATATTTTTTCAGTGATTCTTCGATTACTACGTTGAGGTGTGTTGATACGAATATTAAATAATTAGAATTAATGATAATTAATATATAAATATCATAATTAGCATAAATTTATCTATTTTGTTGACTTATAATCTTTTTTGCAATATTACAATATAAAATTATTAGCAATTAATTTATATAGATCAAATTTTGTATAGTTTTGTACAAATTTAAATTTTGTTTGTAATTCTATATTGTCACTCTATCATATTACGTTATACCATCTAATTTGGGACTCATACTGTATTTTGTATAATTAAACAAATAAAAAAACTAAGAAGAGTATCACTAAACACTATATCATATCAATTTTACGTAGAACTTTTCTATCTAAATACTATATTATGTTAATTTTAAGAAACAAACACTTACAAAGAATTAGAAATGCTACCTAGAACTAAATATTGAGCAATTAACAAGGAAAATATACATTTGACCTATGTAAATCTTGGGAAAAGAGGTTTAATTATTGTTATCTTAATCTTATTGCTCTAAACTATTTTGATAATCTCTAGTTTGTTTTTCCTTGATATACTACATTTGTTATGTTATTATCGTTGTGGATTATATTCAGAACTCAACTCTAGAGACATGTGAAATTATTGAGAGAAACATGAAAGTTTTAATATAAATACCTATGTAAACTATAATTATCTATACTTTTAGGGCACAAAAAGGGAACACTATGTGAACCATATATTTTGTAGAAATTTCATATTTATGCATAAATATATCAATATTATTTACAATTTTATTCAGTGTCATTTTTTTATTAGAATTTCTTAAACTCGTTCATGCGATAGGTGGTTATTGAATTTTTTTTACATGATTTTTCAATAACTATATCTTCAAAAAGTATGATAATATATTTATTGAATATTAAATAATTACAAATAATCATAATTAATTTATAAATATCACTTAATTAATTTATAAATATTATAGTCAATATATAAAATATTCTTACTATAATTTTGTTTATAATGTCACATAATAAAGTTAATCATAATTAATTTATACATACCCCCATTTTACACAAATCTATTTAATTTGTTGATGAAAATTTCAAATTTTGTTCGTAATATTTTTTATTATTGTTTTCGTGATACTAACTCCAATACTATATTCAAGTGACAGATCTTGATCATTGATTCTAGGGGTCAAATAATATATTATTAAAAAAATAATAAATAAATATAAAAGGGTGAAAGAAAATTAAAGGGTAAAAGGATAAAATTGTAAATATATAAGTAAATATATAAAGTTTGAGGGAGTAAAATAATAAATTATATGAGAGTTACAAAACTGAGAGGATAAAAGTGTAAATATACAAGTAAATATATTAAAGTTTGGGGACTAAAATCATAAACTATATGAGAATTACAAAACTTTGGGGTCACGACCCCCTCACTCCCCAAGAAGATCCACCACTGATCAGTATCTGTCTCACCATATCATATTACCTTATGTTGTTATGTTATTTAATATATGATGATTCATTGTATTATTATTTTATATAATTATTTAACTAAGACTAATAAGAATTCCTTTTGTGAAGGAAACTTTATTAATAAACTCAATAAAGATTAATCTTATTTTATAACATTTACAGGGCTAGAAATGTTATTCAGAGGATTAAATATTTAGCAATTAGTAATATTCCCATACTAACCAATAATGTTGTACTAAGAATTTTTATACAATGGTACATATTTTATGTCACAGGGAATTGAGGACCACATTTAATAAACATATGATAATTATTATATTTATTGTGCAGGAAAGTAAATATAAATTCTGAATTATATGTGTGTGATTATGATGGCTTACAATAAATTAAAGGATTTATAAAATAAAATTATGATAAATAGATTATGCAAATTATTAAATTATTATCTTTCTATATACATAATAAATATGTGTGAGTCACCATTTGAATTTTATATGCAATAACTATAATAATAAAAATTGAATATATTAGCCTCACTAAAACGAAGGAGGTGGTCGATAATTGTTAAAAACTTTGATTCTTAAAATATTTGACCTCCATCAAATCATCTCAACAGAAAACTTATTTATCATTTAAATCTTTATATATGCTTTGCATTATAAATAAACTTATTTATAAGTCAAATTTAAGTGTCACCTGTAATTTGTCGAATTAAATTCACCAAAATCAAATTTCACCGAATTTTTATTTGGAAATTATTGAATGATTTCGAATTTAAAAAAAAAAAACAGACAAAACTTTTTGGCACTAAAATATTATTAGGTCTAAGCCCAAATCAAGAAGCTGATGCCACAATCACCAAATCCACTAAGGCCTAAACATGTTCAAGACATTTTTTGGTATACCTCATTTCTTTTATTTGCAAATAGATATTTTGGAATATGATTTCTATAGTTAAAACTATGTAAAATGACAAAAGAATAAGAATAAATATCTATAATAAAATGCCGCAACATATCTGAGATTCATAATTCCAAGACCACATCAAGAACACTTGCATGTCTGTCAATTGAAATTGAAATGATAATATAAAAGAAAGAGAAAGATAATAAAAAAAAAAAAGAAAAAAAAGAAAAGAGAATATAATGTGTGAGATAAGTGATGACCACTTGAGAATTGTCTGTTGTACATCCTTGTGTTATATTTTTATAGTTTTATTCGATTCTCTTTTCACAAACTATCAAATGGGGACGTTACATATAATGTGAAGCACGCCTTCTTCTCTTGAAATGTGATGGTTCACAAAGTTTTCAGACCAACAATGTCTTTAACAAAAGTAATTTGTTGTTCTGTCCGTGAATAAAAAGGCATGCATTTTCCATACCTTCCATTTAGTAAAAGATTGTCCCTTTGAGGAATATATGCTTCCTTATGTAGTCAATCAAGAAAGTTAAATTGGTGTCTTTGGAACTTTGGTAAATGTCAATGACAAGAATGATAGCCTAAGAGAGTCCATTATTTTAATTTGGTAGATGCACCAACAAGAGTAACAAATTGGAATTTCTGGTGCACATGTGAAAAGTTATAAATTATTTCTTCACCAAATGTAGGGTACCCCAAAAAATGTATTTAAAACCTTTGTTATCTACCAAAAAGAGATAAAAAGGAAAACCTTATCAGCTAATTTTGAATTAGTATATATATATATATATATATATATATATATATATATATATATATATATATATTAGAAGTTTAAAATATATTTTTAAAATTTTAATTTTAGTTGATGAAGAATTCTTTATGTCAAAACCACTGTACAAGATTCTTTCTTTTGTTGGACACTCTCTCTCACACGCACACATAAATGCACTCTTCTCCCTAATAATTCATCCTTGTGGTCCCTCCTTACCATTTATCACCAAGGAACAGGACATCAATTCTCATCACCATTAGAATCATCCAAATAAGAATAATAATTACTGGAGCAGGCCCAGTTGTAAATATTTTAAAGTTCTTCCTAACAATGACGTAAAAGAAAATTACTGTTTTTCAATGCTATTTCTCCATATTTTTTAAGAAGAACTTTTTACCACCTTATTTGGTTGACAAGACCAACATCACTTTCTCAGATCATAAATGCGTGCATGCGATGTAAATACACAAGCAAAAAGACAACAGTAACACCATCCATAATAAATAACATGCAACCAATGAGATATATTATCCAATCTTATTCAATCAGTCCATTGTCATGCACCAATAACTATCCACACAATACAACCTCATAAATGTAACAGGCACAACTCAAACACAAATATCTGTTTCCTACACTGTTGTAACCATCTGGTGGAAACTTGTGAACGAGTGTGCCACACCAAGTTACTTTCATCTCTCACAACCAGTGGAAATTTTCTTCTTTTGATTACAACCACAAAGGATTAATCGTGACAAGGATACAAAAAGAGGAAGCAGGTTTTGGGCCCCATATCAGCGTGCACTCGTTTTATGGAGACTTATCTGGAACAACCAACCACCCTTCTCGTTCAATGATTCAAAATGCTTCACTTTCCATGCTCTGGTGTGAGTGCCACTTTCTCATAGACTAAGACACAGACTAATGATTCAAAGGCCCTTTATTTTATTGCGCTTGATACACTGAACACTTCCGTCTTTCCTTGTACAATGCCTAACATAGATTACACTCACTATACCAATTACCACTTGATCTACGAGTTCCAGTTCAGAAAGGGCTTTAGAAGACAACTATATTCGTATTTCACACGTTGCTGAGCACAAACTCCTTAACAACCACGACCTTGTTTATTTAGCAGACTCCATGAAGTATTAATAACCAGCAAAGCAACAGAACTAACACTTAAGTACTACTTAGGTGTTACATTGAATGACATGCCTGGGAAAGAATCTCCAACTTACAAGGCATCAAGTCCGAGCGCTTGAGCCTTATGCTTCAATGATTTCAAGCTGCGTATTGCATCATCGAGTACCATGACCGGGTCCTTATCTATCCCTCCAGGAATTATGGTTCGCAGAATGCTCAGAACACCTTGAATCTTCTGCTTTTTCATCTTCTTATTGCCAGACAAGGATCCACCATTGTTGTTACTAGAACATCTTGATTCCAAGTCATCATCTGTGGCAGAAGATTCGTTCCTATTCTGAGAACTGGCAGTATCAATGAGCTGTATGTCATCATAATAACCATCCAATACCTTCCTCTTCTTGGTTTTCCCGGCAGAGCTCGCAACTTCTTCTGCAGTTTCAACCCCAGAGGTTTTGCAGTTATCATGAGTGGTCATTGTACTGGGAGAGTGTCCAGTGCTTGTAACTTCATCATCTTCATCATCATCATCCTGGGTAGAATAGTCATCACTGTCTGAGTAAAGCAATGCATTAATTTCTTCTGTGTCTTCATGCATCTCGCTTTCAATGCTGGTTTCATGATTCTCAAGAACCTTGTCAGCCAAAGTTGGTTCAGTCATATGATTCAAATTCAAATCTCTTCTAAAAGAAGGTTCATCCCCCCTCCAAAAGTTAGCACCATGTAGCTTTGAATGCCAAGAAGCAAGGCAGTCACAGGGACTCCCAAGCCTTGATCTATAAACAACAGTTGTTTGACCAGCAGTCTGGTCAATGACAAGAAATTGTTTGTGTTGGGAGCTAGATTGACCAAATGGAGCAATCTTGTTCCCAAAACCTTTCACATGGTCAGCAGGGGTTTTTCCCTCAGCAGTGATGTTCGGAGCAGGGGTAAATTCTTGTGAAAAAGAAGGCAAACAATAACACCAAGGACCCGGTTCGCTGGAACGTCCTAACTGCAAATGAGGTATTGCAGAGGACGCAAAAGCAGGTATTGTCTCATTCGTAGAGACCATATTTACGCCCGGGTTCATGGCTGCAGACATACCATCTTGCTTCCCTACATCAAAGGGGTTCAAATTTGGTGATTGCCATCCAAATTTCAGATGTGGTATCCAGGTGCCCCAATCTTCTCCCATTTAATCAGCACAATCACCTAACATTTACAATATAACATAAAAATCAATATAATTAAACAACATACAAGACATATTTTAATGAATGAGTAACTAATAAAAACAAAAATGTAAAATATACCTGAAGAAAAAACGATTTTAATTCAAGACTACTTGTTACAAAAGATACTTTGTTTCACGAACAAGGAAAACAACTAAAAGAACCAGCTTAACCCACCCAAACGTAGCAAGGAAAATTACGTGACAGGTTTGAGCAAATGACGGAAATATTCAGCCTGGACAACAGCAAAACACAAAAACTAACAGTTATTGGTACGTTCCTTCGCAGATCATGACATAGGCACAATATAACGAAAATGTTGGCAATTATTTAAAAGTGGATCACATACCTGGCATTCCCTGAGAGGTTGAAAACATGCTATAACTCTAACAATAATGGTGGAGTTCCCGGCAATTCCATTTTCATGTTTCAATGCCCGAAATCTCGTTTGACTAGCTGCTTGGCACACCATAACTACTTCCCAACCCTCTTCAATTCAAAATGCAAGAACAGGCTTTGAATTTGACTAAACAAATAAACTATGTCCGAATTACTAAACAAACTCCAACAACTAAACACTCCTAGGAAAAGGAAGGAAAACGATTTTTTTAGGCGAATTTGTGTTCGGATGAATTTGCTAATGCTACCCTTCAGCTGATCTGACGGAAATAGCAAGGAAAAACAACAAAGAAATTGGATCCCATGGAAACTGCTTAAATAGAAGATAGGGAGAGTTTAGATCACACAACAGAAATTACAGAATCACTTTACAATACAGATTCAACGAAATCCCTTTGCGAAACACATCGACAGAAAGACTAAGCCACCACCGCATGCTGTTATGTCCTTACCTACAGAAAGATAAAGTCGTCCCAACCTCACTCACCAACCTGCAACAACATAATTTTCACATCAGAAACTTTCCACAAGTTTCTCTATTTAACATAATCAAAATAAACCACCAAAAAGACTAAAACTTTCAAGAAATTCTCGATCCTTTTAAATTAAGAGAAAAACAACTTATTCCAAAACACCAAACTTGAAAACTACCCAAAACTTATCCTTTGGCCTGGAAAAAAAAATAAAAATATATATATACAATTCTAGAAGAATTGACAATGAACAATTGTTCTTGGCAAGGGAGACAAAAACACAGAACATATATAAAATTGAAAACTTACTTAGAATACGGAGAAGGGAGAAGAGATAGAAACTAGAGTTGAACGAAGAAAGTGAGAAGTTAGAGAGAGAAGAGTGAAAAGGGCGAAAGAGTGGGTGAGGAAGGACAAAGAAGAGAGGAACAAGCGTGAATGGGTACAGTCAAAGTGGAAAGTGGATGTGGAAACTCCAACCCACAAGACAGCACGGGAGTTGAATTATATAGAGCATGCATTGACATATATGCCCTTGATTGAAGTGCATCAAATAATTAACCATTAAATTACTAATAGAAACCCAAAAGAGGCAAAATAATAAGAAGAAAAGAATTGTGTTGGGTTGTGGAGCGTGTGGATTGATATTGATTCATACGTGCACTTGAGGAGTGATGAGTACACGCAAGGTATTAAGTTTACAATGATGAACAATCACAGTAACTTCAATTCAATTCATGCTTTGTACAATAACGTGAACTCATGAATTTTTCTTTGTTTCGTGAAGGGGTGAATTAACTCGTGTGTTTTTGGTTTGAACCAATCTTCCCTCTCTGTTTCTCTTGTCTCACTTTCACTCCACTAGTTACAAGTTACAATTTTATTTCATTCCAGAACTAATCCATGTTCAATGTATATAAAAAAATGCTACTTGTAATAATTTTATTTGGTTGGATCAAAATACTAACAACTATATATATAATTAGTAAACAAAATACTAACTAATGTTGCATCTTTTCTTCTTAGAAGGAATATACTCTGTGTCATGCTTTGATATCTCTATCAACTCTAACTTGTTGACCTCAAAAAACATTACTCAAGCTTAAAATATATTGACATGTGCAATAGTTTATTGTCATTGTTAAGGGTTAGTTCTATTCAGTCTTGGACTTTCTCTGCATCAAACGCACGTATTGACTTTCTATTTCTAAAATCCTGCCCTCACTCTTCTTCTTTGTAAGTTTTTTATTTTGTTTTACTTTTACAGTGGCAAAGTTATCAGTGACTGTATACTCCAGGGTCCTAGTTTTCCAGTTTTTATAATCAATTCAACATTTGAGCCAATTGTCCATGCCAGACAGAATATCAGTATCACCCTTTTGCAATTTAGAATAGTAAAATCTCCATGGTTGAAAAAAGTGAAGTGATTGAGACTATAATTAGACCAGAAGATAATATATATATATATATATATAACATGAACAATCAGCAAATTTTAACTTACCATTTATAGATGGTATATCACCTTTTTTATATTTTTGGGTAAATTTTTTAAATAGAATATGTAATTTAAAATTTAAAAATATGGATAAATCATGTTTCAAAATTTACTTGAAACAAAGTAATATAATGCAATTTTAATTTGAAAAAATTGTAATGAAGTTTTTTTAAAAATAATTTCAACATTTTTTTTATAATACCATATTTCAAACATGACTTATAATAAATTTAAAAAAGTTATATTTCAAAACATAATTTATTTATAATTCATAATTTCTTTTAAAACCTATTTATTTATACATATTTTAAAAATTCCCTCGAAAAAGGTAAAAAGGGTTAAACTACATTATGGTATCTCTTTATGATATTAACCATTGATGTCTTTTTCTTTTATTTTGTTCTTTGGCATTAACTATCAGATTTCAAACTTTAGGATTTCAGGGGAAAAAAAAACTTGATAGATATTGGTCCATCCAGAGTACAATTATTCTTTTAATTTAAATTGATGTGATACATGTATCTGTGCCTAGGCCACCAAAATAGTTATCAATTTGAATGACTCATTTTTGCAATAATTTTATTTGGGTTAATTAATTCATTTTATACACATAATAACCCACCCACACTCTAACACAATTTTTAAAATTATTTAATTTTACTTATTATTTGGCAAAGGTGAAACATAGAAAAAAAAAAGGAAGATAGTGTGGGTTTTTAAAAAAATGAAGAAAAAATTAAGATTCACTTTTTTTTAGGGAAAGATGAAAAAATGAGCAAAAAAGAGGTTGTGTTTTACATCTTTCAGTTTTTGGAGAGTTTCTAATAGTAAAAAATTATTTAAATTTTTAATTATGCACAGTTTTTAAAAATAATGAAAAATATAAGTTCACCCTTAATCATGATTACTCAAATTTATAAAATATTAAAAACCTAAAACCATACATGGAATTAAAAATAATTGCTTATTTTCATAATGTTCACTTAAAAACTAACAAAAATAAGTGACTTTTTTTTTATGCTAAACCAAACATGCTTTTAATTGTAAAATAGGATAAAAAAAGACAAAAATCCAACTAAGCATGTATTATTTACATATTTGTTAAACTAAAGTTTGGATGAAGGTGACATGCTTTTAATCTTGTAACAAAGCAGGGATAAGTTCATTCTTGCAAGCATCTAGCATGGCTGAAACTGAATCACTCCACTTTCATGAGAAACAAGACCAAATAGAACCTATCTCAGGTTTATGCTAGAGTGAATAAATAACTAGATAAAAAGGAACCATTAGCACACACAGCACACATACTGTGAAGAGACAGAGTAATAAAAACAAAACAAAAAAAATCAAAATGGTGTGAGCCATGATTTGGTCACCTGAAAAAAATCTTAGGCAGAGATAAGATCTGTAGGCACCCAATTAAAAAGGCATTTTAGGAGTAGCTTATTAAAAAATGACAAGAATATGCATATTTTCATGCCCTTTTGTTTGGAGTGGAGGGAGCAATAAACCAGCCCAATCAAGTCCTTTTTCTTTCAACTCCTCCACCCTTTTGGTGGCCCTAAAACTGCTACAACTTTCTTTACTGATTTGAAAATCCATTTTGGTGTAGATAAGTAAATCAATAATGATAATATTAAATTAAAAGAATTCCTACACACGTCTGAATGTTATTTTATCATCATGCTCACTTTATTTGCCTTCTTTTTTTCTAAAATATAACCTTCTTTTCATATGATGTCAATTAAACCAGTAACACATCTGTATTGTGAGGAGCATGCTTTGTTGTGGACCCCTAACCAACAGTAGTCTCCTCTCAATTTTTTATTCCTCACAAATATTTTCAATGAAAAAAAAAACTCTGTAAGCATGCATCCTTCGTCACAAACCACCGCGAGAAAAAAAGAAAGAAAAAAAATTCTGTGCAAGGCACTGATATAGAATACCACGTACTATTTGGATATATATCCATCAATTTCAACACCTGTCATGTCATATATTCTACTCTATTGCATGTACATGTGTACTGTTTTCTCTTGTTTTGTTTTTTTTTTTTTCTTCTCTTCTTCCTTCGTCTGAAACCAGCATGGTTTCGGTCAAATCATTCTTCATGTTTAGTTATGAAATGCATAGAAAGTTATCGTTGAAAATGTCAAGTTTAAGGTCAGAAAACGCACATACATAATACGAAATTGTACCATAAAAATGCATATAATAATAAGACAAAAAAAATGTCCCATGCATTAAGCCGTTAACCAAATATTTATTTGTTTCGATCCCTATTTCTCTCGAGTTTCGGATAACTTCATGCATCGATGAACTTAAAATATACGTTTCTTCTTCTGTCCTTTTTAAAAAAAAAATGTATCTCCCAGAGTCAACTACAATATAGCAACACTATATATTCTCACGCTTTGGATGGAAAATGGTATCATTAAAAGTGTTGAAATTAAAGCACGTGTGAGGCAAAGAAAAATACGAAAAGAAAGTATGAGAAAAGAGAAAAAGAAAAATAAAGACGTGCTCTACAAGATTAAGGATTAAGAAAGAAAAGAAAGTGGTTTGTTTATGGCGCAGATAAACATGGTGATCCATGTTTTCAGCGACTAATGTTTCTATTTAGCACGTTCAACGCAACACTCTCCTTTCCCATCATTCCTACGTGGGTCACGATTAAATGGATTTAATATGCCAAAGTTAAAGCATACACGAGTAAAGAATCCCAAATTCATATAATTTGGTTGAACAAGAATGAATATTATCTTTAACAACTTTGACAATAAGAGTCATTATGACTTTTTTTTTTCTTCTACAAGCTTACCCGATACACGGGTCCATGATTATTTTGTAAAACAAAAATAGTTGCATATGAGAGAGCATTGGGTGCAGGAGGATGTGACACATGTGAGAGTGTGATTGACGACGTTAGAAAGTGTTTGTTTTCTTTCCTATACCTTTAAGCCTCCTTTCACACTCAAACAACACAGAAGGGAAGAATAGGTGAAGAAGAAAGAAAGAGAAGAGGTGGTATGTTTTTATGTTTTTTTTTGGGTTGGTTTGGTTTGCTTTTTAGAAGGGGCATTGCATTACATTACCCATTAAGATGATGCATTTGAGTATTGTGGGGTAGAGTGGGACATGAGACCATGGAGCCAATTTGGTTGTGGATTCTCCAACAAAAACATTCACGCTTGGAAAGCTAAAACAACCAACACCCTCTACATCCACCTCCCCCCACTAAAAAGCTTAGTGTGTTTTCCTTTTTTAAAATAGCCACAAACCAATGCAAAGTTAGACCAAAAGGCAAGGAGGAATCCGTGTCCCTTCCTCTCTTATTTTATATGCTAAATACCATCCACTTTCTTAGACTTTTATCCCACCCAATCTTTTTCTAATGTGCACATCTTCTTTCCCTTGCTTCATCACAACCTTCAATATAAAGGGTTAATTCAAAATGGGTGGATTAAGCAATTATGTCTTTAGGTTTCGTTAGGTGTAACATTTTGATCATCAATATACACGAGCATGTTAGATTGTGATTTTCACGATAATTTCACATTTCAACTATGTCCCCTTTTTGTTCAATAAGTTTATAATAATGTTGAAGGCTTTGAAAAAAGCATCTTTGCTTAAATTGGAGATGAACATATAGGAGTAGTGGTTGAAGATAATTGAGTTGTGGGAATGCATGTGTCCCTTAGATGCCAAGGAAAGAAATTATCGTTGATAATGCAAACATGCGATATTCAAGGCCATAACTTCACATCTCTTCCACCATGAGTGAGACATTGAAGTGGAGGGAGAGTTTTCCTTCGCGAGGGAATCATACGGTTTTTAAAATGTTTGAATACGAGGTGGTTCTAATCATGTCACTCCCAATGTCATTAGATTGATACACACTAGGAATCTATCTACTATTTTTGGCAAGTCACACCCATTTCAAACATGTCCTCTTCTATTTTAGCAAAAATAGTGTACATTTTTTTTTTTAATTTTGAAAGAAGAAACATGGCCATTTGTTTGCAATAATAGCACCAGAAAAAAATTAAGTTTAATTAATACAATCTTAAAATATAAATATTTATAAAATTGTCACTTTGACGATGCTTTAAACTTAAATAATTTAAGTTATGCAATAAATTAATAAGATTTAAAAAAAATAATTTTAAAAGTTGTATTTTAAATCTTGGATGTTTATTAACTTTAACATATTTTTTAACTGAGACAAATAATGACTTAATAACTTAATAAATATAAGTAAGGTATTTTAAAAAATGAGAATATTTCTGGTAGATTTTTCAAAACCTGATAGAATTTTGGGGGAGATGAGATTAGGTTTGCCTTTACCGTATTGGACAAAGAAAGGTCAACTTATATTTAATTTTGTCTGGTTCTCATGGCTAGCTTATATACATTAATAAGTAATATGGTACATAAAAGTCAAAGGCTCATCGTAATTTTGGTGGTGTATTTTATAAAATTTGTAATTTTGATCTTTATTTTTAAATATTACCTTTATTTTTAATTAAATTTTTTATTTATTAATTTTTAAATACACATAACTTTGTGTTCAATTTTCAATTCAAATTTTCATGATTCTTTAATTATTTAGACATGACACTCTGAAATTGGGAGATATATAGAGAGAGAGTGAAGAGAGAGAGAGCGAGTAGTAGCAGCGTAGATTTATTATCTAATGTAATTTTATAATGATTTAATATATTTTAAATTCCAACATTAAATAAATTATGAATATCTAAACATTAAGAAATCAAAATCACGTCAATAAATTCCAGATAATTAAAAATTAACACACTAAAATTGTAGGAAATACAAAATATAAAACTTCAATAATCACAATTATAAAATAACAAAATACAAATTAAATTAGTGTATTAAATGATACTAAAAAAATATATAACAAAATTATTGTTATAATATAATTTATCAACTCAATTCATAATAAAATTAATTGTCTCATCATAAATAAAACATCATATTAAATATTATACTTCTTACTTACTAATCTCTCATGTTATCTTTAAATAATAATAGATAATGTAAATTCTTAATATCTATATATTATCTTTAAATAATAGCGTGGATTATGATAAAGTGTGTGATAATATAATTCTTAATATTTATATATTATTAATGCATACATAAAAGTAAAACAAAATTGTATTAATTATAATTTTATATATTAATTAGATATTTTATTAAACTTTTCAACATATGTGCCTATCGGTCTTCTTGAAATTAAATCTCATTATTCATAAAACAATAATTAAGAATATTATTATTGGATTGTATTATTTATTCGATTATACATTAAATATATAAAATAATTAATAATTAACGTAGAAATTGATAATATCTTTTTAAAATTTTATATAATATATATACATTCAAAATTGTGTAAACATTAGAAACCATTTATATATATATATATATATATATATATATATATATATATATTACTCAATTATATTCATTAATATTTAATGAGACTATTTATATTTATATTTAGGGATATTAAGAAAGTTGTTATCCAATCTGAATTAGAACTATCAAGTAAAAAATAAAATAAAATAAAATGAATAATTAAATTTAATTTATATTTTAAAATAAAGTATAATGTGTTAATCTAGTCTAATAACATGTTAGACTAACGAATTAATTTGATTTAATTGAAAATAAAAAATTTAATATATTTATACTAAAATAATGAATTAAAAGAAATATTTAAATAAAATCTTTTTTTTTAATTTAAATTATATTAATAAAATTAATTTTTATTTAAGATATAATCATTTAATATATAAACTATAAAATAATAAATCTATTTAATTCAAAATAAAAAATTTATTATAATAATTTATTATTTATTATCATATTTTTTAAATATTTTATTAATTTAAAATAATAATTAATTTTAATTATTAGACTTTAAAATAAATGGTGGTTAAATATTTATTTTAATATTGTCTTTTATAATAATTACCAAATTTATTTAAAATATATATATATATATATATTAATAAAAATAATATCACTTTTATTTAAAAAATAATTTATTATTTTATAAAATAGAGGTCTATTAACATATAATTTTCGATTAAATTCAGATAAGTCATTATTTAAATAGATAAATCAAATTAAGTTTGATTTAATTTAACTTACAGATTTTTTATAAGTTACCCTATCCTATTTTTATCTTACAAATCAACCATTAAATAAAATTTATTTTTACACTTTCATCTCACAACTAATTAATTATTCATATAAATGTATTTAATTCAACACAAAACATTTATTTATGCGGACGATTTAACATATAAGTGTGTGTATAACTCAATTTAAGTTTTTACATATTCTGAATCGTTTAAGTGCATTTTAAGTAATTAACATTCTACTAAAATTATTCTAATTCTCCCTTCTTCTTTTTAACCATAAAATGCTATATCATTTAACGTGTCCTAAATGATATTTCAATGAGATTAAAGTTATAAATAACACATAAACTAATTTATCATATATTTTAAAAATAATGAGTTATTTATAATAAGATGTTTTATATTTTATATATAAATTTAGATTTATTTTCCTAATTTATATTAAACATTATGGATAATTATGTTTTGTATCAATAAATAATTAAAAAAAATAAGATTTATTATTAATTTAAAAATAATTTATACAGGGTAGTTAACATCACATACGAAGTTTGTAATTAATGTTGTAATTTGGTGGCGTTTGCATTTGAAAGTGAAATACAATAATGTGATTCTTGTTGCGGCAACGTTATTAAATTATGACAAAAGAAAGACAGAAGAGCAGAATTTTTAATTTAAAAAAGAGGAAGAAAATCTTTGAATTCCGACCACCATATCTAAGACACAGTTCGAAGCAGCAAACTTTGCGAAGAAAAAGTATCACACGCCACTTCATTAAACTTCTTAATTAAATACCAACACCTCTTCTTACATGTCTTAGTTCTTTCATATACATTAAAAAAATATATATCTTATTTGACATCAACGTGAAAAGTGAAATAAACAAAATGAAAGTTCCAATACCACCCTTACAAATGTCAATACACTATTCAAATTTTTCATTTTTATTATTTTTATCACTTAACACCTAATTCAACTTATAAAATAAACAATAGCCTAAAATAAGATGGGACCAACGAGGGATTTTAGTTGGTTAGCTCGTCGCTCATTCGTCAATCTAGGAAATTAAAAAGTGAAATGAGACTAACTAATCTGATTAAAAATAATATTTATATATTAAAAAATAACTATAATTAAAATATTATATATTTTTTATATTATTAAAATATTTAAATATATTATAATATTATAATTTAAATTATAAAAAATAATTAATAAAATTTAAATTATTGATTATAACAAGTTATTTTAAAATATAAATATAATAATTTTTTAATTTATCTAATAAAACTATTAATTAATAAATAAAAACCTAAAAATTATTTATATATATATATATATAGACAAATATTATTGGTGGCTTGTCCATCAATGGAACAGATAAAAAAAAAATATAAGCAGACTGATCCGTTTTGTCATCCTATTATTATTATTAAGTAAAATAAGTTGATAATAATTTGAGAATATTTTACAGTAATAATTATCTAAATTATAGTTTATTAATTGTAATGATAATCTAAATTATAATTTGTATTTTGTATATATTTATAATAAATAAAAAAGTAAATTACGGATTATTTTTAACATTATATAAGTTTTTCTTTTGAAAAAATTACTCGTCATTAAATTTTTTTAATTATTTATTTATAATTGACAATTCTAAATTTAACTATATCCTAATTGTTACAAACGTAAAACATCTTGTTATAATCACTTTTAACATGAAAATTAATATAATATTCAGACATTATTAGAATAAAAATAATATTTTTATTTTAATATCATGTAATTAAATGAATTCATTTTCATAGTACAAAATCAACTCCTAATTATGGATCAAATCTTTAGAATTATGCCAATTTAGATATAAAAAGGGATAAATATAGAACCACCCACAGTAATAGTAGCCAGTGGATTCGTACAAACAATACCATCCAATAATGTGGATATGATATGATGCTATTTTAGAGCACCATTATTACTAAATTGGGTGAGGTGTATTATCATCAAGAAATTGGGACATGCAACAACACAAATTAAACTCCTTTATAATTATTTCACTTTATAAAATATGGCTTAATATTTAAGCTGTAATTTAGAAAAGCTTAATATTTTATAACACAAAAATATATATAAGCTCATTTTATTTATGAAAATCTATTAGAGTCTGAATTTATTGCTAAATAAAACACACACAAAAATATAGTAGTACATAAATGTACTTTTCCCACTCAAACACTATTTAAAACAACACTTATAATGTGTGTCTATTTAGTACATGTAAACGTTTGATGTTGGGAAAAGTTAAATCTGAATATGTTATCACATATAAGTTAAAGTTACTTTTAATAGTTTATAGTTTTTACTTCGAAAAGGGGAATAAGATTTCAAACATTAAACCAAATATATACTTATATTTTATAATTGTGTTTTTTATGCCATTTCTTCTTCCAACCATATTTATCTAAAATAACAATATTTTTATAATATAAATAGGTTTTCAAAGCTTGCTTTTTGAAAAATTTTCATGTTGAAAATATTTTGAAATCAATTTTCCAAAAATATTTTGAAAGATTATTTCTAAAACATTTTGAAATAAAAAAAAATAATCCAAAAAAATTTCAAAAAATTAATTATAAAAACACAATTCAAAAATGAATTTTGGATTATATTTTTTTAAAAATATATTTCAGATTATTTAAATATATTTTAGATTTAATAACTTATAATATATTTCCGAAAATAAAATGGTTGAATTCTGAATATATTTTTAGAAAACACACTCTAAAAATAAGTTTCAAATTATTAAATTCATAATATATTTTTAAAAAATATATTTAAAAATAAGTTAAACAATATAAAAAATTATAAATAAAAATCAAATATATTCTTTTGGGGAAATTTTGTTTAGGCACGACATGTTATACTATTCAAAACATAAATCACTCATGATTTTCTAACCTAAATGAAAAAAAATGATTGAACGAAGGTGCAGGTGGTAGAATAATAATAAAAGAAAACAACAACTGGTATAAAGACATTTTACAAAGAGGAAACAGTTTTTTTTTTTATTGGTGTCAAGGAGTGTAATGAACTTGGGCCAACACTGGTTCTGCATATTTACATAAGTTGGGCAAATTTGGGCTCACTTCTTCTAACAAACGGATATCAACTAAGTGCGTCTGTTTGAAAAGCCCACGGACGAAAGAAAAGCCCACGAGCAAAGAAACCCTACACGGACAAGAGTTGAAACGTATAAAAATAAAAAAAAATGTTTAACTCATCTTTCTTTATATTTAAATTATATTTATTATCGACCGTGCATTTAATTACCTTGAAATTAGTAGCTTAATGACGAATTAGATAATTGTATCAAACATCCGAAGAGAAAAATTGACTATCTATAATATACAGAGAAAAATAAATAATATTCAAAGCCTACAGAAAATGTAGTTTCCATTGGCACGCACTTAAAAATAAATTACTTTCCTTATTTTTCTTTAACCACTCGTATACGAACAACTATTATGTGTTCTAGAAGTAATAATTTTTCTTTCCATGTGTTTTTGAATGCATGCTCCAATAATTATGTGTTAATAATAATAATAATAAACGAAAACATTGACTAAGAAACATGGAATATACTTTATTGTATACCTCTTTCATCTGCCAAAACTTAAAATTACAATTTAACACACAAATTGTTTAAATTTAATCTATTATTGTTTACAAATATCAGTTTCAAAAACAATGATATTTCGTAAACAAAATTAAATTTATGAAAAATACTTTGCATCTCCCTCTCTGTATATATAGTATATGTTAGAAAACCGAAAGAAATCAAACATAGTGTCTAAAAAAATGTGTGCAATGAATGTGAGCGCGTAGTGTGATGAATGGTGATTCATGCATGTTGTGGTTATGATTCAAGTTGTGTCCATTTATGGTAGCCTGCAATGGAAGAAAATAGTTTTTGTCTTTGTACATTTCTTTCTGGCCTACCCTTTGCTGCATGCGCGACACAACACACGACACAGGTTAAGTTTACCAATGACCTTATCAACAATAAAGCAACGTTGTTGTAACAGTGAAAGTGTTTCATTGAATTGCTAACAAAGCTTTTTTACAGTAAAGTAGGTTTTGTTTGGTGACACAGCAGTGACAGTAGTTTTATATATATAAGAATGATAATAATAAAAAGAAGAAGTGATTAAATAGAAATAAATAACGTAATAAAAGATAATGATCATATAAATAAAATATTCCCGCAAATTATAGTTTTTTTTTAGTTTATTTTTCTCTCCCATTTTAAAAGTAAAAAACAATTGAACAAATGGAAAACTCCCCAACTGTACTTACACATACAATACTCTAATAATGCTTATCCCCTCATTCTTCAGTTCCTTTGTTGTCTAGCTGCTGTTAAGAGATCTAAAATATTTTAACAGCTGGTGATTAATCACTTCATGCCAATAGCATGCAATGTATTAGACTGTTCACTTGATCACCCATCTTCCACTCATGACCCACCTCACCTTATATAGTTTTGGTATTTTTTCTTCTTTTTTTACACTAGGGTCTTTTTTTTTTTTTTGTTGACAGTAAAAAAATAATTTATTTCTAGCTATGTCTTGCTTCCTCATTTGGGTATGGATTTGAGGGGGGCAACTTCCATAAAACACACATAATGTCCATTTTTTGGAAAAGCATATCCTATGGAGGATGGAAAATTTCACAATCCACATCCCTCCAATAGCTCTGCTCCACAGGTTTTATTTAGCTTCCTCCTTTTAGCATCAGGAGTATTGTGTGAAGAATTAGCACATGAACCAGCATTTGTGTCATCACTTTTGTGGCTGAAGCACAAAGCATCTAACACACCTATTGGGCTTTGGGGTAGGCAAGAGACAGAAGCACTTGAATCCTTGACAGAGCCACTGTCGGATGACAACTCTTGGATCATTTTAATGCACTTCAATAGTCTCTCCTGCCAAAAACCAAATGACACAATGTTAATATCAATCAACTAAACCTCCATCAATAGAATTTATCATTGATTACAAGTAATCAACTACCGTAGTGTGTTCCTTTTTTTTAATGATGTAATTGGACCACCATGCTTACCTTTTCTACGTGTTGAATCAGAACAGAAATTGCTTTCTCTGTGTCAACAGGTTGGGTTTCCCCCATGACATTCATGGCCACTGCTGCTGCAATCTCTGATGGTTTGAATTCCAAGAACTCAATTCCTGCATTGAATCCACACCATCCAAATTACCATCACTAATTCCACCTATTCACAATTATTATCACAGCACAACAGATGAGCCACATTGAGAAAACAACCCCATTGTGCAATGAAGTGTGGGGAACGGACAGTACCTCTTGCAGTGTTTGATATCAGTTGGATAGATCGCATGACTAAAGACTTTAATGGACTTTGATCACCATTGATCTTGCAAAGGAAGTAATCAAGGAAGGTGAAAGGAGTGATTGCTTGCATTCTCCACTTCAATGTGCTCAGTACTAAAAGCTCCATTCTCTTTATAGTTTTAGCCTCAAATATAAACTTTGATTCACCCACCTGAATTAAAGACAACAAGATTAGCATTTAGCACATGCAAAAACTAATAATACATTGACTAGTGGGTACCAAACATTGAAAATAAAATATAAATACCTGTAAATCAAGACACACTGGAACTTCTGTCTCATCTACTTTGGCTGCCAGAGATAAACAGGCCACAGCCAACAATTGCATTGTCCAAACTCTTCCCTTCTGCGAGTGAGAAAAAACATCAGATCACAACCCGAAGACAATAAATAAAAAATCTTCTTTTCAATCCTCGACTTACTGGTAATTCATATGCAGAAAGGAACCGGTCCATGTAATTTATAGATAGATATCCGCAGAGTGGACCAAAACCGAAACGCGATCGGACCTAAAAAACAATAATATAGGTTCACTAATTAGATCATGCTAAAGACAATCGGATAAACACGAATAATAATCGGTTCAAGCCAAATCCAAGTTGTGATCCTAGCTTTGAACATCTTGAAACACATTTAACAAAGATTTTCATTGAATCGGCTTCAGAACATGCAAGTTAGGCCAAAAAAAGTACCAAGGGAATCATCAATTCATCATCAATCACTGAAATGTGAAAATTCAAACCAAATGCTCCGGAAAGATTCAGATTTATCTTCAGATTTAAGAATCGGCCCATTAATCTATCTTTCACAAGGAAAAAGACCAAAACCAGGATAGTTGAAAAAGATTAGAGCTTTGAGTGATTAAGAAAGAAGAAAAAGGAAAACTCTTGAACCCACCTTGTGAATCCAATCAATGGCCTCCCTTCTGGCACCGAAGTCTAAATTCCCAGTCTGAAGCCTATTCAAGTAAGGCACACCAGGCCAGAGTTGACACTCTCTTTCCACCATCATCGCCAAGCACTCATCACTCAGCAATGGCAACTCATCTGATTCATCAAAGTGGTGCCTCCGGGGACGCCACGTATCGTCGTACACCCCCATCATCGAACCCCCATAATGGCTCTCGTCGAAAACGGTGCTGTCCTCGGAGCAAAGGAGGCCCGAAACACAGTCAAAACTGGGTGCCATTGAAAGACCTCAAAAACCAAACTCAGCCAACCACCGTCTTGCTCCAAATTAACAAGAACGAATCTTTTTGTTCAGTGTAGGTGAGTGATGTGTTGAGTTTCTTTTACGAAAATTGTCAAAAGGAAGAAATGACAATCTGAGGAAATAAGAACAAAAGCACTATAGAGCCACGCAATCCTTTGTTTCTCTCGCACTCTCTTTCTCTCTCAACACTCAGCTGAAAAGAGTGCCGCAGGAGAGGCCCTTATGAAGGAAACGAACACCCCTTTTTAGGGTAAAAGGCAGAGAGAGAGGGTGAGAGTGGAGTTGGCCACAGAGGGGTCCTCCATAGTGTGAATTCTTCTATATGTTAAATCCATAAAAACCAACGCTAATTACCATTTTCAAATCTTCCACTGTAAATAAATACTACTATATCACCCACACTTCTTAATTAATGAAATATTAATTAAAAACAAATTCATTCATCTGTTAAAATTGAATAGAAAAACCAGTAAAGCAGATATGATAAACATACAAATACAATCTTTTTTTATAATTTTATATTTCCTCTATCTGTTTCTTACGCTACTGTTCTATCAAATTTGAATATAAATATCAATATTCCTTGGTGAATATTTATTAAAGAGACGTTGGGAGGCGAACCTGAATGTTAAAGACAAGAGTATTATATTATAAATATTAAATTTTTATTATTTACCAAACCAAGAACGTTACTCTGCCCAACCTGACAAAATTTACGCGCCTGCTGCAATTTATGTTATTACTAAAAATCAACCGCGAACGTAAATTTTAGCAGAACAACGTTGTTTAAAAATTCGAATGTTTCTTCCTAATTCATTCGAGCGCATTAAGAGAGAAAAATGTTAGGAGGAATTAAGAGTAAAATAGGATATGGGGTTGGTAATAGGAAGAAGAAGAACGTGGTATAAATGGAGAGGGAGGGTAATAAAGATAAAAGGAGAGAGAATAAGGGTTGATGCAGATTGTGTTGTTTTGTCCCGTGTCGACGCGTGTGCTTCGCTGACATTGGACTAAGACCCGAAGCGTCTGTTTCGTTCTCAAGTCACTTTTACGTACTACATACATACTACTACAACCTGTCATTTCCCTCCAATCTTACCCGCCAAATATCAACCTTTATCTAATTATTATACTATCAAACTTTTATTTCTTAATCAAAATTCATTTTATTCAAATAATATCAAATATATATTATGTTAAATCGTATTTCAATAAATCTTCGGTGGCTGTGGAAAAATGTGTTGACTTAGATACTTGGAATTATAAATCATGTGATCTTGATTTTTAATTAGGTCGTACAAATTATACTATTATTTCATTTTCAAAAACAAAAAAATCTATTAAGAACGGAAACTTTTAAAGTTTTTTAAATAAATTTTTAACCTTTTATTTATTTATTTATTAAAAAATTATAAAATATCCTTGATTTGTTCTACAAAACCATTTATTAGTATTAATGAAAGTTTTCTTAAATAAAATATTATTAAACTGCGTAAAATAAAATAATATTATATTTAATTAGAAATTATAAATAATTATGAAATATTAATTTGTTTTCTTATCGGATAAGTTTTTTGAGGATTGTGAGATGATTAAGGAGAGAGAGTGAGAGGAAGATGGGAATTGGGGTGGAGAGAAAGAAGCAGTAGGGTTAGGGGTTTGATGGGATCAGATGGAGTGTAGTGAAAGTGAGATGGAGGGAGAGAGAAAACTCAATTTTGTTATATTTTAATTATGGTCATGGATGATACTCATCATTATATATAAAAATATATATATTTTGTCATTTATATATTTAAATTGTATAATTTAAAAAAAATAACAAAAGAGATTATTGGATTTCATTTTAAATAATTTGTTATATTTCATAACGATAATAATATATTTTGCATTATAAGTAACAATATATTTAAATTTATCTTTATAATAAATATTTTTTTATGTACTTATTTATTATTATAGAGCAGGGCGGTGGTTTTTTTTAAGGCATTGAATGCATTGCACTTGAATCCTAGCACCCTTCACATGTGCCAATAATTTTATTTTTCTCGTAAAAAAAAAACTAAAATTTCCCTTTCAAAAAAAAAAACAAAAATATTTTTATTGGTGTGAAACAAAACAACAGAAAAAACTAAGGCCTGATATACACAAACAATGGGCATTGCATCAGCAAGTAATAATATTGGTCTAAGAACCAGAAACTCGAAGTAGAAAGCAAAGAAACCAAACATCTTAAATTTTGTAGTTAAATAATGATGGATTCATACTACATTTACTCATTAATTATTATAAATAAATATATATAGTATTTATTTAAAAATCTCAAAACCATGGTTTACAATAATTTGCAAGAGACATTGTTTTTATGCAACCATACTATGCTTGAAGCTTTCCCTAACAATACCAAACATGTGATGTGTGCTTAGTTGTTTAAAAAACGTTACACGCTTTTTGATTAAAAAAAGTTAAAGGTTATTTTTCTTTTATTTTAAAATGTCCATTGGGTTTATTTTTAACAAAAACTACATACTTATATGTTATGATTTTCCTTGTTTAATTATTAATTCTTTCATTATATTTATGCATTGTCAAAAAAAATTTAGTCGTATTTTTTAATATAGAGATAATTACGTTTGATAAAAGATATTTATAATTTTATTAAATAGATGACAAGGTATGTCTATATTTGTTTAATTTTATCATATTTTAAACATTTTAAAATGAATTTTATATTTTTTTATATAAAAATGATAGGTAACTTTAAATATATAAATTTAGATAAGATATATAATTTTCTCATTTATTAAAAAAAACTAGAAAAATATTAATTTTTGTAGTATAATTGCAGGATTGTGATAGTAATAAATTGGTTACATGTAGTAATATAATAATTAATAAAAAGGATAAATAGTTACAATCAATACTTTATTATTGTTATAAAGGTGATGTATATTATTCATTGTAACATAGGATAAAAAAAAATCCAACTATTTTTATTTTTATTTATTCGTTAAACTAAAGATTAGATCAACTCAATTTATATCTTAATTCCAGAAAAGTGAATCAATTATTGGACATGCTGATAAACAAAAAATAAATGTAATAAAATTAATTGTAGATCCATGAATAAATATTTTTATGTGGAAAGTTTTTCTAACAATAAATCCATACATGAAGATGAAAGACTTTTTATAATGTGAAAAGGAAAAAAATGTATAATGTTGATATGCACCAAATGAACACGTGATTAAAATGAGACGGAGAAATATCTTATAAATTATTTTTTACAAACAAACTACAATTATGTAAAATATTTGAAAAAAAAATCATCCCATATATAAAACGGTTCCACCTAATTTGAAAACAAATCACTAGAGCCTATTATACTAAAAAATCACCAAAATAGATTTAACATGTCAATTTCATAAATTAATTTTTGTTGGTAAAAAATAAAAACTAGCAGAAATAAGACTGGAGGCAGATATTTATTTTTCAAGACGAGGATTGTTTTTCATAGAATTTAAAAAAAAAAGGCACAATTTTTCAGCGGAGTTATAATATGTAGGCGAATCCAAAATTTTTTTGTTTAGAATTTAAAATTGTTAATTATAATTTGTAGGTTGAACACAATACATTAAGCGAAAGAGTAGTTTAAGGATGAGAAATACTGTTGGTGAGAAACAATGGTGTTGGTTATCTTTTATGTTTGTTCAGTGGCCAATTCATACAAATCGCAAAAAAGATGTACTTTTGCTCTTTTACTCACTTTTAGGATCTAACAATATTGGTTCGCAAGTACCAAGTTGTTGTTAGCATTGACCCTCTTGAGTAGGAGTGTAGGACCTCATCCTCCAAGTAACAAACAATCCCCAAAGGACCATTACAACAATGCCAATTACTGACTTCACAAACAAGTAATAATTGGTCGGCAATACATAATCACTACTAAAAATTACAAACCCTTTTCTAATTAGACGTGTAGTTTGGCTTAACCATGGTCCACGGGTAATCATAATTCACTGTTGCTAAAGTAGCCAATTTCAGTTTTCCATTGTAATGTAATTAATAGTGTTATAAGGATAGATGCATTCCTAGACAATTGCACATTGCATCTTTTCCATTGTAATGTGATATCATGTGTGTGGGTGTCTTTTTTGTTTGATAGAGAGAGAGGGGTGGGTGTGGGGGCTTGAACATGTTATTGAAATTTTCAAAGGTAGAGTTTTGAGTGTTGAGTATTGAGTATTGAGAATTGAGATGAAACCAATTTTGAAGATAAAGTTGGTCCAATCCAACGTGTTTTTGGTTTTGTATGATTCAGTCACTCAGATGCGCCTCGACTAGGCAATGCTCTTGCCCCTCCCAATAGTTTTTCATTTCAATATATATATATATATATATATATATATATATATATATATATATATATATATATATATATATGCTCTTTGATTATTGTTTGTGGGGAAAGTAATATTATTATTAATTTTTTCTTTTGCAGGCAAAACAATATCGTCCGTTGGGGTTTTCTACGACAAAGTACCAACACAAATATTTGAAATATAATATATAAATGTTTCATTTCATGAATTAAAAGTTGTCAATTCATGATTTTTGGAATGCAAGTGAATCAGCGTACTCCAATGATTGAACGCGAGTGTACTTCCAGCGAAAGGAAATTTGTAGAGCGCGCGAGCAATGCTGGCATTCGCGCCAGATCTTGAAATTTTCAGGCCTCTATTTTGTTTCTTATAATGAATCCAAATTCATATAATTAAATTTTAGGTATTTAATAGTCTATACTCATCATCATGTTTTAATTTAACATTAGTTACAGTTTTGTTTATTTTTGGCATGATTATATTTTATTGCGGGTAAAAACAATTAATCATGATAGTGACTTGTCAAATGTTGCGATCGAGTTCGTAAGGTGAACTGACTTTGGGCATATTTGATTTTCCATCATGCCTGAGTTAGGCCCGACTTAATTCGTTATCAGTTCTAACACGGAACTTTTAAATCAGGGTTGGATATTTAAGACAAATTAAAAATTATGAAAAACTGACTAAACTTAATTATGTGCTTGGGACAGATTAATTTAAGAAAAAAGTATCTTTTTTTTGGAGTTTATTTCAAATACTAAATTTCTAAATCAAAACGCACTCATAACTGATTACATATAACCATAAGAGAGAATATCAAAGCTTTCTTTTTGTTGATGTAAGACAACAGTGTTTTAGATCTTCAACTGTTCCAAATTGAAGTAGGTAGAGTAGAGAGTATGGGTTGTCGCTTTCTTTGAATCACACTTAAAAGATTTGTATTACTAAATAGAAGCTCATTTTTAATAAGACCACGATGTTTTTTGTTTTTTATTGGTTTGATGTAACATTAATCTCAAGCATTATGACTTTCACTAAGATCAAAGTATATTTTGATTATTTTTAAACTTTAACTGGAACAGTCCCTTAATGAAGCACTTCTAACAACCCATTTGCACTTCTTTCTTAATTTCCTCTGGAATGATTTCTTCAGCAAATTTGACTCTTACTATGATTTCTAGTCGAGAATCACGAATCACGATCACTCGTCAATGTTCTACGTGGAATTAGAAGGAACAGAAGGTGACAACGTTGAAAACTTCGACCAATAGTTACTCGAGATCCTCTCTTTAGTGTAAGAGTTGGAAAATTTACATAAGATCCCATCTTCACTGTTTTGTAGCCGTTTGACCATGTATCATCATTTTGGATGACTAATAATTAACAGAATGAATGGTGAAAATTTGAAATTGAATTGGACCACAAAACCATAGCAAGCTCGAGTTAATCAGTTTCACTTAGGATGCCAGTTTCTTGGATTCAACACATAACAACAGACGTGCCTAAACATGGATTTCTAAAAAGAGACTTTAGGACACAAATTTCTAACCCTTTTAATCTTTGAAATTCTCCTTTTTCTATATACTATCTGAATTTCAACTTTTTTTCTGCTTTTGCAGTTTCCCTCTCATGGTCGTGCACTACCAAAACACACACCCTTATTCTTATTCCATCTCTGCTTCACGCCAGTGTTTGTGCACATTTCAAAGCCTATATTCCCACCTTTTATTTTATTTTTTTAAGCCTCTCTTAGAGACAAGAGAGGATAATGCCCTCAAAGACTTTTCCTCATGGTTCAAATTCAAAAGAAAGTATTGTTCACTGTTTGAGATCCGAGCTTAACAGGGTGTCATTCACACCCACCCTTTGTTTTTTTTAACTCATCCCTTGCGGTAGTTTTACCTTTCTTTCTCTTGGTTTTCGTTATTTTCTTCTACATGCCCGAGGTAGAGTCAAATGTTGGTGCATATGATCACACATTGTTTTCAATTCTGATACACATATACATTAACAAAGACTTGATCCACTATCGTGCTAACCAACTCCTTCATGCTGATGTACACATAATTTTATGCTTATATTTGTTGTGCCTGCCTAGTTGCACATCGTGTGCAAAACTATTCTTTCTGCCAAAGGATACCGTTTTACGCTTTTGCCTTTGCTTATCTACGTGTTCACGTTCAAACATCACGTGGCTATTAATAAACTCTCTCATTTCAAAAGAAAACTCTGCATCTAAACTTGCCTCCATTTGTGGCATTGGATCCAAGTTGGTGTCACCAATTAATGAAAATTTTAAAAGCTTTCTATCATACCCATCAACCTTGTTTAAACTTCTCTCTCTCTCTCTCTCTCTATCTATCTATCTATATACATATATATATATATATATATATATATATATATATATATATATATATATATTCCTCACCATAGGATACGATACACGAGTTTATTCCTTACTTAACTATGGCTAATATAGCTAGCCAGCTCAATAATCGAAAATCATGCATTGCAATCCAACTTAATCATAATACATACGGTTGGAAAACAAGTGAGTGATACTTCACCTTATATAAAAACAAACAAGACAAGTGATATATAAAGAAAAAAGAAAAAGCATACAGATTTGTTGTTGAGGACTTTTGGATTGAAAATGATATTTTGTTATATATATATATATATATATATATATATATATATATATTTTTTTTTTTGATTCATATTCGATTGGTAAAAAATCTATATATATATATATATATATATATATATATATATATATATATATAGAGAGAGAGAGAGAGAGAGAGAGAGAATCTGCTTTAAAAATTAAACAGCTGGAATAAGTAGTAATTTTACAATTTATAAGGTGTAATTATGATTAAAAATGAATAAAGTTGTATTAAGATGATAATAGTAACAAAATAATGTACTTGAAAGCAAAATGCCAAATTTCATGGCACGAGAAAGTCAAGTGTTTTTTTATAGGATTTCTAGGCTTGACATGTTTGGCTTGATGAAAAAGGTAGAATATATTATTTAATTATTTATTTCGAACTCAAATTGCTATGTGATGCATATGGGTTGGATCACCGTGAATATGTGCATTATACACCCAAGGGAGGCTTGTGCAAGAAAAAATTATCATGATATGGTTTAGAATTAGCACGTTGGTGTTTCCAATTAGTATAAATAACACGATATGATGATATCTAAGCCCACGTAAATAAGCACTGTGATGAGTCTCATATTTTGGCCATCTTTTGCTTATAATATTAGCTAGCTGGGATTACACAGAATTTAATTTCCCATCTACGAACATAAATTAATTCCCGAATGTGGAAAGAAGCATGTCAACTGGGTGAGACAAATCGAATTTGTGTTCTTTAAACAAATCATTTCCAGCTATTCAAGCAAGTCGTTCAGATTCACCACCTCATTAAACTACTTACACACCAAAACCACAATTGCATCATCCCTTTATTAGATAGACGAATGTATATACTAATACTAAGATCAAACTAATTACAATGATTCTGATAAGTGCGTTTTTGTAGGAACTGGGTTATGTTATTCATTTTCTTACCATAGAAATAATGAAATAATGCAACCAAACCAATCCAACGCCGCGTAATGGCACTCACTGTCTAATGCCTCGTCCTCAGCTACAACGTCCACAACATATGCCGTATTTTCTGTGTCTCCACGAGAAACCCAAATCTTGATTCTTCCTCTACAAAAAAATTAGGTTAAAGATGGTACTATAAATTAGTGTCTGCTGATTAAGAAATTATTATCATAGCACATAGGTTTGTTTTTTTATTACTTATGGAAAAATAGGATCCCACGTGGACGAAGATTGGGTCCACGGTTCTCCCCTTCTCTCATGCATCTCGATTCTTTCCAAACAGTCATGTCCTTTTTCTTCGGCCTCGTATTTAAGTAATGGTAATCAGCAACATTCTTAATTCAAAATGAAAACTATCTTTTTCAATTTAACCGTCTTACGAAATAACCAATTGAGTTTAACATAGATACGAGGAAATTACTGTTTGATTAAAAGGAGACCACTTTAAACAATTGGATCAAAGTTACGAAGCACATAAATGTAACTTTGATAGTACGTAGTTACAACAATACGTGTCAATAATTTGAGATTTGTGTAAATTCATTCATTCATTCATTTATAGTGATAATTAAAAATATAATTTTCGTATCGCAACTTACTTTTGATCTGTGATTAAATATATGAAGTTAGTATAGAATGATGAGTTTTGTTGAAAAGTAATATTAAACAGGAATCCTTAAGATCGAAATTGCGAACAGAATTAGAAGGAACAGGTTTGGAGAAAGAGTAATGGAGGTGGCAAAGTGGTTTTGTCTTGGCTTAAGCATTGTCTTTATCGAAATCCGCAAGAAAATGGAAACAAGGAAAGGCATTTGGTGATCGGTGAGAGAGGGGTGGTTTGGTGCACACTCTGGCTATCTTATTTTTCTTGTCCCCTCCTCTTGTTCTTCATTATATAAACCTATAAACAACTAATCTCTATTATTTTGTGTGTATTAGTCAAATCCAATATTCATTCACCCGAAATAAATTATAAAAAAGTGAAAGGAAGATCCTCTGCCACATAGAAGAAACCAATTATAACGAGTTCTTAACTTTGTGTTTTTTCCAAGTAAATATGGGGTGCAGAAAGAAAGTAGAGTAGCGCATGAAAGAAGAAAGTGCCTTGATCAGGATGGGCCGAGTCTTGGGCTTAGGGATTGTTGTTTCTTTGGGCTTAGATGCAACGTTGTTTTGAGAAATAATTACCCAAGCATAGAGACAGGTGTCAGAAGAAGAGTATGATACGCAGCTTGTGAAGGTATGCAAGAGCGCATCAAGCAAGGGAGCAGGAGGGAGCTTGATAGAGACGCGCAGCAGCATATAAGACAGTTTCAATCCCCACTTCGCGAAATGGCTTCTACACTCTGCTCCTCTTCTTCTATTTGCACGTCATCCGCCCTTTTGTCATCCTCGACGCTACGACGTCGTTTGCCCCTCGTCGGGGCCTTTTGCATGCTCAGTTTGGGACTCTCCAATCTCTATACCCCCCTGTATTCCTCTGCCCTCAAAACGGGGTGCATTCTATCTCTCTTGCGGTATTCGCTGTTCCGACCTCATAACATAACCCACTTCCTCTTCTTTTCTCTCTCCATTGAGTTCAGTTCAATTGCCTCTGTTTCAGATCCAAATTGGGTGTCCGCAGCCACTCCACCATCAGAATGGAAGGAAATAACACCACTGTCCCGAGCATTGTTGTCTATGTCACTGTTCCCAACAAAGAAGCAGGTTCTAGCCTTGTCTAGGAACATGTTCGGTTAGTTCATTTTTTAATCCTCTCTTCGATTTCGACGCGTGTTGGTGGTTGTGCAGGTAAGAAGTTGGCTGAAAGCATCGTCACGGAGAAGCTTGCAGCTTGTGTGAACAGGGTACCGGGTGAGAATTTCCCTCTTGAGAACTGTTGTAATCACTCACATCACACTGCCCCTTGTATATCAGCGGTTTAAAATTAGTAATATCTGGGATGGGTTGGTGCTTAATATTCGGTTGTTGCAATAAAGTGCTTTTATAAATCATGTTACTTTTGTGATTTTGTCCCTGGATTGGAATTGATTGATAAAAATGGCCTCTGCATAACGATTAGACTAGTGAGAATGTATTGAGCTGTGATCCACCATCTTGAGTTAGACTTTTGTTTGATGAAATAGCAAGGTCCAGAATAAAAAAGCATCGCTTGTATTATGGCTTACTTTGTTTACATCCAGCAATATATAGACATGTCAGGCAAAGTTTGACAGCTTTCTTAATCCCCCTCTTTTTTTAGGTTTCATGTTCGCTTGAGTCTCTTAAACTGAATATGGTTCTACTATTTGACACTAGTTTCCCCAATTGGAAATGTTTTGAATTTTTATTTTTTAATTACTCCCTTTGTGAAGCACAATTGCTATAGTGTAACTTATATATTTACCTTCACGCATGGCCGGAACTTCTTTTTGCATTCTTAGTCATGCCCCCATGTAGGTAACCGAGACTTGAATGGATTCTACTACTTGACATATGTCTTCGCTTTGAGCTTAAATGCTTGTTTCACTTATGGTGTGTGCGGTACTGTGGAAAAGACTGATTTTGATATGGCATTGACTCTTGAGTCAATTTGTTTTGTCAATTCTCATAGAAGAAGAAAATTAATTGAATTAAGGAGGTAAAATGAATCAAACTTATCGCAAAAGTCAAAATTACAGTAAAACATCTCATCTTTTTCAGAAGCTCCCTCATTTGATTTCTTCATTAGTTGGCATACATAATTAATTTTTACTTATTATATTGATTCATTTTACCTTCTTGATATTTTTTATTTCTTTCTTATTTTAAGTGTTTGTTGAGAACTTTATCTAAATTAGCTTTATTTAAGTTGCATGCGTCATCCTACTTTTAAAAGCTGAATGAATAATGTCTTATGCAGGTATCGAATCAGTGTACCAGTGGGAGGGAAAGGTATAACTGCAATAACTCCTTTGACAAACAATGCTGTTTCAATACTAAATTGTTTTCTGGATTGGTGTTTGAATACTAAATTACTAATAGTAAAAGAAAATTGTTTTAATATGCTTTCATCTTCACATTAGAAGTGTGTCATTTCTGAAAGTTAAAAAATGAATATTAATATTAATGTCTCCATCATAGTAAGGTGTTGATTCAAGCGTGAGAGAGTTGACAATTTTTTTTTATTAGACACTTATGATTTGTTTGGTTAGGTGGGGATAAAAATAGAGATGAAAGAAAACACAGATAAAGATGTTCTTTCTTCTGTCTGGTTGAACAGAAAGTAGAAAAGAAAGGAAAAGAGAAGTTGACTTCTTGAAGCAAAATTAAATTCTAAATTTCTCCCTCCATCATCACTTTCTTTCCACCCAACCAAACATAGCATTAATGAAGAGTGTCCAACATGTATAAAATAAGTCAAGTGTCAAAAGCACATCTAACACCGTGACACTTGAACGCTCTTAAAAGTTTGCAAATTGACAGATCCAAATTGGTAGTGTTTAAAAACATTTTCATCATAGCATTGAAAGTTCTTATACTCTAGCATGCATTAAGGTCTTGTTTTATTTGAAACTATTGCAGTAGCCTGATTTTGCTAGACTATGTTGTAAATTGACAGATCCAAACTGATTCCGAGGAACTTCTTATAATCAAGACCAGGCAATCCCTTCTGGAGGCATTGACAGAGCATGTCAAAGCAAACCATGAATATGAGTAAGGCCAATACATACAGTAAATAATCTGCCCATAAAATTTAACTTTGCTTCATAGAATGTGACGTCTGCGTTGCATTCTTCTATTTGATCTTAAAAGAAAGCTTGGTGAAAGGAATTCTTAAACCATGTGTCTGCTATGATTCAAGAACTGGGCATTTAATCCATGTAAATGGACTGAGGTGTAATTATGGAAAACAATAGGGTGTTTTCACATGTTTCTTACCTCGTCCTTTTTCAGTGTGCCAGAGGTGATCTCCTTGCCCATCACTGGGGGAAATCTTAAATATTTAGAGTGGATTAAAGAGAGCACAAGGGAGTGAATATCAAGTTTATAGCCAGTGTTGGGGTTTCCAGAGTTCTTCTGCGCTTGTGTGTTAAATAAAGCCGGCATCTATGTAACTAGGCAATGAGAAAATTATGTAGAGGATGAGATCTATCTCGTCTTACTGCTAATGGCTGTAATGGGTTGAATATGATGTTATGTGAATAGACCTTTTCTTTGTGATTTTATTTGGCATTTTTGTTTCTTATTTTGTCCGATTCACGTGGTTCCTGGACCATCCATCTATCTGCTTGTGGGTTTCAAAATATTTCTTTTAAGTTTTGCTGCATAAATTACGTATTGGCATTCCATCCACAAAACAGTGAAGCTCCCCAGGTCAGGTGGCTTTGGCCTTTAAGTTTCGACTTTACAACACTCCTTGTAAAACTCATGCAATAGTGTTATCTCAAAAACCTTGTATTTAGGCATTTTTTTTACTGTATTTATAATTTATTGAAACATTACTGTAATCTGAATCCATTTTTTACATAAATCTTTTATACTCAGTTGAGAGTCTACAATAGGACCTCACAACATAGTTCACTTTGTATATAAAAATTTAGATTAATACACACCTATTATTATAGATCCAAACCATCCCAGTTTTATAATCTTGGCCATGTTTTTTTTGGATATAGGAATCAACATTCTTTGTTTTCGAATTTAAAATGTTCTTACTTAGATGATATTTGTGCGTTATGACTTGAACTCATGAATTTTGGATATTGAAACAGATCGTTTACGAATTTTGGATAGATTGAAACAGATCGTTTACGAATTTTGGATGGATTAAGACAGATCGTTCACTCATGAGCATGCTTGGAATTCATTACTTCTCCTTTTATCAGATCTAAGCTTCTGTTAGTTAGTTATATGCTAAAACATTGATCTATAATGTTTATTTATGTATTGACAAACATCATTTGGAAATTAAAACAGTTACATGGTGTTCCTACCTAAGTTTGTGAATGTAAAAAATGAATTTGTAAGATAAAACGGTTTATCTTATTTAAAGGCTTCTCTTTCTCATTTGTTGCGTACACTCTCAATCACATCAGTGAATATTGCCTTGCTGATTTTTCCCATTCAATATTTGATAGCCCAAATATTCACCAATTCAAATTAAGATATTAAAACAATTTAAACTTAAATTTAAATATTTTAAATTCTATTAATTTTTAAAATTTATAATATTTATCATTCAAACATAAGATTTTTTTTTAAATAATGATCTTCTATATTTATTCTTCTATATTTAGAAGATATCTTTTAATTATAACCACGAAACTACAATTTAACCTATTATAATTCTGATATACAAATATGAAGGACAGGACTGACGCAATAGTTGAAGTTTGCTTAAATGATCACTGCTCATACTTGCAGTAAGAATGCAAAGAACTACAGCAGTACCCGCATGACAGTGGAAGGAAAATATCTTTCAACTTCTGTATACCTCATGAAAGAAAAATATCTTCACTTAGTAAGCAAAAATGATAGGTTAAGCGGGCATTGCGCTAAATGGTGTGGATAGCCAATTCTCAACAAAATCATGCGTATATTTTGGCAGATTTGAAAGATAATGTCATTTGCTATATAGTAAATAAATTTGATATTTTATGTTCGCAAGCAAAATATCTGTCAGCATCATGCACCATTATGGCTGTAATGAAAAATGTTCTCTCCAAGAGAATAATGTTGCTACAACGACACTTCTAGTTTTCAGAGGACCACATGCTTGAATGGCGCCTGGCCCAAATTTTTTACGATAGGTCCCACTTAGGAGTTATGACCCTATGTGTTGTGGGACTATGCAAGTAACACAACTGTAGGTAAAGGGAAGATTTTGCAACAGATATAATTAATTGGATATCCCATTATACAGTATCCTTTCCAATTTCATATCATATGACACATAAAAAGAAGTCTGGTCTCTGTTCATACAAGCATTATATCACAGATTGCCAATCATTTTATAAAGTAGGGCGATTCTTAATTTAGCACAAAGAAATGACATTCAAAGCCCACCTCCATGAGAGGAAGAATACCACCCATCAACCTATAAGGGATATCAGGGCTCATCTAGCTGGTCCTGCAGGAAGATAAGTATAGTTCAACTCAGATTTTGATCTGAAAGGGACAATATTAGAAAGTGATAAAATATTCTGGAAAGGGCGGGTTTACATAGTGATATTTACCTGGACATCAGAAGTCCAAAGGGTGAGGTTGTCTCTTAAAAGCTGCATTATGAGCGTGCTGTCTTTGTAGGATTCTTCTCCCAAGGTGTCCAGCTCAGCAATTGCTTCCTCAAAAGCCTTTCAAACATGAAAACCAACACGATTAAGTGGATTTTAGAATCAACATAAAGACGTGCTCCTGTTGCAGCTACTCAAAACAGTGGATTCCAAGCATGAATGGCAAAATAAAGAGACAGAATATCAGAAAACAAGGAATCATGTAAGCCATGTAAGCCCATATGGATAAGCCTGGACTGCTAAAAGACAAATTGAAGTGTATTTTTCCAGGGGAGAAAATCACATTTTCGGTTAAAGTTAACAGCACTTCCAGGTCATCGAGTTTAGTACACAACTAATTAACTATATTTTACAATTCAATAAAAAAAATACAAATTTATTGCATATGAATAATCAAAACTTTCCAACAAAACATCAACTTCATTTTTATTTTGTGACAAAATCCCCATTTGGCTGCAACTGAACAGAAAAATTAACAGTTTGCTTTAGGACCAGATATTGCAATGAGGTTAACCATGATACATTGCGGATGACAAATAACATTTTATCACTGAACAAAAAAAAAAAAATTATGAACCAAACAAATGAATTTTTGTTGATTTGCTTCGGATCGTAGGCTCACTATTTCTCTTAGTCGTTCAATTCAAGTGAGAAACCTACCCAGCTTCATGACCAAAAGCTTTGCAAATGCTTGGTAGCCAAAATTTGGCAGTTAGACTGCTATGAAATTTATTGCTCACCTACCTCAACAACCATGAGTACATATATATAGGTAAGAACCACGATCTGTGTTAGCAACCTTTTTCTGGCTTCCAACAAGTACAGAATTACGTGTAAATTGAAATCCTCGATAAATTCAAGGAAACAGATTGTTATAACAAGCCAAACAAGAGAAATTCACAAAATCACCCATCTTCTGACAAGATACGTCTACTCAACACACGGCATATACAAAGTCAAACAGAATTCCAGGTAGTCAAAATACTTCAAACATACCAGCAAAGATATAAAAAAAAATAAAACTGATTTTTCCAAAAATGTTATATGGAAGGGGAATCTCACAGGAAAGTAAAATGAATTGATTAGGAGAAAGTCTGAAACGTTGAAATCAAGTTGACCTGAAAATTTCAATGTAACAAATCCTTATTAACCCTGACCTGTTTAGCCATGGCACAGGCTTTATCAGACTGGTTGAGGATTTCATAGTAGAAAACTGAGAAATTAAGAGCAAGACCCAGTCTTATAGGATGAGTAGGTGGAAGATCAGCATAAGCAATGTCCTAACAACAGCAACAACCATCAAATGTCATTGAAAACGGTAAAATAACAATGATTAAAAACGGAAAGAGAGAGAGAGAGAGAGAGAGAGAGAGAGAAAAGGGGGAACTTGATTACCTGGGCAGCCTTGTAAGACAACATGGTATCCTCAGCAGCGGTTTTTCGTTCATCCCCAATCTTAAATTCAGCCAGATAGCGGTGATAATCGCCCTTCATCTTCAAATAGAAGACCTTGGACTCGGTGGCGGAGGCAGAGGGGACGAGGTTGGAGTCCAAGAGGTTGAGGATGCTGGCGCACACGTTCGAGAGCTCCGTCTCCACCTTGGATCTGTAGTGCTTCACCAGCTCCACGTGCTCCTCGTTCTTGCGACCCTCTTCCTTCTGCTCGATGGAGGAGACAATCCGCCACGCCGCACGCAGGGACCCGATGACGTTCTTGTAAGCGACCGAGAAGAGGTTGCGCTCCTCCACGCTCAGCTCCGACGCCGGCGTCCACCCCACCACCACCTTCTGCATGAACTCCACCATCTCCTCGTACCGCTCCGCCTGCTCCGACAGCTTTGCCAAGTACACGTACTGTTCTCTGCTTAGTCCTTCCGCCATTCTCTTCTCTCTATCTCTTCGCTTCTGATTGCAATTGCGACCAACTACAAGTAGGGGAACGAATGAAAAAAAGACAGAAGAATAAAATAGACCTGTAACTGTAGCTGCTAAGCTATTGCTGTTGAAACGAGACGGAATTAATAGATTTTATTAATAAACAAACAAAAAAAACTTCGAAGGTGATTGAGTTCAGACATGGCGTGTGTAGGATTGAGCTGTCTCTCCCACCCGTTCTGAGTTGGATTTCGATTCACTTTTTTCTTTTTATAAAACCCGTTAGGTCTCCTTCTTGGGCCTCGCCTCATGCGGAAACTTCAGCCCATTCAGTTTGGGCCTCAAATTTATTCCGTAGGCCCTTTTTCCCTTCATGGTAGCATGTATGAATAAGGTGCTTCTCATGCTTATGGCTCCCGAAGCTACTTCCAAAATGCGACGAACTTGTGCAGTAGAATCATCAAAATTTATCAAATTCTCACCAATTTCTCAATCATCGTCGCTCGCATGGATATCTCCTCTCAAATTCACCAAACCCGCACAACCCAAACCGGACCCTCCCCCGGCAACCGCCACCGAACCTCCGAGGAAGCGAAAGTTCATCTCTCACGACGCCGCCATCGACCTGATAAAACGCGAGAAGGACCCGCAGCACGCCTTGAAGATATTCAACATGGTTTCACAACAGAACGGGTTTTACCACAACAACGCTACCTACGCCACCATTCTCGAAAAACTCGCTCGCTGCAACAAGTTTCAGGCCGTGGATCGAGTCCTCCACCAAATGACCTACGAAACCTGCAAATTCCATGAGGGTATTTTCGTCAACCTCATGAACCATTTCTCCAAGTCCTCCCTTCACGACAAAGTGCTCCACGCGTTTTTCTCCATTCAACCAATCGTCAGGGACAAACCCTCCCCCAAAGCCCTCTCCACTTGCCTCAACCTTTTGCTCGATTCGAACCGCGTCGATTTGGCGCGAAAATTGCTCTTGCATGCCAAACGCGGTCTAACGCACAAGCCAAACGTTTGCATATTCAACATCCTTGTGAAGTATCACTGCAAGAATGGGGATCTTGAATCTGCTTTTCAAGTTGTAGAGGAAATGAGAAACTCTCAGTTTTCTTACCCTAATTTAGTTACTTACTCGACCCTTATGGATGGACTCTGTCGAAATGGAAGACTTAGAGAAGCCTTTCAACTATTTGAGGAAATGCTTTCCAGGGATCACATTGTGCCTGATCCTCTCACTTACAATGTTTTGATCAATGGATTTTGCCGTGGAGGGAATCCTGACCGCGCTAGAAATTTGATTGAGTTTATGAAGAGTAATGGATGTTATCCAAATGTGTATAATTATTCATCATTGGTGAATGGTTTGTGTAAAGTCGGGAAATTGCAAGATGCAAAAGGGGTTTTGGCTGAGATGAAGAACTCTGGTTTGAAACCGGATACGGTTACGTACACTAGTTTGATCAATTACTTGTGTAGGAATGGGCATGTTGGTGAAGCTATTGAGTTGCTTGAAGAAATGAAGGAGAATGGGATTCAAGCTGACACTGTTACGTTCAATGTGATACTTGGGGGGTTATGCAGAGATGGTAGATTTGAGGAGGCTCTGGACATGCTTGAGAAACTTCCACAGCAGGGTGTGTATTTGAATAAAGGTAGTTACAGGATTGTTTTGAATTCCTTGACCCAAAAATGTGAGTTGAAAAAGGCAAAGGAGTTGTTGGGGTTAATGGTAAGTAGGGGTTTTCTGCCCCATTATGCTACTTCAAATGAATTGTTGGTTTGTCTTTGTGAGGGGGGGATGGCCGATGATGCTGCCAGGGCACTATTTGATTTGGTGGAGATGGGGTTTCAGCCAGCACTTGAGGCTTGGGAAGTTTTAATTAGGTTAATTTGCAGAGACAGGAAGTTGTTGTATGTTTTTGAGCTGCTTGATGAATTGGTGGTCACAAATACCTGAAATTTATTTGTAAAGTAATGATTTTCGGAGGGGCAACTGGTGCTCAGAATCTTTAGTTCGATGGAAAGGATGATGTTGAAGTTTTCTGTTCAGAAAGTAATAGCAATGCGATTGATGAAGTTAAAATGTGTCAAGACATTTTCTGTGTCGAGATTTTGCATTTTTTTGTTTGACTATGATGCTCACATTAGTGCATGAAAGATGTTTTTTGACTTGAAATTTCAATTATCTTTAGAGTGGATGTACCCCGGAAACTAGAAATGGTTGGTTGGAAGTGCAGAAGGCCTTTCGTGAAGCAGGCTTGGATTTCCCGAAAGAGGTTTAATCTCAGGCTTACACTTTTTTTTTTTAATTTCCCCATATTATAATACACTACTATGTTTGAAACAGAAGTGCAGATACTAGATATTACTATGATGCTAGAAATGATAGTTTTATGAGGTTGTAAAAACTACTTGTATCTGGATTGGTCTGCAGTTACCAGGATGAAGATTCTCAAAATTTCAATTTTCTGTCTCCTATGCTTACTATTTTGATAGATTTGCTTACACTGTTCAGCAATAGCTCAAACTTCCGGAGTTAACTTGTATTCTTTTTTCCTAAAGTTGTGGGGAAATTAGAATGCTGTTTGACACTGCGTCACTTGCACATCTGCTTTCTGTTCTGTTTCAGTTTTTTGAAATTATTACAATTTGCTATGTAGGCTATTATAATACAGGGTGTTGCTATAAGACAAGAAAATTCCTTGTTGGATAACACTGCCAGAATTGAAGGTTGGATAGCTAGATTTCCTATGTTTGATTGGGTGGGAGGGGTAGAACGTCAGAGATGTCTGCAGTTGGCCTACTTCCAGCAGCCCTTGCGGTAAGTGGCCATAAATGTAGATTCATTGTTGATGTTTATATATTCGATATTTTGTGTTTTCTTATAACTTTTTCTAATTTAGGGCATTGATATCAGAGAAATACTTGCTGGTGCATCTTTGATGGATGAGGCAAATAGAGGTGGTATACATCAATTTTTAATCATCTTTTTTCTTGTTGCTGTTATTCCATCTAAATATTACTTTCAGAGTTGTGCACATGTAGTTGAGTGATTTTCAGGTATGATATGCTATGCATGAGTTGTGTTCAATACACATAGAGCTTGTTCGTACTTATTGACTTGCCAATAACCCAGCAGCTCTGCTTGCTTTATGTTGGTATTAGGCTACAGAAGGTGTAGGATCCAAGGTGGGATTATGATCTATTAGCCTCTGTCTTCTGTGTTATTTGACTATTTCTCATTGTTATGGGGTATGTTTTATTCTCATGTGATTCAAATCTAAATATCATTTCTGTGCTCTGTCCTGCATTTTTGGGATCATTTTTATGTCTCTATTAGTGAAGTTCACAGTAGTGCCCGTGTCAAGAAGTAGCCTAATGAGCCCCCTTTTAGTCACATCTGACATGACTAGCTTGAACAGACATTGTTAACAATTGATCTTATTTTTCCTATAATAGTGGATCTTCTATGCTGTTATATAACATTTACTGTGCTTAGATCCCTCACGAGTTAATGATATCCCAGAATCTATATTTAGGATTTTACAGGTTAATTAAGGAATTAGTGTCTATGGAAATAAGGGAAGCTCAGATGAAGACGCGTGTGTTTTCATAGTTATTTTTGTAAGTACAGTTTAATGATTACTGTCTACTAAGCCTTTACCCCATTGCAGCTGTATCCCCCAATTGAGGATGGCAACGCTGGCGCGTACCAATGCGGGCTCTTGTTGAACGGGATGGAAATTTCAGTTCGCATAGATGAACAACACGATCACTTGTTTAATCAATTCTCTATTTATTTGAAGTTATTATAAATTATAATGTAATATTTTATTATTATTATTATTATTTTATATTTCATTATTGATCTCTTCTATTCTCTCACACTTTACTAGGCATTCTTCTCATATTTGCACGCATAATCTTTTTTTTTAAATAATTTAGATTAAATCAACATGAATCTCATAGTTGGATAATGATAACTTTGTTATTAAAGTTTCAGTAGTATAATTATCAATTAACTGATAAATTGTGTAATTAACAGTTTAATTAAATATATAATAATATAGTAAATAACTAAATTAAATAAACACAATTTGTTCGGCTCAGGCCTATATTTTACCCGTCGCCCTGATCTACTACAATGAGGTGTACCGTCTCGCGTTCATGGGTTATTTATATTTTATATGGATGTAATTTATAATAAATAAATATTTTGAATATATAAGTATTTTTACTAATTAAAATTTATAAACATGTAGTCATTTTGGTCCTTCAATAACACAAATTGAGATAAATTTGATCTGATTACAAGATAAGTATGGCTATTTTGAAGTGTAGTAATTAGTTTTCTTATTCCTAGTGTGGTAATTATTGGTTGGATATTTATTCATTTTTCTTAAGTTATGAATAATATTTCTAACTTTAAATTTATGAAAGTATTAATTATGAATATTTGTTTCGGATATATAAGATTAATGATAGTAATAACAAATGCCTAAATTATGCTTTAAAATTACAATAAATAATTTATATTATGGTGTAAAACTAAATTTTAAAAAATAGGTTAGCATGTGTAATGCACAAAATAAATGTTTTTTAGCTAAAAGTTATAATAAAATATTTTGAAATAAATTATACTTTATATTCATCATAAATAATTATATTAGAATATAATATTAATTTAACTATTGATTTATTTAAAAAATGTAAAATTCAATTTAGAATTACAAGATTGAAAAATTATTGATAAAAATAATAAAAAAATGGAACTGAAATAAAGAAGAAAGTTAATTGTTGCAAATAAAGGTATGAATGGAAACACGATGCATGCTAGAAGGAAAGAAAGGAGTTTCGTGCTCTCGCAATCTCACCCGTGATAGAGATCATCATTTTCCAGTTCGCTAAAAAAAGGAAGAAAAAAAACATTACATAATAGAAGCCAAATTATATATAAAAAAAATGTTATATTTTCCCATAGGAGAAGAATGAATTTATGATCGCCTGATTTGAAAACATTTGACGTCATAATTTGAAAATAATAATTAGCGATTCGTATTATAACAGATATGAAAGTAATCGTTTGGATCATAGGAAGTGTGAGTGAAAAGGTTGGTAATTCAGAGAAGTGAACAAAATTCATTTAGCTCCTGGGGCCAACAGAGTAGAGACACATTGTTTGACTTGCTTCAATGTCATAGCAAGTGGCGCTACACTACCTACCAACCGGCGCGTGAGTAGGGTGAATATCACAAAGAAAGCACAAACAACTTTCAACTTCAACAACGCTCTCTTCTCCACCAACACTTCTTTCTCCAACAACACTTCTTTCTTCCCTTCTTCCAGATGTCATGCTCTTAGCAACCTTTACGTAAACCCTTGCTTTCAACTTTCAACATCCATCCCAAAACTATGGCAGCATCAATCTCAGGCATTTACACCTCTTCCCCCTCTCTCAAAAAATTCTCAAACCAATCTCCACCGTTGACCCATCCTCTCCGCAAAGATCACGTCTCCTTCCCCGCGCGCCGCGCAGATCGCACCCTCAGCCTCGCGTCGCCCGGCGCGTTGGCTCGGGAGGTTTCCCATGGGGCGGCGGTGGCGGCGAAGGGTCTGGAGAAAGATCCGCGTGCGCTGTGGCGGAGGTACGTGGATTGGCTGTACCAGCATAAAGAACTGGGTCTCTACTTGGACGTGAGTCGGGTCGGGTTCACGGACGAGTACGTTGCGGAAATGGAGCCCCGTTTTGAAGCGGCGTTTAAGGCAATGGATGAGTTGGAGAAGGGTGCGATCGCGAATCCCGATGAGGGTCGCATGGTGGGACACTATTGGCTGAGGGACCCTAAGCGCGCGCCCAGCTCATTCCTTAAGACGCAGATTGAGAACACTCTGGATGCTATTTCCAAGTTCGCTAACGACGTCGTTAGTGGTAAGGTCAGTTGAGTAGCTTCTCTTTCTTTTCTTTCTTTTTGTATCTGAAGTTTCTTGGAATTTATTAAGGTGTTAAGATCTTGGTTATTAATGTACTTTGGCAGATAAAGCCTCCTTCGTCCCCGGAAGGTCGATTTACTCAAATACTGTCAGTGGGGATTGGAGGTTCTGCTCTAGGACCACAGTTTGTTGCAGAGGCATTGGCTCCTGATAATCCTCCGCTCAAGGTATCTATTTCTATTCTTAGAGAAATTATTTCATGGTCCGAGAAATTATTTAGCTGACTTGTAGTCAAAGTGTTGTTGAATTTTGATTCTTTCTCGTAAAGCTTAACTATGTACTGTCACATAACAATTGGTTGGAAACTTTGATACTTGGTGGTCTAGTCTCATAATTTTTTCACTTGAGAAATTATTAATACCGAACTGCAAGAATGAGTAATGCAAGGAAATTTACTCCTCGTTCGTGAATTTGGTTATTTCATTTCTCGCAAGCATTTAATGATGGTCTTGCCATCTTCCGCTTATCTTCCACAGATAAGATTTGTTGACAACACGGATCCTGCTGGAATTGATCATCAGATTGCGCAGCTTGGGCCTGAGCTAGCTTCAACACTTGTGATTGTGATTTCAAAGGTTTGTGTGGACATCATGCATTTTTTGTTTCACGATGATGCTCACATCAGTGCATGAAAGATGTTTTTGTCTTACAAATTTCAATTATCTTTAGAGTGGAGGTACCCCAGAGACTAGAAATGGTTTGTTGGAAGTGCAGAAGGCCTTTCGTGAAGCAGGCTTGGATTTTCCGAAACAGGTCTAATCTCAGGTTTTACCTTTTTTTATATATTTCTTATTTCCCCATATTATATAATACACTACTATGTTTGAAACAGAAATTCAGATACTAGATAGTATTATGGTGCAACAATCATGAAAGTTTTATGAGGTTGAAAAATCTACTTGTATCTTGATTGATCTGCATTTACCTTAAGAATAATTATTTTAGGAATTATGAAATCTTAGATTGCTTTGATGTATCACATAAATTCTTTGTAAAAATAAAAAAGAATTTACTTCAGGTGAAACAAAATATCTCTTATTTTGTCCTGGAATCATTTTTTTTTTTTTTCTGAGGTAATGTTGTTATATTGCTTTGCTTTGAACGGTATACTATTCTTTTGAATCTGGTATCAACTAGTATCATTGAAGATTCTCAAAATTTCAATTTTTTGGTCTCCTGTACTTTCATAGATTAGCTTACACTATCCAGCAATAGCTCAAACTTCTGGAGTTACATAGGATTTCCCCTTTTTTCCTAATGTTGGGAAAATTTAAATGCTGTTGGCCCTGCATCACTTGCACATCTGCTGTCAGTTCAGTTTCAGTTTTTGGAAATTGTTACAATTTGCTAATGTATGCTATAATACAGGGTGTTGCTATAACACAAGAAAATTCTTTGTTGGATAACACTGCCAGAATTGAAGGCTGGTTAGCTAGATTTCCTATGTTTGATTGGGTAGGAGGTAGAACGTCAGAGATGTCTGCAGTTGGCCTGCTTCCAGCAGCTCTTCAGGTAAGTGGCATAAATGTAAATTCATCGGTTATATTTATATATCTAATATTTTGTGTTTTCTTATAATTCTTTTCAATTTAGGGCATTGATATCAGAGAAATGCTTGCTGGTGCATCATTGATGGATGAGGCAAATAGAAGTACTGCGGTATACATCAATTTTAATAATCTTTTTTCTTCTTGTTATTCTATCTAAATATTACTTTCAGAGTGTTGCGCACATGTAATTGAGTGATTTTCATGTATGATAATGCATGAGTTGTTCCATACATAGAGCTTGTTCGTACCCAATGACTTGCCAATGCCAAACTGTTAAATCCTATTGATGCTTCATGTGACAAATACATGTATATGTTGCTTGAGTTTGAAGTTTGTGGAAATAGGCGTGAAACTAGTTACAACACTGATTTGGATATGCATTTGTGCAGTTAAGGAATAACCCTGCAGCTCTGCTGGCTTTATGTTGGTATTGGGCTACAGATGGTGTAGGATCCAAGGTGGGAATTATGATTTATTAGCAGCTATCTTCTATTTTATTTGACTATTTCTCATTGTTTACTTTTTCTCCTTATTCTGTAGGATATGGTTATTCTTCCATACAAGGACAGCCTGTTATTATTCAGTAGATACTTGCAGCAGCTGGTCATGGAATCTCTAGGCAAGGAGTTTGACTTGGATGGTAATCGGGTATGTCTTATTATTCTTATGTGCATCAAATCTAAATAACATTGCTCTGTTGTGTCCTGCATTTTTGGGTTAATTTTTATGCCTTAGTGAAGTTCACAGTTGTGCCCGCTATGGTCTGTTATTTTTAATTCTTGACTTGTGTTGGTGTTATTTGTATGTTGTCATACTTTCATGTGGAGTCCCATTTAGTCATATCTGACATGACTAACTTGGCCTGACATTGTTAACAATTGATCATATTTTTCCTATAACAGTGGATCTTGCATGCTGTTATATCACATTTACTGTGTTTAGATCCCTCACGAGTTAATGATATATCAGAAACTATGTTTTGGGTGTTACAGGTTAATCAAGGAATTAGTGTCTATGGAAATAAAGGAAGCACAGATCAACACGCGTGAGTTTTCATACTTATTTTGTTAAGTATAGTCTTTTCATTACTGCCTACTAATCCTTTACCCCCTTGCAGCTACATCCAACAATTGAGGGAGGGTGTACACAATTTCTTTGTGACATTCATTGAGGTGCTACGTGATAGACCCCCAGGTCATGATTGGGAACTTGAACCTGGTGTCACTTGTGGTGACTACTTGTTCGGTATGCTACAGGTATTACTACTAATTGACCATAATTTCCTACTGAATTTGATAGTTTTTGGTTAAGACTGTTGTTAGGTTGTCTTCCCCTTCATGCTAAAATTGGAGTTTCTATAGGGAACAAGGTCAGCTCTGTATGCTAATGACAGGGAGTCCATCACAGTTTCTGTACAAGAAGTGACATCAAGAACAGTTGGTGCTCTTATTGCCCTCTATGAACGAGCAGTTGGAATTTATGCCTCCCTTGTCAACATAAATGCTTATCATCAACCTGGTGAAATATAATTTATTTAACCTTGTCTTAGAAGTTTCTCTATTTCTGATAAGAATTCTTTGACAATGTCTGAATTTATTGGGATTTATTGATTAATGTTTTGAAATTTTGAGTCAAGGAAACTGAATTTAAATGTGGAAGTGTACTATGATGCTTGTTTTACCATTCAGCCACATCCAAGTCTGAACTACGTAATTGTTTAGGTGTGGAAGCTGGTAAGAAAGCGGCTGGTGAAGTACTGGCACTTCAGAAGCGAGTGTTGGCAGTGCTAAATGAAGCAAGGTATGATGTTTTTTAAGTACCAAGGTTCCTTCTGTCTTGGCTGGGGTTATTTCGAGCATAGCCCCTGCCCTCCGATTCTTGTGAAAGTTAGTTCAGAAGAGTTGTTTTCAGTGGATTTGATTTTCCTGTCAGTAAGATGTGTGGGCCTGGCCCCTCTGGTCTTGTTATAGTGAGCACGAACGGCCATCCCACTGAAAATATTTGCAATTATTTGTGAAGGATAATAATCAAAGGGCCAATATGTGTCTAGAATATGGACTGGCTGTGTGTTTTTGCATCCTTGTTAACATGAGGTCTATCACTAGATAATATCTTGTTATATGTTTCTGTTTTTAGCTGTAAAGATCCCATTGAACCATTGACACTTGAAGAAGTAGCTGACCGTTGCCATGCTCCTGAAGATGTAAATATATGATTCCTCCTTTACCCTTTTTATTAAGAATCATTGGAGAAGTTCAATAACATTTTTCACGTATATGCAGATTGAAATGATTTACAAGATTATCGCGCACATGGCCGCCAATGACAGAGCACTAATTGCCGAAGGCAGCTGTGGATCGCCTCGTAGCATCAAGGTTTTTCTTGGGGAATGTAACATTGATGAATCGTATGCTTGAGTTAGACCAACGAAATTTATAGTGTTTTATAGTTGTTGGGTTTGAATACGGATCATTAGAAGAGATGTTGCCTGCAATAATTTAGTTCCAATGTTGAATCTCCACCATTATCGGAAGTGGAGATTTCTGTTAAGACATTTTTGAAAGTGTTGAGTTTTGTTGTTCTGAATTGGAACTACGTGTAACCAAATGGAGAACCCAGATTGAATGAATAAATGGTTATTTTTGCTGCCTACGTTGTTAGTGATGGAATTCGGGCAGCTGTTTAATGCAACCAGCTAGTCAGTAACAAGATTAAAACATTGTGTAAACAGTATCAGTAGCTGGTTATGCAGACTTAGAGGCTTGATCTGGAAAAAAATTATATTGTTATTCAATTATAGATTACCATTGAAATGAATTTAAGGTATGTATTACAATACATCATAGTATGCAAAACTATTTTATATATGACAGTTTTATTCTGATACGGCATTATAGAATGATCCGGTACAGAAGATCCGCCAGATTCACCATGAAATAGTTAGCCTCATTATTACAAACGCACCCCATGGTCAGTGTATCAAACATAATATTCAGATCAACAACCTATGCCCATGGCACCTGAACAGACAAAAAATCAAACCGCGCCGCAATCCACCACCGAAAAGGTCGACCTTCACGGAAATAATATTCTGACATAATTTTAGACATAAAATTTTGCGTTGAGTGCCAGAATTATACCAAGTTAAATCACACATAAGGCCAGGCTGAGGGTGGAGTGAGGTTCAATTAAAATAGCTGAGAAAAAAATATTACGTGGCAAACATTATAAAAAATAAGTCAAGCACTCAAACGTGGAGGGAGATGATGATGATTATGGCTGGAGCTTTGAATTGCACGCGGAAACATTTGAATGGTAATATTTACAATGTCAAACTCTGTTCAAATCAATTGATCTGTGGTGCAAAGAAATTGGATTTTAAATCAGAGGCGCCAAGTAAATTGCAGCACAGGCCGCGGAACAAGAGTTAAATTACTAACAACTACACAACATTGCTAAAAGCTGCCAGGTCAAATTAGAGAAGCTTCGATATAACATGACAAGAAGTCCAGAATGCTTTAGTTGCGGCCGCAAGAATAACAGGGTTTTGATATATCCTGCCAAGAACATCAAATGCAAAAATGAGACGAAGAGATGTAAGAAAACAGCTACGAAGAGAGATGACACACATGGGTTACCAAATGCAAAAAAACAACTCAGAAGAAAGATGACACACAAGGCATTCACTCCATCAGATGAGAGTATTAAACGTAGGCTATTAGGCAGAGCAGGTAAATCCACGGGCAAGATGTCAGATTATAATGCAAGTTATGCGAAGGGTGAATGCAATATTCCTTAATTATAAACAAAGCTGGGGGTTGGAATAACCACTTACCCTATGGCCGTAGCCCCCCACGATGCAACATTATAAATAACTTTGCTCCCATCCCAAGCCTTTCGTAGCTTTCCCTTTTTCTTTTTCACAGAAAATGTCTTGCTAAGCGCTAATAGAACAAACCAAAAATAGTCAGAAATTATTTCCCATTGTTTTTATCTAACTTACAATGAAATAGTCTCAATAATACCATAGAAAGTTATCTAGAATGAAAAAGGTATATGATAAAGAGTTATCTCTTGCTTATCACACAAATATATGAAAGAATAACAAAAGTAAGGTATCATAAGCAGAATGCCAACAAACTCACCGTCCTGAAGTTGCATAGGCGTCAAATCCTACAGAGCAAAGAAATCAATTAGAGAGAAGAAATTTCAAATGCATTAGGGTGAATATGTTTGATGCAACTGATTGTAGATGTATTTCATAAAACATTCTTCACAGCCAAAGAAGAGAAAGACATCCCTTATTACAAATGCAAATGATTGTTACCCGACACATGAATGAGAACGGCTACAGAGAACCAGACTATGGAAAAGGCCTGTAAATTAAGTAATTGAGACTTCTTGAGCATTGGCTTGCGATATATAGTTAACAGCATAATTATTGTGAGTTGCAACTGCTTATTTCTTAAGTGGACAAACATCCTTGTAGAGAAAATAGGCATTATGTTAAACTTAAATTCATTATTAAATATTAAATCCAGAAGTTTTCAGTTGAACTTTATAAAGAAATAGTAGTGGTATACGTATATAACTATTATCAGGTAGTCATGTTGCCAGACATGATTAAACATCAGTTTATGCAAGCCACGATAAAAACAGAGAGCATTTATGGCTACCAAAGTCGAGTAAGCAGACAACAGAACAGCTAAAAGATATTAAACACTAGGCATATGAGAATCCATCAACTGGGATAAAGGAATATATATTGGTAAATAACACTATTTCTATTTATTTAGTAGTTTTTAATCTAAATATTAAAAGTAGGAAACAGGGAAATAAAAATATGTTAAAATTGTCAAAAAGTCCTCATTGTTTAAATGGCATAGTCAGATACAATGACATCACACAAATTACATGGACGACATGACATGTAGCCAATCTGTGCAAATGATAAGAATCACAAGAAATAATTTAGGATCTTTAGGATTAAAACCTTGTAAGAAATGTAGGAATTAGAAAGAAGGTGGAAGGAAAGAATCACTCTTCCCAAGGGAGGCAACACACAAAGGATGTGACAGTCCTTTGATACAGCCAAGGGTTCTTGAATCACTCAAGAATTTAGGAGAATCGCTCTCACTAAGATAAAAGAGATAAACTCTAATATTTCTGAATAAAATTTCACTTATTATTTCTTGATAAGAATGGTTCAGCTTTGCCATCGGAATTACAAAAGACTCAATAAAAGAAAATAAATACTAATAATAACCCATTAATCTAGAAATTGAAAACTATTTAATGAAAACAAATAAAGGCTAATAATGATTCATTAACCTAGGAATTGAAACTACTTAATGACTGATTGTATCTGAAACTGTGGCAATCAAAAGCCAATCAGCTATGCACCCCTTGGTCTCCCAAAGGCTGATGACTAAATTTTCAATTGGGTCCTTATTACAACTTAAAACAAAATCAAACTAAAGCCCATTAATTGATTAATCCAAAACACAATTTGGCCAACCAACAATACTTGTTGAAGCTTCCTTTGTTTCCCTTACTCTAGCCCTTATCATAGGTCATGTTCACATCAGCAAAGAAGTCAAATACATGCCAATTCAGAAAAGCAAAAAAAGATTGCAGTTAGTACGGTTAAAAATTGGTGTGATTTGACAATATATGAATGAATTGTGTGACTTTGTGATTCTGAGGACAGAAAATGGTGGTTTCTCAGTCAGGTTGCAACATATCTAAATGAGGATTTGCATCCAAAAACATATTCGTATCCAAGAACATAATCGACATGTCATGATTTGTACACACTTCTACACAACATGGATGGCAACATATGTATAAAAGAAAACTTTAACGATGATCGGGGAAGAAAAAACCCAAAACCTTTAGAGAAAGATACAAATCATTTTCCCCAATTGGAATTTGCACCTAAATGAGAAGCATAGTTAGAGGTATAAGCAGACCCGTGAGTAAGATGAATAACAGAAAGCAGAAGACAGCTGATTTTTACAGAGAGTGACACTTCAGAAAGAACATTAAAGTTTGACACTTCAGAAAGAACATTGAAGTTTGAAACAAAAATATTTGATTCACAGTTTTCAAATTACTGCTCGATAATATCATTTAAATGATTCACAATGAATTAAACAAAGCATGAGAGAATCTAAAACATGTACATACATTATAGAGCAACTGAACAACAAGTACATGCATATCACATACCTTAGTCTGCTTGATAGATAGCAAATATGCAGCCATGAAGCATGCAATGCCCTCCACTATATCCTCTTGTCTAACAAGAACAAAATCTTGTTGGTCTGAGTCATCACGATGGCCTTCCCAGAGATCATTTTCACTAACCATATCCCAAGAATTACCTTCCTCTGCCACAACCAAGCACTTTTTTCTTTTATTATCATTCTAAATTTGAGACAATAGAGAATACATTGATTACTTTAAATCACCAAAATGCAGAACATACCATCTATATTCTGTGAAACTGCAGCCTGAGCACCTTCCAACTTTTGAAGAAAGGCAGAACATTCAACTCTTGATTTTAGCAGATCACATAACTGCATTGAGGCACATGGGCTGTGGTGTTAGGAAGAATAATCAGCTGTACTATATCCATATAAGGTAGTATTAGAATCATACTATTTACAATTATTCCCTTCTTACATAAGTGAGTCTATAATGAACAAATTTTTATAACAATTATTTAGTTTCACCTCTGTAACCCACGTAACAAAGGTTTACATTCTATCATCAGAAAAGCTTATGGAAGGGTATCTATATCTAAGTTCTGTCCCAATTTTTATTTATTTATTTCAAAATACTAACAAGACTACTTTTATTAACTGTCTATTCGAACCTGTGCTAATACTCAACCATCTAAGCATCCTTGGCCAAGTGAAATTTTACTATCATAAACGTGTAGCAAATTCAACACCACGTTTTTTGTCATGAATGTTGTCAACACCATAAGAGTGAAATGACCTGTGATATTGGACAATACAACAACGAAAAAAGTCCGTACCAAGTGAAACCCTAGAAGCGAAAGAGGGATTACCTCGTCGGCATCAGGATCAGCTACCGCGGTTGACGCAGTGGCGTCACCCTGGCCTTCAGCCTCACAATCCTCTTCTTCCACCTGAGCAGAGACGGGGGAAGAAGGAGAAGCAGCGTTAATCAATTCGAGAGCTCTCTGACACTGTAAGAGAACAGCCTCAAGGGTCTTCCTCTTGACACGATGTGGGTCCAGGTCCACTGAACCTTTGAGATCCATTTGCGTGATTTAATAGAAAGGGAGAGGGAGAGATAACGATTGTTGGTTGGTGTCCATGGGATTTACATGAAATGCTTCCAAACAGGGTCTTTGTGTTCTTGTTTAGGGTTATGTTTGGTTAGTTAATAAACAAGATAATGGATTCCATTCGCATGCAAAACAATTGCAGAAAGAAAGATGGCTTTCGTGTACTCCAGTTGTTCCCTTCTCCTCCACGTTTGCGTACCAACCACAAACTCTCTCTTTAATTTTTATACACCTTTCAAATTTGGCATCTCAATATATTTTCCTTACTAAAACAAACAACATGCTTTAACTATTATTTATTATTATTAATACAAAATATAGCTATTTTTTATCTAATTAATAATAAATTATTGACAAATTAACAATTTTATTTTACATATAATACAATTTTACTTCTAACCAACCAAAAAGAATATTATTGTATTTTAAAAAAATAGAAAACTTAACTCAACCATAATTTTTTTTTATTATTACAAGAAAAATGTAATATAACAATAAATAGTGATGAAAATTACAATATTTTGTATAAATATTGGTCCCTTTTTAATAATTAAATTCAGATTATGAAAAATCAAATTTACAAATATTGTGATTTTTTTTTCTCAAGTTCAATCAAAACCAGCGTGTGAATAATTTTACTATAAAAAATAATGCAAAATTAAACATTGATGTGTCAATTTTTATTCAATGTAAAATTTGATTTGAAATAAGTCAATATTTTGTGAACCTTTTATATTTTTTATAATAAAATTTTAATAAATAAAAACATATATTGTAATTTATTTTATAATAATTGTTATATTTTATTTTCGTATTTATGAAAAAATTACATAAATTAATGATTAAAAACAATAATATAAAATTTTCATCATATTTTAGTAAATATAAATATATTGTAAAAAAATATAATTTAAAATAATCCTGAAAATTTTATTTATATATGTAACTTTATATATATATATATATATATATATATATATATATATATATATATATATATATTATAAGTTAGGTATTAGGAGTAATAGGAAAATAAAACAAAAATAACTGAAAAAACAAACGATGAAAATAAAATTTCAATTAATTTTTTTCAACAAAATTTTCTAGACCTTTAATTATATTTTATTTATAATACATTTATATTTATTAAAGCATAATTGCAGTTTTAAATTTTAATGATTAATTATAGTACAATATAACTTATTTATAAATATTAGTATAACTATAGAAAAATTATAATATTTTTTATTATAAAATATATTTTTAACATTTTATAATTTTTACGTAAAATGTTTAACAATTTTATTGTAATGACAATTGATTAAATTAAATTAAAATTAAAACTTTATTTTGACTCAAACTAAATTTTATATTGAATTAAAACTGAATCAGATTTATTTGATTTTTTTAATGAAAAACATTAATCGTAAAACACCTGTATTAGACGTAATAAACTGTTTAATTAGATTAGGAATTTAAAAAATAATAAAATCATAAAAAATTAATTAATTTAAAATGATTTATTTTCTATATCAATTTATTTGTAAAATGTTTGATTTTTATAATGATATTTCTACATATCATAATTATTAAAATAAATAAGTTATTCATGTTTTCAATGGTCATTAGTTGGAGTCAAATAAAGTTTAGGGATATTTTACAACCATTGACTATGTCTTTAAATATTCAATAAATTATAATAAAAAAATAATATTGGAGCATCCAATGCATATCCTCACATTTTCTTATAATAAGTAATAATCTTCAATCCTTTAATACATCTTTAGATACTGGAATTATCTTTTGACTAATATTACTACTTGTTAATGTTTGATCCTTAAATATTATTATTATTATACAACAAAAACTCATACAAGTGTAAGTAATTTACAATAAAACTCATGCTTTTAGCATAATTTTTAACAAATTTTGGATAATTCATGTGAGGTTCTTCCAACACCCCCATAGTTTTTTTCTTCTTTTATCTTCATACTTAAATTAAATCTCATTTGACTCTTACAATTATCTTTATCTTTGAAATACATTTTGAATTGATTTTTATGAAAACACAAAATCTGGAATATATTTATGAAAAAGTTTATCTGAAAATATATTCTGGAACAACAAATCCAAAATACGAAAAGATTTTTTCAAAAATACATTATAGAACACCAAATATGGAATACATCTTAAAAACACTTTTATAAAAATGTATTTTGGAACACTCTATCTGGAACGTATTTCTAGAATTTTTTGTCTAAAAATGCATTATGAAAACATCAATTCCGAAATGGGTTTTTATAAAAGCTAATCCAGAAATGCATTCTAGAATACCGATTTCGGAAATGCATTCTAAAATATCAAATCAGAATGTGTGTCTAGAATGACCAATCTGAAAACTAGATTGGGTGTTTCGAAATGTATTTCCATATTCGCTTTTCCAGAAACACATTATTGAATATAAATCCAGAATATATTTCCAGATTGACCTTTTTGAAAATATATTCTGAAACACTCAATTCGAAATATATTTTCGGATTAACTTTTCTAGTATTCAACCTTATTTTTTAATACTAGTTCGGATGGAATAATTTAGGTAGCAATTTGAGTACAATAAAAATATAATTTAGACATAATATGAATTATTATTTATCTTTAATTATTATAAAAAAACATTCAATGGAGTTGATAACAAAAAAAATCAAATATCTAAATAATTGAGGTACAAAAATTATACACAAATAGAAAGAAGAAGAAGTTGAGATAAAAATCAAATATTTTTTTTTTTAAATATTTAACTTGGAACAGAAGTGAAATGAGAAATTATGGAACAAGAGCCTTCATGTGTTATCTGGCTCAAAAGCCATAAACTAGCAAAGGCCCAAAGGAAGTCCAACTATCAACAACTGGGACTAGATTTAAGTACAAATATTATCATATTTTTTAAATATTATTTGAAAATAAATATATAGTAAAAATAAATTATTATTTTAGAGAAATGTCCTAAATATTAATGAGAATGAAATTGATAATAAAAAATAAAATTGAAGTTTATATCAACAATTTAAAAAAATTACATATTAACGGAGATAACTAATAAAAATCATCATTTAAATCAAAATGTTTTTTAACGTTAACTTATTGCAATTTAATTTATTTTATTTTAAATTTACAACTACTAGTCATGTTGATAGGTAAATATATTTAAGGACAGTTAACGATAGCGTTTGATTTGGTGCATTTACTACTTACAGTTAGAATCCTTCTTCAATCCATAAATTTTGTCACTGCTAGCAGGGACCAAACTCAATTCATCAATTATGTCCTTGTATTTAAAGTAATAAATTTTTTTTATTAATTAATTATAATAAAATTAATACATATATCCTAGACTATAATACTATTTAAAATATCTTCACCCCACATTCTTCAAATTAAGTTCAAGTGTAGGTAATTTTCTCTCTTAAATTTTTTATAATTTTCTCCATGAAATATTTATATTTTAAAAAATATCTAAGAATTATTATTATTAGATTTAATGTATTATCTGTAAAAAAAATTATATATCTTCAATCAAGTAGATTGTTAAATATGATTTTTCTAACATTTATTACACAACTTGGCAATTTGATAGTAGATTATAAATTTATAATTAAATGTCAGTACAAAATATATATTGCTAGTTTATTATTTACATTCTCATGTGAGACTTAATTTTATGGTTTAACCAAAAATCGTGAATTTTGTAAGAGTTTTTCTGCATATTCACTTAATTATAAATTATCAAGTAGTAAATATTATTTAATTTTATAATAATAATTAGTTGATCATGTAAAATTCTTCGAGTTGAATATATCAAACTAAACTCATTTTATTACTAATCTCCTAAATAATTGAAAAATCGAATTAAGCTATGTATTCTATAATACATTACATCTAATAGTTGAATATATATATTTTTTTAAACACTCAACCATAATAAACAACATACTAATACTGTTATGAAGGGGACCAGTAGCCAAGGCCCAGTACTTATTTAAAACCAACCAAAATCACATGTTACTATTATTATCAGTTATCAATGGGGCAGGCAAATAAATATAGCAAACTTTTGTTAGTTAAAAAAAATAATATTATTTATAATGTGACAATAATTAAAAATTATATGTTAAATTTTAGTACATTAAATATTATATTTATGTCAAATATATTTTATATTTTCATGGAAATCCTTAGGATATAATTAGGGATGGCAAAACGGGTCAGCCGCCTGGTTTTGCGCCCAGCCTTTGGCCGCCAAAAGCGGGCGGGCGGGCTGGCCCAATATAGTCATGACGGCTGTAGACCTTAGCACGCCCGCTGAGGAGCGAGTTGGCGGGTTGGCCCACCATAATTTAAAAATAATAATTTTTTTAATAAATTTAATAATAAGATTATTATTTGTTTGTCAATAATTCAATATATATATATATATATTATTTCAATTTTAATAATATAAATCAATATATTATTTTAAGAAATTATAATTTAGAACAATAATAAAATTTACATAATAATAAATAATAACAAATATATATATATATATATAAATAACGTTAAACTTATAAAATTTATATTTTTTATATTGAAAAATTCAAATACCTATATCTTTTTTATTTGATAAAACTTCATATTATACTTGGTTAAGTAATTCTTATACCTTTAATTCAAGTAATAAGGATAAATATAATCAAGTACTTAGAATAAATAAGGAGAACAGGAGAGAAGGTTATATTTCGGGAAGGAAAATATTTTTGTGAGAATGAAACTTTTTAATTCTCTTTTTAAAATTTTTAACTTTATATTATCTTTATAATTAATTTTATTACAATAAAAAATTATTTTTTTATTAATTAGGCGGGCCGCGGGCTGGCCCGCCCATCCCGCGGGTTGGCCCGACGGGTTGGCGGGCTTGGCGGGCGGGCCAAAGCGGGCTGGTGGGCTGAAAACATCAACTCGCCCCGCCATATTATGGCGGCTGGCAGCACGTCAGGCCTAACCCGTTTTGTCATCCCTAAAAATTGATTGTATTCACTATGTATTATGATTTTAATGTTTTTAAGAATTAAATTATATTAGCATATTTTTCTTTTATAAATATCCTATAATTATTTTAATCTAAAAAAGAAATTATATTCTTACATATTCGAATGAGTAAATCCTATAATCGAAACGTTATTTATTTAGTTGAAGTGGTGACTAGGAAGAGAAACACATGTTTGCAGTAGTGAGTGTGGTTGTGACATGTGGAAATGTTAGAATGAGAATACGAGAATGAACAAAAATAAACATGGCGGGAGTGTTGAAACGACCAAAGGATCGTTTGTTGTTGGAGCTTGTGTAGTGTTTTCCCTTCATCTGGTTCGTGTTTTAAGGTTGAAGTGTCCATGTGTTGTAGATTAGTAAGACTCGCTCCGCATTCAGGGTTTTGGCTTTTGGCTTCGATTGACCACCCAAACATTTCTCACGTAACATTCCATTTGGAGAAGAGAGAGAAACACAAATCCAAAGACAAAGAAAGACCCAAACAATATTTTCACTTTCACGCTTTCCCATTCTTTTCCTTTCTTGTTTTGTTTTTTTCCTCCAACACCTCTTAAGACGCTCTCCCTCTTAATCCTTTGATTGATTTCAAAGCCAGGTCTGGTACATTGTTCATTCAAATCAATGTTTTTTTTTTTTTTTTTTGTATCTCCTGTTGTTTTTTAAACTATTTTTGGTTGTTTGCGTGATAATCATTGAGCTGCATTACCATTTGATGAATGTAAATGCAGGGCCTAGTCAATTGAATGTGGTGATTTCTACTGGGTAAGCATCTTGGATATACTTCTGTGATTTTGGGATCACAGGTATGACCAACACAAGTGCAGAATTGTCTCAGGTGAATAGCTTTTTTCAATTATTTATTGGTAATAATTTTTAACGAATATATTTTTTGGTTGTAATATTTTTTTTCATGGTGAGTTTTGAATTCATTAAAGAATGAAGATCACTGAACTTCTGGATGCATTGGTGTCATTATATATGTATGTGAATGGTGGAGGAAAAGTCATGTAACGTGTTCATTTTGCAGGGAAATGGTGGTGTTTCTCTTGCTTCTCTTACTTCCCAGCCTGGGGCACAAGAGCATCAACAACGTTCTCAAGGTGGCAGCGGCAATATGGTAATTGTTGTCCTTTGCAAACACGGGATTCTGTGTGAATTTGATCAACCGGATCATTTCCTGTTTAATGGAAGCATGATTGTGACATTATCGTAATGGTCAAAATTTGTCCACGTTGAACCCTTGCATGAGCACACTTTTTCGTGGCAATCATTCTTCTTAAGATTTTTATTATTTGACAGTTCAAGCATATTGTAATTAAGCTTACATAGGTTATGAAAGGCACGAAAATTGAAAACAAATCATCATTGTTGAAATTAGCTATTTCGAAGTGAATAAAGTTTCCATGCTTCTATTGTACCTCAGTTAATTTCTGTAATTTCATATATTGCAGATTTTCAAGAGTGGGCCACTTTTCATATCATCCAAAGGTGTGTTTTGCTCCAATTTTTTGCATATTTTCTTCTAAGAAACCAAACACTTATGTGATTTGTAGCCACAAGTAAGAGCAAATTTGGTGTGGTATTACCCTAAGCCAAAGTAGGAGACAATAGGTGGAAAAGACTGATATTTATGTATTTTCTTTCCCTTTTACATAATACATCACTTTCTATTTTTATGTATTTTTCATCTTTGCAAACCTCTCCTCGATTATGAAAATCCATAGAAATCTTGTATTTGTAAATTTACTACAATTCCAAAATGCAATTTGTACTGCCTCATTAAATCCAACCATCACAAAATGTTACTTGGCGTGAGTGGTTTAACACCCGTCCATTGACAAAGGTCGTGGGATAATCCCCCAAGTATGGAGTCACAACATTTGGAGCACTTTACACTTATTGGGTAATCTCAGTCCAAAGCAGGATCAGTCAGGTTCATGTGTCTGGATACCACTTGGTTATACCATAAAAAATTAAACATCTTAGCGTCTGCTCATGGATGTTTTGTGGCAATGCCACTCATACTTTTGTTCAGTCTCATAAGTTGATGAATGAGAAACAGTTCATTAGTTTGGGGCAAATTAATTAATGAATCACTTCATACCAGATCATTTGAATTGAATGCATTAATTACATTTGTCAACATATAAGTTTGAAAACGGATAGGGAAAACATTTGACCTGAAAGCATTAACGTGTAAATGACCTAGTTAACAAATTTGTTAGGCTTGAGAGCTTTTTTTATGTAGTTGTAGCATATTTTATCAAAGCAATGAAGTTTTATATAGGTCTTTATTATAAAGGGGAAGTTTGTGTAGTAAATGCAAGGGGATAAATATTTTACTCAAGAAATGAAGAAGTAAATATGTTATCTTGATTTATCTTTTTAGGCCTTGTACAATCAATATTGGCATCTTATATCTCTAATGACTCGTCTTTTAATCTCCCAAATTTGAATTATCATATTTTTTACAAAATGTCTAATGTTATTGGATAGAAAACTAGATTTCTACCCTTGACAGAAGGTCTGCTGAGGAGTTTGTGAATTCATTATGATATAGTTTGTATTTCGTAATGTGTAGGAATTGGATGGACCTCCTGGAAGAAAAGATGGTTTATTTTAACACAAACTTCACTCGTTTTCTTCAGAAGTGATCCAGTAAGTAATTTTTTTAATCTACTTTGTTCATGTTGTTCAACTGTGTTTCTCTGTATTGTGACCCCTTCTCCAAAAAACAAATTACGTGTTTAATCAATTTATAAGACATGTTGACAACTGATTATTTTCAATTCAATTCAATACCCAAAATTGGCCTTTGAATGTCATGATTTTTTTCTCTCACTATTTTTCTTAAAAAGTGAAAGCATACGTGGTTAAGTATTGGGTTTAGTTTTCCAGTTTTAGGTACATTGATTAAGAGTATGTCAATAGATAGTGTAAGTAAATTTCATTTTGTCCATATTAACTTTTTTTGGAGTATTTTTAATTATATCTATTAGTAAATTCATCATTATCTTATAGGAGCCATAATCTTTTGCAATTATTTATAAAGAAAAATGTCACTTATATTTTTTTTACAAAATGATTTGGCATGGTATTAATATTTTCGAAGGATATATGGTATCTTCCTACTTTATAGTATCTCGCCATTCTTCAATCTACCTAAAATTTGTCAAAATATTGGCTACTTTTTTCCCTTGCTAATGGCTATGAGGCACTATTACAGTGTTCACTGTCCATGTTTGATAAGCAGAAATTATAATAGGACTGTCTTGCAGTTGAAATGATGCTGATTGTGATAACAAGAATACTAGAAATGATAAATAGAATGTTAATTAACTATGTATAAGGCTAGACTTTACAACTTTCCCGCTTATACTTTTTTATGTAAGGTGATGCAAATTTGATTTTACTACACAAGAGTTTGTCATGATTATGAACATTGTTACATTGCCAAGAGTAGATTCTTTATATCCTTTCATTATAATATTTTTAACTGAGCGATGAGAAATAAAAGAAACCTTATCAACATACACACACATGCAAGCTCACCATGTTTACTAGGATTTTTTTGTTTTTGTTTCTAAACTTGATATCATATTCATATATCTTTACCATTGTGTTATTTGCTTTGTAGAATTCTGTCCCTCAGAAGGGAAATGAAGTTAATTTGACCCTAGGTGGCATTGACCTCAACAATTCAGGCAGGTTGGCTTGTTTTCCACATCTACACATTATAATCCTTCTGTTTAATGTTTATCTTTGTGTTGTCAAGATAGCAATATTGTAAAATTTCGTGACCTCCTGTAACTTTTCTTGTTAAATTTTGTAGTGTTGTTGTCAAAGCAGATAAGAAACTTTTGACTGTACAATTTCCTGATGTTCATGATGGACGAGCTTTCACACTTAAGGTGCTATATTTCCTTTTTCATAATTTTTCTCTCTGGGGATGAGTTTTTCATTAAAAAGATATTTGCTTATATGATGCTCTGATTGTGTGTGTGTGTGTAATTTTTTTTTTAATTTAATGTTCTCTATATTCATCATATATATTATCATTGATTCAACACACATGGAGATAAACATAGACAAAGAATGTAGAATGCACAGGTTTTTATCAGCTGCTAACATATAATTTCATTGTTGATGTTGTAGGCTGAAACTATGGAGGATTTATATGAGTGGAAGGCTGCACTTGAGAATGCTTTGGCACTGGCACCTAGTGCTGTCAATGGGACGGAGCAAAATGGTATCTCCAGGAACAATCAGACTGATTCAATTGATATTTCTTTGGACCAGTGTATGCTCTTGTTATAATTGTGCTTTACATATGCATTTGACCACACAGTTCATACTCTGTACCCTGTGGTTCATACACTATATACAATGGTATAATAAACAATTTAATTGTCATCATGTAAATATCTATGACAACAACTATTGTGAAGTTTGTTGCATTTCAGATTTGATCTCTGATATGAACGTTAGATATCCATTTCTATAGTGACAGTGGTAATGGTATGAAATTTATATTGTCCAATTGATAGTCTCTTCTGTACATTTGGATTGCTTTTGTAATAATATGTTACACTTTTTTTTTCCCTAATTAAAATTTATGATATCTGTGGAGTGCCTCAGTTGTGAATACTTGTGGTTAATGCAGTAAAAGACTATAACTTTTGATTTCCTTTTATCTGGTTTTCCTGCACTTCTATAGTGAAGGAGAGAGAACCAGTTAAATCTACCGTTATTGGCCGGCCAATTTTACTTGCTTTGGAGGATGTTGACGGAACTCCATCATTTTTGGAGAAAGCCCTAACATTCATAGAAGAGCATGGTGGGTTTTCTTCTTCTCTTTATCTCTCTTTGTATATATGTACATCTGTGTGTATGGGAAGTGTATTAGGTGACAACTTAAAAATATAAGGAGTTAATCTTAAGATTCATTCATACATGTATAACCAATATTTTATAAATTGAAATATAATTGTCTTTTAACTCATAACTAAATTTGAATGCTCTAAAGCGGTTGTTCTTATGCATAACAGAATTTTATAAATGCATGCTTGATGCAGCAAAAGACACATGTTATGCTATATGCATGATAGATATAACTAAACCAGACTTTAGATTTCGTTTTGTATAAAAGATTTACATCATCTGCATATTTAATGAACGGGTGCTTCTTATTAATTAAGAAGTGAAAATTCAAAAAAGAGTAACCTCATTAATAAAATTTGGTATTCATATTATACCATCCATGACTTTGCAACCAGTTTATTTGTTTTCATTGGAAGAGGGAAGTGAGAGAGAGCAAGCACTGGATAGACATTAGTTTCCTTGAGCCAATACCAAGTCAGAAGGTTGATGAACTGTTAATCTGTTTCATATGAATCTAATAAATATCATAAAATAGGAGCCAATGTGGAAGGAATCTTGCGACAAGCAGCTGATGTTGATGAGGTTGAACGTCGAGTTCGGGAATATGAACAAGGTTTTTGCCTTTTCTTCATAGCTAATCTGCCTTTACTTGTTGGTCCTTGTTTTCATTTTGTTTATACAATGTGGTGAAGATAATTCTGACATGTCTATCCATTAAGAGCTTCAATTATATTTCAGGCTTTGTCATAAAAGTACTTTAAATAATATGTGGAGTGTTGTTTATCAAATATGTCAACTAACAGAATACATCATTTATTTGAATTTCGGATTTAGTGGAATTTCCTTAAATATTTGCCTCAGCATTTAATATGGGTGAAATATAAGAGCTTTTGCAGTTTTCCATTAGCAGGGACTTTTTTCCTTTCCCCCTTTCTTGCTCAAAATCACTCATCAGATCTTATGCTCTTGGGTACGCCATATGGTTGCAGGAAAAGTTGAGTTTTCACCAGATGAGGATGCACATGTTATCGGAGACTGTGTTAAGGTATTTTCATGGTAATCCAAACTGATGATTCCTTGCTAGTAAGTAATACATTATTATTATTATTTTTAATTTCTATAAATTTTCAGCATGTACTTCGCGAATTGCCATCTTCTCCAGTCCCTGCATCTTGTTGTAAGGCACTGTTGGAAGCTTGTCGTAAGTGTTATCTTGTTCATCCATCTTTGTCTTTTTTAAGTTTATGTCAAATGAAAAGTTTTTTCCATTGAAATTTAGAATGTACGAGCTGGCACATGAAAATTTATAATTCTAATGTAAAATTTTACACTTTTGAACAATTTGTTCAAAAGGAGGAAAAATGTCTTGTTTAATTTTATTTAGAAAATGTCATACTAATTTTATTTCAATTTATAGAGATGTCATGATGAAGTTTAATAATATTTCATTATTTGAAAATGTCACCAAATTAGGAACTGAGCGTGGTAATAGAGTTGCTGTTATGCGTGCAGCAATAAATGACACTTTCCCTGAACCAAATCGCCGCTTATTGCAAAGGTATTTGACTGGTACTTTTATATTTTATCATTTATTTTCTTTTTATACATAACCCATTTATTGTTTTTTTTTTGTTATCTTATTTACTTTATTTCAGAATTTATATATAAATACTCTTATTACTTAGTTATTAATTTAATCACCGAATTATCATTGATTTGGTATACTTTTGTTGTGAATTAAAAACCTATTTATCTTGGCCTATACACACAATATGGCCATATACTTAAGATCTACTTATTGATAGGCTCTGTTGAATTCATTGTTTATGACAGAGTCTATTAAACAAAAAAGACATTTCTATATTCAATTTTTATTTTGCACCATATATTTCTTTTTTTCATATCATGTTTTGATTATGTAAGTTATTGATTTCATTCTTGTACAGAATACTCATGATGATGCAAATTGTGGCTTCACGCAAAGCTGTGAATAGAATGAGCTCCTCAGCTGTGGCAGCTTGCATGGCACCTTTACTTCTTCGCCCCCTTCTGGCTGGAGAATGTGAAATTGAAAATGATTTTGATGTAGGCGGTGATGGTTCTCTTCAACTTTTACAAGCTGCTGCTGCGGCAAACCATGCTCAAGCAATTTGTATAACCTTATTAGAAGAATACGGCAGCATATTTGGGGTAATTATGTCTTTTTCTTTTTTTCATGCCTTTCATATACAAATTATGAAACCATGTCACTTTCATATGTTAGACTCTTGAATCATTCTTAAGGTTAGTCGTCTTATGCTGAATCATATTTGTCTCTGGTACAATATTTTTTTCTTCTTACTTTGAAATAGTGCATTACTTACAAATTGTTTGAATCCCTTTTCATTAGAGAATACATAATCAGCTGAATATGAAATATTTTTGCAAATATTTGAATGGATGATTCTCAATTTCAAACCACCTTCAAGCAGTAAGGTCAATCTTTTGATGAATTAGCCATTCCTTATATCAGTTTAGGATAATGGTTAACCAAGTAGCTGACTCCAGCTAATAGGTTAAGGCTTTGTTGTTATTGTTATTTATTATTTTCTCTTCAAATTATTAAGTTATTAGTGCTCTAGCAGGAAGGTTCTGTGTCCCCTGACATATACACTGACTCAGACGAAGAGAGTGGATCTGAGAACGAGGAAGCAACTGATGATGATGATTTGTCGTATGATGATGACGAAGAATATGATGATGATGATGACGACGAAGAAGAAGAACATGATGAATCGATACATGAGTCCGATGAAGATGAAGAACTTGGTAGTGAATCGTACAGCGGAACTGGAGATTCAGAGGCCGATGATGCATACGATGATGATGATGAGGTTCAAATCTGACTTTATTTATTTCACGATAATTTGTAGTGGTTCTAATATATAGTTTTTATTTAATCCATTTCATTCTAAGGACTAAATCTTATGTAGGTAAATTAGTAAATTATAAAATTCTTTTAAAAAGTCTATGTTAATTGTCCCAAGGATAGAACATGCATTTATGCCAAAATTCTTTTAAGGCTTTTATTTGGCACTATTTCATTCAAGCAAATCTATGGTTAGACAAGAACTGACATGGTTATCATTAATTATTCAAACACATGGCATAAATGCAAAAAAAAAAAAAAAACTAGTAGTATTAGTACCAAATTTCTCACTCACTAGAAGAAAGAAATATGTGTTTTGGACTAAACAATAAAAATAGTAGAGTATTTGCCTTAGATCTTTCCTTATTTCTTCTTTTAATGTTCACTTCCTATCTTCAACTTGGCCCTTACCCTAGCTCTAAAACTACTCCAATAACTTTGATTATTATTTAAACTTATTTATTCTTTTAATGTTCACTTCCTATCTTCAACTTGGCCCTTACCCTAGCTCTAAAACTACTCCAATAACTTTGATTATTATTTAAACTGATTATATAATGTTGATATGTTCATTGAGCATCCTTACACTTTTTCCTCCAAAACTGTTACATATGTGGCTGCAATCACTGCAACCTGGATGTGGAGAACCAGGAGGTGAGAGGAATGGCAAAAATTCTTATTATATTGTTTTTGGTAATGAACAGGACCATGACCATGCTAGTTTAAGTTCGAAATCCTCAGGTGTGAGTCAAAAAGCTAAAGCCACACGAAAGTTATCATCATCAAAGTCACTTGAAGCCCCACGGACCAAAAGCTCTGAACCTCTCACGAGTCCAAAGAAAACTGGCTACGGTGATCAGTCCAATAAGCCTGCTAATATGTCTCGGGAAGTAACTGACGAAGCTACATTGCATAATTTAAATTCTCCTATCCCTGCTCCAAGTATAAAAAAATCCAGTACCATATCCAATGGGCCAGCACCTCGGCATCGCACCACATTGGGGCGTACCTCAGTAAGTAGATCTTTAAACATTACTGATATTATTTTTTATGTGACCAATTATGTCTTTCTCACCGGCCTTAAGTTGGTTAAAACTTTCTCCATTAATGTTAAATTTTAGTTTCATTTAGTTGCTTTTCTTTGAGTTAAATTGCCTTCGTACTAGTAAATTTGTGGTTTTCTCTGATTTGCATTCTGTCCAGGCAAGGAAGAATCTTTCCATGGAATCCATTGATCTTCCTGTTGAAGATGAGTAAGTAATTGGCACCTAACAATTGTATGCAATTATCTTGCTCTTTATGCATCTCTCAATTATGTAATTAAAGGATCAAACAGTCGTGCATAAATGCTTGAATTTATGTTAACAAGAATATAGTATTATATCCATATTTACCTGGAATTTCAGAAATGCAAAGATCAAAATCCAATAGTTTGTTTTCTTTGTTACGTTAAGGACCAAGGAAAATTAAGTAGGCAAGAAAAAATCCTTCTTTTGGCTTCACTGTCTTTCCAACATCGGCATCCGAATCTGTTTGAGTGACCTCGTCCGTAACTTGTGGAAGTTTATAGCCACTTAAATATAAATTCAGAGAAAGCTCTTGGTGGTTGTAAATGTTTAAAATACCTTGTTGAGAACGCTTGATTTAATGAGGAACAGAGAGTGTGCATGTCTGTTGCTAGTTTCTTCATGTTACTCTGTTCACTAATTTATGTTTTTAACAATAGAGATGAAATTGAAAGGCTCGAAGCTGCCAGGGCAGAATTACAAACTCAAATTGCAGATGAGGTATGTTCTTGATTTCCTTTCTGGATTTACATTGTTTAAATATCTATCTAATTTTTCAAGTCATTTTGATGAGTTTGGGTTGCCCTTGTAGGTGAGGGCAAATGCCAAGCTGCAATCTCAAGTGGAGAATCAAAAGAGAGCCTTGGACGAGCGTCGTCTGGCTCTTGAGCAAAATGTAAGTTCATTATGAGAGAAGTTACCCTCTTCCTCCATGTAAATAAATTTGGTTTTCTAAATTTTCTTTTCACAGATTGCTAGACTACAGGAACTGCTGCACAAGGAAAAGAATTGTCGGGCAGCTCTTGAGGTAGGACTCTTGTTTATGATTTATCCAACATTGGTGAAAAGTCTTGTCAAATTCAGTTAAAGACGGTTTGTGTTTTGATCATGCAACTCTTTCATAACATCTGAATCTTATACAGAACAAAACAGAGCTTGAGGAATTAGCTCTGGTAGAAGCAGATCTTGCCTATTTAGAACGGAAGGTTGAGGAACTTGGGAAGAGGCTTAATTCTCAAATTGATCGAAATCTTGTAACTCCGGATTTCTCTAGTCAACCACGACAGATGTCAAATCAGGAAAGAAGATTGTATGTTTATCATTTACTTATGTCTGATATTGCTTTTTTTCTTCTTCTTTTACAATCTCGAACACCTAATAGTTTCAATGTTCATAGAATTTCTTTTGTTCGCAATATTTCCTCCCACGTCTCTGTAAAAGTCATCTTAGCACTTGACTGTTCTATTTGCTTTTATGCTTCTTGTTTCCACTTGAATTTCTTTTTTTTTTCCCAACGAAACTGTATGGGTAATTAAAGTTTACTTGTATTAACAGAAAATACAAGGCAGATACTGAAGTTGCTGCCACATCACAATCTGATAGATCGATAAGTAAGGTAAATCTACAATATCGATAGAGGATTCATTCCAACCACATGCAGAAATGTCAATAGCCATATTGCAGGAAGAGACCATAAACCCATCATTAAGCATATGATTGTGATACTTTTAAAACTAAGAATAATCTCAATAATATAATAAAGAAGGCTCGTGTCATTTCTTGTTTTCTCTTTTTATACTGACATAAGAAACCAATACCCCAAACATGCTTTATCTGGTCACTTATTAGAACTCCATAGAACTTTGTTTTCTTTCTCCCGAATATATTTCTGGTGTTCATACTTGCTTGATAGACAACAAATTGCATGTTTCCTTAAGTTGTTACCTCGCAACCTTTTCTCGTTAAAAAGCCAAAGGTGGTCTTTCATTTATTTCTCGTGTGGCTTTATACTATACTAGAAAATAAGCATATTTGCTAAAAATGATGATAGTAATTTGCAATTTATCATTTCTTAAACTAAGGGTACGGTAACGGCCCAACAGGACAGTCATATTGTTGGAGTAGAAAGTGATGGTGAGAGAAAGGCAGAGTCAACACCTTTACCAAACAAACATCCACCAACTAGCTCCAAGAGGTCTGCTTTAAAGGGCGAGGTATGTTTCATAAACTTGGCTACGAATCTTTATATATAAACCAACATTTTCTTTATTGTGTAATCATAACTACAACCAAATACCCCTCATCCATCCAAAAGTCAATAGAATGACTAGTATATCGAGTTTCAGACTCTTATTATATCAAATTAATTTCATTAAATAACATTTTTAGTAAAAAAAATGTAATAAAATTATCCATGATATTTCCTATGCCCGCATCATTGTCACTTACATAATATTGCTTAGTACTGAGATGAAGAAATTAAATTAGTTATCTAATGCAAGGTAAAATTTGAGTTTTTATGGAAGATAGTTACCTACCTGTTAGCCGCGTAACTAAGTAGTTTCTCGTGTACAACACTGGGATAAACCTTGATATTGCAAATTGATAGGACTAGTAGTCTAGATAGACTTATTTATTCAAATGCTTTCACAACAGGGAGCAAATTCCACTCCTTCTGCACTCACAAAACTGACAACCAGACTGAACTTTTTGAAGGTGGCCCGTAACCAGATTGCAAGTGAACTCCAAAACATGGAAAAAGGGCGAGACTCAAGTCGCTCATCACACAATGTGGAAAAAGGAAAAGGATCTGAACGTCATCAATCACTCGCATCCCCCCACAAATTTGGAGGGTCAGAGGCTCAGTCTGTGCCAAACCCAGAGAAGGGTAAAGGGACAGAATCATCAGACAAAGGATCGACCAAAGGAAAATCATCTCAGCCGAGTTCATCCGAGAAACTGAAAAAATCAGATAGTCATCCAGCCCACCACACCGATGGATGGAATCAACAACCAAAACACTTGGAAAGAGGAAAGTCAGAAGGCCATCAGACTTATAATGTGGACAAAGGCCGGTGATTAAGGTCAACCAGTCTTCTTTTTGTTCCAAAACAAGATCCACATGCAGTCAGTGTTTTTGTTGTCCATGTTGGGATTTGCTTATGTTTTTCAACAATGTTTTGTGTCATTTATAGAATACAGAGAGGAACCCTCTTTTGATAAGGTTGCCACAAGAGCCCCTTTTCAAACAAGAGAAGCATTCAATTTTCCCCCAAAAGCACCATGTGCAAGGCATAGTTAAACCTTTACCATGATATAAGCCAAACTGTTTGTAACCTAGCATGCTGATTTATACTAGCTCAGTTAGCAGCATGATAATTTGCATTTACAGTATCGTATTTGTAACTGCAATAACGTTTGAGTTGTTTGGCATAAGCTGGTAAAGCATTAGGCAGATAACCTTAGTCCAAATTCCTTTGTACTAGCAAATTTTGAATTCAAAACCTCATTATTATAATCTACATATAATCGGATTCAAGGAATCTCTTGATTTGAATAGAACTCAAAGCTTTATCCATGACTATACTTACTAAAAAGAAAGAAAAAAAACATTTCTTTGTTGGGACTTGCCCAATTTGTTGAATTGCAACCTATTGAGTAATTTGTAGTGTGTATATATACAAGATGATTATATGAAAAATGTAGACAAACTCTCTTCGATGAATTCAAATTATGGATTTTTATATTATATTTGATAATTTGTTATTATAATTTTTTCAAAAAAAATTATCCAATAAAAAAGATGATGTTACACAGAATGTGTCAAGTATTTCTAGCATTCCTGCACCCAATATATATGTACTTAACACAAATATGGGTGATGTAATTGTTGATACATATTTGATGAAATTGGAATATGAAAATATATATCTCAAGAAGGTAGTGTCCAAGTTCCAAAACCTCAATAACTAATCCCTAATAAAAAAGAATCAAAAGGTTACAAATGGTTCGTCATCATCTGAACGTATATATCTCAACCAATGAATGAATATAAAAGTTCAAAACTCCTTGAGCAGCTTCCTGACTTGTTCGAGGGTGACAAAGAGCACGACGGTAAAAGGACCCTGCCTTGAGATTGTAGGGATGAAGCCCTTATAAAGGGCAAGAGGCCCTTCAGTCTTAACAGTCTTGAGAGCACAATCGAAGGCCCCATTGAAAGCTTCAACCTTCATGTTCATCACCCTAGTCTTTATAACATCAATAGGGTTCGACGCAACAGAAGCCACAAAACCCGCCGCAAAACTCGCTGCCACGTGGGTCCCAAGTCCATCCTCCATCCACCCGTGTCCGAGGATAGTTTCCTTAAACTGGTCGTACGAGGCCAACTGAGAAGCCGTCACGATCATCGCTCGGTTCACCGTAAGCGCTGACCCGCGCCACAGGCTAGCAACCCCCTCCTGCTTGCTCATGCGCCGTATCGCGTCGAACACGCCCTTGTAGTTGCGCCGCTCCGCCGCCGGAGCCCGCCCGTCGGCCTGCATTCGCACCATGGCCACGTCGGCGGGGTTCCCCACGCCGGCGCCAATCCCGCCGGCAACTAGCCCCGCCGTTATCTTTCTCGAGAGGGGCATGGTGCCCTGCTCGGGGTCAGTCCAGTGGCGCTTGAGCACGTCGTAGAGGCCCATACGGGTGGTGGAGTAGAGCGTCTGACGGAGCACAGTCGCGGAGACGCCGGAGAAGAGAGCGGCGACGCCCTCGGACTGGACGATGCGGATGCCGACGGAGATGGGGCCGGAGGGAGGCGGTGGCGGCATTGGAGTGGGCGTGTGAAGTGCAAATGCGGGACGGAGGCTGTGCGTTTCTTGAAGCTGCATGCGGACTTTGATGAGGTCGAGTGGATGGGTGGTGCAACCTGCAACGATGGAAGCAACGCCACCTTCGAAAAAGCCTTTGAGAGTCATCTTCAGATGGACACTAAGTAGCGCTGCAGTGTATATAAAGTGTATGATTGAAAGTCGCAGAGAAGAAGAGAGAGAAGTGTTTTTGGTTTCGGTGTGGAGTTAAGGGTTTGGAGATTATTGATTATATAGTAATTGGGTTTGGAGATGATTAAATAGTGCGCGTCAGAGAGTCAAAGACGGAGACTAGGAAAAATAATGCCGGCACAGTTGGACCAAATCAATCTCAAATAATTCAAATAAAATAAATTAAAAATTTAATGGACAAAAATATTAGAAAGTATATTCAATAGACTTCAAAAAACAATTTTACAAAAAAAAATTATAAAATTTGCAAGAGTGTAATTTAAAAAAAATTATGATTAGGATTTTGTAATTTGAATTTTAAATAATTAATAAAATATGGAATGATAAATTTTGATACAAATGTATACATTTACAAGAATTTAAATTATATATTTAAAAATATTTTGCATGTTTAATTCTTATGATAAAATGTAGCTTTGTTTATTATTTTATTTTGTAAATTTATATAAAATAAAAATGCATTTTAACTGTAGCACGTCATGCTAATAAAAGTAAATCATTAACTCCTTCATTTTGGGAGCAACTTATTAATATAATCAATAATATTATAATGTCAAATTAACATAAATAAATTAAAAAACAATAGAAAAATTATAAATTAAATAAGATAAAATAAATTCAAATACAACAAAAGAATAAACATATATTTAAAGAGATTACTCGGTAACTCTGTGTTCTTTATTTAAATTAATAAAACTTTTGTAAACACTTTCCCAATAATTTATGAAAATGAGTTTTAACATCTCACCATATCTTCATTTTAGTTTCCTTTGACCAAAAGATATACATAAAGAATCAAGATTGTCTTATACAATGTGGTGTTTATAACAATCTATCATTTATGTAATAGTATTTATAATATTAAAAATATACATGTAATGTATAATTTTCACTTTATAATTATATATATATATATATATATATATATATATAACATTATCAATTTATAATAATAAGAACATCCTAATAAATTGTAACACTATTTTTTCTAAAAATTCTTCTTGTTTTTTCTTTCTTAGATTTTGTAATTATTATATTTTCAAACCATAAATGATTTTATAATACATTACTAAATTATGATAATGGCAGGGTTATGATTAAAATAATGTTTACAAATCCAATAATTCATAGAACAACATATTGTATAAAAGTTAAATAAATAACTGTTTTTATTAGAAGAACAATCATATATATATATATATATGTGTGTGTGTGTGAGATAGAAAAAATAGTTTATTATCCTCACAAATAATATTGAGATTGTTTTATGAGAATGATATTTATATACATAGATGAAGAGTTACATGAAATAAAAAACAAATCTATTCAAAAAAAGAATCCATTAAAAATTGTATGATTTTGAATATTAAAATACTTTTTTAATTTAAAAAACCTTATTGAATACCAATAAATTGTATTATCCTAAAAACGTTGAATTTTATGTGATTTTAAATGTCATGTTATTAAAAGTCTCAATTATACACAAACAAAATTTGTTATTTTAAGAAAAATGGTAACATTGATTAATCTTTAAAAAAAATTATAGTATTAAGTGAAAAATATATGAATTAAGATGTATAAATACATTTAACTTTTATATAGTATATATTTAGAAATTATGTTATTTGTCATATGTGATATATTGATATTTATAGTTTTTTTTAATCATATTGTCATATATTTATATCTTTTTTAAAATGTAAGAATAAAAATTGAAAATAAATATAATTCAAACTTTTCAATGTGTGGATACTCCTACTTATACGTAATCATTTTTTTTAATTATGTTTTTAACAAGTATTATATTATATGAATATATTATATTTTATTACAATATATTATATCATATTATATAATAGAGAGGATATGATAAATTAATACTAATATAACTTATATTAATTAGTATACGATAAAAACTTTATACAAAATGTAATAGTTGAATTATAAGTACATATATTATCTTGGTCAAGTGTGTTAAATTTTATAAAAAAAATATTAATTAAACAATATATAAAATATTAATTAAAAAGTATACATATTAGTTTTTTTTAACGTATATATTTATGACATCAAATAATTTTGCATTAATATAAATTTTTGTAAATATAAATTATGTGAGAATACATATTGCTGTTTAAAGTTTCTGAAGGGTGCAATAGTTAATATAAATCATAAAGAAAGCTAGAAAGAAAAAAATATTAAATAAATGAAGAATACATAGAATAAGCATCTCCATGATGAATGGTTAAGAATAAAATTAAATATTTTATTATAGTTTCACAATATATTAAACATTTTATTATAGATCATAATTAAATTATTTATAGTAAAAAATATTTTTTTAATTTTAAATAATTTTTGTCATTTTTTAAACCACTCAAATATGTATTTATAATAAAATTTTCACTCGTAAGCAACTCTTGCACTTCCGATAGGAGATGCTCTAATTTGATCTTACTTCTTCGTCTAAACCTAAAACCACGTGGCGGATCTTACATGCATAATCATGCATGGTGTTTGGACATGCAAGGCAACGTAAAAAAAGCAGAATTATCTGGAGAGAAACCTAAATAGCAGACGCTGTAACTCAATTGTCGTTGTGCCAACCGTTTTGTTCCATCTAAAGAAATGTAGGCCATTTCCCCTCCCATATAAACATCCAAATTTGCAATCAAATACTCACCACCTTCATTGCCGAAAAGCTCTGAGATTAATATACAATCCCTCTCCTCTGCCTCTCTCCATGCATTGATGATGGAGTTCATCGATCCAGCGATATTTTGCCACTAAAATTGGTAGCTACCAATTAATATATTTTGGTGATCGACAATAAACCACATAGATCTGGGTCACAATTTAAGAAAATGGAGTTGCAGAGGATGAGGGAATTATTGACACTTTGGTCAACCTTGAAAACTGGCCATGTTGTCCTTGTCGGTGGAAACCACACCGCCGCCAGATTCTGCACTCGCTAATACACCTTCTGTCTCTCCCCCTCTCTTTCCCAGTCTTTTTCAATTTCAATCCAAACACAAACACACTAGTAACTCATTAGTCAATCTCTCACCAAATGACCCTTTAATCTTTCTATACATTATTTACCTTCTTCCTTCTCTAATAACATCATGAATTTCACACGTTATGGTTTGCCACTTTTGGCATTCTTCACACTGACTTCCTTCTTACTCATAATGAGATCAACCTTGCTGGAAAAAATCTCCACCATTCCTGATTCCGTTAACGGACTCAACTACGCCTCCTTCAACACTGACGAGGTTCTGTCACTAATATTTCGCGAGTTTACCCACCGAGGGCTCGTGAAGAAAACACAACAGAAAGCAGTTAACGAGGCGGAGTCCCCTGCTCCGGTTGCGCCGAGAAAGATGTGCAGCTACACGAGGGAGGCGAAGAAAGCGGCGTTGCAGCAACTGGAGGACGTGCTTCTTGAGCCACCAAGAGCGGCTTCTGGGAAGTCGCGCAAGTACTTGAAGCGCACGCGGTTCTTGCCGGATTTGATGGGTGACTCTTTGGAGAGCTACCCCCGGCACGTTTTCATCGAGGTGGAGTTGTCGGAGAAAGAGGGAGGAAGTGGAAAGAAGTGGTTTACGGAGACCTACCCGACGAGGAACAAGCAGTTCGAGATGTACGATGTGAAGACGGTGATGGCGGAAGAAATGCAGCAGAATGAGGAGATAGGGATGTCGGATTGGCTGAGGAAGAATGTGAAGGAGGAAGAGTTTGTGGTGATGAAAGCTGAGGCTGAAGTGGTGGAGGATATGATGAGGAGTGATTCCATTGGACTGGTGGACGAGCTTTTCTTGGAATGCAAGCCCAAGCGGGGAGGCAAAAAAGAGGACTCATCTCGAAGAGCCTATTGGGAATGCTTGGCTTTGTATGGAAAGTTAAGGGATGAAGGTGTGGCAGTGCACCAATGGTGGGGTTAGGGTACAACCAATTCAACACAAAAAAAAACTCTTCAATCATATATACATATCTATATATTAAAAAGAAAAAACTTTCATTGGCCACTTCCTTCTTTCGTGTCACTGTTAAAAGATCAAATAATGTGTAGCTGTTCTTTTAATAATTTCTATTATTAATTAATATAACACTCTTTATCATTTATATTAATCAGTTTTTATAATTCTTTCTGCTTTTTACTTACTTTCTGTTGTACAAGATCATTCTTTAATTTGCCGGTTGTAAAAATTGAAGATTCAAAGCTAGGATCTCTCATGCTATGCTCAATCATGGTTGGTTTTGCAAATTTTTAAGGGTGTGTTGCCAAAAGTTATTCTTTCTCAATATAATACATCTAATGATAAGTTATTAGCCAAAAAATTAGAGGAAAGATTGCGTAGATCTGGAATTTTTACGAGTAAAAAACTATTTATACACTGAACTTTTGGTTATGATATATATATTAACAACGCTTTTTTCAAACATCCATCCAACAATTTATTTTTAGATTTTTATATTATTATTTATCTATATTACTTCATTTTCTCTCCATCAATAGAAAAAAAAATTTAAGATTGTTTATGGGATGTTTAGAAAAATTGGTGTCCAAAAATCTTTTCCCTCATAGTTATAAGATTATTTTCTGGCTCTCTTTCAGCTTATACTTTTTACCAAAAATGTATTACATAAATACTATTTCTCAATGATAATAGCTAATAATTACTCGATGATACTCCTCATACATTGCAACAATAACTCGTTACTCATACTGATTTTTGTTTTGTAATGAAATACTGTGTTTATTTGGCGTCATCTTCGCAGTTGCGTGGTGTGTTCAGTATACAAATAAAAACAAGGTGTGAACTGTTTTCACGGTAACGCTTGATTTCCGTGCATAAACTAAACAAAAAGATTCGAAAAGACAGGGGTGACCACTTATCACGGGCTGGCAGTAAATCGTCCCATGTTACCAAACAAAACAAGATCCTTACATATGAATTTCATCAAACATGATTAGAGTGATGAATTGGTCCCTCTTTGGGACAACGAATCAAGGATCAATCGAAGATAATATAGTAGTTACTCCTATTTCACGTTGAATATGTTCCAAAGGCACACAAGGCAAGCTTATTCACCGTGGCCACACCCACACCATCACCTTTTTGAACACGACGAAAGATCCAAAACTAGGTAGCTAAACAAGAAAACCACTAGTACAATAAAACAAACAAAAAAATGCATCCAGCTAACTAGTTACAAACCTCACGGGCTATGCCAACCTTATTATTCACGGTATCAAACAAAATCCGAAGATTCTGTTGCTGGAAGTTGGCAATGACGTTCAACACCGAGTTCACATTATCCGGCGCCGCCGCCATCGCAAGACAAGCCAGTGACCCGGCACTGCTATGAATCAAGCTGTTCTCCAATGGCAGCTTCAGGTCCAATCCCTCGAAGTGAAGAGTAATTAGCGGTGCCAGTGTTTCGTACGTCTTCACAAAACACGTGTCGAATGCCCCAATGCTCGAGAACGTGCCTCCCACCTGCTTCCTGAACTCCTCCCTCACCGCGTTGTACACGGGCTCCACGAACCGGGTTATCACCGTGCCCGAATCAATTATGGTTCCGGATCCGTTATTCGGGTTAAACTCGAGATACTCGCTGGGGAAAGGCACGAGGACGCGCCCCACGCTGATTCCGGTGAAGTTTACGTAGTAGAGAGAAGGCCGGTGGGGGTTACGCAGAAGCGGGGTGGTCCGGATGCTCTTGGGCTGGCCCACGGGCCCGAGTTTGAGCGACCCGGAGAAGTAGTACGATTTGAAGCTGGGGAGGCAGTAAGAGAATACACCGGAGTAGTTTGTCCCGGACTGGGAGAGAAGCGACAATGGGCCGCGGCCCAGTCCCAAAAGCCCTTGGGCCGGCACTGAGGCCCCGGAGATGGCGTTGACGCAGCCGAAGGAGTAGTTGGGGATAACATCAGTGGCTAACCTGAGGGAGTCTTGGACAAGCGTGGCGGAGAAAGAGGAGCCGGCGTAGGATTGGTTGAAGGAGCATGCGCCGGTTCCCGTGGCGGGGCAGGAAAGGCCACGGACCTGACCGCACTGGGGGACGGAGCAGTCCAATGGGCCGTAGCTGGTGGAGGCTTTGGGGGAGAAGGTGGTGTCGGAACAACCCGTGCAGCCTGAGCATGGGACGAAGGCCTCGTCGGTGCTGGTGTCCAAAACCATGAACAAAAGTTGACCGGGGGTTCCAAGTTTAACCCTGACCACGTAGTTACCGATGTTGAAGGCCTGGCCCGAAGCGATAGGGGCCGAGGAGACGGTCTTCTGGGGCAACAAGGTGGACAAGTACTTGACCCGGAGTGGGTCTTTTGAGGCCATGGTTACAATTCTGTTGTCCCACGAGTCTGCCTTGGGTGGCTTGAACGGTGAGCATTTGCTGTAAATGGGAATGACGTTTAGGTCCGACTCATCCGGTTGAGAGGCACAAGGGTCAATGGCATTGCCCCTCATCAACCAAACTACAGACACAAGTAAGACAATGCCCAACTTAGCCTCCATTGTTGGTCACTGTGATTGTGGGTAGAGATATAACCGAAGGATGAAGGTAGCTATTGTAATGGTTGGTGCATGCTTGGCGTGGCGTGAGGCCATTAATATAGCCGCGGGAGCAAGAGGTAGTTGTAAATTTACATAAACATCCTAGGGTGGGAATTGGAATTTGAATTATTGAGGTGTTTTATTTCACTGTTCTATTACACACCTCTTTAAAATTGAATTATTATCACGTTTTTTTTCTTAACTTGAGAAATAAAACACAGTTTGTAGAGGGTGCATTAAATACAAAATAATCAAAAAGGTGTTTGATGATTGGTGTGAAGGAAGGGGACAAAGTTGTGGTTCAGGCATATTTGGAGTTGAGTGCAACGATGATCTAAATGTTACAGAACACAGAGTGTTGAAATTATTGAACCTTTTTAGTGATTTACGATTGAGAAGTGAAGGGATAACAAATTTGCTTTACCAGTACTGCGATCTTAAAGCAAGGAGCGAAGAAAGGATAAGAATCATGGAGCTAGAAAGAAAGTGCCCGTGATCAGAATAATTGGCTGCGATTAGAAATTGACAGTGCTATATATTTTGTCCGTACATGGATATTGCACGAGATGCGGTCGGTCACGGGCACTCCAAGACTTTTTTGCTCATATCTCATGCATGCAAGGGTCCCTCGTTTCCACTTTTGCATTAACAAAAATCTACTTCAAAATATTAATTCATTAATCACACCTCTATCTTCAATAAACAACTAAACCTTTTTCTTCTAACAAATTAAAATATAAATGAAGTTGCTCTACACTTTTACCTCTAATTCGTCTTCTTTCGTTTCCTATACTATAAAATGTTCCTTTTTAATGTTTCATAATTTAATATTCTAATCTATTTTGATATATTGGGCACTTTCTTTGCAGTCCCTGTCCATGTACTCTATTGGGCTTGTTATTTTTAGCCCATTCATGTCTCTGAATTGATCTTTACCACATAATCAATTACTTTTAGATTAAGTAATCAATTACCTCACATGTAAATGATTACTTCATTAATCATCGTAAATTTTACATTTCTTACACTTATATGCATATCTTTAAAAGTTTAATACACTAAACATGTATAACTTTATTTTAATTCAATATAATTTTGACCAACTAAATTGGTAAAAAGGTTAGGCCAGACAATTGAATTCACAACCAAAAACAATTTTTGGTAGAACAACCAGATTTATCAACTTAGTCCAATTAATGTGTTTATTAAACATCTTATTTTTTACTAACTAAATTATAGAATATTTTATACTTTTGATAAATAATTTTATCATCATATTTTACTTGTTAAATATATTCATGAGACCATGATTACCATCAACATGTGTGAATAAAACAAAGCTAATGACTCAGTGATCATGAAAATAAAGTGTCAAAGGTTTAAATTATCTCCAACACATTTATCATTTCTTAAATGTTTGACTGCACTTGTCTATAAAAAAGAAAAAACTTGTTTGATTGCATTTTACTAAGAACAAAATACTGAATTGTGGAACCTTTTTTAAGTGCAAAAATTATTAATAAAAAAAAAACACATAAAATTCTTTATATTGAATAGAACGAACAAAATAGATTCGCCATCTTTCATAAATAATATTTGTTTTCAATTAATTTTTATTTCTTACATTTAAATTCAAGATCTGATTTGAAAAATCTGAATTCAATTTACTCCAAAACAATCACAATTAGTGGCCCAGAAAATTTACAAGTTTAATTATTTTTGTGTCTAATTGCGCAATTAATTACGATTTTTCTGTCAGGTTCTCGTTTGTCTGGGAACCTAAAAGTTGGAAAGGCATGCATGATGACTCTATAATGATACATGTTTGGTATTATAAAGTATATTAGACGCAACATATTTTCAAAACCAAACCCTTCCATAACTATCATGATTGAAAAACCTCTGCATCACTTATATAGATTTTAAATTTTTTTATCAATGAATGCCTTAGTGACACGATTTAAAAAATTATTAATAAAAATCTAAATTAAATTTACGTTCAAGAAGCATATATAGAAATAATAATAATAATAATAATAATAATAATAATAATAGTTTTGTTTCTATAATATAATATGACAATTAAAACCGTCACGTGGGGGGACCGACACGTTCCCATTTCGAGTTTGGCGGAAGAAACTTGAGTTGACTGGGGTGTAAGCGGGTTGGAGTTTTCCCCATTTTTAAAAGTCGGGAGATGGGTAATGCAATCTCCACCTCGACCATGTACTCGTCCCAACTTTATATTTAAATTTAAATTTTAAAATATTAATATTTTAAAAATATTTATTTTTCTTTTTCTATTACATATAAGGTCATTTTTTATATTTCACCAATTTTTTTTCTACCCACTTTTTAATTTTTTTTGTCTTTTTTAATCTTTTATATCAATTAATTTATTACATTATTCTTTCTCTTACCTTCCAATTTTTTCACATTTCCTTAATCTCTCCCATCAATTTGTTTTTTTTTCAATCTTTTCAACCAATTTGATGAACACAAAGTTAATTTTTTTATTCTTTATTTTTTTTAAATATTTTACATAAATTTTAGTAGTAACTAATATTATTTTATTTATAATTTATATTTATTAAGTTTTATTATGTCATATTTTTTATCTTGTTATTCTTATTTATCATATATCAAATTTTATCTTAATAAAATAATTGTATTTTAAAGGATTAAAGGAATTGATAATTTAAATTTTTATTACTTCGAACTAATTGAATAAGAATTAACTTATTAAATATTTCCTTATAAACTATATATTTCATATTTTTAAATGATAACTTGAAAAATGAATTAACTTATATATATAATCAAATATTTGAATACAGTATTATACTAATAATGTTATAAATATTCAAATATTTAAATACAGATGTTATAATAATAATATTATAAATAAAAAATGATTAAATGTTTTTTTTACATACATGTTTTAATATAGATATAATAAATTAAAATGTATATTTAATTAATAATAATTATAAATTATAAATATTTATTTATATATAAAAAATAGATAGTAAAATTAATTTAATATAAATATAATTTTTTTTTAAATAATATAGATCGGGGACGGAGCGGGAAACCCAAAACCCGACGAGGATCGGGGATGGAGTCTTAATTTCTAACCCCGACGAAAATTGAGAATAGGGACAGAAATGGTTAAAAAGTCGGAGGACGGAGAGACAAAACTCGCGTCCGCCCCATTGCCATGCCTACTACCATCCATGGTTATTGTCATGTATTGCTTGTTGGTTTTAATTTTTTTATGTATATAAATTAAAATTATGACATAGAAAAGTTCACTATAACATTAATTTCATTTATAGACTCTCTTAATGAACATTAAATTCAAAGTTATACAACTTCTTCATTTTTTTCTTGCAATAATTAGTATTCATGGCATTTCAAACTTGCAAAATAGGCAATTAAAAGTCAAAATATGTGACGAAAACATTAGACATTTCAATACATTACAAATATTCTATTTAAAATTAAAATACATTTTTGTAATCTCATCGGAATATATTTTTATTGAAAGGATTATCTTTTTGCAATTAAAACAAAAAAACTATTTAATATTTTTTTAGGTGTGTTTCTGGTGGAATTTTGATCGATTTCGATTCTAAGGGTATTTTGGTCTTTAATCGAAATCCTCCCACGTAAGCTCTTTTTACTTAGGCTAGCAATTTGATTTTCAATCGAAAACGTGTATGAGAATCGAAAATTACAGGATATCGAAAATGCTATTTTTGGTATTTTGTATTTTAAAGTATCGAAAACAGTAAAAGTATCGAATCAAGAAACAATGTTAAATTGCAAGAAAATGTAAAGAGCGAAAATCCAAATTTGCATCAATTGTAAATGACGAGGAATCGAAAATAGTGCAAATATAAATGACAAGAAATCGAGATTGCAAGAAAAGTAAGTGACAGAAATCGAGATTTGCGAACATTAAATAACATGGAAACTTAAATGCATAAACTTAAATTTTCATTGAATTGAAATGGACGAGGAATCAAAAATACGTAAACATAAAACTGCTGAATTTAAGTTGCATCAAAATAAATTACCAAGGAAAATACGTAAAGCGGTAAATGTACTCAGTGAGCAAGGAAATCCAGATTGCCGTAAGTTTCATGGTGTTCGTCGTTTTTCCGGTAGACTTTTCACTACTGATTCTGTTCTCTGCCAATTTCTGCTCTCTTGTTCCTTCCTCCTTTGCTCTATTTATAGGGCATCCTTCAAGCCTTCCGAGAGCAGTTAACGCGACTGCTACCACGTTCTACGTGCGTATGGTAGTTTATTTTCTATAGTTTCCCACGTTCTCACGATCTCCGACTTTTTCCCATGATTTCAAAATTGCTCTTTATACGTGCATTCGACTTACTTCCTTTCACGATTTGGCTAAAGTCTCGATGTCCACATTGACTTTCTTTACTCTTGATTCTGTATTTTTCGAGAACTTCGAATTGCTTACGATTCCTTTTTAACCCTGGTCTTATATGACTTAGTTTTTATTCGACAACAGTCATTTGATTATTATTCATTCGATTCTCGACTGTGCTTCTCGATGCTATATGCTACGTATTTCTAATTAGACATCGAATGAATTTTTGTTTATCTTATCGAGTCACATTTCTTTCCTTCGATTTCGATCGCTTTTCTCGATTTACCACTAACAAAATGCCTCCTTGGAAGAATATAAATGATTTCTGTTTTATATTCTTTCAATATTCCCGCCTTAGTGTTTGAAAGCCCACAGGATTTAGGGTTTAGGGTTTCTGGGGTTCTAGGGTTAAAAGGGGTTTTAGGTTTCTTTTCCACTTTACGTCGCCGTCTCGTCAGTCTGTTGCCTTTCAGTACAAGTTACATTAATTACCTTTCCCTTCCGTCGCTTCCAACTCCCTAGACGATTTCCCTTTAACCTTTCCTTGGTCTTTACTCTGGTCTTTACGCGAACTATCACCCTCTTTGCAATCTCATCTTCTCCCTTGGGCTCCTGCCTTCGTCCCTATTACCTCATCCGTTAACTCTTCCCTTTCTGTTTTCCTAAGCTCACTACAATGACCACTTCATCCAAGTCATCTGATTTCTCGACTCCCCCTCTTACCTCATCCGCTGCTGCCTTGCTGGAGATTAACAACCAGCAGTTTGCTCCCCTGCCTCTGATGGAGGAAGCTTCCAAAAAGATTGCTGAAACGCAGGTATTAGTTCCTTATACTGTTGAGGGGGTTGGTTTTGCTTTTGGGGGCCCCATTCTTTCTGGTAGTGGAACTGTTTCTCCCCTCACCCTCTCAAACAGCCCTGCTCTTGTACATCAGCCTGAAGTTAGGATCGATTTTCTGAACCTTGTTTCTAAGGTGTATCGGACAGGCCCTCCCTCCAAAAAACCTTTGTTCACTAGATGGTTTGATAGGGTCAAAGCTAAATTCGGGAACCATTGGAGGAACGTGGGGATTTTCGATTTTTTACACTTGTCTCAATGTGACTTGTCCTACTTAGACATGACTATGTTTTTGGCTGCCGTGCATTTGTGGAATAAGGAAATACATGCGTTGGAATTACCTTGCGGCCCTCTCTCACCTACTCTTTTCGATGTCGCAGCCATCATTGGGTTGAAACCTATAGGGGAGAGATACTTTCAGGGTGCATATCCCTCGGATAATTCGCTGAAGTCCAAAATTGATTTGGAATCAAAGGCCTACGGGCATTTTATTGAGAAACATTTTGTTGATGACCCCTCGATAGTTGTTACTGATGAAGAACATGTAGCATTTTTAGTGTATTGGCTGTGCACCCATGTGTTTTGCCCCCGATCGATCCAAATTTCCCCCCATCTATTCAACCTTGCGTATCTCCTTCACTTAGGTCAACCTAGCCTATGTTTGGCTAAATTTTTGTTAGCGCATGTATATACTGCTTTCGACGAAGCTGTCGAAATTTTGAGTACTCCTAAGGCATCGGGGAATTTTTCTGGCCCCGTTTGGTTTATACAGTTATGGTTAACTTCAATTTTTGAGAGCGTCCTTCCTCGATTTTCTACTGTTCCCCCGAGTGTAAATATAGAAGGGGCCCGATTATCCTCTCGCCATCCTCGCCATAAGTCTGACGAAACTACCTATTGTAAATACCTTCACTTTTTGCTAACTAGATTCGATTTCGATTCAACCTTGGCCCCTTTTACTGTAAATCTTGGACGAACAAGTGGCCAACTTAGGGGGCCTATTTGGTTTAAGTCAAAGTTTCCTGCTTCAACTCCTGGGTTGCAATTAGAATTGGTCGATATATGGAGTAACTACTTAACTCAGGATATACTAGTATCGGGCTTTCACTCCAAGGATTTCAAGTTTACTACTTACTACCCGCAACTATTTTCAAGACAGTTTGGCCTGAGCCAGTCTTTACCCTTTTTTCCTTTAAATACCTTCCCCCAATCCAAGTTGACTGAATCGACCATCGGCCGAGAGCTTGCTAAGTTTTTGCCAAGAACCTCGATGCATCTTTACCCATATGTGTTTGAATCAAATTATTTATCGACTGTGGAATTTTCTCAATGGTGGACCACTTGGTTCTCGAAAAATCATGCTATTTTTGATGAAGTTCGACAGAAACTGACTGCTCAACCTTCTCTTGTGTTGCAGGACAAGTCGAAATCGAAGAAAGGTACACACTTCCACTGTCTTCAAATCTCTCGATTCGAGAACTTTTATCAAATATGTTACACCCCATTGAAATTAGAATCGACCTATTATGATGTTGTTATCTCCTTATCCAATAAAACAGACACTAATCGATCGAACCACAAAATAATCAATCCTTTAGGTAGAACCCCTTTTGAAATGTATTGTCCAAATCGCCTTCCCACTTTTTCCACAGCTCCTTTTGGACTTGTCAAACCATTAACTCATCCTAAATGTGTTCGAGAATTGAGATTCCTCAAGGAAACACGTCGCCCAAAACCCAAAAACAAAGATATTTCTGTCTCGAAATTGTCTTATTTTCCTTACCTTAACCTCCCTGAGGCTCTTTTGCCTCCCTGGCTTGTACATATCGATCGAGTCAAGATTTTGACTCCATCACCTTTTGGTGAGATTTTACAGCTTTCTTATACTTTTTTGATTCTGTATATTATAAGCTAATCTGTCTTCTTTTATTGGCAGTTTCGAAATCTACCAAGGTTACCGCTGTCGAGAAGGGTCCAGAGGACTGGGGATCCTCAGATGAATCGGACTCGTCAGCCTTAATCAGAAAACGCAGACGCTCGGCCACCATTCCTACTTCTTCGAAAAAATCGAAGGTTCCTTTTGACTTCTGTTTTGTCCTATTCATTTTTCTGTTTGATCAATCCATATTCTTATATTTATCTCTTTTCGATCTTCTATTTTCAGAAACAAAAATCGAAGAGTCATCGATCTGTTCAACCAGTTGCTCTCGATCCATTATCGACGAACTCTAATACGATCCCCACGACAACACCTGCCACTCGTTCAAGTCACGTAAGTTTCCTACTTTATACAAATTCTATGTTCTTAAGTCTCGATAAAATTTGTAACATGGTTTCAAAATTTGATTTTCAGGATCTTCCATCGGAGACTGTATCGACGAATGTCGAATCTCAACTATTAACACCCCTCACTGAGGTATCTTATATATCATTGTATGATTGCTTTAACTTTTTGTGCATTTCTTATTCTGATAATGGTTTTCGATTTACAGCAACCTGAGGCTGTACAGATTCTTCCTCCTGCCTCGGCACCACTTGCTCTACCTCCCCCTGATATTTATACTTTTCATTGTCACTTTTTCATTATATTATGAACCTCTCGATTTACATTCTCGATTTCTTTCTTTTCAGTAAATATTCCCATAATCGAAGTCCAAGGCTCTCCTTCCCCCGTTTCTGCGGAGCAAGAGGATTCTCCTCCTTTTGCGATGCCTCCTATCGAGTTGCTCTCGGCGTCACTACTAGAGATAGATGTGCCTGCTCCGAGCACTGTGCTAGAATATCGAGCTGCAATTGAAGAATACCCTTTTTCTATCCTCGATATTCTATTATCTACAGAAGCGACACCGTCGAGCTCTTCTAAGACGCCCATGACTTCAACTGAAGGACCATACCAGCTGAAGCAACGCTTCCGATCTTTCTTTTATTCCTCGCCCCTCGAAATTTTGGTGGAGTCGCGTGACAAGAAAAAGCAGTTCCAAGATATTATCACTGCCCTCGAGACGTGTCCTGATGATGATCTTCCAATGGGTCTCGATGCGGAGGTCGCGGCGGCTGCCGATTTGTTCAACAAGACATATGCGGCGAGGAAGAAAAAACAATCAATTTTGACTAAGCTCTCCGACATTGCTTCCTTCCAGGCTGAAAAATCAAATTTGTCGAAGACTCAGAAGTTGAAGCTGGCGGAGGCATTGTCTGCACAAACTTCGATCGATTGCGAGATCGAGCAGCTGGAGAAGAGACTCGCTCAACTTTAATTGCAGAAGGATTTTGTTGCTTCAGAAATAGATACGATCAAATCCTCTGCAAAAGAAGTCGCATTATCTTTGGGGCAGAGCATAGAGCGCAAACAAGATCTGACTGTCGAAGAGCACTCGATTTCTTCATCTTGGAATCAATTGTTAATAGATTTTGATCAACTTAAGACTCAATACTTATCTTTGTAGAATATTATTCAATTTAATTTTTGAATGTTTATTTCTCTTATTCGAGGCTTATATATCTTTAAGTACTTTCCATTTATCGATAACACTTTATCTTTGTTATACCAATCAATAATCGAATAAGCGTTACTCGATAAAATTTTAACAACCTCGAAAGGACCTTCCCAATTTGGTGACCATTTCCCATAGCTTTTACATTTCTTGTCCATTGGTAAAATTGTTTTCCACACTAAGTCACCTTCGTTAAACTTTTTCTTTCGAACTCTTTTATTATAAACTCGAGCAATTTGATTCTTCTGCAACATCATACTATTCAACGCCTGCACTCTGACTTCATCGAGTTCGTTTAATTCATCATACATCAAACTCCAATAATCACAACTGGGTAAATCATTCTGCCTCTGTATTCGATTCGATTCAATATTTATTTCGATAGGTAAGACTGCGTCGTGTCCATATACCAACTTGTATGGGGTATTTTGTAAGGAATCTTTAGGTGAATTTCGATAAGCCCATAAAATTTGTAATAACGTTTCATGCCATGTTTTTGGTTTATTACCAACATGTTTTTTTATTAGCCCAATGATCACTTTGTTAATTGCTTCGACTTGCCCATTGGCCTGAGCGTAATATGGAGTTGATGTTAATAATTGAATATTTCTCGATTCAGCGTATTTAACTATCTTTCTACCAGTAAACACTGTCCCTCTATCTGTAGTGATGGACTGTGGGATCCCAAATCGATAAACGATGTATTCTTCAATAAAATCAATTACATCCTGCTGATCAACGTCTTTTAGTGGTATTGCTTCTACCCATTTTGAAAAGTAATCGACAGCAACAATTATATACCTATGTCATTTCGATGATTGTGGGAAAATCTGTCCGATTAAGTCTATAGCCCAACCTCTAAAAGGCCAAGGTTTAATGATCGAGTGTAATTCGCTCGCGGGCACCTGTTGTATCGGACTAAACTTTTGACATTCTTCACAGGACTTGGCATATTCGATACAATCTTTTAAAATCGAGGGCCAGTAATAACCTTGTCGAGTTAATGTCCATTTCATTTTCTGACCTACCATATGGGCCCCACATATTCCATTATGTACTTCGGCCATTGCTAAGTAAGCATCATCATTTCTTAAACACCTAAGTAATACTCCATCGATTCCTCTTTTATATAACTCATCATTTAACAAAACATATTTCACTGCTCGATATTTAATTTTCTTGTCAATTTTCCCATTGGGATTCTGCAAATAATTTATAATCGATTTTCTCCAATCTTGATCGTCTAAGTCATTAATGTACAAAATCTCATTTTCTTGAGGTAATTTTTCTTTGATTTGAATTATTTCTTGTAACCTTTCCGGGGATATCTTATACTTCGATGCAATTTGTGCTAAGTCATTTGCTTCTTGATTGAATTCTCGAGGAATATACTCGAATATTATGTCATCGAACATTTTACTTAAAGTCATCACTCTTTCCAAATATCTGATCAAGTTGATATTAACGCATTTATACTCTTTTCGCACTTGTTTGATCACTAATTGCGAATCACCTCTTATAACCACATGTCGAGCTTTTAATTTGATTAAAGTCTCGAGGCCCGCTATCAAAACTTCATATTCAGCTTCGTTGTTCGAACACATGGGTTGAACCTCAAATAATAACTTAGTCGGAATATTGTTTGGAGAAATAATCAGAACTCCTACTCCAGATTTATCCGATGTACTTGAACCATCGAAATACATTATCCATTTACTTATTTCAATAAACAAATTCTCAGTGGAATCAACTGTATGCTCAGCCATAAAATCGGCAATTACTTGACCTTTTATCGTTTTTAAAGATTCGAAGGATAATGAGAACTCTGTCAAAGCTAACACTCATTTTCCTATTCTATTATGCATAATTGGTTTCGACAAAAGAAACTTCAAAATATTATTTCTAGAATAAACCATTACATCATGAGGCTTCATTACATACTTGAGTTTTGTACAAGAGAAATACAAGCATAATCCTAATTTCTCGATATCACTATATCGAGTTTCAGCGTCATTTAAAATTCTACTTAGATAATACACAACACATTCTACACCATTTTTATCTTCTTGTGCTAATAAACTGGATATTGTTCGATCCGATGCCGATACATATAACTTTAATGACTTGTTTCTCTTTACTCGGGATCATAATCGGAGGATTCGTCAAGCATTATTTTGATTTGCTCGAAGGCTTCTTGATGTTCCTCCTTCCACTTAAACTCGCTTCTTTTTTCAACTTTAACAAAGACGAAAAAACATAAGTTTTGCCAACCGCATTAGAAATAAATCGTCTCAAATAATTTATTTTTCCCAAAAAAGATTATAATTCTCTCTTAGTTTTTGGAGCAGAGGTATTTATTATTGCTTTGGCTTTATTTTTCTCGATCTCGATACCTTTTCCATGCACTATAAATCCTAAAAATTCACCAAGCAGATACACCAAAAGCACATTTCAAGGGATTCATTTTTAATCCATATTTTCTCATTCTCTCGAAAGATTTCTTCAAATTGCTCGAGATGTCGATGTTTTTCTTTCGATACCACAACGATATCATCTATGTAAACTTGCATAAAATCATTAATCAAATCATGAAAAATTAAATTCATTGCTTCTCGATATGTGGCTCCAAGCATTTTTTAATCCAAATGGCATCACTACCCATTCATAAGTACCTAATGCCCCCGGCATCGAAAAGTCGTTTTAGCTATATCATTCTCAACCACAAATATTTGATTATATCCCGAATAACCATCTAAAAGACTTAACATTTCATTACCAGCCATCTGCATCTATTAGCATATCGCCTATTGGCATAGGATATTCATCTTTAGGAGTAGCTAAGTTTAAATCTCGATAATCGATGCACACTCTTATTTTACCATTCTTTTTAATCACAGTGTACAATATTAGAAATCCAATCAACATACCTGGCAGCTTATGATGAATTTAGCTTTCAAGAGTCTCTCGACCTCTTCCTTGATCTTGTTCATCACCTCAGGTGCAAATCTTCTCGTGCTTGTTTTACCTGGCTTTCTACCTTCGATGATGGGTAATTTATGCTCGACGAGACTTCGATCCAATCCAGGCATTTCTTCGTATTCCCAAGCGAAGCGATCCTTATATTCTCTTAACAAGGAAATCATGTCCCTCTTTAATTCTTCCTCGAGATACTTGCCGATATACGTGAGTTTCTGTTCCTCTTCACTTCCTAAGTTAACTTTTTCTAATGGATCTTGAGCCTCGACTTTTTTATAATTTGATGTAATAGATTTTTCGAAACCTAAAGGAGAATAATCATAAATACAATCAAGTATAACTTGATCGCTATTATTTGCAACTACTGGCCGAGTGAATCGACTTATTTATCCCTATTTTACTACTACTACTACTTTCTTGGCTCTTCTTCCCATCTTCATATTTTCCCAATCGAGCCAAGAACTCTTCGTATTCTCTATTCATCTTCACCTGCTACTTCGAGGTTGGCCCCCTCTTTGATCATGATGAATCCTTTCTTCTCATTCATTTCTAGGAAACGCTCCTCATGCAGCTTTGAATTAAAATCTTCAACTGCTTCGAAGGTGAATGGTTGAGCAAGCGCCGGATTCTGCAGGTGCTCGACCAGCTCGAGATACGAATGTTACAAATTCGTGTCGATCTCCTGGGATTACTTCGAGATGTCCATCTCGATTCCACATAAATAATTTTTGATGAGCTGTCGAAGGTACAACTCCTACTCCATGAATCCACTCTCCGCCAAGTAATGCATTGAAATTGGCATGCGACCGGACCACAACAAACACAAGTCGGTCTCGAGTAAGTGCCCACTTTCACGTCTAAGGCAATCATACCTTCCGAACTTGACGTCTTTCCGCTGAAATCGGAAATCATAATATTGTGCTTGACTAAGTCTTTTAGTTCAATGCCAAATTTCTTTAAGCATAGTAATTGGCAAGTATATTCATCGCCGCTCCACCATCGACAAGGACTCTATTCACCATCTCGTCCTTGGATCTCGATGTTCAGCAATAATGGTTTCAAGTGGAACCTCATTTCCTCGATGGGGGATCGATGAAAGCAAGCGTCTCTATGAGGAACTTCACATGAGGTTTGTGTGACCCATGTTATTTTTGGCCTTATGTTTTCTCGAATAGAAGTCATCTTCTCGCTCAGCATCTCTTTTTCTTGGTATTCTTTGTATTCGCTCACATATTCCGCAGGTAAAATTGATATTACCCCGATTTGATGTTCGTCCCAAGTATCATCATTCTTGTCATCGAAAAATTCTCTTGCATAATGACTCTCTATTGGTGCAACATTTTCTTCAAAGTTTCGTAATGATTCCAATAGGGGATCCTTCCTCCTCTTCTCCAGGGCCTTCCTCGGAATCTTCTTTGGAATATTGGGAATCTAGTGGTCGATCCATCATCATACGAGAGTCTTTCGAAAACATCATTACTTTGAAGTCTACCTCTTCCTCCTCGAGAAGGATACATCTCTCTTCTAATCCACCGCCTCCGATTTTCACTAACACCAGAGTCAACGAATTTCTGCGACTTTCTTCGATCGTTGGTCTGGATCTGTTTGATCTACTTTGTCATTTTTCCTTTTATTTTGGTTCTCGATCTTCTTCATCTCGTTTCGTTCGAAAGCTTTGGCAGCCGATTTATCGAACACCGCATTACAACGTGGGCATAATGACACATCTTCGTCTTTTTCCTTTTTTCTATTCAAAAATTCAATGAGAGAATCTCCCGATCGAGGGTATATTTCCTTTTCGAACTCTCTCTCGAATTCACTCAGGTCAAATTCCATATCTTCTTCAGACATGTCCATTCTAACGTGCTTAGGATCGATGTCTTCAGTGACATCTACCATGCCTATAAAGGCCGAATTTGTTAATCGGACATCATCAGTAATGCCTGTTTGGGATTCGAGGTATCCAACTTGGGCCTCGAATGGACTCGTGTCAACTTTCATTGTCATTTCTTCGAACCTCAACCTTCCTTGGTCAATCGCATCTTGGATGGTGTTCCCGAAATGTATACAATTGTTAGTCCAATGTTCATAAACATTATGAAATTTGCAATATTTTCGACCATTCCTTTGTTCTCGCAGACGCAGCTTTATGATCATCACTCAACTTAATCTGTTTGTCTTTCAATAAAATATCAAAGATTTTGTCCGCTTTTGTTACATCAAAAGTATATGTTCGATTTGCCATTTTATCTTTTACTTCATTCTTTTGTAGCAATTTACAGTGTATATGGAACCCCTACTTTGAGTTCTCGCTAAGTTTACTTTCTCATCGACAGTTTCTTCAATATCATTTTCTCGTCATATTATCTCGTCTCATATACATCATTTATGTATGCTATTCTTTCCTTTTTTAAAGGTTTCTCATATTTCTTATACCTTTGTTTCTCATACTCTATTTGTTCCACTCTTCTCACTTTATCGACTAATTGAGTCATGTCATTCAATGGTAAATTGACTAGTTTTTTCCTAATCGAGAATTCTAAACCTGCAGAGGCCATTCTGACTAATTCATATTCGGGAATTTGAGTGAAACATCTCGATTTCATTTGTCTAAATCGATTCAAATAATCATCTATGCTTTCATGATTGTATCTTTTTATATTCATCAAGTCGATGAGACTCACTTGAGTTTCTCCTCTAAAGAATTGCTCATGAAAATTTCTTTCCAATTGCAGCCAATTATATATCAAATTGGGTGGCAATGACGTGAACCAAGTAAAAGCACTCTTAGTCAAAGAACTAGGAAAATATTTCATTTTTAATTCTTCACTCATCGCTAAATCCCCGCATTCGATCCGATATCGAGCCACATGCTCGATAGTCGATTCACCAACTTCTCCAAGCAAATTTAGTGAATTTGGGTACTTTATATCCTCGAGGCAATTCTGTCTCGAGAATCGCATTCGGAAAGGGAGATACAAAATATGTCTGATTGGGTGGTCTAAATTCCATCCCTTGTAAATTCATCCTTTGTCCCAACATATTATTCTGATTGTGTATATTTTGAAATCCTTCGTTCAAATTCCCATAAATATCATTCCTCACATGTTGATACTCATTTCCCATACGCTGCTGTTGATCATTGTTTCTATTTCTTCTCAATAGATATGGGGGATTAATATTAGTATTCTGATTAGCATGATTTTCTATCCTCGTTTGTCGAGGCACAGCTAATGCATCCCCGATTCGTGACATTTGGTCCGCTAATATCTCAAAACTAGCAGTAGTGTTTTGTACTAATGGATTTAAGACTGTGGTCAACTGTTGTGACAACATATTCACCATTTCAAAATTACTCTCATCCATTTGTTGTCTAAGCACCCCTAATGAATTACTAGATATTCCGGTACCCATGTTTTCAATAGAATCAACATTAGATCGATGATAGTCTCTATCGAATACATGTCTCCCATGCTCTAAGTTTCCCCTATGATCTAGATTTGGAGATATCTGTTGTGTGCCTACATTCTGTCCACTCCCTGTCTGGGGAATTACTAAGTTCTGAGATGTCCCTAAGTTCGGAGGAATTCCAAATTTTGCGGCATACCTAGTGTTTGGGACATTCCTAAGTTATATCTCGAATTCCTATGCGCTGAAGAAGTTCCAGCCCCACTTACACTATTAAGTGAAAACCCGGGCGGTCTTACACTCATACGTGGCCCTACATATGTAGTTGTGGGATTTCCTATAGTTTGCATATTATTTGGTGCAACCACACTAGATCCTATTTGAGTATTCGCTAAAGTGCCTGAATTTTGTTCATTACTCACGGGTATCGACATACTTATAGTTGTCGATACTACAGGCGTGTTCCCATTATGACTTTGCCCCCCAGTATTTGGTGGGTGTGACACGTTTAATCCCTCACTGTTACTCTGGTTATTTGATGAACTCTGACTCATGACTCTCCCACTCCTTAATCTCATACAATTTCGAACTAACCAATTTTGTGTTTCTCAACACAAGACCCCCTACCTAGCGCGCCAATTTGTTTCTGGTGAAATTTCGATCGATTTCGATTCTAAGGGTATTTTGGTCTTTAATCGAAATCCTCCCACGTAAGCTCTTTTTACTTAGGCTAGCAATTTGATTTTCAATCGAAAACGTGTATGAGAATCGAAAATTACAGGATATCGAAAATGCTGTTTTTGGTATTTTGTATTTTAAAGTATCGAAAGCAGTAAAAGTATCGAATCAAGAAACAATGTTAAATTGCAAGAAAATGTAAAGAGCGAAAATCCAAATTTGCATCAATTGTAAATGACGAGGAATCGAAAATAGTGCAAATATAAATGACAAGAAATCGAGATTGCAAGAAAAGTAAGTGACAGGAAATTGAGATTTGCAGAACATTAAATAACATGGAAACTTAAATGCATAAACTTAAATTTTCATTGAATTGAAATGGACGAGGAATCGAAAATACAGAAACATAAAATTGCTGAATTTAAGTTGCATCAAAATAAATTACCAAGGAAAATACAGAAAGCGGTAAATGTACTCAGTGAGCAAGGAAATCCAGATTGCCAGAAGCTTCATGGTGTTCGTCGTTTCTCCGGTAGACTTTTCACTACTGATTTTGTTCTCTGCCAATTTCTGCTCTCTTGTTCCTTCCTCCTTTGCTCTATTTATAGGGCATCCTTCAAGCCTTCCGAGAGCAGTTAACGCGACTGCTACCACGTTCTACGTGCGTATGACAGTTTATCTTCTATAGTTTCCCACGTTCTCACGATCTCTGACTTTTTCCCATGATTTCAAAACTGCTCTTTATACGTGCATTCGACTTACTTCCTTTCACGATTTGGCCAAAGTCTCGATGTCCACATTGGCTTTCTTTACTCTCGATTCTGTATTTTTTGAGAACTTCGAATTGCTTACGATTCATTTTTAACCCTGGTCTTATATGACTTAGTTTTTATTCGACAACAGTCATTTGATTATTATTCATTCGATTCTCGACTGTGCTTCTCGATGCTATATGCTACGTATTTCTAATTAGACATCGAATGAATTTTTGTTTATCTTATCGAGTCACATTTCTTTCCTTCGATTTCGATCGCTTTTCTCGATTTACCACTAACAAGGTGATTAAAAGTATTTAAGAGTGTGGGAATTTAGTACTTATAAGTAATGCACAAAGCACACAAGATACGAAGAGCACATATTAAATAAAATTAAACTTGTTTTTGAATATATTAATAAACATGTTTGTTTTGAATAAATGGTAAAATTTCTTATGAATAAAGTAAAGGATCCTTTCCTTGGATTGAAAAGGCATGTTTGGGCAGAAGCACCGACCCACGTCGAAGTTGATAGTAACTTGCGAAATGGTTAATTCCGTGGAATCTCTTCCACCAAAAGCAAGAATTAGAATGAAGCCATTTCTACGAACATCATCATGGGCCCACCTCCACCGTCGGATCCCCCAATCCCAAACCGTCACAATGAACCGGACCCGTTTCGAGATTCGGATCATAAGCAAGGAATAGTACCTGAGATTGGAGATGACGACGAATCCAACGAACCAACGAAGAATTCACGCTTTCCAACAACCAAATTCCTTTCCCTCGACAAACCATCGATATCAATATTTAATTAATTTATTAAATTAAATGCTACCCTCTTTATTAACATTTACCGCGTTTTCTCTCAACTTTTTCTTCCTTCGCTGCAAACTTTTTTTCGATCCCTACCAAACAAAACAACAAAACGACCACGAGACTCTCAGTTCCGCTCCGTCGTTTTCAATTTCCAGTGCCATCTCCACTTTCCTTGTGACTCTGATCCACGTACATTTCCACATCACGGATTCCACTTTCCTCGTTAATCTCACCGTCACGGGTTGCCGCGTTTTTCTTCACCGTCCTATTGTTGGGCTTCGGTTGAGGGTTTTTCGGGTTTTCTGCGCAGCTGTTGGACCAATCTATGTGTGGTCGTGATAGTAGCTGCTTACGTGTGTTGCTGGCGCTGGATGTGTGTGAGGTGCAGGATAAATGCGTGTCACCGGGGATCTAGGGTTTTCGAGCCTGGTCCTTCTGGTGGTTTGTCTGGTGGTGCCGGTGATCGGCCTCGTAATTTGCCGTAGATGGCAGATTTCAGAGGCTAAGAAGGAGGAGATCAGGAGGCTTTTGGTTTTGGCCGCGGAGGAAACTGCCAGGGCCGAGAGAGAAGCGTTATATGTGTACGGCACGTCGGTTTCTGCCGCTCCAAGCAATCAATGCGCCGTTTGCTATTTTCCTGCCACCGCACGTTGCGCTCAGTGCAAATCGGTTCGCTACTGGTGTGTTTTGAATTTTTGCCGAATAATTTAATTAGGAGACTTATTTTTAATGTGGCATGGGTTGTGGATGTTTGTGGGGTTCATTTTTTCAGAATCCAACAAATTACTTTGCAGTACATTTATTAATTATTGTCGGAACTGGGGATATGATTTTGCTTGTTGTTATTGTACGCCACAAGATAAACAGAATATCTGGCTTCTTAGTTAAGTACTATCCTATAGGAGCTGATTTCAGCTCATTCTTCAACATAATTAACGACCGCTGAGATAATGAAATTACTTGGCTGTTCCTCTCTGTGAGTTGGTGGGTCGAAATAAAAACACGCTGCAAGTTTTGCTAGGTGCTTTATATTGTAGTTTAATATGTTTATGTAGAAACCTTTTGGGAGAGAAAATGCTTTTCTTTTTCTTAAATAATTTTTGTTTAGTTGGGAGAATATTACGCTGTAGTTTGGTTTTTGCTTTAACGACACCATTTATACACTATGTTGAATGATCTAGCTGACTGACATTCTGTTTTAACGTGGTTCCAGTTCATTGTTTTCAGTCTGCATATTTATCTGTCTTCCAATTTATAGTATTGCATGTTTGGTTTGATGTGTTTCAGTTCTTTTGAGTGCCAAACTGTTCATTGGCGTCAAGGTCATAAGTTAGAATGCCGTCCTCCCAGCACAATCCAACGGAGTGATGATGTAACAAGTGATCATAGCAGCAAGTTGGTACAGCAAGGCTACGCTGGAGTCTATAGTGAGAAGTTGGAAAGTGAAAGCACAGAATGTAAATCAGCCTTTGAAAAGCCCCCAATTTCTGATATCTGCATTTCTCCTAAAGTTTCATCTGGGAAGGATGAAAATATCAGATTTGAGTCCCTTGCAGAGGGAAATATAACAGATTCTATTTCGGAATCGTCCAGTAACTCATTTTCTGGATTCTCAGCTTCCACGGGTTCCACTGATTCATCTGATGATTCCTCTGTCTGTGAGAGTATAATTTCAAATGAGTATGACAGAGAGGGACCTATTTTGGTTGATTCCACCCTTGACATTCTAGACAACACTAGTGATAATAGCATGGGTGTAACCATGTCCTCTTCACCAAAGTTTGCTACTTTGGTTGATTCTACAATGCATAAATTAAATCATATCGGACCTGGTTTTAGTAAAGAAGGGAGTAAGTTTGCAGCAAATGGTAATTCAGGTTCAAGTAAGTGTAAGGGGAAAACAATTGAGCCTTCTACAGTGTTTTCGGGATTCTGGGATAAAGCACTTGATGGGATTAAAGATGATTCCAAACATGACACTCATCCATCCTACTGTGATGAATCCATGGGCAAAAGGACTGTTTCTGATTCTTCATGTCACTTTTCATTCAGTGCCATGCCTCCTTCACATGTACGAGATACCAAAACAAAGGGTTCTGATAATGCTTTCCCAAACTGTATTGGGTCTCAGAATAATAACGTGAATTCTTCGGAAGTGAGGAATTTCTCGTTCTCCAACAGTGAACTTTCCAGTGTTAGGAGTTATGTTAATCCAAATGGTTCTAAATCTGATCAATTGGATTCTAAAGACAGCTTTAGGCCACCTTTATCATCTTTCTCTCATCAGTCCCCCGGTGGCAAAGATTCAATTTGTGCAGAGGCTTTGAGAATCAATAACTTGCAAAAGACTGGCTCTATGGTATCAAATCGAGTTGTGAAGAACTGTCGCAGCACATTCAAGTCCACTGAGATTAGATGCGTGAAGCATGAGGATGCTAATTCTAATTTAGCTTCTGGAAATGAAGAGCATTCTCATTCCAGTACAAAACATGGGAATAATGACATTGAATTTGGCACTCGATCTGTCACTTCCTCTCATATTACTAGCTGCTCTGCAAATTCTAAGTGTGGCTTAAGAACTCCTGTTTTGAAAGTTGTTGATCAGTTTAGAGGATCAAATATGTCAAAGCACTTTCAATTAGCTGTTGGGAGTGATATCAGTGAAAGACACAATGACAAGGTTATTCTAGAACATATCTTTTTGCATTTTATTGTGCTTTGAAACATTTTTACCTTACATGTATAGTTGTTGCAGGGTTTTTTTCCTTATGAATTGTTTGTCAAGCTTTATAACTCAAACAAGGAGGAGTTATGCCCATTTGGCCTTGTGAATTGTGGAAACAGGTAGTTTCAAATTATTTATGACAAATATGTTAAAATATATGTGGATTTATATATTTGCAATATGATTTTGTGGTGTGTATTATTATCTCCTTTCCTTGCTGATGAGGATCATAATTATTTTACCTTATTATTGAATGATTTATGAGAATATTTAGGTTATTGAACTTGTGTAGAATCAATTGCTCCTCCACTGTGCTCTATGTAAGATTCATATATTGTTTTTTTAACTTTGCAGTTGTTATGCCAATGCTATACTTCAGTGTTTAGCATTTACACCACCTCTGACTGCTTATTTGCTTCAAGGATTACATTCTAAATCATGTACGTATGCAATCAGAGGTTCCATCATGGAATCACACTTATCTTGTTTATTGAATACTGTGTTGTTAGTTGTAACTGCTGGTTAAATATCTCCTATGTAAATTTTAGGTGCAAATAAGAAATGGTGTTTCACCTGCGAATTTGAAAGATTGATTTTGAAGTCAAAAGAGACAAAATCTTCAGTGTCTCCTATAAGCATAATCTCTCATTTACAGAATATTGGGAGTCAGCTTAGTAATGGGAGAGAAGAAGATGCACATGAATTTCTTAGGTACTTTACACCTTTTAATTCATGTAATATAGCCTGAGTATTGTTTTGGCATTCATTTTAAATGAATCATGACACACTTGACACTCGACAGGCATGTTATTGACACAATGCAATCTATTTGCCTTATGGAAGCTGGGGTTAACGCACCAGGCTCCTTAGAAGAGGACACTACTTTAATGGGTCAAACATTTGGAGGTTACCTTCGATCAAAGGTAATTTTATATTGCTTAATTATGCTTTTAGTCCCTGAAATTTGGAGGGACATGATTTTAGTCTGCCAGATTTTAAAAGTTTAATTTAGTCCCTCCAAATTGAAAAAAAAAAAAAAAGATTTTAGTCCCTAAGTAATAAATTTGAAGGATGAATCCTTCAAGTTTAGTGTTCTGGAACTGAAACCATATTTTATTAAATTTGAGGGACTGAAATGAACATTTTTAATTTGATGGACTAAAAAATTATTAAACTTTATATTTCTATATGGAAAAGTAATTTAAACTGTCTATTTTTTTCCTCTCCCCGCTAGTGTATTATAATATTGGCATGTTGATGTAATAGATAATTTTGTTATTATTGTCATTATAAAATCTGCTTCTTAGAGGTAAAAAGGACAAATGAACATTCTCCTCATATGGCAGATAAAATGCATGGAATGTGGAGGGAAGTCTGAACTTGTTTATGAAATAGATCATTCTACTATTATTGTCATTATAATCTGCTGATTGGAAGTAAAAGGGACAAATGAACATTTGGCAGATAAAATGCATGAAATGTGGAGGGAAGTCTGAGCGTCAAGAAAGGATGATGGATCTGACTGTTGAGATAGAAGGGGATATATCAACCCTGGTGGAGGCCCTTCAGCGGTTTACAAGCCCTGAGACTCTGGATGGGGAAAACAAGTACCACTGTGTCAGGTTGGTTGGTTTTTTGGGTTCCTTTTATACAATAAAAATGATAGAGATCTTTTGGGTGCCTTTTGATCATTATCTCCATAGGAAGTTTTGAGTGACTAAAGAATTTGTTAGCGTAGATTAAATAAAAGGGAATGTGAGTTTTCAAAAAACGAAATTCTAAATTCTAGTGACAGCCTTACATGTCTAGCTGTTTGATGGCATTAAACTAGGCGTAATAGGATTATTTTAGATCTGTTGCTGTGACATTGGGCTAATTTGGATAAAATTTATCATAATCACTTTTAGGTGAAAGAAATGAGAAGAAAAACTCAAATAAGTTTCTTTATAAACTAAAGTTAACTTATGCATAAGTTAAACATCTTTTAGATAAGTTAATATGAAAACTTTTACAAATTAACATATGCATGGACTAATTTAGTTAATGGAAAAACTCATGTTATTTTTCTCTTATTTTCTTTTCTTAAAGACTGTTTATGGTAAAACTTATCCAATCAGGCCCGTTAAAGATGTTTACATACCAAGTCTAGGAGATGTCTCCTGTGAAAGAAGAACAGCCCCACGCCCCAAAAAATCCTCTTCATTTTTATCATCTTTTTGTGTGCTATTATGAATTGAGTTTTGAAAGTTCATTCTGTTTCCTCTTAAGAATTACCTTGATATTATTACTAGCTGACGTTGCATAATTAGGGAAAACGTTTAGGGATGTGCCAAATCCCAAGTGTTAGAATGGCTTGTGCATCACCTTGGTTCATTGATCCTATATCATATGGATCCTAGCTCATTAGCAGTGGGCAACTGCTTTTAGTGATCTCCAGCTAAATTAGAATTTGAAAATTAATGCATATGATTTTACTTTAAATATATTTCTCTGACGGATTCATTGATTAATGCATTATTTTTCTTTGCTTTTGTCTTGGCTGTACAAAGAAGAAGCCTTGTTCAATCTTAATGTCACAAGTTTACAGCCTGTGCCTTAATGATTGATATGCAAGTTAATTTGTCAAATCAACCTTGCAAAGCTGTATTTTATTGTGGTCACCAAATTATGACACTGGTTTTTTTACAAAATTATGATTATAGCAGCCATAAAAATGATACCATCTCTCGTGTCATTATTTGGTCTTTCGGTGTGCAAGTGTTTTCTCTCCTGGATTTTAGATGGTAGAATTTTTTTTTTTTGGAGTACTTGTAGTCAAATGGTTTTCCTTATTGTTAATAAATTATTTTCATTTTAAGATGTAAATCTTATGAGAAGGCCAAGAAGAAGCTGACAGTTTCAGAGGCACCCAATGTTCTTACAGTTGCATTGAAGAGATTTCAGGTATTTGATGTATTCCATTCAAAGACAATGCTATTTTATCTGGCATGCTATCCAGCCTGTATACAGAGTTTTCCTTAGTTGTTACATCTGTATTGCAGTCTGGGAAATTTGGGAAGCTCAACAAGCCTATTCAATTTCCTGAAATACTTAACTTGGCACCTTTCATGAGTGGGACTAGTGATAAATCACCCATATACAGATTGTATGGGGTAGTTGTTCACTTAGATGTCATGAATTCTGCCTTTTCGGGTCATTACGTGTGCTATGTGAAGAATATCCAAAACAGGTGGTTCAAGGTTGATGACAGTGTGGTAAGTCCCTTAATTTTGCGTTTGTTCCCAATCCTTAAGAGCAATTGATTTTTGGTTCCCAAATGTACTTTTCTAGGTATGCTTGTCTTAATTAGTAGTCCATGGTCCTTCTTGTTACATAAACTGAATGTGTGATAGAACTGGATCAGAATATGGGAAAGAAATGAAAATCATTTGATAATCTCTCCCTCTTGATTTGGATTGAAGACTAGAGATACTAGAGCAGAGATGAGATGTGACTACAGACTCCTCCAGGTGTTCGAGAGACCTGGACTCCATCCCAAGTACGTTAAAAACTGAAGATGCTCTCCACTCTCCTTTTCCTCATAGTTATACCCTATTACCGTATGGGTTACTTCTCTAACCCATTAATTGACAGTCTAACTGTAGGACTAACTAACTACAGTTTTCTAATACTCAAAACAGATACTTTTATTCTAATGCTAATTGATTCAAGCCTACTGAGGTAGTGAACAATGTAAAACCTAAATTTATCAGGAATGCTTTTCAAATTGCAAATTTAAAATAAATAAATAAATCAGGGATTTGAGTAAGCATGCTATCGCCCCACTATAGCGGAGGGATTTTTAATAAACCGCTGAAATATCTAGGAAAACAACTGAAATGGGGACATTCAATCTTCTCCCAAATACATCTTAACCTCTCGATTACTTAAATCTTGTTCTGACGAATCAGCTTAAATTCCAAAATAGTTTTTTCCTTTCTAAAATGTAATCTATTTTGTTGCATATTTGGAGTCCAGCTGCTGCTTAAATTGGGACGCACTCATTTGACTTTTAAAAGTGTAATTCGCAAACTACCCTGTATTTGAATAATATATTAAAAGATGAAACTACATACCCTTTTTGGTAATTTATTTTGGGTATCCAAACAAACTTGATAATTGTTAAATCACTTTTCAGCAAAGTGACTAAAACAAAAACTGATTCTGATTATAATTGATCATGGAAATAATCTAACTTTCGCAGCTGTCCCAAATGCACTATGTATAGTCAGCTGTTGCAATTGCCATAGTGGTGCAATGAGGCAGTGAGTGACTATTCCAAAAAAGCCCTGTGAACTGATACATCTCCTTGTTTCTCTTGTCTCTTCTCAAACGTCTCTCTGCTTCTCCTATGTTGATGTTGCTGTTACCTCTGTCTTCTATGACAACTTCGTCTGGTGTCTCCATTGTCTTTGGCAAGCGCCTCTGTCCTTTTGTTCTGTCTTCTCTCCAGCGAGCTGCCTCTGTTTTCTCCTCTCTCTTGCATACAAAAATTTTCAGAACAACGCTGCTCCTTTATAGCGTTTTTGGGGCCAGACCCCACATGAAACTATCCAGGTTTTATAACATTGTTAAGAATATATTAGTTGTGGAGTTTTTCAATTTTTATACAATATAATACTTAGCAACCTTGTGCAGCTCGTGTTTTTAGATTACGAGACTTGCATATTAAAGGCAGCATTGTTAGTTGTTACCTTGTGCCACCCTCAGTCTTACAAAAGAAAATTTAAGACTAAATCAGTATTCATTTTGCTAAGCAAAATGATTAAACCAAAAAGCCTTAACCTTATTGGCACAATAAAACTGAAATAATATCATGCAATAGTAGACAACTGACGAAGTGGTAGAAGAGATTCAGGATTGAAAGCTCTGCTAGCCGATTTCCTTCTAAAATCATTTTGTTCTGTGATGCAAGTACTGTGGAGTTTAGTAGATGAATGTGTCCTCAAATCACTGTTGTTTTACTTAAATAAAGGAATGTATAGAACATTTGTTATGGTTTTTACGTGTATTTTACTGGTTTTAACCATCTGCTTTATGCATGTCTTGCAGGTGACGGCTGTTGAATTGGATAGTGTCATGGCAAAAGGAGCATATATGCTTTTATATGCAAGGTAACCCAGCCTATTTTCGGAGTCTGGCCAGGGGAGGGAGACTGATGGAACCAGTCAGTTTTAAATCATTGATGGGTGGCTTCAATTATCCTTTTAACTACATTTCTCTTGTTAGTTTATCTGATTATCTTGAATCACGTTGTAGGTGTTCGCCAAGGGCCCCAAGATTAATTAGGAACAGAATACTATCCTCAGATTCAAAAAGTAAAGTTACTGGAAAGACTCTTGCAACGAAAGCAAGATTTATACCTCCGAATTCTGGTGTTGCTGAACATGTCGATAGTTCCATCTCTCCAGATGGCTCACCTGCCTTGGAGTCTTTCTATTCTAAGTTTCACCACCTGAAAAAGATTTTAGAGGAGGACTCGTCAAGTGATAATTCATCCCTCATTAGCAACAATTCTGATGAAGGTTCTTGCAGTACGGATAGTACCCGTGATTCAACCAGTACAGATGACTTGACTGATTACCTTTTTGGTGATTCAGGAAATGGATGGAGTAGTCTGTGGAGGAATTCTGATTATGACACATCCTCATCCTCCTCTTCTTCCCCCTTGAACTCTCGACATTCGCCCCTATCTGATATGGACAGATATGATTCAGTTTCTCCTGATGCGGCTGGTTTGTGCATTCCCACAGGTTCATGTGTGGAGAAAGACGGTCCTGTATACAGGAATGGAGCGGTGGATGTTGAAAGAAGAGGGAGAGGGGTAGGTGTTTCTTGTTTGCATTCTAACACAACTTCACAGCATAGAGAGTTAGTGAGTGGTAGGATTAGTAGCAATGGTAGTAGTAATAGCAGTAGGGAGACCGACTCTTTTTTGAAAGTAGGATCTAACCATTGTAATGATAGACACTGTGGTGTATTATGTAGAAAGTCACGAACGATTAAAACTTAGTAACAGGGAGCTCCGGAGTTTGGAGCAGTAAATAATGAAGTGAGAGGATGCTCTATGGAATGTATACTTCGAGGCGGCGTTCTTTTTAGAAAGCAAAATTACCCACCTCAGTTTCCCAATAACTTAACTAGGTCTAGCATACATCGCTGAACTTTGTCAAAGAAGTTTACTGGGATTTAGTCTGTTATTTTAATTAGTGATACTTGAAATAAAGGAAAGTAATATATTAATTTTCTTATACTTGCATTTTTTTCCCGATAAGGCTCTTCATTTATACCTGCATTGAATTCGTATGAATCATAAAGTGCCCTGACTTAATAAATCTTGTGATTATCTTTTTCTGTAGAATGATTATTTGTAAAGGTGGAAGAGACTTTAATAATTAAAATTTTAAACTCTGAAATTTGTGGACTTTTAGAGAAATGTTAGTTGTTCATTAATTATGCATAAAATGCAGGAAGAAATATATTATAAATTATATGATAAAGAAGTGAAATAGTATTATAAAGCATTATTATATGAGAAAATGTGTTTCAACTAATTAATTATGTTATGGTTCTACCAGCATCACCTGGCGAAAACCAAAAAAGTGCTTTTTGGTCTTTACCTGGACAATTCATACCGCGATCCAATGGTTACCTAATGTTGAGCTCTTCATATGAACCATCGGTTTCATCATGCTACTGACACCACTTGACCACTTTCTCTACTTCCTTTTCTTCTTCATATGCGAGCAAAACGAGTGAGATTTGGAAAATAAACCCTTCCACCCTCTACAAACACTCTTGAATATTCATAGCATCTTTGAAATCGTTGAAACATGAATTATATGACCGACTAAATTACCTTTTTGAGGATGAGATCTCCAAAATAGTATTCTCGAAAAAATGTATATAATGTATTCAGTTATTATTCAAATTTCATATAAATAATATGTTCATTAATTTCTATGGTAAAGTTTAATAACCTTACACTCGTCAAAAAAGAAATTTGCAAAAGTTGAAGTGGGACCTGCTCTAATATATCAAGAGGCTTCTCATTTCTAATCGATGTGATATCTTAACAAATTTTTGGATCTATTACGCCTTTATTTGACGTATTTTTCTAAAATGCTAATCACTTTGAATAACTTTCGTCCAAATCAAAATCATATACTTTGATTTCTGGCCAATCATTTTTTTTAATTTCATTGTTCACGTCGGTATTTGTGTGCGTCCATTCCTTCGTAACAAGTTAATTCTCACCGCTAAAATATGAAATAAAATATAGAAAATTTAAGTGTAAATTAAAGTTCAATATTATATAAAAATGAGATATTAAATTAAATATAAACAAGAAAAAATTATAAATTTATTATCTTAAAATTTTAAATTAAAAATATTATTATATTCCTTTTTTTAATTTATCTAATAAAGATAACATTATATTATATTAAATAGGTAAATATAATCTTTATAATACTAAATTAATTTAATAAAATTAAATTAAGTATTTCATCATTACTAAAACAATATTATAATCAATTTTATAAAAGTTAAAATATTAATTATTAATAATTATAAACCAAATTATTCATTTTTATATTAATATTTGATTATTTATCTTTAATATAAAGAAGTATGATAAAAAAACATCTTATTCAATACAAGAGATGTGATAAAAGAAAAATTTTCTTATTTAGAAGAATATTGTGAACTCTAATAATAAATATAATCTTTATAACTCGTCATGTAAAATTTAGATATCTTACAATTTTCTAACTTTCCTATATAACTAAACTTTACCTCTTTTTGCAATATCCCTTACTAACTATACCCATGCACGTCATTTTCCATTTTCATGTGTCGGAAAATTCATTCATTCAGTTTCGATATTTCTTATCAACTTACAGTCACAATTCAGTACTACAAAAAGATAGATTCGACAACACAACATAGGAGCTTCGATTTCACGATTTACTAAAAATATTGTTATGGTTATCTAATTTAAGAGTTACCGAAACACTGTCTTCTTAATCTTCTTTTTGTTTTTCTCCGACCTAATTTGGCAATAAAGAGAGAAGAAAACTTGAAGGAGAAGTGAATTGAAACTTGAAAGGGGCACTAAGCAGGGGACAGGAATTGAAGCGTGTACCTCTTTATTTCCTTTCCCTGTTTTAGGCTCCAGAATTCCATCCATTCACATTATTGCATGTTCATTTGTTTGCTACAAACACAACTCAATCATGCTTCCTCTGATAAAGGGAGATCAATGTCTCAGTAATTTGATGCCTGCATGTAGTAGTTTTATTCTCTTCTCTCTTTTCTTACGCGTGCATTGCTTTTTCTATCAAACTTCTTGCCCTAAAGAAAAAGAAAAAGACAAATAACAAAAACCAACCCTAGTCATTACACTTAACAAAGAAATCATACTTACATAACAACACACCAAAAAGATATGCACATATGCGATCAATATCTTCAACACACACAGCAGAAAGACGAAAAAAAGAGGATAATTGACTCCTTTTTGAGTTAGATATGTTACAAAAACGAGAAATGCTACACTACACTAATATTTTCTGACACGATATTTGACTATACCAGTTTAAATTTATTAAAAGTTACAAAAAAAAAACAGTAGAACTTATCTTTTTTTCCCCCACAACTTAAATTTCTTTATTTTAGGTGTGTTGGATTTAAAACTATTTGGATGAAAAAGAGAGTTCTAAAAAACTTTCTGGGATGAGAGTTGTGTCGAATAAAGCAGCAACAGAGGGTGCAAGTTGATATAATAAAACCTTAAACTTGTATTCCATAACTCCTCTTAATTATACAATATAATTTACCTTTTCGTCTCAAAGTTGTTTTTTTTTTTTTTTTTTTTTTTTGCGGCTATTGGAGTTCACATTGCAATCATTTTTAATTCAGTGCATAGATGTGGATTAGTATCTGTAAACTTTATTCAAATATTTTTATCAAACTCATTTTGATTTATAAATCAAGTAAATACAATTATATTTAGTTTTTAATAACTTTATAAATTAGTATTGATTTAAAAAATATTGAGACAAAGAGAATTATATTTATGCTTTTTTTACTTTGTTGTATTTTCGGTTTCCTTATTATACTTTAGTTTAATGGGTTTTATCTCTAGTTTTAGTTATTCACACTTATTCTTTATAGGAGAATTCTCCACAGATTCACTGTCCCAATAACAATTTAACCTTGTCAATCACCTCCTCAACCCTAGTCAAATTGAGTTTTTTTCTTTCTAAAATTTAGCTACTAATGGAAATGTGACATAGGTATCATAATATCATCATTGATTTACTTAATTTATCCTTATTTATGTGCAAGCTTTCTTTGAGTTGACCAAGGTGTCTATTTCTTCAAATATATTTTTTTATTATGTAATTTTTTTTTTTTTGCAGGAAGCTATTCTATATGCCTCACTAATGCACCTATTTATTTATTAATTTACATTTTTTAAAATATATAATAAAATATTTAATTTAATCTTAAAAAATCAATTTAATAAAATAAAACTTATATTCACTTGTATCGTATTAAAAAAATATTTATTTCTTATACATTATCTAATATTATCTTATTTATAATAAAAATACATATTTAACACTAAAAATCAACTTAATAAAATGATTATAGTTATTTATAATATGTTATTGGTATATGTAGTGAAATTGAGATTTTTCATGATTAATTTCATTCAAATAAACTTATAAAATATATGTGCAGCATGGAGATGGAGATTGCATTACATGCATGCATGGGTTACAAATAAAGACAAGTAATTATTAGAGGACAAACAAATCCTACTCTCACACAAAAATCCAAAGCCAAAGATGGAGGCAATAAATCGATAAGAAGCATGTGAAGATATTATGGGAGGACAAAACAAATTCCACTTTAAATATGTATAATATTTGATTGGATAATATTCATATCGCTATCACCCACCCACGATCCAAAAACACAACCTTTCTTCCTTCTTTTAATTCTTTTCTTGTCCCTTTTCTATTCTTTCTCTACAATACACACCAACCCATCATGCCACCTTCACCTTCACCTTCAACCTTTGATCCATGCAATAAATTCCACCGCTTAATAATAATCTATACCTTCTTCAAACCTACACAAACATGCTCTCACTCTCCTTTGTTCTCTTGGTGAAGATTCAATCCTTTGAATCGCACCACGTTGTGGAAAGAGGTGATTTGGAAAATGAGCAAGTCCTTTTACCTACGTGTGGACACGTCCATCCAAAACTATTGCAAAAGAGGTAGAAAACTAGCCGCATGGACCAATCTTGTTTCACAAATTCTTCCTCAATAATCATTGTATTGCCGACATAGAATCAGCATAGTCAACCCAAAACATGAACGTGAATCATTAGGTTTAGTGCTATTTGTTCCTCCCAAAAGGTTTCAAACTATTTCATTTGGTACCGTGATGAGGACGATTTGGGAGGATCCACATTTTTTAAGATGATTATTAGAGCATGCATGTTATAACCTCAAGGTTCAAATCATTAATACGCAAAAATGGAAGCTTTACCTCACAAAAATTTTGAATCTTTTTAGTACTTTTCTTGTATAAAGTCATGCATCTATGATAAAATATATATATATTATAAATTTTTATTGCATAAATCAACCAATATGTAATTTAAAATTATTATTGTAAAAACTATTAAATTTACAATATATATATATAAAATACTAAAACTACTATAAATAAAATAACATTTGAGTTATACAAAAGACGTCCCTTCTAAATTAAATTTTAAATAAATTACCACCGACGTTGAAGTATATATTAATTTAAAGTTTTTAAAATTCTACTATCGACTCGTTGATTACTTTTTTATTTATAATAAGTCTGGTATTTCGAAAACACCAAAGAAAAATTAAATAAATTAGCACCGACATTGATGTATCTATTAATTTAAAATTATTAATATCTACTCTTATTACTTATTCTTTTATTTCATAATTAGCTTGACACTTGGAAAACACACAAAATACCGAATCAATGTTTTGTCAAAGTAGCACAAATAAATTTTAATTTTGCATTTAAGCCTCTCCAGATTAACAAGTGACTATATCAGTATTTAAAAAAAAAAAAAACCCTGAAAGAATGCCTCAATATAAAACTATATGTAAGAAATTTACTTTTTGTACCGTTCTTTGTGTTTTTATGATTATATTTACTTTGAAATTGTTGTTAAACAAAAGAGTATATAGATATATTTTTAAAATGAGTAACATTTTTTATATATAATAATATTTATTAAATGTGTGGGTGTGTAACCATTTGACTAAGTGAAATGTGTGTATGATCAGTTGTCGAATAATTTACCTTTCCCCCCTTATATTGGAACCTTCCTTTGAGTGTGTGTTTTTCTATGACACGGTGAAAGAATGATGATATTCTCACGTCAAATCTAAACCGTATCAGATGTAAAAAAATGAAATCCATCAACTTTATGCGGATGAATAATCCATTTACAGCGTGGGTTTATATTGTACAAAAATGTTTTTATTTAAATATGGTGAATAAAAACAATGATAACAGGAATAGTTCTGTTCTTCTTCAGAGCCTCAACAAGTTCAACCCTAAAGCCTTGGACGACTATATTTGGATTGGTATGAATGGAATATAATTCACCTATAAAATGCTTGATACAATGTCTATGATGCGCCAAACCTAGATCAGGGTTTCTTCTGGTTTATTTTGACCAGGGAAGGTGATTCCTTTTCCTCGACATGGTGCACAAATCCATTGTTATGCATTAAACAAGGAACTTGAGAGGAAGTGAATGAGAGGAAAATAATGATGAGATTAGTGTTGGTAATGAAAAGTGGGAAGGAATTTTTGGTGGCAATAACCGGCGTGATAGATCGGTGGGTGATGCAATAAAGTAGAAGGCACAGTAGAGTTGTGGCAATTGGGGTCTTTTACTTTATCAAGTTTTCTCTTTCTCTTTAATTGCAAATCAGAGGGGCCGATGAGAAAGAGACAAAAGAAAGTACAGATAGATCAGATATAAAGTAATGGGATGGAGAGAAAAAGTTGAGAAGAGGGTGTGGGAGGTTGTTCTGAAGTGATATTAAGAACTTATTCCATAAAGCAAACCAAAACTACTGCTGCTGCAGCAGCAGGAGATGACCGCTTCTGCTCAAAAGAAACTGCCAGGCACAACCCTAGCCACGTTCTCCACTGCCATCAACTCACTTTATCCGCACCAACACCCAAAATTCAACACATCTCACACCCTCACCCATCATTCACACCCCTCATCCAATAACACCATTCACCCCACCTCCTCTTTCTCACAGTACACGGCATCAGCGTCTGCGTCAGCTCAGTCCACAGATATTCTCAGACTCCCACACTTCAAAGCAACCCCCCATCCCACCCCAACCCCACATCCCTCCAACCAAACCAAATCCTGCCCACATTGTGACCAGATGTGAACAGCAAACGCCACATGACCCATCACTCCGAATATATTACAAGATTACGCTCGCTTTCCTACGTTGATAGAGATAGGGTAACCAGCACAACCCATTTCTGAGTTTCCTTTTCTTACAAGCATAAGGTTGCAGCTTTTTACTATCTCATAAAAAAAATTAACTATTAATCTATTCAAGAACTTTAAAACATGATATTATCCCACAAACAACATTCTCAATACTGGTGCCATGATCATCAATAAAAAGCAACTCTTTAAGGAGGTGGATTGCCATCCATGTAGTTGGCGCCGCAAATAAACCACCCTGGCTACATATATCCGAATACTACTACTCACTGATTTTACTTAACCTACTAACTAAAATTATAATAATGATAATAATAATTGAACTAAAACTGAGGATTTCAACTACACCAGCTAAATCAAATTAAAGAGACCAACACATGGAATTGATTACAATAGCCACCAAGTTAATTAATCTGAAGAAATAAAAAAAGAACAGAGATGAAACGTGTGATTGATCAGTAAGGTGGCGGTGGCGGCGGTGCTCTGGCCGTCGGAGCCCAAATCACGTCAGAAGGCAAGTGACAGCTGTACATGGACATTCCACACGACTCTGCTTGCCCATGCCCGCTTTCTCCGCCACCGGAGACTGGCGGCGAATGCCCATCCGCAGAGGCCCCCTCCTCTTCCGGAGGTAGCCTGTGATATGCAGGATTGTTGAACGAAGCGGCAATCACGAACACCGTTCCGGCTGCTATCAACCCGCCGGCGACCATTCCCCCGACGATCTGCCCCTGCGGTCCGGCGAGGGAGATAGCGAATCCATTGGGAACAGCCGGGAACGCGCCGGATTGCTGCGGAAGGAAGGTGGCAGAGACAGAGAGGATATCAAAACGGCCATGGAAAGTAACGGTGGCGCCCGGCGTAGTTGAGGGTTGACGGAGCGTGACGTTAGCGACGGTCCCAGAACCCGTGAGGACACAGATACCCATATTCTTGCGCCGACTGAACTGCGCGATGGCCTCGACGACATCGTTGCCCCCAGACACTTCTAAAATGTAGGGACTCATAGCCGGTTCAGGGTCGCGCGTTATGATGACAGGTGGCTTGGGTTTGTTTTTGGAGCCAGGAGGACGGCCCCTGGGACGGCGCACGACCTCAATGGTGGAGCCATCGCCGCCAGAGGAGTTGGGGTTGGGTGCAGTAGTGGGTGTGGCAACGATGGCACGAGTGTCGTCCTCCGCAGAGAGTTGGAAAGGATGGTGCGGAAAAGGATGATGTTGAGGTTGAAGCTTTGAGAACATACTAGGTGGTGTTTCAGTCTTAGAATGTTGGTGTTGTTCTACGTATTCACCTTTCATTGCTTTTTTTTATTTGGTTTCCTCCTTTTGGATTATCTCTTAGAATAACCAATCCCGAGCGAGTGTATGATTGGGTTTTGGATTAAAATAAAGGAGATGGAGGAGAGAAAGTTGAGAAGGAGAAGAGAAGGGAGAAAGGGTTTATTGTGGTATATATGGAGAATGGGTGTGGGATCGGAGAGAGATAAAAAGGGGTGGGTGAGCTTGGAAACTAAGTAAAGACTAATGGCGCCGCTGGTTGGAAGAAAGGGCGGGTCCACAAGACACATGAGACAGATAGAGACAGATAGATGGATGTCTATTACATTTTGAGCATTATTGGGTGCCTCAATCTTCCACCGCCTTTCCTTTTCTTCACTCCTTCTCATACCCCATGCCCTACTTCTTCCCTCTTCTCACCCAAATCAAATTCATTGCACAAACTCAATTCTTCTTTAACATTAATCTCTCTACTTCGAATTTCCACCAAACTTGTTTTTATTCGGTACCTAAGCTTGACTCATTCTCAGGAGACCATTTTTGACTCGTTCAATTACGCTTTCATCTTTCCCATATCTCAGTCTCCTCCTTCAATCAAAACGACACGGTTTATCCTTTTTCTGTTCACACAAACTCTGTCCATCACAACTATTAAAATAAATTCACAAAAAACACCTAAATAATTATTAAATAAATTAAACATAATCCAAATAACAACTAACTTAGTGACATTAATCCAAATATACCATGAAATTTGTTCTTCATTGTTAATTGTAGTATATATTTGACAACTATATTCTTAATTGTATCATATCATTGTATGATTTTAAATCAAAATCTATTTTTAACAAGAGTGAGTCTCTTCCCTTTACAAACTTAATTGTACTTTTTTTCTTTTCATTCGGTGTTTGACATCAATGTGAATATTTAACTTGGTTTGGCTCTACTAGCACCAAATTGATTTACTTTAAATTCTTATTTTATTTGTGCAAATTTATTCATAAAATTATCTGAAAGTAATATTAAATAATTTATTTCAATTACACAGCTTTTTCAATATTTTAATATTAATGTTTATTTTGAAATCTATACAAGTTATCAGTCAAATATTAAATAAATCTCTTGCCATTAGAACTTTGGTTCTTCAAGTCATATATTTTTTGTTTTACACTTCTACTTATTTTTTTATATATAAATAAAATCATATATCTCTATGACACGGTTTATATTGTATTAGTAGTTCAAATTATCCTTTAGGTGTCTTCTGAATACTAATATTAATGTCACTCAAAAATTAATGTTTAATAGTGAATATTAAATAATATTCTAATTTATTAAATATAATATAAAAATAAAACATAAAGTGTAATTGAAAAGAATGATAAAATTGAAAAAAGAGAGTTATAAATAGTGTAAAACTTGAATTAATTATTCTCTTTTTATATATATATATATATATATATATATATATATATATATATTTTTGGACGACAAGTGTTGTAGGAGCTAATTGATGTTTAAGATTCAAATTATCGTTAATTTTGTATTAATTTAGAAAACTGTACGGAGAAAAGTCATATTCTTAATGCATGGGTGTTCAGCCAATCAATGAATAGAAGTACAAATTATTTTTTTCAAAAGCTATACAGTGTCTTCCTATTTTTAAAGAATAATTTATTTTTAAATATGATTCAATGTTAAACTTATTCAAGTAGTTAATTGAATTTAACTTTGTCTAAATTTACTTCAAAAACTTCCTCAATTGGTATAAAATAAATATAACTGTCAACAAAAGAAGTATAAAACCCAATTTTTTTCGAAAAAGTTTATCAAGTTGGAAAAATATTCTAGAAAAAAAATGCTACTTCCCAAATAAGATTTTAAATTTGAATAAAAAATATTTAATTAGTAATAAATATTAAAACTTAATTTCTTTTTCATATTCAATTTTGTACTAATTTCAAACAATTGACGAGTGGTATTGGTTTTTTAAATATAAATTGTCTTACGTCAGAACACTTTTTTTATTTTTATTTTTTATTTTCTCTAAGATTTCAAAATTGTTTCAACATGGTAGATCAATTTATTTTATTTGTCAATGAGTTACATTATATTGTGTCATCTAGTAAGGATTAACATATTTCATAACTTTGTAAAACATCCTTAACAGACAAATATGTCTTTAGCTATATTAAATTTAATAATAATAATAATAATATTAATGAAAAAGAAAATCATTCGTGTCAAGTGGAATTTTAGAAGTATTAGACATTGTTTTGGATTTCTCAAAGCATTATGAAGTGAAATTTGACAATATTGTTTAAACTATTTAACATGACATGACTCAATTTCAGATCAGAATCTAAAAAGAAACATTAAAAACCACTAGATGCGATGAATTTGATAACCATTAAATAGTGTAAATTTGACTTATTTATCATCAAACTTGCATAGTTTAACCTACAAGTCAAATTTAAACACTTAATTATATAAAGTTCTTAAAACTATTTTATAAACAAATTATTATTAATCTAAATAAATCTATTAGCAGTATAACATTATTAACTATTGATCTGAAAATAGTTTCATAAATAACTTTTTAGCTTGTTTTTATTTTAGTTTTTTCTAATTAAACATAATAATTATTTCACTATCTGAATAATCAACAGAAAATCTAAAATAATATTATTTTAATTGTTTTTGAAAGAATATTTTTTTACCATATAATCATTTAAATTGATCCTATTTAGTTAAAAGAAACAAAGTTTTGTCTCTCCCAATGTCATTTGAATGTTATGCATGGAAGAAATACAAGATAGAAGTGACGGCTCTGGGAGGTGTCTACTTTTGAACGAAAGCTGTGAGCCTATCAAACCCAACACTTTTGACTAGGACCAGCTGCCGGTGTAGCCAACTCTGTCAACATTTTTTTTTTTTAAGGATGTTAAAATAAAAATAATAATTTTAGTCTATTAGAAAAATATAAAAATGTATTTTAAATATCTTTGTTTTTATTAGAAAATACTTAGCTCTCTGTAATTAAGATAAAAATTATATTTATTTATTTATATATTATAAATATTATATATATATGTATATATATTTTTTTTAAATATCACTTTATATTTTAAATTATATTTATTTTCAGTGTAGGACAGATATTATTATTTTTAATTATTTTCACTCCTACGGACAATAATCATCAAATAAGATACTAACTTCACATTTGTCTTTTTTATAAATTTTAATAAAAGAAATATACTTAAAGATGTATTAAAAATATGTTTTTAGTATTAACTAAAAATAAAATAAAAATGATTTTTGGTGCTCTCTTCTGTTTTTATATAAAAAATGTTATGGTTATATTTTTAATTAAAATGCCACAGTCACATTTCAATATTTTTATGATTTTAAATAATTTTAGTGTGACTTATATATTTTCAACATTTTTAACTAAAATGTTATAATGAATTCTTTACACCTACTTCACTCTAATGTATGACTTGTATAATTTTCATTATCTTTTAGTTGCCTTGTGTTTTAAGATGTTTTAATCCTATCTATAGTTTTTCAATATTATACTCTATTAGGTATAATTCTTATTATTTTGTATTTAATTATATTTCAATTTTTTCTATATTTTTAATTTTACTATAATCTCCAGTATCAATCCAATTTTTTAAAGTATTATTGGTTCATATATTATTTACGTAGAACGTCCTTAGTTTTCTTTTTTAAATCCTTAAAATATTATATATTATTAGTATAGATTTTCAATTTTACTCATTCTTATTTTCTTAAATTTTTTCTAATTTCTATAACTTACTTTTATATATATATATATATTATAAATTTTTATATATTTTAAAATTTATATATTTGGTTAAATCTAAATATGATAATATTCATAATTGGGCCCAAAATATAGTGATATTTTTGGTTTGTCATGTAAAGAAATTGCTTCAGCCTCTTTAGGAGCACCTTAAAAATTTCACATCTTTTCACATTTCAGAATATTTTTTCAAAATAGAAGGTGTGTTAAATATTTTAGGGGAAGTAAAAAGTTGGGCCCCTAGTCCGTATAATCTCTCCTAGGAGCAATTTTATTTTTCTTAGCAAAACATCTTAGTTTAGGGTCCATTTGATTCAAAATTTTCTAAACAAATAAACATCTTTTAAAAAAATATTTAATTTTAAAATAGCTTCTGAAATAAACTACAATTATAATTATTTTTTCAAAATCAACAAAATATTTTTTTATATTTATAATCAGCAAATATCTTTTACTTGAAATGGAATTTCTAAAAAGTGATCACGTATTAGATTTCTAATATAACGTTTTTCTTATAAAACAACTAAAACAAACGAGAAGTACATGTCAACCATTTCCCACATTCTTTCACCCCCAATAAACAGACCACCCAACACAGTATTTGCCAAAAGGAAGAAGGGGTGGGCGTTTGACTAAAGTAAGATTATCCTAAATTACATGTTAAACATTTCTCACCACTAACTAAACGAACATGTGAGATCTTAGAAGAGGATGTTTTTACGCATGCTGTTCTCTATATAAACTCCTTCATATCCATAATCACGAGGCTTTGTTAGATTTATGTGCTTTTTTTTGGAATGGTGACCCAGCTGGAGCAATGAGGCCAAGGTTTTCCATCACTCTTATCCTCCTGGAGCTCAACTCTGGGGACTTTCCTAACGAGCCTGTTTCCTGAGTATATATGTTTAGTCATTAGGCACAAATGGAAGAAACAACATATAAAATAACAAGGTTCAACAAGTACTTACACGACTTTGGCTAGCCGAATCATTATCGTTTGACCTATCTTTTTGCTTTTTGTGCTTGATTTTATTCTGCTCCTTATCTTGCCCATTGGATTTTCTCTTGCCTGCAGCATCTTTGCTTGATGCTCCTGTTGAAAGAGAACAAAAAGAGAAAATGTGTTAGACTATTTATATGTTCTCGAATTTATGCAAATCATCTGGCTTAATATTCAGTAAATGGGTATCATCTAGTCCATTGAATGGAAATAAAAATTTGTGCAACAACAATGGTAATATTTTAACACTCTGGAGCCTCTGACGCTTGAGCTACCAAGTTCTCTCACTTTAATATAAATTACACTCAACCAAACAGTGCCAAAAGTAGTCAAACTAATGGAACACATCCCAAAATCCGCAACCATGTATGTATAAAGACCAACTACACATAATACAAACAACACTAGAACATAATATATACACGTACAACCACCGCAAAAGCAATGGATTACACTGGTATATGACCGGCATGGAAGAAGTGCCATCAGAAGCCTGCAAATGGATGTTCAAACCAAAGTGGGACTCCAGTGTACGAATCAGAGTGTAACGAACCATTATGGAATGAAATAAAAAAAATATAGGAAGCCACAAATCTAGCTGAAAGACCACAGGTCAGAGGGAAACTTTTGCAATCACAGAAAAACAAGAACACCAGCACAGGATTATGTGGGGGAAATAACAAAGCAGAGAAAGTGCTGCTGCTGGAGAAATTAAGGTTTCAGTCAAAGGTGGCAAAGGGGAAAACAACTGTAGAAACACTTTCCACAGCCTGGACAGAAGGAAGAGATAAAAGAACAGCTGCAGAAGATACAAGTGTAACGTACAGCAGGAACATGCACACAACACATGAAGTAAAAACAAGAGCAAACGATTAAAAATATGATCATAACTGATGGATGATAAAACAGTTAAGACATTGAACAAAGTAGTGTCAGGAACTATACAGTGGAATAACGAAAGGATTACATGATATCAATCTAATACCATGTTCAGAGAAAGCAATCGAGACAAATGAGTGGTAGGTAACACAAATGTTATGGCATTTAATGATTGAATTATACCCAGAGATTTTTCTAAGTTAATAACCTCTATCTGAAACCTCTAATAATCAATAAATTATTTTTCTATAATCAACATAAATGCTGACATTCTGACATAAGTTAGTATTATAACAGTTCCATAAGGCTCTCGGTATTGCTTTGCCCTCAGTTTGAGTCATTCACTTTATTTCAAGGTTCCTTAGCACCATCTCATTCCCCCCCGAAGTTCCTTTATGCTTCCATAGGGTGCTGCACTATCAACGTTTTCTTTATGATGCATCTGGTTCATCACACCATGTTGACCCGCAGTCTGATATCAAGTTTAACTCTAACTGGTGGTAGTATCAATTATAAATCACTATCAATAACAACGCTAATCAAGTCTGGGATTGAGCAACTTCAATCCCAAGGATATATAATCCCATTTTTTGGAAATGATGGGAAAAGTGTTTTAAGTGCCATTATACGTACATAATAACAATATCATTGCCATACTCCACAAGATAAATATGTTTATGGGAGTGAGAGCCCTTAATGAAATTAGAGTGATCTATTTCAGAATGAGTCAATCTTAAATTACCAGATGACATTGCTAAATCCTTCAAACCAAGCACCAAGGAGACACAACCAACTTTAACTTTACAACAAACAATAGACTTCCCAAGGGGATCTAGAACAAAAGTCCAAGTATGATGGGACTCTAAAGGTTATCTCATCAACCATCCAAGGCTATTGATTGCTTTTGTTATTGTCTTACGAATGGTAACAACTAACTGTTGAAACAAAGGCCTGTTGGAAGAAGATAATGTTAAATTTCAACTTAATACCAATTGATATTAAACAAAGTGACCAATAGATATATAAATTGTACCATGAGAACTAAGACAGGTGGTGTGTGACTCTCCCGACATCTCCCTACGACTAAGGAGATGCCTACTACAATAGGCAAAACTAAAAAGGCTCTGACACCATGTAAAATTTCAATTTAATACCAATTGGTGAGATTAAGAAAGCTCTGATATCATGCCAAATTTCAACTTAACATCATTTGGCTTTAGGCAAAGTGACCAACAAATATATAAGTCATACAAGAAGAATTGAGACAAATGATGTGAGAATCTCCTTGACATCCCCCTTGACTAAGGAGAACTGAGGCAGGCATGAGACTCTTCCTAACATCCCCTCTCGACTAAGATGTCTACTATAACAGGCAAAACTAAAAAGACTCTGTTACCACGTCAGATTTCAACATAATACCAATTGACATTTAGTTGAAATCGGATATGGTATCATAGCTTTTTTAGTGTTGTCAATTGGTATTAAGTTGAAATCTGACAGACAAATAGTGATAGAGAGAATAGATGCCGAACCAAAGAATCCATTAACTATGTGACTTGCCTTTACAAAAGAGGTGAGGCTCCAAGTCCTTAGCTTATTTTCCAGCTTATGAGAAAGGGATGGTCTCTTTTCCACTATGAATGGGGTGAAGGTCCTAGGATACATCTTTTTCTTTTCAAAAAGCCTTGAAAACAATCCAAGTAATATTTGACATTCAAATTTTCAGCGGTGGGAGACCCAGAAAAAGCAAACAAAACCAAACTCTTTCTTTCACCTTTAGAATCAACCTGAGGGGAATAAACCAATTTTTCAGCCATTGAGACAAGTCACTCAAAAGCAGAACCAAATGGCAGTAACAGGCCCTAACAAAGTCAAGAGAGGAAACAGCTTAGGAAGCACCCAAACAAACAAAGTGCAGGAAACAGTTAGGAAGCAAACAAACAGGAAGAGGTCCTCAACAAAAGGGGGACCCACAGACCAGATATGGCCAAAAACAAAAGGACGGGTCAGCCGGGACAATGGTTGACAATGACCAAGAACAAACAGAGGAGCTTTGATACCAACTTCTGAATGCTTTATCGATATCTTGCAGAAGAGAACCCTCATCTAGGGATGAATATATACAATTATGATAGAAGAGATATTGCAGGAAATAGTCATCTGTTAATCTTAGGGATTAACTTAAGAACAGTTAGAGATATCTAACTTATCTAAATAACAGAAAAATAAAAGAATCTTGCATTTCATAATTATACAAAATTAACTACAACCAGTAACAACAAAATGGAAAAGGGATACTACCAAATGGTGGTCCAAACCATTGTTTTGTTTACACTCATCTCTTTTTCTCCTTTTCTTCTTCTTTTTTTTTTCTCAGGAAAGAGAAAATTCAAAATAGCTATGATATTTGTATTTTGGTAGTAAAACCATTAGTCACAAGAGAATTGGCTAACCTTTAGGCTGCAATAAAGACCCCTTTGATCCACGGGATTTTGTGCTAGGAAGATCCTTCACCCATAAAGAAATGACAGCAAAGGAAACATGGTTAATTCAAAGTGTTAAGACAATTTGCTGATAAGAAAATGTTGAAGATCACGCTCATAAATTCATCACTGGGAATCCAAAGAAAGAAGGTATGGACACCTGTTCAAGAGTCTGCAAAAGTAGTTTCCTGAGAGAACCATCATTACGCTCGAGTATCTGAAAGCTCAAAAATGTAAGCACAGAGAAATCATACCAATATCATGATATTTACAAAGAGACAAAGAGTAACTAAGTAAATACACATTATATGGTTACCAAATAACAACTTACAGTCTTAAACTCAGCACGACATTTGATAGGATCTGCATACGAGCTGCAGAAGAAAACAATGACTGTTACAAGGAATTAAATGTGCAAGTGTCTCTAGATAGCCATTGCACCCGTTCCAAAAGTATGTTCTAAACAAAAGATACATGGAGTATTCTTATCCAAAAGTACATGCAGCTGCAAAATAGCTATGCAAACATGCTTTGTATTGTACAGTAAGGAATATATATATGAAAAAGTACTGACTATGTATAGCTTCCATAATGCCGAACAAGGATGTTGCCAGGGGATCGTTTGCTCCGTCTGCTTGGCTTAACACTCTTATTAACACTATTTTCATCAACTACCTACAACAAATCAGATACTTAAGTAAGAATAAACTTAAATTTACTTTAGGTCCTAGTAGAAATCTAATTATACATTTTGATCATTCAATTTTCAAAAATTAAGCAATTTCGTTTCCAGATTCATCCTGTTGGGTATTTGTGAATGGAACATTGACATTGAGAGATATTCACAAATGGGACAAAAAAAACAATCATATAAAGAATGGGTATTTGTGAATTTGCAAATGGGACATCACTTGGGAGATATTTTCAAATAAATTACATGACAACCTTATGACACCCTTCAACCCAAAACATTACTTAAATGAATCTTTTCAGTTTATATATTATTCAATTTTTTTATTTTTATCCAATTACTTGGTATAAAACAAAAATAATATAGGTCTGGTCGCCAATTTTAACATCTGTTATAGCTAAAATCACATTAGCATTCCATTTTCTGTTAGCAACATGATGATATCTAAATGTAGGATAAATATTGTTTAACGTCAAATGACTAAAATGTGCTCTTAAATTTTGTGACATCAATGACTTGTCCATAAACATGGTATCTTATCTTTCATAAGGTCATAAAATCCAGTAAGCATAAAAATTCACCTACCTGTGCAGGCCACCATGAGCTACCACGAAGCTTGATAAATATCACATCTCCCAAAGCCACTGAATCATTGGCACCGTCTTCACTGGTCTCACTTTTTCCACTCTTAATCCCACAAGCACTCATAGTTTGAATTTCAGGGTTATGAAAACCCAAAGGTCCCAACTTGTTTCTTTCACCTCAAAATAGTCCACGAAGCCTAGAAGAAAACAGAATCAATTAGTCAAATTAATATGTGTCATACAGTGTTCCACACCCAGAATTCAATTGTCATGTAAAGCACCAAAGAAAAGGACCAAGAAATACAAATGGTTGACTACAATTTTCAGAAACCAAATCTTGAAAGTAAATAGAATGATTTCATGTTTTTTCAGCAGTAACATGCAATGAATAAACTAAAGAAAAACAGAAAAACAAAGACCGAAAAGTAGGGCAATCGCTCACAAAGGTCGACTTCACACGGCGTAGGAGAGAACCCCAAATACAGCCTTTTTGTTCCTCAGGAACGAGATCTAGAAATTGTCCCCTAGTTATGCAATTTAATGAGAAAATGTTATTCTCAAATATATAATATACTGTATAAATATATTAAATATTATAAATTTTAAAAATATTAAATATATTTTACATATGTATGATAAATATTTTTGATAATTTATTAAAACATAAAATAGTAATTAGACCATGACGATGAAATGAATATTTTGTCTTTAGAATATGAAAATTTTAATTAAAAATATTATTATTATTATTTCAGTTTATATAATATAATATAAAAGATAAATGTTTATTTTTAATTGAATAATTTTAACATAGGATTTAAACGAAAGTGTAAATTATATTACATGTAAAAATCAAATTTGTAATAAACAATTTAAAGGATATTACAATTGTACATCTGGATTCTTTTATATTTTAATTATGTCAATTGATCTTCTTCTATTACAATGTTCGATTTCATGGACCTTATTAATTAATGTTAGGAAACTCAATTTATAAAAAAAGAATTCAAATCATATTGTCATGATGTTTGGAAGATTCAACCCAATTAAAATATGAACTATAAAAGGCCCAAATTTGATTCTTCCGATATTGAATTTGTATGATTAATAAAAGAGGAAGTAAAATCCTAAATATTAGCAAAGATAACAAATTTGTAATAAATTTTATTTTAACATCTAACTTCTATTTTAAACCTATGAAAATAAAATAATTTTTTTATGCAAGATTAAATAAAATAATTTAGAATTCCTTTAAAATTTGAATTTTAATTAAGATAAGGATAAAAATAAGTGTTTACAAATCAAGAATATCATTATATCACTAATAAATAAATAAGATATGGAGGTGAAACTCTTATATAATTTAACATAATATTTTATAATAGTTTTATCCTATTCAACGTAGTAAGTATAAGATAAAGATAATTTAATTATGATGTGATATGATATGTATATGTTGCTACATAGTTCTTCAATTTTTTATTGGTATAAGTGATTATGTTTTCTAAGAAGAAATATTTCGATCTCATATGAGATTATTATAATTTATTATAATGTTGGGGGTATTGTTTACTTTAAATATTAATTATTATTTTATTTTTAAAAAAAGTTTTGATATATATATATATATATATATATATATATATATATAACATCAAATAAACTTAAATTACACTAATATATATATATATATATATATATATATATATATATATTATAATTAAAGTCTACATTTATAATAAATCAAATAAAAAAACACATAATATATATTTAACCTAATAATATAAATATTTAATTTATAACTTTAAAGAAATCATTTAATATAAATGGTAACAATACTTTTCATATCTCATTTTTGCACTCTATTTATTATCTCTTTTATGTTTCTTTTTATTTTACGTTCGTCTTTTGATTTTTTCTTTCTCCTTCAATATTTTTCTAAATTATTTTATTATTAAATTGAATTAATCATTTTTCGTATTCTTATGCTTATTTTTTAATATTTCATTAGTAATGTTTAAAAACCAAAATCTATATAGTATATTTACCATGGTTTTGAAATGTTACTTGTAACTTGAAGTGTGTTTTTAATAAACTTCTATTTATTAATTTTTTAAAATATTTATTAAATAAAATTATCTTATATCTAGAAAAACACCCTTATGTTTACTTTCGTAATATAAAATAACAAAAAAATTATAACTATTAAACTATATCTATCTATAATCTAAAATTTTTGATTATTTAGTGGATTCATGGAAATAATGAATTATGCAAATAATAAGTAAACATTGTTTTTTTTTTCAAGTAAGTAAGGATTAAATATTTTTGTACTATATATTACTTTTAATGAATTATTACATTAAATTATTTTAGCAAAAGTAACATGACATATTTTTTTCAATAAATTTGTATTTTGGTTAAGAAACTATTTTAGTTAAGAAATGTTAGATTTTTACATTTTTCAAATAGTATTTTCGTGGAAACTTGATCCGAAATCATCTCAAAAATATTTTATATGGATATGAAGCTTTTTAAAAGGTAAATGAATATATGTAATTTTTTTTTTCAATTTCAAATTATAAAAAAACTAAATAAAAATGATCTTACACGTTCTATGTAGATCCATTTATGCATTAGTTTCTTGACAAAGTAAAATTTATTATATTTTATTTTTTATAAATATCATTGAGTTTTCGTCTACAACTATCCAGGATATCTCCTTGCCGACAGAAAATATCGAGAGTGAAAGAAATAAAAAAATATCAATAATTTATATTAATTAGAATATAAGTTATATATATATATATATATATATATATATATATATATATATATATATTATTTCAAATCTGTTCTATTTAAATTTATTGGAGTGCCAAAAAATTGCCATGCTAGTGGCAGCATGAAGAAGTTGAGAAAATATCATTTGAGTGAGGTGACTAGTGCATGTCTGGTTCAGTACATGTTAGAATTTCAAATCATTCGGTCAGTGTTAAATCAACCAAAATGTTTCATCAGAAGAAAAAGATGCCATGAATATATTCAACAGAGATACCTCCTGCAAACTTGCACCAGGCATGCATCCCCAGTGGACAAAGATGCTGATTCCTTGTTAGTGAAATTCAAGTGGCACACCACCCTGTTTGTAGTGTCATGCATTATCTAAATCCATCAATCACTCCAAAGGCATTTATTGGAAATTTCAGATATACTTAGGGACATGGTGAAACAAAGCTTTGTTTGGAGAATAATCACCTGAAGTTTAGGAGTTTGTACAAAGAAAAGGTGGTCCACAGAGCAAATTGGAATCCATAAACTTCGTATAAAACTAAAACAAAACGGGAAAAATGAAATTGAAGGTAGGGAAAGGATTAGAGGAACCAGATAGAAATGTTGCAGATTGTTAAAATAGAAGTCTCAATCTTGCACATGTTTTCTTCCAAGAGTGTGGCAGTAGACATTCATTTTTCACGCAGAACAAGAAACAAATACAATCAATACCTCCGTAGTGTTCTAATCTGTGATGTATACCTTCAGGTGCATGCATATTCAATTAGGCTTAGTCATGCTCTAGATTGTGGTCCAGATCCCCATTTTAACAGAAGTACATCATAAATACGGAATCATAGTTAACGTATTTGTAACCTGACAGATGACAACCAGGCAAGTTTTGTTTTTGTTCTGCATACTAGAGTATATAGAAATGTTTGCTGAGTTTACCAATTATATTAAACTAATGTGTTAAAAAGCCACAATAATTCTACATGATCAGCTGGTAAAAGGACAATAATTTGCCTAAACTTGTATGGTCTAAACAACTCAAACAGACCATAATGGTCTACCCTTTTTGACTTAATTTATGTAACGAGGAAACTACAAAATTAGATTAAGTAAAAGAAGGTTTAATGTAAGGAATAAAATTAGTGAGCAGAAGCACATGGTTGAGAGGTAAGTAGTTTATGATAAGAGGCAGTGGTCCCGTGACTACTGTGTGCAGTCTGCAATTAGCTTTAGAGCAATCAGAAATGTTGTTATAGAGATCGATATTCTTGATGAGACTTCACATGTAAAGAACAGATGACCAATTGGAGCAAAAACAAAAATGGAAGCAGCATGACAATGAAATCCATAATAGCATGGTGGTGGTGTTACCTTGTGCCGTGACCTCAGCAGAGAGGTAGAAACACAGAAAGGCCAATGCTGCGGTCCTTCCTATCTTATAGGGTGAATAAAAAATATGATAGGTTCCTTTCCCAATGCTGTATCACTAGAGGCCGTTAGATCCATCCCACCCATATACTTCTAACGCAACAACCGCCACCCTTTTTCAATCCATCCTCACCTTCTTGTTTGCTTATTGTCTAAAAACGATTTTTAGAAACATCTTTTCCTTAGATACAATATCAGAAACATTTTATATTTTCACTTTATATTTTTTGCATTATACCAGTCACATGTTTTACTAATCGCTTTTGATTAGTTATTGATAGTAATTGATAGTTATTGTCTACATTTAATGAGTTTATTAATGTTATAAATATTATGCTTCTCAAAGAAAAGAAATATACCTGTAGCAAACGTTGGAACTCAATTGAGTATATGTTGATGTGTGAAGATTTGGACTTGATTCTCATAAAGAAGAAAATATAGAAAAATGTTAATAAAATAATGAAATGCTTGAAAGGGATTAAATATTAAATTTGAATAGTAGTATTAATTGGAAAATATGAACATACTACCAGTGCATTTATGGAAAGAAGAGTAATATTGTATAGTAGGTGATGTATTTAATTAATGAATAATATATATTTCTCTCTCTCTATATACATATATATAAAAAGATGAGAAGTTTATATAGGAATTTGTCTTTGTCTTTTTGTATGTTTTTCCCCTGAATCCTTACCATAGAATCTCTCCCGAAATAGCTTCCCTGTCCACTCCACATGATTAAAAATTAATGCTGCGCTTCACCCTCCTCAACTAACCACTGCCTGTCCCTCTTAATGCTAACACAAAAACGCCACCTCCGCCACCACTCGCGCGCCCACATGGATCCTGCACCTTCCTTCACTCTCTCCCTCCTCCTCTTCCTCGCTCTCATGCTATTACATACATATGCAGCACACTGCAGAGAAACTCCACCTCCAACTCCCCATGGAATCATTGCTCCACCGCCGCCCGACAACGACAACGACACCACGCCGTCGTTCAGACCGGGCATAGCCGTCGTCGTCTGCGTTTTGACCACCATAATCTCCCTCACGTCGCTCCTCCTCCTCTACATCAAACACTGCAACGGCGGGAGCATCCACGGCGGCGGCGGAGGGAGCTCGATTCCGTGGACGGTGGCGCCTTTCGCCGGAAGGAAGAACTCCGGCATTGACCGGACCGTGGTGGAATCGCTTCCCGTTTTCAGATTCGGAGCGCTGCGAGGACAAAAGGAGGGACTGGACTGCGCAGTGTGCCTGACGAAGTTCGAGGCGGCGGAGGTTCTCCGGCTGTTGCCGAAATGCAAGCACGCGTTCCACGTCGAGTGCGTGGACACATGGCTGGACGCGCATTCAACGTGTCCTCTCTGCCGCTACCGCGTGGATCCGGAGGACATTCTTCTGGTGGAGGACGCAAAGCCGTTCCGCCAAACTCAACAACGGAACAACAACAGCAGCAGCAACAACGAGGAACGCGCGCGTTTGAATTTGGACGTGGAGAAGCAGGAGATCGCGGAGTCTGGACGGAGGAGGCATTCGTCAGTGGGGGAGAGGGGAACGGAGGAGCAGAGTAGGAAGTGGACGACGTCGTTTCGAAGGTCGTTGGATAGCGCGACACCAAGAAAAAAGAGCGAGAGCGGCGGTGTTGTTGGTATTGGTTGGATTGTGCGCGCGAGAAAAGACGGAATGTTGTTGACGCAAGAGACGGAGAGAGAGGGTGATAGGACAAGCGTTGAACGGAGGCTGGAACACCGGATCATTGTCTCCCCGGGCCCAGGCCCAGGCCCAGGAAAAATGTATGGGGTCCAGCAGCGGTGGAGCGACGTGCAAGCCTCGGACCTGCTGTATCTGACGTCGGAGATGATCCTGAGCGAGGCCCAATGGAACACGCGCCGCGGAGGAAGGCGAAGGGGGACGCGCCGTACCAATGATGATGAGGTTGAGGACAGTTGGAGTGGCAGAGGGATAATAAATTCGAGAAGTGTGTCTGAGATCACGGGATTGAGCAGGTTCTCGAGCATTACCAATAATAATACCGAGGAGGACAGATACAGAGACAGAGACACAGAGTGGGAACAACAACGACAGGGAGAAAGAGAAGAGGGTCTTGTGAGAAGGTGGTTGGGTTGGATTTCAAAATCACGCACACAAACGCAGCCACAAACCCAACCAGCTGTACGGTAGGGACTACTGGTGCGTGTTCTTAATTTGTTATCACTCCCTCCCTCACTTCCTCACTCACAAACCACTGTTCATGGATCTGCCTTTCTATCTTTGCCTGCCGTTGCACATCAAGTCACTTTCTTCATTTTTTTAGTTTTCTCTTTCTTTAACTTCGGGTAAGAACTGAAGAAAAATGGAGTGGAGATAGAGGTGGTTGTTGTGAAGGGGATAGAGTAGGGAGAGAGTAGGATGCAAGTGGAAGTGATAAGAGGCACGTGGATGGAAGGGACATGATCCTGCACCAGTGTGCATGAATGGGATACGGAGATCCCTTCTCTCCTGTCTTACACGCACTTTCTCAATTATTTTTCTCACCTTCTATCAACTCTTCTTCTTCTTCTTCATCATCATCATCCACACATACATATTTTTTTAACTATTCTTTATTTCTTCCATGCCTTTTATATCACTGCAAAACATGTGTAAAGATTTCACATATTTCTTATTAAATTATGTCACTTTGTCCTCTACCCAATGATAAAAATAGAAGTTATTACCAATGCAACTCACTTAATTCAACCACTTCTTTTGTAGAGTAATTCTCCTTTTAACCCATTTGAATTTGAGTTTTGTATTTTTTTAAATTGAAATTATTCTTTTTATAAAACTATCTTTAATTTATTTGTATTACTGGATATGATTAAAGGTTTTTATAATTATTAAGATTTCTAAAATGATAGTTAGATAGGTAACAGACAATTTAAATCGACAACCAAATTTAATGAATCTGTATTTAAGTATTTGTTATATTAATTATGGCCTTAATTTTATATGATTTAGTAAGAAATTGAGAGATTTATGTTAATAGGAAATGATTTATAATATTTTATTTCATTGGGTGTATATAATTCTTGTTGTTACATGCCTATCTTTATTTTTTTTTTCTTTGTCAAGATTGAATGTAAAAATACATCACCTGATGAATTCTGATCAGGTCACTGAAAAATTCACTGCTAACTGTCATTTGACTTAACGGTCACATTCTTTCCGGATTTTCTTCAGAAATTTGTCTTCCTAAATAAATAAACGAAAAAAAAAAAAGTTTTTCCTCAGCCCCACAACCTGAAGTGAAACAGGTTGAAAACTGATTACAATACAAAATGAAGAATGTCACGGAAAAATTTGGAAAAAAGAAGAAGAAAAGAACTAAGTGCACAATAGACAATGTTTACTTTGATCAAGCCATTTACAAGCCTTTGGTCTTCAAATTAACAAAAAATAAATGGTTCCAAACACCACGACACGTAGGCTATTATAATTATTGTTAGGTATTTCATTGTTCTTCTTTTAATATATATATTAATGAAATGATTTGATAATGGAATATATGTGTTGAAGGATCTTTTAGCTTTGACTTGAATCATTGAATTTAGACATAAAGATCACTAATCTAAAATTCTAACTTTAATTAAAAAATAAAATAGAAAAACCTAAAAAATTGTATGAGTTTTGTCTTTGACCGCATACATATGTAATGGCAATCCTTTATTGAAGATAAGCACGCAAAACAAAGATAAGCACGCAAAACAAAGTATTAACTTCCACCACTCAGGATATAATATGAATATTTATAATCATTATATAAATATTTATATTTATACATGAATGTATTAGTATATTTTTATATATTTTTTTAAAGACGAAACAAAGAATTAGGATGCCGCTTAGAGTGAAAATAGACGTTTGTAAATCTAAACAGTATGCGAAGAGAAAAAGTTAAAAATAAAAAAGCTTATCAAATAACTATTTTTGTGTTGAATAAATATGGTTGAAAATAATAGTTAATTTTGACTATCAACTTTTGTGTTCTAAACGAATATAGTCGTACATAATTCCTATGAAAGGACTATGGTTCATTGTTTGCGTTAGAAAAATGGTATTGTTTCCCTGCACAAGAAGAGTGCCGTGTACATCAATGCTGTATAGCCAGTAGAGACCGTGAATCCCATGTCTAGCTATTGTATTCTCCTTTCCAATTACTCCACTTGAAAATAAAGGTGGATCTGCTTCTAATTTGTTTATCCGAATCTACCCTCACAAAATCAAAACAAACCGCAGTTCCTGAGACAAAATACTTGTGCATTGCACAAATTTTGTAATCATAATAATAATAAATCAAAAGTATTGAACACACAGTTTCATACCTGTAATTCAGCAGAATGCACAGTTGCCAGAGCCACTCGCAATGTGTAGGATCCATTGGTATTAACACTATCAAGGTTGAAGTTAATTTGCCATGAGGTTCCTTGGTATGTGCCATTGTCTTTCTTCCTGAGGATCAGCAAAGGAAAGTAATTGAGACAATAATCAGAGAGGGAGAGAGACAAATCATTTTTTGAGACACCTAGGCTATAAGCAGAAGTGCAGAACCTAAACTCTCCTAAAATAGTGCCTCTAATCAAGACCATTGAAACAAATTTTCCAAATCATAATATGTGTAGTGCTTTCATGAGGTGAGGTTTGGGTTTAATTATCAACAAAAAATATGAAAAGAAGACATATATGGCATTGGCAATAGAAAAGCAAAAAAAGAAAAAAACACACCTATTAACCTGAGCGAAGAACCAATCTTTTCTGTAGTCACTAACGCCAACAGTGTAAACTAGGTCTTTATTTGGATACAAATCAGCATATCTCTCCCACAAGCCATATTGCCTAAACCTGCAGGTAACAGGGACACAAAGTTTCCTTTTCTTTGAAAGTTCTATGATAATATTTTGGATAGAAAGCAACGTATATTGAATTTGTGTATAGCTTTACAGGTTATATGAACGAAGCAGTTATGAGAAATTATATCCAAATAGGCAAAAAGAGAAGTAACCTGTCTGTATGGTTGACATAGAGTCTGTTAATGTACAGGGGATTTGGATCAGGAACATAGAACTCAGCAGCTGAACGATCAGGGATGCCTATTTCCCACAACGTAGGGCCATCTCTTGGTGGCTCATAAACAATCTCATGCACATTAATTTCACAACCTATTTCAACATTAGCCCACTAGTGACTTTAAAACAGCATATAGTTTGGAACTTTAAAAGAGCTTCATAAATTAGTTTAAACCTGAAGTTACGTTGATGACTTTATCGAATTGGTAATCACCAATGTACCCAGTGACCCAGGAGTAGAGATTATAGTCCCCGGGGCGTACGTTAATAATGGAGAAATAGCCTTTATCATCAGTAATGGTCCAAAATTGATAACCCTGTTAGGAAATAATATAAAGTTTCAATTTTTTTTCCTCTAGTGGCTCAATGTTGCTGTTCTTTATTTAAATGGTAAGAGGAAGTAGTTTAAATGTTATACCTTACATTCTCGTTGCCAAGAACCAACATCCCCTATAGCTGCTAGTCCCACATAAGCACCACTAACTGGGATGAATGCATCACTGACGTATCTACACAGATTTAGCAATTGAATAAATATACCATGGTGGAATAAAAGTGAAGTTGAAGAAGAAATAAATACATCCAAATATCTAGAGTTGCACTTGCTCATTCTTCCTACTCTTAACCTTAACACATAGTTAAAATTAAATTTTTTTATTTTTTATCTAAAATGAATAATGTGTCTATGACATAATATTCTGCAGGACTAACTCGTAGTTCTGCATAAGCATTTCAATTATGATTTGATATATTTAAGATTGTGAGTGATAAGACAAAAATACTAGAAAAATATTTTATACGTTTTTTTTAATCACTTTGAGTACTTTAGAATCACTGTGATAATTTCTCAAGACGAAAGTTAAGGAAGTAACACCTACCTGTCTCGGACAAGCAATCTACCTTGGACTTTACCTCGTTCCTCAGATGAGAGAAAGTCCTTGGAAGCAGGAAATGTATAGGGCCAGCTCTCAACTTCATTCACCATCTGCAGTTTTATTTTTCTGTTTTAAACTAAAATTCTAAAAGTGGCTACACTTAACATTGATAAAAAAAAAAGGAATTTAAAAAATACATAACTAACCAATTATTACCCTTAATATTTAATCAGTTAAAATTAGTAGTGGCATACCTGTTGTTTGGCGTCCTCCCAGAGCTTGATTGGGCTAAACCCGTTAGATAGAGAATTAAGGTATATGAATATGGGCCCATAGACTTTCTTCCAGGGCTCATTGGGCCCAAATTTCATGATCAGATCCACCCCTGAATAATGCGTGCTATGAAATACCTGATTCATGCAGTTTCCCGTTGTTTTTACAGCATTAAACACAATTGAAATTTGTTCTGAATCATCGAACAAGAAGATGAGAAACTCTTACAGAGAGTGTGGTGGGGCCAACGTGAGAAGTAAGATATTGCTTGAGGGGTCCAGCAGATCGGAACTCATAGCTTGGCGTAATAAGCCAGAATCCAGTGGAATTCAGTGGATCAATGTTCATCCAACCGTGAACACGATTGTATCGACTCTCGCACGAATACTCATATTTATCATCAACCTGGTTTCAATACAAGAAGAAAATAAATTCCAAAATCATATACTTTTAGTCACTGAAAAGGAAATTAGATATACCTAAATGACCTAACGTTGACTATGTTGTAAATTTGGTGATAGATGAACCAAAAGCATACCTCTCCTTTGAATTCAGGCTCGACGGGCTCAACAAGACGAACAGCTTCAGGGTAGGCAAGAACTTGACCTCTTGGGGGCAACCGGTCATCAGGCAGAGGCATAAATCTTTGCCTGTTGTCCGCTATTGCCATGTAATGGAACCTGTCCAATAATAATATTACCACCGAGATTGTTTTTCTGAGGAACCGCAAAATAAAACAAAAGTTACCCACTTGTCTTTTCTAGGTTTGAATGCGATCCTAGTATTGTCGAGATCGAAAGCTGGCCATTCCTTCAAATGATCGTAAATGGCATAGGTGTAGAACCCAGAGGAACCACGAAGCATTATAAACCTACACCGAATCCTCTTCCTCGTTATCATATCGTAGTCATTTAGTTAATTTAATTTTCTCAGAAGCAAAGAGGTAGGTTGAAAGTAGAAGAACCTTTTGTCAATATTCAGTGGCGGAAGCTTCCCCTGAAAAGAGGCATTCCATGTTCTGGTGAACGATAGCTCTACTTGTTCCTCGTTTTCCACTATCACCGTTAAATTCGTGGCTTCCATTCTGTATTTATTTACTGAATTAACTAATACTTATATTATTTGTAAAATGTTTTTATGATATTTTTTTTCTCTCTTTCCTACATTTTCTTTCTCGTTTTAGAAAAATACACAAAAATGTTCAAACATTTTATACCTGTCAAATCTACCCTTTCCCTTTGCTCCTTTTTGGGTTCTGTTTTCTCCACCTTCGTCCCATACAATATCCCAGTACCTGCATAAGAAAAATATAAAAAGCAAAGTCAGGGTTATGATTTCAGATTGGGGATGCTGCATAAGCAACAAAATAGCTAGCTGATCCTCCTCATTGGACAATATTCTTTGCGTGTTCGGTGTTTGAGAATTGTCCTAGAAGAGAGTTTTCTGCTGTTATTAATTTATATTTAAATAACATTTGAAATTAAATTGTTGTACCCTCTGTCGTATTCTTCGTTGAGAACTTCGAGCAAATTGTCTATGCCATTATATTGAATTCCCGTGACAATTCCTTCAGGATTTGATAAGTTGACCTGGACTATGCCATTATCCATTATCACCTGTGAAGAACAAATAAACAGGTAAAGAAAGTTAGCATAAACAATGGCTTGACCCTCTGCAATGCCATCATAAAAGCCATATAGTTAAATAAATAAAATGTATATTGCTAGGTAGAGAAGAAGCCATTGCAGAAGTGGAATACATGTTTATCTTGAATATCCAATCGTACTCCTGGGAATGACACACTATAAATTAGTCCCTTGAAAAATTTTCAGATATCTTAGCAAATAGCTACTTTTTTCATTAACAGTGCAGTTTTCTACTCGTGTTTTTTATTTGTTGGACAAGGTAAAAACATAGTTGTGCCAGAATTGCTTCAGTTAAAAACTTGAAGAGAAAAATGGTGAGATGAAGCTGAGAAACCTGGTTTGGTATCACCACCCAGAACCACGAAGACTTGCAGCATAAAGAACAGGAAATGATTAGTGAAGTCCATCATCATATTTTCCTTAGGCTTTGAGATCTGCATAACTCCTTTATATGCACATGAACAGGCTTAAGAGAAAAGTTATAAAAGGGAAATTCTCCTTTTTGGAATATGAACCTTAATTTTAGGCATAGTCAGGGAAAATATTAATTATATAATTTGTCCTGAAACCAAAACATTTAAAACTATATCACTTTTGTCAAACTTCATTTTATTATGAATTTAATTTTAATATATTGATAGTATATATATTTTTTTCTATATCATCAATTATTACTATATATTGGAAGTTCTCTTGTGCACAAATAGTTATTAATTAAGTCAAAATAAAAAGTAATAAAATTGTACAAGTCTCATATTTTATATATAATCACTTGTTAAAGAATATATTAAAGAATATGTGCTAGTTGAATGTGCAATTTAGTTATGTTATTTTATTACTACACAAATTTCTATAAACCACAAATGAAAATCCTTATCACTTAATGCATTTTAATTTATAATTTAAGTGGACTTTTACAAAATATAGTATAACATTAATAATTTGATCGTCAAAATAATATATTATACACTGATTGGATGAAAATGTGACAATTTAGTTAATTTTTTTATTAATGAAAAAAATTATTAGCCATGAAAGTCAAAGGAGATTAGCTGCGTTGTGAATTCCATTATATGTGTAAAATTATAAATAAATAAAAAATATTATTGATGTATTTCATTAATAATTAAAATATTTTTTTGCAAAATATAGTATATGATTATTATTAATTTATATAAGAATTATTCGAGAATGGGTTCATAACTTTTCAAATAAACAAGCATATGATACACTACCAATTAGATAAAAAGTACAATAAACACAATTTTAATTAAATCACAAATTTCTAGAAACTATAAATATAAAAAGTTGATAATTTAAGTGAATCTTCACAAGACATGGAACAAAATGAATGTTTGATAATGAAGAGAAATATTGTTTACAGTTTTTAACCAATAAACATTTAGAAACAAGTTATCTTAATCTGCAAAAAATCATATTGAACTTTTGAATAAAATGCATAACATAACACCATTCTCCACCAAACCTAAAAAGTAAGAACCATGAGTAGGTAATTTGCATTTGAACAACTAAAATTTATTTAGCTTGACTCTGTGAAGAGGACGGTGGTTTATAGGAACGTAGTTGGTTGACAAGAGAAACCTGTGACAGTCAAAAAGCAGAAGGTAGAGGGTTCTCCATATAAATATCAACAACTTTGAAGCAATGAAGTGAGTGAGTTAAGGAGTTAGGTAAACATGAAACTATAGATGTGAGAAAATGAATCTTGTTTGACTTTGTTTCTTCAACCACAACAAAACATTCATTCCCACTAAGTTCTCCTACGAGTTGAAGTCATGTTTATGATGAAAAGGTAGTGCTTTTATATTCAGCAAAGCATAAACAAATATGGTAATTGTTTTTGTTCCTTGGTGGTAATTTAAGGTGGTGCACTTATCATGGTGCCTCTTGAGTAATTCTCTGCAGAAAAAAAAAATGATTTGAGGAATGGAAAAAGATGGCAAATGATTGTGAGTAGTTGGAAACTTGTAATGTATGATTATTGGTAAACAATCCATATCCGTCCAAGTCTCATAATAAGACATGTTAACGAATCAACAGATCATGATTATAACTTCTAGTGCTCATCCTTGTCCAATTGGCTTAGAAAAATAAAAATCCTTCTTTGATTTCATTTTTTAAATGGGTTGTTAAACTGCATAAAATATTGATTAACAAGTATTATATGAAATGTGCATTCAAAATATGGTAGTATGTGATAATCTTTCTTTTTCATATATATATATATATATATATATATATATATATATATATATATATATATATATATATATATATGAAAAACTACATTTCTTAACATGTTTAAATTTTATATTTTTCACACTTAGATAAACTTATCAGCACACAAATATTACATTTAGTATAACCATATACGAACAGTTAAGATTAAAATATATCTAAAATAACATATAGTAGAGTACTCCACCATTTCCTCCAGGTGTAAGATGCAGTAACCATTTCAGGGAAAGATGTTAAAAGTCCCCTTTTTTTATTCATATTCCTTTATGATTCAAATTAAAAATGAAGATCTTGTACAATTTTCATTGCTTAAAAAACTACAAACAAGTACAAGCTACAAAGAAACTGAAAATTTTCATTATTTCAGAAGCTCCACTCTTATTCCCAATATTTATTCGTTGGGTTTGACTAAATATTGTGAGCAAAATAGAAAATTGATCAACTTGTCTTATTGAAGGTAGATGATGGTGGAGCTTCCAAACGAATATAATCATACATAATTGCCTGAAATGGACCATTGCCTCTGGTTTGTGACAAAAATATGGTATTTTCTCCTTCAACAAATTGAGTTCCGGGTATGTCTACACTGTAAAGCCAATAAAGTCCATGAATTCCATGCCTTGCGATCGAGTTATCCCTACCTATCAACCCACTTGAAAATAGAGGACGAGGACCCTTTGGATTATTAACTCGAACCTAAAATTGTAGTAGATATTAATTAATATTGGTTAAGATATTTAAACTTCTAAAGAAATTAAGGAATGAACCTGAAGTTCGGATAATGTTGCCGATGCCAAAGCCACCCTCAGTTTATAGCTGCTGGTTTTGTTCACTTTATCAAGCTGAAACTTGATTTGCCATGTGGTTCCTTGAAATGTGTTGTCATCTTTCTTTCTGAAAATGGGAGCAAAATGTAAAAGCTAACAATGATTCGTTAATAGTAATTTTGTTAAGCAAAACCCATTATTTTGTACCTGGTAACTTGAGCAAAGAACCAATCTTTGGTGTAGTCACTAACACCAATTGTGTAGATCAAGTCTTTGTCAGGGTAGAGTTCTGCATATCTCTCCCATAACCCATATTGCCTGAACCTGCCAATTACAGACAGTCTTGGTTAATTTACCAGCTTTTACATGGGCATTGAAATTAATCAGGTTTAATGGAATCAATTCTGGCTTTTGAATTGGAAGACAACATATACAATGATAAAGAAATCCTGCACTGTAATTACTCTAAATTTTCAAAACAGTCCTAGAATGAACTTTTGTTCATGCTGGAAATTTAAGTTGAAATGTATGCATGAGCACAAGGGTGACTAACTTGTCAGGGTGATTAACATAGAGTTTGTTGATATATTTGGGATTTGGGTCGGGAACATAGAACTCAGCAGCTGTTCGATCAGGAATGCCAATTTCCCACAATGTTGGACCATCTCTAGGAGGTTCACACACAAGATCACCAAGGTCGATATCACAACCTATTTTGACAAAATAGTCGAGATAAAACCTCAGTAGTTTAAAAAGATAAACAATAAAGTTTGTTGCTAATACCTTCTGTTATGTTCATAACTACGTCATATTTATAGTCACCAATAAAACCAGGTACCCAAGCATAAACATTGTAGTCTCCTGCACGTATATTGGTGATGCTGAAGTAGCCATCATCGTCTGCTTTAGCCCAAAACTGATAATTCTGATAACAATTATAATGTATTGTGTCCATTAGCTAATGGTCTTTCTATAGGCATAATAGTTCATAAAATATTGGTGTATGACAAAACTTAGGTACATCTATTATATTAAAAATAAGCATACTAAGAAGAATATGCACACTCGTTTTAGTGAACATATATTTTTTCAAGTCACCTTGCATTCTCTTTGCCAAGACCCTACATCCCCTGGTGGAGCCAAGCCAACATAGGCACCTTTTGCTGAGATATAATCATCGTTTATATACCTATAAATGGCAAAATGGAGTTAATTAAATTAACACAAATTACATGTGATTTCAATGAGCATAGAACTGCTACAACACACAAGAAATCTTACTGCATTTTGCACTTTCACTTATCTCATTCAATTTCACTGCCATGGTTTTAGGTGATTCTCTTCTTAATTAATTTTCAATATTTAGATACTAAAAAATTACCAGAGAGGGACTGTAATTAATCTTAAATTTATAAGAACACACCTCTCTCTAACCAAAAGCCTGCCACTAACATTACCACGTTCGTCCCACTTGGGAAAATCTTCTGATTCAGGGAAACTGTAAGGCCAGCTTTGAGCTTCCACCAACATCTGTAAGTTTGCTCAGGCATGTATGCCATATAATCAAGCTATATATATAATATATATGGTTTAATATTTGATAGATAAAGTAAATATTAAACCTGTAGTTTAGCATCTTCCCATAGCTTAAGGGGGTCACCTCCATCATAGGAAGAATTCAAATAAATGAAAACAGGACCAAAAACTTTCTTCCATGCCTCACCAGCATTGAACTTAGGCACCAAATCCTCTCCACTATAATGAGCACTCAGAAACACCTGATTGCGTTATGTTTTAGCGAAGTTAATGAATTGAGACCTCAAATCACAACAATCGTATATTTGAGACACAAGTAATTATCACATGGTGTTGTGAATCATTGCAGAATATGTTTTATTTTTGGTGGAAGTACTTACGGCAAGCGTGGTGGGGCCCACATGGGAAGTTAAGTTTTGTTTGAGAGGCCCACCAGATCGAAACTCATCGCTCGGCGTAATTAGCCAGAATCCTACTGCAGGATCCATGCAGATCCATCCATGAACTTTGTTGTCTTTGTTGTCGCATGAATATTGGTACTTGTCATCCACCTACAAATAAGTTCCACCAAAATAATTACGTACATTCAGAAGAATAATATTAATTACTTCTATCTCATTTTCTGCTAGTGGGTTAGTTTTATACTTAGCTTTACCAAACAATTTTAATTTCAACTAACTTCATCAATTTTCAGCTTCAAATTTTCAAACTTTGAGCAAGCTAGACATGCACACCATTAAAAACACATAAAATATATCACCTTTGCACTTTTCATTTGATGATATTTATAGCGTATGGTTGAAAATAGTTACCTCTCCCTTAATTTCTGGTTCGATGGGATTGACAAGTTGAACTGCTTCTGGGTAGGCAAGGGCTTTGCCCTTAGGTGGCAATCGGTCATCTGGAAGAGGCATGTCTCTTTGTCTATTATCAGCCATCGCCATATAATGGAACCTGTCCACCACCCATATATTCTTTGCGACTAAGAACAACAATGCTATAACTAGAAGCATGAAAAGGACAAAACATTCAAAAAAGTTAAAATGTTAAGCTTCTACTTGTCTTTTCTAAGCTTGAAAGCAATTCTTGTTTCGTCAAGATTGAAAGCAGGCCACTCCTCTAAGTGCTCATAAATTGCATAGGAGTAGAACCCCGAACAACCACGAAGCATTATGAACCTAGAACCACACATTAATTTATAGTTAAATTTACAGTAGTTAGATTATATATTAACAATGTAATGGACAGTGGTTTGTGTCACTTATTAACTAATGACCTTTTGTCGATATTTAAAGGAACCAACTTGCCCTCAAGAGAGACGTCCCATGTCCTGGTGAAGGATAACTCAACTTGGTCCTCATTTTCAACCATAACTTGGAATGATGTTCCTTTGATGCTGCAGTCACGTATCACAATATGTGACTTTAATTTCTTGATCAAACACGGGTATAGTAGAAAGAAGAAAATTAAAGAAACGTTAAGCTCAAATTGTCATGCAAATAGTAGATAAAGAAAGATTAGAAGAGAGACATACACATCGAATGTACCACTGGTTCCTGTACTTGTCGGTGAGCTCCAAACAAGGTCCCAATACCTACATGAAGTTGAAAACATATTTTTTGTATTTCTGGGAACACCAAACGAAGTTCCTCAATTTGTAAAATTGAAAACGACTTTGTAAATAGAATATATATACCCTCTATTAGATTCTTCATTCAAAACTTCAAGCAAGTTGTCGATGTCATTGTACTGTATTCCAGTCACAATTCCCCCAGGATTTGATAAGGTGACTTTTAGTATGCCATTTTCCACCACCACCTGCACATGGATTTTCATTACTTTTAGGAATCAGATTCTTAAAAATATAATTATTAAGAATATAGAAGTTGTAGCAAGTAGATTAAAAAATAACTTTCCCAGCCGCTACTGCAGAAAAAAATGAATTTTTGTAATTATTAATGGATATTCTGGAATATTTTGTCTAAAACTCTAAACAAACATGACAATACTACATGCATTTTGCACCAAACACACTCTTAGAAATATGAACGAATCAAAACACATGCTAATTTATGAAAGCATAGCAAGACTCGTATCCAAAAGAACTTAATATAAACATCTACTTCAGACTACTAGGAAAATTTATTAGGATGGAATAAGGAAAAACATAAGGACAAAATTTGAAATACATGATTATCTTGAATAGTAAGCTGCACCCCCAGTAACGGCATGGTGGTATTTGCAGTAAACAAGTGAGCAATCAAATCTCACAGACTCAGTATTTTGAGAGAATGGTTGAGAATATTTATCTCCTAATGCAGAGAAAGAGTGCCCTTTATATATATTGTACCAATGGCTGATTTTAAGCAGAGTTTGAAGAAAAACAGTGTGCTTATGTTATACTACTCAGCAATGTGCCAACAGAAAATGGATAGTGTGAGGGCTTAAATGAATTGGATTAGCTAGCTTCCTTGACCCAGAGAGAAAGCATTCTTTTTTATCTCTTTACTTGGTCGCCACAGTTTAGTGTATAGGGTGTATTGGATAATGGCGTGCGAGTGAAGAAACAGTCAATCACCATATAGAAGGATAATTAATTCATTGTTTTGGTTTCCTTCATTTCTTATTCTTATTAGGTGATAGGATGTTGTTTTGAACCGCATCATCCCTTTACCAAGCAGTTTTGTCAAAGTTTTATATAAATATATATATAAACAACATGAGTGGCTAGTTTTGAAGTTGAAAAACTTAAGAAATTTTACATCGATTTATATTTTATTTTAATTGTGACCGAGTATGAAAGTAATTTATGACAAACATTTCTCTTTTTTTTTTTATTGCATTTATTTTATTCAAATACAAGCTAAAGGATAAAATATGGTTTACTTCTCTCAAGTTTTGTCAAAATTGATTTTAATTTATTTCTACACTTTACAAACTGGTTTTAGTTATGCTATTTTCTTAAATATTATGAACGTGGTTAGTCAAGTCAAAATGAAATATAAGATCAAGGTGAAATCTACTTACATATAGAAAATGAGGTCTGAAACATTGTGTTTAAGATGTAGGAACAAAATGCTGTGAAAAAAAGATGAAGGAACAAAAATTAATATTGACTAAAGCGTAGAGATCTAAAATAGTCCAATGCTTAATTATAAGTTATTTTAGGTACAGTTTTATACCAACATTTATGATATAAAAACCAATAATGACTTATGAACGTAAAACAAATCAAACTTTACTCAAATTTGTTTTTTATTCACCAAGTTATTAGTCTTTATTACATGTGATTTGACATGTAGATATTAAAAAAGAAAAAGAAAAAGAAAAACAGACACCTTTTAAAATAAAGATATTCCCATTATTTTTTTTAATTTTCCTTTTATTAAATATGAAATAATAAAATAATATATTATAAATCATAGTATCAAATGTTTTTCAGATTTGTTTTACTATTTGGTGTCTATCTATCGATATTACCGAAGCTGAATCTTGCATTTAAGATTTCAATGTTTTGGGTTGGAAGTTGGATTGAGAAAGTATACTAGCTTCTATATAACCAACCACCCATAAAGTCAAATTAATACAACTAGTAATTATTTTATTCACAAGAGTTAATACAATGTGAAGACTAACTTATAAAAATGTAAGGACTAACAAAAGAATTAGATGACCTAGCTAATAAGTATATTTGCTTGTCTTCTTACAAACTCTCGTTTGGGACACTAGTCAGTGAATTTCTTCACTCTGCTAATAAAACAGCATATTCAGGTGCATCTACTGTATCCTTGGACAATCCATACACAACTCTGGCAGTGTAATTCAATATTTTTTGGCCACTTGAGTGCTGCTAACAAAGCCAATATCTCTCTTTGATGTACTTGTGGAAAAAATAATTTATAATCAACAAAAGCTTGAACAAAACGACAACGGTGATTCCTCCGGCACATTGCATTTAAATGTATCCGTTGGTGGCGGTCGCCATCTGATTTTGCTCCTGTTGAGAGAAACTTGTTCCCTTGCCTGACCTTGATGTTGTGGTCGAAGCCGCTCCCGCAAGGCAGTCCCTGTAGCCCGAAAAATAGCAGAATTACAATATTAGCCAACACTTTTCTGTGGGACCACAGTTAAGTGAATATGGCTTCGACAAAACTTTCAGACTGCATCAAAACAGATTGGTTAACCGGACATAGACCTGCATCTACCCATGCAGTGGATGTGTGTTGGCATCCTAGGACATGATACACCTTTTTTCTGAAACTGTACACTTGTAGGTAGCACATTAATTTGGCAAGCTCTCCTCATAAAACAGCTTAATTTTTTTGAGACACATTTAAGCTTCCACAATCTGACCAATCTCCTGGTACTTTCCAGTCATCCAAATTCAGTACTAGATTGTAACAGCTGTAGTCTATAATGTTATTTGAAAAAATACCATCATTATATTTATGATTCTAAGAACTTTCTCCAATGAATATGACAGAATAATTTAGAAAATATATTCTTATCTAGTATGAAATCAATAACATTAAATGAATCTAACTATTATTTTTAATAGGTGTAAAATGAATTAATTTTGCTTAGATATGTGTTCAGATAGGGTAACTGTTAAATATAAACAGTCGGCTTAAATACTCACCACCAAGCTTCCCGACCGGCTTTTGTTGGGCCTATTACGGCTTATGAGCCTTACCACTCACCGAATATGAGCCATACACGCCCCATTAGGTCCTCGAACATCTATAGCATTTACAGTGTCATTGTCGTACAGCAAAATTTAAAATGTCATTAGACTTTGATATTTTATATCGGTTTTATTTTATAGCTTACTGTATTTTTTTTGCTGCCGAGGTTCAGATTCCGGGGTGTGAACTCACACATCATTTAAAACTGTTTTTCAAAACCTATGTTCCATTTGCCAGTTGAAAGGTAGATGATTTAGTTGACAAAAACAAGTATGAATTTATCGAGTGTAGGTATTTTCAGAATGCTCGTTAATATCAAACAAAATCCAAATCCAAATACATACACAACAACAAAATTACAGAAAAAAAAATATAAGATGTACGTAACAATTCACAAATATATTGTGATACAATGAAAATACACTAAATATTTTGTATCATTCACGTCCCAAGGTTAACTTAAACTCCCTCACAAGGTGGACCTTCCATACGAATATAATCATACATGATACCTTGGAAGGGACTGGTGCATCTTGGTTGCGTAAAATATATGGTATTTGTGCCATCAATAAGGAGAGAACCTGGTATATCCACATGGTAAAGCCAATAGATTCCGTGAATTCCGTGTCTTGCTATTGAGTTGTCCCTTCCGATTAATCCACTGGTAAATAGGGGTCGTCGAGCATCGGGATTATTTACTCGAATCTTCACAGACAATTCTTTATCAGCACAAAATTTTTAGAAGTACTTACATATCACAACCACAGAGAGAGTGTATGTGAGAAAAAAACAAGGCAAGGGAGTTTACCTGCAATTCAGCTAATGTTGCAGATGCAATTGCAACTCTCAGTTTGTATTTACTTCCATGAACCACGCTTCTGACTTCGAACTTGATTTGCCAAGTTGTCCCTTGGAGAGTGTTATCCTCTTTTTTCCTGCAGTTACACAAGCTTGAAAAAATAGTGCATAGAATGTAACATATAACTCAAAAGAAATACAACTATAATAGACGAAGAAGGAATGCATGATAATCTATAGCTATATTATTCAAATAAACAATAATCCATAAATCAGACCTCGGAGCCTGCGTATAAAACCAATCTTTCGAATAGTCACTAACACCAATCGTGTAAACCAAATCTGCATCAGGATACAATTCGGTATACCTCTCCCACAATCCATACTGCCTGAACCTACAAGTGGAGCAAATAAAAGGAAAATCTGAGAACAGATCAACTGACATCTCAAGGAAATATTTTCATCACACGTACAAGGATAAAATGCACAGTTGGGTAAAGATTTTAGCATTTTCATCATTTCATATTACAATAGCACAGTTTCACAATAAAGCAAAATCCATTTAAGCATTCAAAGGAAAAACAAAAAGAAAAGCTGACATTCAGTTGAGAATGATCAGAGTAGTATGCCCCCAATAGTACATAACAGGGCTAACCTGTCTGGGTGGTTGATAAAAAGCCTATTAATATATTTTGGATTGGGATCTGGAGCATAAAATTCTGCGGCGGATCTATCAGGAATACCTATTTCCCACAATGTGGGACCATCCCTTGGAGGCTCATATACAAGTTCACCCAATTCATTGTAACAACCTGCATCCCAAGTTATTAAGCACCGAACTCAACTATATTTTGCAAGAACAAACTCAGCTTTGACGAAGCTAAGGAACCTGGTGTTATCTTCATTAAATCTACAAATTTGTAGTCCCCAACAAAGCCAGGCACCCAAGCAAAAAGGTTATAGTCGCCTGGACGTACATTTCTAATAGTAAAAAATCCATTCTCATCTGCTCTGGTCCAGAATTGATAGTCCTGTTACGAGTAAAAGTTAAAGTCATCTTCTGGTAAGGAGTTCTTTTGGGCACCCACAATAGCATTCTTGTAAGTTGTAATTATATTGATTTTCATAATTTATGTTTTTCAAAATAAAAGGAAAACAAGGTTATGTGTCACGTAGTAGTCAGCAAATACCTTCGATCACAATCACATCATCATCATAACAAAGGTAATAAAAATTATGAAAAAACTGATAGTTGTTGAGTTGAGGACAAACTACAAAAGTACAGCTCATGTGCAACAAAAATGCAAGTTATCCACAAGTTTGGGGAGAGCACCTTGCATTCTCTTTGCCATGACCCTGCATCTCCAGGTGGGGCCAGGCCAACATAAGCACCATTTGCTGATATTAAGTCTGTGCAGACGTACCTACAATTAGAATAGTTTACTAAAATTCACCATTTGCTCGGCAGTTGATGAATTATTCAACTAATTATTTTTGTTTTAACTTTCTCACCATAAAATAAAGTAACAAACCTCCTTTTTTCATATTACAGATAAAATAATTTGTGGCTTTTATGTAACCCCCTCCCCTTCTACTGGCAAAAAATAAAATCACAAAATGCATTCTAATTAGGAAAAAAAAATTTGGAATAGAACTAGGAAACTTTGCCTGTACTCCAAGCACAGTAAGATACGAATCACAAAATACAATGTATAAACCTCAAGAATAAACTAGGAATATCTTGCATGCTTACTTGTCTAAGACAAGTAATCTGCCACTGACATTGCCCCGTTGATCTGATTTTAGAAAATCCTCCGATGCTGGGAAATAATATGGCCAACTTTGAACTTCATTCATCGTCTGAATATCAATCAAAATTAGTCTTTATCTCACAATTACTACATCCAACTGTCTATACCATCTACCTCCTAACAAAAAGCACGAGAGAAACATGGGCGAACCTGTATTTTTGCATCCTCCCACAGCCAAAGTGGATCGTCACCGACTGCTGCAGAATTGAGATAAATATAAACAGGACCAAAAACCTTCTTCCATGATTCACCACCTCTAATTTTAGGCACCAAATCTTGTCCCGCATAGTGACTACTAAGAAACATCTGGTGATGCCAATTTAATAAACATGTCAACAAGGGTTAACAGAGTATAATAGCCCTGTAGGAAATTCTTATTTTGGTCTAAAATCTAAACTCATTCACTTACTGCAAGTGTGGTGGGGCCTACGTGTGATGTCAAATTCTGTTTGAGCGGTCCACCAGAACGAAACTCATCACTAGGTGTGATCTGCCAGAATCCTACTGGTGGACTGAAAGATATCCACCCATGGACCTGATTATCGATGTTTGCACATGAATACTGATACTTGTCATCCACCTGTGAATTAGATTCAGATAAAAACCAGGTGGAAGAATTCATACACAGGAAATCATCCTACCCCCTCTTTAATAAGCCACATGAGTTAGTGGGCTCCCAACTTGCCAGGTTAAACAACTACTATTTGTGTGTTTGAACTTTGATTAAATTTTTCAGATACAAAGTAGTTTAGATCGGTTGAAAGAATGTACTTTGGAATATGGAAATGTTATAACAAAAGTAATTTTATAAGAATGTATATATATTGTTCTGGATAGGGGAGACAAGATTGCTTTATGGCATCAAATCACTAAAATGATATACAAAATTATTTTAAAGGGTGTAATTTAGCTCCTTCCCCTTCCTCCCCATGATTAGTTTCAGTTGCATTTTGCATTTTGCAATGTTGTTTCATGCTGTTAAATTACAAAATTAAAACTTTAACTGATCTCAGTTACAAAAAAAAAAAAAAAAGTTGAATATTTCTTTATTCTCCTAGAAACAATGTTCTCCTTGTCAAACTTAGGAACAGACATGTCTTATATGTACACCTGCTCGTTTAATAGATTATAGCAAGAATAAGTTTATCATAGTTGACAGGCAAAAGAGAGAGAAGTAGCCTTATGTAAATGAAAGTGTGAAGGGGCAAAGAGACAGTTTAAACCACATGGGGGAAATTAAATTTAACCATAATATAAAATAATTTTTAATGACACAAGTAATTCAGTGCGGAACTAACATTCAAGCTATCTGAAGAAGTGATAAACTACTATGGTAAAAACAATGTCAGGAAACATTTGCAACAGATACCTCTCCTTGTAATCGTGGGTCTTTCGGATTGTTTAGTAGGACAGCTTCTGCATAGCCCAAGGTTTGACATCTTCCAGGTAACCGATCTTCCGGATAAGGAAGAATCCTTCGTCTATTGTCTGCCATAGCCATGTATTGAAACCTACAAACTTGATTGTTAAAGTGGATGAAAATCCAAAAATAAATAAGAGTTGCTGTTTATCTACCAAGACCATCTCAACTGATATGGCTACATTTGTGAAAGAAACTGATATTTGGGATCACAAAATTATATGTAAATCCTATAAACTTATTTAGTAATTACCATTTTCAACAAAAATGTTTTACTAATTCTTGTTAAATAAACAAATAGAATAAGCACGTACAAAAGAATGAGAAACATAGAGGCATCAAACATTTTTTGTCAAAATGATAGAATTTACTTGTCTTTTCTTAGCTTGAAAGTAATCCTCGTTTCACTGAGATCAAAATCTGGCCATCCATTTAAGTGCTCATAAATTCCATAAGAGTAGAAGCCAGATGAACCACGGAGCATTATAAATCTGAAATTGACCATCCACAAATTTTAATACTACAGTCATCAGTGAAAGAGGCTAACTGATACACAAAATTAGAGCAAGTACCTTTTGTCAATATTTAAGGGGACAAATTTTCCCTCTAGAGTAGGATCCCACATTCTGGTGAATGAAAGCTCCACCTGTTCCTCATTTTGAACTATAACTTTAAAACACGTTCCTTGTATCCTGAAGCATAACATCTTGAGTTTGCTTGTGCTTCAAATATTATCCTTTGAACAATAATGGAACTTATAAGAAAGCATGTAGAACATTTAACCAAAATAGAGGGGTTCGACAACTGTTCTATTTCTGCTCATGTGTGACATAAAAACCACTCCTAGTTTAATTGCAAACTCGTTGACAACCAGTTTATTTCTGATCAGGTGTGACTTAAAACCACTCCCAATTTAATGTCAAACTCTTTTCAGTGAATGCATTTGAATATATCTTTATTGAGACTTTAAAATTGTCGGAATAATACCAAAGACATCATGAAGTTTCAAAAGAAAGTAGAATTGTCATACACATCAAAAATCCCCTTGCTTCCTGGTGCACTCCAAACAAGGTCCCAGTACCTAAACATTCAATTGAAAGACAAAATCAGGTTACGGCTTCAAAAAGTGAGAGCTTCCTATGATTTCCCCACAATTAGTAATAAGTATATTTTTCTTTCTAATGATAACATGTAGAACACATTGTTCTCCACAAGCCAAATCTGTCACCATTTCACCGTGTCTATTGTTTATTGTGTGTGTGGAGAGGATGTGAGGAAGAGAGAGATAAGAATTATTCATTGCTAGGGGCGCATACCCTCTATTAGTCTCCTTGTTGAGAACTTCGAGCAAATTGTCAACACCATTATATCGTATCCCAGTGACAATCCCACCTGGATTTGATAACGTAACCTGGGCTATGCCATTATCCATCACCACCTGCACATGCCAAGAAGTTAAAACAATAGCAAGAAACTAAAGTTTAACTGACACTGTGATTATACATAACGCTGTCAAAGCTTCATTAATGCACATCCTACTCTCACTTATGCTACAAGGAAAAGAAACCTACAGTAATTTAACTTAGATGATGATGATGTCTAGGTACGTTGCACAAAATCAAATATAACAAGTCTTTTCGAGGTTTTGAAATAGAAGCATAACAGAGGAATAGGGAGAAAAAATGTACATGCGATCAAACTTACATGGTGATCTTGAATGTGCAACCGCACCCCTGGGCCGGACATGGTGAACCCTGTTTTTCTTTTTACTAGTTTGCAGATAACAGAAGGGATCTAGTTAAGAATTCCGTCAGCAAAGTTTAAAAGAAATGCAACTGCTTAAGGAAACAGAACCTGATCGTGTCAATTTCAATTTTTCAATCACTTTACGTTTCAATGAAATGTAAAAGCTGTTGCAATCGGTTATAATGCTTGAACTCCTAATTATGTCTGTATAGTTCAGATACCTTAGTTTTCTGTGTCACAAAAACGTGTAACCTCTTAATCACAGAGATGACAAATAGGTGAAAATAAAATCATCATTTAGCTTCTTCAGAAGTGGTCAAATAGGGCGATTCACAACCAAAGTATACACTGTGGGAGGAATTTCAAGAATATATTTGAAAAACAACGTATAACGATAAATCATACATTTCATGAATTACAATCGATGACGATGATCGGTGAAGTTACCGAGGGAGACGTACTATATAACTGAACAACAGAGGGATCGAGAGACACGTGTGGCACACCTCAGAGTGTGAAAATCACCTTATTATGAACAATAGCCGTTTTGGCAGTGCATAACGGGAAACACAACCTTAGAACAGAACACTTTATACGTAATTTTAGTAATTTTCTTCAACCAGACAAAAATAAAGTGCGAGTTGTACATGTCTTAAAGTATTTTAATATTTTTACATATATGCTTTATTAATATACGTTATAATCTTCAAGATAATTTGCGATAGAAAAAAAAATATTTATATAAATAATATAACTCAACTTAAAATGCTCATAAAAATGAGAAATGGGAAGGGAAATATAAGCACATATTTCATGAACTAAAATAAAAAAGAATATATGCATATTTTATTTATAAACCTCTAATCTAACTCATGAAAAGGATTAAAACATTAAATATAGTTGGTAGATAACTTATATATGTAGTATATTGACCAAAATTTTATTCTAGTTGAACATGTCTTTTTGGGGAATGAAGTCGTTTGAATTAAAAAATAAAAAATAAAAAATAAAGAAAAAGGAGTGAAAAGATTTAAACAAATGTAATTAAATAAAAAAATTAAAATAATAATATAAAATATGTAATAATCGATAAAATAAATATAAATTAAAATATGATATAATTTAACATAAACTAATTAATTTATATTATATATAAAATTTTTGAGATATAATAAAATTATTTTATATAAAGTATAAAAATAATTTTTGATATTTTTAAAATGTTTTTTATTTATTATTTTAATAATAACTTATAAGTTTTTTTTAATTGGTAAAAGAAATTTATTCACATAAAATAGAATGTTTAGATAACATTGAAATAAATACAATGTCAATATTTAATGTATAGTGTCAATAAAATAATCCAAAATGAAACTTGAATAAAAAATACAAAAATAATTAATAAAATTATAATTATTAAAAAATGTAAATTAAATTGAGATAGATATAAATTAATATAAAATAAATAAATAAATATTTATTTTTTATAAAAATATTAATATAATAAATAAGCTAATTGTTCTTCTATTATTATCTTTTAAAACAAATAAAATTTATTTCATATAAATTATTTTTATATATTATTATATATACTATATGTTTTTAATAGTATATAAATATATATTAAAATTAAATTATTTTAAAAAACTATATTAATTAACATTTTATTATGATGATGATTAAGAAAAAACTATATTATATTTTTTATTTGTTTTTTATAATAAACTAAAAATATAGTTTAATTAAAAAAATGTTATTAATGAATCATTGTTAAAATAAGATATGAATTATTAAATATATTATTTTTATTAAATCATGTTATTTATAAAAAATGTTTTCTTGAGACAATAAATGATTAAATATTTATGTAAATTTTACTTATATTTATTAAATTGTATATAATAGGTTTAATTTTTATAAGAAATAAAAATGTTATATGAAATAATTTTTATAATTGTTTTAAGGATAAACTAATTTTAACTAAAAAGAATTCATTTATTTTTATAAAAATTTATCAAAATAAACTTAATATAAATATTTGTTTTGATAATACATGTAAAAAAAATATTTATGTAAATTTTTTTAAAATATTCATGTAAAAAATTAGACTCATAATAGATTATATGACTATATATAATAACTATGTTGTTTGATATAATCTATTATATGATCAGCATAATCAATTATGCAAATATATATAATCAATTATGGGAGAGCAAAAATGATTTTATTATTGACTTTCGAGCCTTTTCTTTCCAAAAGAGAGGATGATTTTCCTCAAGTGGACTCCCCTTTTATTTCTATGCACATTAGTCTAAAATAACAAAACCAAACATAATTAATTCTTACAAAACAGTACTCTCATTTCTACATTAACAGTAAATAAATGGAAACGAACAAAACTTTAAGAGAATTGTGAATCCTTGTATCATGGATGTTGGACTTACCCGCCCACGAGCACCGAGATGGCCCATAGTGCGCCAAGGTAGGACGGTGTCGTTACCCAAACTACTCAAACATATCCCAACATTAGCTTGCTTCATGGTGATAGAACAAATTAAGTTCTTGTTCGAGTCTTCACATAAGAGAAACACGTTAATCCACATAAGGCAGAATCACATCATTCTCAACTCAAAATTTCCAAAATTTTAAGTTATTAGATTATGAGTTATTTTTTTTTATTTGTTACTCAACTTTTTTATTCTTACTCAATATAGGACTTGTATTTTCTAACAAAAAAATGAACTATTTGATAAACATAATGATAATGTGAATGGAGAATTAGAAAAGTACGAAAAATAATCTTATAAAAAATATGTCGGGATGTTTCAACATTATGAGTGTGAAGATCATAGAGAATATATCATTTGATGTGGTGTTTGAAGCAAAAAAAAAAAAGGAAGGATAAAGCTTTTCATAAAGGATATGTTATGCAAGAAAGGGGTTGAAATGCAATTAATTAAATAGGTTGCGTGAAGTAAAGCAAAATACCAAAAAGCTGATGGTAATTTTGATTAAAAAAGTAAGGTCCTGTAATAGTTAAAAATTATTGGTGTTTTTGTTCAACAATTCATTTTGTTTAGGTGTTTCTATGCATGTGATTTGATGGATGCTGTCTTTAGATAGAAAATATTGATGCATAACAAATTTAACATCATTGCGAATGTGTTTAACATGAGTCTTAAATTGATTTTTTACATGAGTGATAAAATTGATGATAGGTGTTCGTGTTTTATTTTTAAAAAATATTAAAGACCCATGTAAAATGTGTTGATCATCCACAATTGTTAAAAAATATTTGTGTCCATACATAGATAATTTCGAACATGGTCCTCAGATATTCATATGCAACAGTTCAAAAGGAACAATGTTGGATAAAATAGATGAGGAAATAATAGGTTTGAGAACAAGTTTGTAGAGTCTAATTTGCTTCCTAATAGTCGCATCCTGTATGATACAAAATTAGATGAAAAAGTCAAAATATAATTAAGGGAATTCACAAGTTTAGAAATAGAAATTATATTAAAAGTAAAATTGGAATTATAGAGAACATCAACTAAATAACAACAATTAGAGAAATGAATAACTCTAGAATGAGTAGTTGTACTATGTTGACCAATAGACAACTTAATAACTATAGGATCAGTTTTAAGGTAAGAGTGAAAATTATAAGTCAAGAAGATACATGATTTATAGCTCTCAAATCTAAGATCCAAGGGATTATAGACTTAAATTTACCTTATTGACTAGAGGAAGAAATAGTATCAATTTGGTTTATGTGAGATGTATTGGGAACTGAAGATCTAGATTGAGATTGCTAAATTGAAGTTAGTAGTGTTTGATACTACTGAGGAGAGAAGCGAAATTCTTGGTTCTCATGATTTTGTTTGTTATTTGTAATGACTTTATTTTCACCAGAGAGCGGTTTTATCACCATTGTAGAATTTGTGTCCTAGAGGAAAATTATGTTTCCTGTAGCACACGTTAGCTGTGTGTCCTGTACGTCCACAATGAGAATAAAACTTAGTATTGAGATTAACAAATAAATCATTTACCAGTTTTATTATCACCTTTTTAAGGAAACCCATGTTTTCTATAACACACTTGCAGTATGACTCATATGTCCACAATGAGTACAGTGAATAAAGACAACAATAACATTGACCACTATTTCTTTGGTGTCATATCCTACATTGATGAAAAAGTTATTCCTTGAAAGTTGTTTCTCTTGGTAAGACACATAGGAGAAAATTTTAGAGAAAGATAGTAAAGGATCCATGAAAAAAATTGTGAATGAATATTACTGTGTTGTTTATTTAATCTTGTAAAAACTACATAGCTCGATCTTCAAGTTTTCGTTGAGCAAGTATAGATGAAACAGTGCATTTGGATTGACAGATACAAACTGGATCTAGTATAAAATTTTCAAGTTCGTCCCAAATATTATTGGATTGACGTCATATTATATATGTTGGATCTGACTTTGGTGGTTGAGGAGCACTATCATTCATGAATTTAACTTGTTTTTTTAGCCGTAAGAACAGTAATCATAAATCTGCTCCATGGGTGATATAGTTACTAGAACCAAGAATAGGTGAGACTGGTGGTTGTTGACATTAAGTATACTCCTCTATATTTCTACTCATGATGACAGAGGAAGATGAAAGATGAGATGAGTGGTAGGTGTTTGTTAACATTAGAAATATGCTCCTCTATATTTTCACTTATAATAATAATGGAAGATGAGACTAAGGTGACTAATGACATTAGAAATATGTTCCTCTGCATTTTTATTTATGATGACATAAAGATGGAAAATGAGAGTGTATCTAGTACCATAGTAAACATATGAGATCAATATAATCCTTGTACACTGCAAAAAGAAAAGAAAAAGAAACATTCACAAAGTGTAATGAGCAAAATAAAGTCTTTTATCTTTTGGGATGGTAAATATATATATAATAAAGTTAAAATTTAGAATAACAAAAAATGATTACAACTAAAAAATGAAAAAATGTGGAGGTGCAAACGGATAAGATAAAATTTATTTTGCTGAATTTCTGGTATTTAAAATAAGTGATGTATCTGTAACAATTAGTTATTGATTTTACTGTATAAGTTTAAATTGATCTACTACTTAATTTTGTATAGACACAGCTAAATTTTGAATTAATCAATCCCTATTAAAGGAAAAAATCTCTTTAGTACGACCAAAATGCATCATAAAAACATGCTAAATACTCACCTTCGTCTGCATACGTTATTATTTATTAAAATTTATTAAGTATTAGCTAAAATTTCTCAAAAGTAATTAACGTGCGTACACGGAATCACAAATCCTAAATAGAAGAGTAAAAGTTTCCCAAAATTATATCCAAAAGCGCAATTGCAGTTCAGAGATGATTGGAGGATTAACAAACAAACAGCAATCTTTGTAACGAATGACTCATTTATCTCTTGGTAGTTGGCAGTTCTGACCATCAAATAGAAGAGCACAATAATAATTGAATGACAGTGGCAATGTGTTTCGTCCGCAGGTGAAGGCTATCCCATATGTATATCTCATTCGAACTTCTGTTGTATGCCAATAAATTATACAGATCAAGCAAATTTACACTAACATGTATTCTCTCCGCTGCTGTTATTGCAAATTGCTCAGATCTGTCTTTCTCTGGAAAAATATAGACCCCAGAATAACAGCAATACCGGTGATTGCTATTGTGAAAAAAACACGCTTTCTTGAGAAATCATTCTGCGGCCTTCTTCGAGGACCTTCGTCTCTTTCAACTGGCCTTACGTACCTTCACACGAAAATTAAAAGTAAATATTCAATTACGAAAAACAACAAATGCACATATGGCTAATGCCACACCTCCCCTAATAAGATAAGAACATTTTTTAGAAATAGAAAAAAATAAATAAATTGATTAAACTAGCGTTTGTGCTATAAAGATACTCTTGACACCAGTTTGGCATTGAAACATAAAATAATATTGAATTAGTCCTCTTATATGTATGTAGCTTGACAAAAGGACCACTTTATGACATCCTTTAAAAACTTGAGGACTAATTTGATATCACAAATCTTTAAAAGACCAAATTGATGTCACGTGTATATTTAGTGGACTAAACTGATGGTTTAGTAAAAAAAAAAAACTGAAGAGGGGGTAGGTTGGTTATTGCTGATTTGGTGTAAGCTATTGTTGTATCCCACATATAGTAGTGAAAAATATCAATTCACACCAAAATGTCAACTGCATCACAACAAGCAAAACTTCACTCATTTGCCTAGGGTTTTTTATTTTTTTTCCTAAGCTATAACAAACACAATTTCCATGAGGCTCTAAACTTGAAAATAGCTTTCTTTTTTACGAAACAAGTCATAAAAAAGTGCTTCAACAAAAGCTAATTGGAAGGAACTTCTTTTAAGGGAAAAAGAAACAACCTGAGCGAAACAATAACTTAACAATGAAACAACTTATAAAAAGCTGGTGAGATATATCACTATTCATGGTTCAAAATTTCATGTAACCTGTCTGCGGTTAAAAATATGTGAATCTCTATTTTACCATCTACACTTAATATAAGCTCTGCTTCTGATTCTCATAATACCATCTACATTCTAGTAATTGTTAGGTGTTCATATATATATATATTTTTTTTTCCCTAGGGGAAAGTGGACAATGACTTTTAAACAGTCAGACATCACACAAAATGACAGTTCTTTGCTACGCTCCAACAAAATGTACAATTCAGCACTAAAAAAATTATAAAATATCTGTCACAACCACAATGCTCATGCTAATAATACGGAAATTACACCAACTACAACAATACACAATGTAAATTCATGAAGTAAACTTCTGTAGATTCCACCTCAGAGTATCTTCATTAGCTTGGACTTGCAATATAACCCCAACTTTTTAAACAGTTAAAGATTTGTACATATATAGTAACCATTTAACTTTAAGCATCAGCTAAAGAATCTTAATGCATTTGTTAGCCAGAGAACAGAATGCAAGGTTATTGTAATGATATGCAGTAAGCCAGCATATAAATCAATAACTAGATGCTTACAAACTTAATTTGGATATGATCTTAATCTTCTGGAAGCAATTTTAAATAAAAATAACATAACTAACTTTAGAAGGTACTTTTTTATCTTTTCTTTTATGCTTGGAGGTGGATTGAAACAAACTTCAAGTTAACCTTGAAAGGGGCCATCAGACCAAGTATTCAACTCCAAGACTAACAGGCACCACAAAGACTCAGCAAGAGAGCATAAAAATGCATTAAGGACTTTCACAGGACGGAACAAAATTAGAAGAAAATAATCCATCCCTAACTCTCATAACAGCCATTAGCTGCATTAAGAATAACCTTTGGCCATTGCATTTTGCATTTTATCATTTTGGAAAATAATCACCTTTTCTTCCTCCCAAAACTCTCTCAAGGTGGTGTTAATTATATAAGCTTTTTGAACTACGAAATAATATAGTAGAAACATTTACTACAATCAAATGATGACATTTCCTACCTTGAAGACCCTGAAGAATTTTCTTGAATTCTATTGCAACTATCTTCATGGTTGTATCTTTCACGCAGTCTAACATATTTGTTACAAAGGTGACAAAGTTCTGTTCGATTCCCACATACCTCCTGGGTGTTTAATAATCAAACTTAAATTAGTAGAGTACAATGATTAATGTAAACTTCTAAATTGCAAAAAGTCCATTATAAACACAACCTGATGCTCAGCCAGATCAATTGCCGGCAAAGGAAACTCACAGAACTCACAGGTGACCATCCTTTTAGGACACTTTTCATCTCTATGGATATCTAAAATATCACGTTCCATAGTTTCACTGCACAGCGAACAGGCAACCTGCACAAATTACCATTTTCTTTTGAATAATCATTGCAAAAGTGAATTTTAAATCTTCAAGAATTATATTATAATGTGCTAGGCAGCGTTTGGGAAAAGGGGAAGGGAGGCACCATGGGAAGGAACTGATCAGAATGTAGCCATCCTCCTTTAGTGTGTGAAGTTCACACTCAAAGTTTCTAGACTCTATGATATGATAGGCACCTTCATATCCTATACAGGACATAAAAGTAGGACTGGCTCAAAAAATTTTACTACTTTAACTTGAGAAACTTATTTAGGGTTTCAATATAGTGTCTAAAGGCATTGTTACATTGTATTTATAGATAAAGGAGATACAACAGAGAAGAAATGGGCCTCAGCCCAAACCCTTAACTCTAGTCTAAGAAACATACACAAAGAATACAAAAAGATAGAAAAACAACATGTCTCAACACTCCTCTTCAAGTTGGAGCATATAGATTATATGCATCAAGCTTGGAACAAATGAACTGAATTTTTCAAACTAAGCTCGGGGTGCCTGCTTCAAGCCATAAAGAGACCAATGTAGCTTGCACACTACACCAGACTTCCCCTAAGCAACAAATTAGGAGGTTGCTCCATATAAATCTCTTCTTGAAGGGCAATAATTCACTTGAAGGACTTGGAGGACCTATAACAAGGGTTAGAGCAAGGGAAGTAAAGGAAGCTCTTCAACAAGAGTTGTCCATATTAATTGAATACAAGCCTATATTTCAAAAAGAAAAGACCAAAGTTGTGAGTTGCATCATGGCCCAAATGGAAAAAGACTAATGCATCTTTGTTTTAGTCTTTAAGTTTGTTTAAACAATGGTCAAATCCTTTGTAAAATTGGCTGACAAAATTATGTTTGGGTTAATCAATTAATGGACTTTAGTTTGGTTTTGTTTCAAGTTGTAATAAGAGCCCAATTGGAAACTTAGGCTTCAGCCTTTGAAAGACCAAGAGGGTGCATAGCTAATTAACTTTGGTTGTCACAATTTCAGTTACAATAAGTCATTAAGTAGTTTTTCAATTCCTAGGTTAATAGATCATTATTAACATTGATTTGACTCCATTAAAGTAGTTTTTAATTCCTAGATTAATGGATCATTATTACATTTATTTTTCTTTATTAAACCTTTGTAACTCTAATGACAAAGTTTCTATATAAACTAAACCATTTTTATCAAAAATACAAGTTGAGTTTTATTCAGAAATAATAGAGTTTAGCTTTTTTATCTTTGTGAGAGTGATTCTCTTAAATTCTTGAGTGATTCAAGAACCCTTGGCTATATCAAAGTATTTTCACATCCTTTGTGAGTTGCCTCCCTTGGGAAAAGTGATTCTTTCCTTCAACCTTTCACATTCACCTCTTGTCCTTTCTTCACCAAAACCCAGAAAACTCAATTCTGTCCAAATTTATTTCATGGTCATAACTTTTGTTTTACTTGTCCAAATTGAGTATTTTTTTAGCCTAAATTGAAATTCATAACGAGAACTTTCACCTTGTTTATTAATCATCTCAATTGGAGTTTTATAACTCTAGATATCGACATTTCTAAAATTCTGCTCAATCCTAAAACTTTCACCACTTTCTAATCCACCTTCTCACTAATTTCCTAAATTTCCTACAAGGTTCTAACCCTAAAGATTCTAAGTCAGCCCTTGTGCAAATGAGGTTCATATCACAGTTAGTAAAGGGGCCAATGACGAATAACAACCATAACAAGGAAAAGACGAATGGTGAAAATATTAGCTACTGTAGTGAAGGTATCACAGTAGTCGAGACCATAAATTTGAGTGTAGCCTTTAGCTACTAAACGAGCTTTAAGACGATCCACTTTATCATTATTATCAAATTTAACCGCATAGACCCACCTACAGCCCACAATCTTTTTGCCAGGAGAAGAGGGACAAGCTCCTAAGTGTCATTGTGCTCAAGAGTCTGCATTTCATCAATCATAGCTTGTCACACCATCCATGGTGATCAAAAGCCTCATAGACAGTATTAGGAAAGAAGAATCATCTGGAAAGATAAGAGAATGAGAAATTTGATTTTGAAGAGAAGAATATGACATGCGATTGATCAAAAAACAAGTAGTGAGAACTGCATCTCCCCAATGATGAACAAGAACATTAGCATTCAACATTAGAGAATGTGCAGTCTCAATAAGATACCTATTTTCCTTTCTGCAACACCATTTTGCTATGGAGTGTGAAGGCAAGTTGACTGATGTAAAATGCCTTGAGAAGATAAAAAAAGAAGAGAAGGAGACTGAAAAATATTCTTTGGCATTATCACTGCTTAGAACTTTAATTATCTTCCCAAATTGATTTTTAATTTCATTGAAGAAGGACACAAAAACGGACAAAATTTTAGATCTGTCTTTCATTAAATAAACCTAAGTACATCTGGAAAATTCTTCAATAAAGGTTACAAAATAGCGGAAGTCAAATGAAGAGACATGACTTAGTCCCCAAACATCAAAATGAATATTTGAAAAAGGAAAATTACATCGAGTTTCAGAGTGTTTAGGAAATGTAAACCTATCATGTTTTCCTAATTGGCAAAATTCACGTTCTAAACCCCAAAAATCTTTGAGATTAAGACCCATCATTTTCAACTTTGGTAAACTTGGGTGACCCGGACGATTATGCAAAAGTTTAGGAGCAGGAGAACCAAGACATGACACCGAAGGACTTGGATTTAGATACCACAGACCACGTGATTCATGTCCTTCTCCAATCAGACGACCCGTACCATGTTCCTGAATAACAAAAGAATTGGAACTAAAAGTTACAGAACAATTCAGAGAACGAGTCAATTGACTTAGAGAAATCAAGTTATGATGGAAATTAGGAATGAAAAGAATAGAATTTAAATTCAAAGAAGGGGTTAAAGGAGCATGGCCAATTCCTAGTGAATTTACTTTGGATCCATTAGCCACACTAATCAGATGAGGAATTTTAGGATAGGACATGGAGAAAAATGAGGAACTGCTACCCGATATATGATCAGAGGTACTTGAATCAAGAATCCATGGGCTTTGACCTTCTACAGATTGAGAAATGCATGTGTTGAAATACTAGGCATGGAAGAAGATTGACCCTGGCGGTTGAATTTTCCTGATTTGAACTTCAAAAACTCTTGATACTCCTCATCAGAGATTTTCATATCCGATTTTTCAGACTTAGAAACATGGGTAATGTTATTCCTGTCTAAAAAATCGTGTAAGGAATAACAGTTTTCATGCATGTTCCCCATCTTCTTGCAATATGAACATTGAGAACGACCTTTTGTACTCCCACGTCCTCCTTGACTGTTACGTCCACCTCCTCGACCACGAGGACCAACCATAGCTAAAGTTACAACTGTCTCCACCTGATTCTCATCTGCCATAAGATTTGGAACTCGAATCAGCCTCGTGACAAGATTATCCATTGGCAGAACTGATAACCAGCTAAGATTTGATCACGTACATGATCAAAATCAAAGTGCAGACTCCTCAAAATTAGGATCATATACAACTTATCCTGTTTGGAGTTTAACTTCTCTAAGGTATTTGCCATAAGAAATCTTTTTAATTCCTTCACAGCAGCCCTAGCTTTTGTAATGTGAGACACATGTCATGATTTGTCTGTTTGAGAGACGTCACTCTTTGAGTTGCATAAAAAAATGTTGAATATCGTTACCAAAAATGTCTTGAGCCTTTTTCCAAAAGGAAGAGTAGGTTTTGAATGACATTGTCATAAGATTGCACAAAGTTGGAAGTCTATTTTCTCTCACTAAGATCTCTATGAGGCAGAAACAAAGTTCACATCTTTCTCCAGATGGTCATGATACCCCTGACCTAGAAATCATAGTTCAACTGATGCAGACTAGGATAGATAATTTTTCCAGTTGAGTTTGGTACTGGTTATTGTGGGAGTAGAAGAAAAAGAAAAAGTACTAGATGAAGTCATTTATATGAAACTCAGATGAAAGATATACCTAACCAATAAGGTACCCACGTGACCTAGCTTTCAAAGTTCTCAAAACAGAAAAATAGAGACACCATTAGACTTGAAGGGCGCCGACGAGTCGACCAATGGCAATCAGCCTTGATTCCGGCCGCTGGAGGACGGCACATGGGACACACGCGCCTAGGAGCTCCACCTGGAGAAGCTGTGCGTGACGACACGTGGGCCTGCAAATGGAGGAGCTATTGACGGGGTGGGACGCGCTCTTCGAGGCACATCGAACCCTACCTTCACCGAACCAAACTGAGACGGCGAACAGCGGCCCACGGTGGCCGGAGATGACAGGGATGACTGAAAATCAATTCAGGATCGTATCCGCTCTGATACCAACTTGAGAAACTTATTTAGTATTTCAATACAATGTCTAAAGACACTGTTACATTGTATTTATAAATAAAGGAGAAACAACAGAGAGGATATGAGCCTCAGCCCAAACCCTTAACCCTAGTTTAAGGAACATACACAGAGAATACAAAAACATAGAAAAACAACATGTCTCAACACTTCATATCCCCTTTCCCTACATGATTACTAAAATATTAAAGCCATATTAACTGAGTATAGGAAAATTGAAAGAGCTACTTAAATAAGTAATATTTATATTTGGGTATTAAACTTTACCCCATCCTACTCCATCAACTAGAAACAAAAAATCAAAATACAAAGAATCCTTTAAGAAACTAAATATAAGAACTAAGGCATCAATTACTCAGAAACCATGCTAGAAAAAGACATTTAATCAATCCCAAATATAAGAACTAAGGCATCAATTACTTAGAAGCCATGCTAGAAAAGACATTTAATCAATCCTACCTCAACCAATCCATTAATAAAGTTTGATGGATAAATATCAAATCCATCTATTATTTTGTTTTCTATTTTTTATATTTCTATGGAATTATAACTCTGCCATTCTCATTTTTCAGAATTCAGGATCCACACAAAATTACTATTGTAGTTAAAATTATATAGACAGTCGGATAATCTAATTTTTGTTCAAATTTAAAGTGACTTGTGTTTTTATTAGGTTGTTTTCAAATTTATATTTGGTCAATGCCCAGTTCAATGTTGCCAAATTAAACTTTTTTTAGGTAAATATATAAATTTGAAAACCAGAAATCATATCAAGTTAGTTTAATTAACTTTTAAATACTTTTTATGTAGTTATTAATTTGAACAATCTTTTATATCCTTTCAAGAAAAAGGTGATGGAATACATAGTATGAACTAAATATATGGAAAACAAGATGCAAAAGATAAAAATTCTAACACAAGGACCCATCTTAAGGTAAATTTTAGAGATAGATAAGGGGTAACAAGAGCGAAGAAGGTTAACAGTGTTGATTGAGTTTCATTTTTCGGAGCTGGCAGATTCAATTAGTCCAAAATATATGCAGAGATATCGTTACAACCAGTAAGAGGCGCTAAGTGACTCATGAAACAATCTCAACGTTCAGTTTGGCAACTTTCTCGGTTGAACAGGCGTCTAATATATCTAGTTAGATCAATTATCATTATAAATCGAAAATATCTTAAAATCCACATTAGATCTATGTCGTAACTAGATGAGTTTGATTGAATGATACATGGATCGGCGGATTTTTCCACCACTAAAATTGTCAAATCAATTGTCACAAAGACATCAATTTAGTCCCTCAAAAGTCTTAAAAATAAACAAAAAATATCTTATATTTAATCTCTGATTTTCTTTATCTCCAAAGTAGAAAACTTTTCAGCTAATAACTTTGTCAAGTAAAACAAGACCATAGTTTCCAAAGTTTCCATACCGGGGCATGTGTGTTCAAATAGTGCTCCTCGGCAAGTGTTTTCGGAACCATATCTAAACAATTTTTGCATCTTTCAAGGTTCCGAGAGCAATGAGCATAATGCAAATCAATATTTGCTGAAGGGATGGCCCGATCACTGGAAAAAAAAAGAAAAAAACAAAACGAGAAAGTATCATGATCAAATTTCCTGAGGACAAAGCTTAATAACGTCGTTCAGGCATTCAGTATGAACAAAGCATCACCCTAAATAGAAGAAAAAAAAAACTAAGAAAATCAAACAAAATATATATCGGTGAAACAGATTAATAATTGCACATCAGTTTGGCTTTCATCGCCCTGAAGCGGTCCTGAGTCAAATTACTCTTACCTAAATTACTCTTATCCACGGAACAGATAAGGCCAATTATCCACAATTTCAATATTCTAGAAAAAATTCACTGGACGTAGTTCCCAATTTTAAATTGGAAATCATTTCATGGTAAATCATTCATAAATTGGTAGGGAAGTGTTTACCAGTGAGTGCATACACTAGTGGCCTGATCGGACACGGCTGCCATGTCGTAGAAACAATAAAGCCTCCTTCTAGGATCAGATCTTAAAGAGAGAATAAAAGAAGGAAAGACATTTAAGAACTAATAAGAAAACAAAAACAGAAACCAAATTAGATTGAAAATATTTATGTGTGTGAGAGAGAGAGACATTACAAATACGACAGAAAGAAGAGGAGAAATAGGTTATTATGGAAATTTTGGGTAAAACAAGGAGAGTGGAGAATTGCTCTTGTTGAACCACTCTGATTTGATGAGACTTTTTGGAAGCTTAGGCCATTAAAATAGATGATTGAGTGCCGTTTATCCTACGCGCCATTAAGGCGAGGGTGCCATCAACGACCTACCGTTTTGGTCAAGTTGGGCCGTGTGGGCTTCTTGGTCACTGTTTTGATTTTCAAGTACATATCATGGGCCAAAAAAAAGTACAATTTAAATGATTTAGCCGAAAAATTATAACAACATTTGGAAGATATGATCTTTTATTAGTTTTATTCATCTTATTTATAGAAATTATTATTAGATAAAAATATTGTTAGGAGTTTTTTATTCTGACAATCTTTAGAAAATTTTCTTAATTTTTTACGTTTCTAAATTGAATTCTAATATATTTAAAAATATTTATTTATGATTAAAAATAATATTATATCTTAATATAAATTATTTATAGTAATTCTAATTGATATATTTGAAAATAGAGTTAAATATTTGTTTACCTGTAAATGGTTGTGCAATTTTGATCTTTAATGAAAAAAAATATTTCTAGTTTGATTCTACTAGATCATTGAATGCTGAGATGTATATAAATTTGTATAACCATGAATAAATTTTATAATATATATATATATATATATATATATATATATATATTCATAAATTTTTTATATTTTATTTTTGATATTCAATAACTTTTTTATTTTATATTATGGTAAACAAATATAATTATTAAATCATGGAGGACAAAAATGAAAAAAATTTATTGAAAACAAAAAACAAGAACGTATGGATTATTGACGACAAAAAAAATACATATATTATTAATCTTATTCAATGATTAAGTTATGTATGAAACGTGAAACATAAAAAATTGAGAATTATATGAAAAAAACTACGAAAATTAAAAAGTTATTTAAGTTTTAAATATTTAGAATGATATAAATTATTTATTAAGTCATATATATATATATATATATATATATATATATATATATATATATCGATTACTGATTCCATTATAATAATTGAATAAAATTGTATATTAAATAAAGAAAACAATGATGTGAGATTTAAGAAATAATGTATGCAGAATAGAGATGACAAATTTGATGGACAAAAGAAATTGTATTTTGAATTATAATGAATTAAATAATAAAAAGTACTTTAATTTATTTTGATTTGTTAAAAATTACATTAAAAATATAAATTATTTAGTAAAATTCAATCCAAATCATTCTTTAAAATTTGTAAAAATATTTTAAAAAATACATATTTTTGAAACATAAAATATATTTTGAATAGTTGTTCAAAAATTAATTTAAAAATATTTAATAGTAAACAACCTGACTATATTAACATTGATATGTTATAGTGCTAAGAAAATATATTAAGTTTGAAAAAATAATAAGTGAATCATTATATAAGGATAGATATAATCAGATGAATTTTTTATATATAATGAATTAGCTGTATAGGAAAAATAAAAGATAAGTAGATTGTTTTGTAAGAGAGTGAGTGTGAATAGGAGAATAGTTTAATAATTATTAAAAATTTTCGAAAGATATAAAAGGTTTAAGGTATGAGAAAATGGTTGTTAATAGTAATAATCCACTTGATAAACAATAAAGACGTGATAAAAGAATGGTAAGCCCAACCCGGCCCAATTTTTGTGATGACAAAAGCATAAAAGGTGTATCTTGTACAAACGAGAACCAAGGGTATCGGATAAGTAGCCTTGTTTATTATTCCCTGCAAAAAACCCCTCAAAATTTCAGCTACTTCGCCTTCTTCAGTGGAGGTAAACAAAAACCAATCCTCATTTACCCAGTCACGATACTTTCAGTGGAAACAATTACAAAAGTGTTGCAAGTTTAGAGAAAGCAATGGATTTAGTTGCACCACCCGAACAATTTTGTTCATCTCCCCACTTCCACATAATCAGAGCTAGGGTTTCGGATAGCACCGTTTCGCGTCCTTTCATTCTATCTTCTGATACTGTTACTCACTTTACAAAATTGAAAGCGACTAGGTCTAGAAAGCGTTCAGACAATCGCGTTTTCGCAGTCTCCAAGTCCGAAACTTCTGGTTTGAACGGCAGACTGCAGCAAATTGTGAGCACCCCAAACGGGGACGTGAATGGCATAGCAACCGAATCTTCGGCAAACGGGGTGAACTGTTCCCGGAACTACGAGGAGTTTGCGAGCAATGTTCATCTCCGGAAGTTGATTAGAAACGGGGAATTGGAGGAAGGGCTGAAGTTTCTGGAGCGCATGATTTACCAAGGGGATATCCCTGATGTCATTGCTTGCACCAGCTTAATTCGAGGGTTTTGCAAGGGTGGGAAGACTAAGAAAGCAACGAGAGTCATGGAAATTTTGGAGAATTCTGGAGCTGTTCCTGATGTCATAACTTACAATGTTTTGATTGGTGGTTATTGCAAATCAGGGGAGATAGATAAAGCCTTGCAGGTTTTGGAAAGAATGAGTGTCGCTCCTGATGTTGTTACGTATAACACGATTTTGCGTAGTTTGTGTGGCAGTGGGAAATTGAAGGAGGCAATGGAGGTTCTTGACAGGCAGCTGCAGAGGGAGTGTTATCCTGATGTGATTACTTACACGATTTTGATTGAAGCTACTTGCAATGAAAGTGGCGTTGGTCAAGCGATGAAACTGTTGGATGAGATGAGGAATAAAGGATGTAAACCTGATGTGGTCACTTACAATGTTCTTATCAATGGTATTTGCAAGGAGGGTAGGTTGGATGAGGCTATTAAGTTTTTGAATAACATGTCTTCGTATGGTTGTCAACCGAATGTGATCACTCATAATATTATTCTGCGTAGCATGTGTAGTACTGGGAGATGGATGGATGCTGAGAGGCTGTTAGCTGATATGCTGAGGAAGGGTTGTTCCCCTAGTGTTGTTACTTTCAATATCTTGATCAACTTTTTGTGCCGGAAACGGTTACTGGGGAGAGCCATTGATGTCTTGGAGAAAATGCCAAAGCATGGATGTGTACCAAATTCCTTGAGTTACAATCCATTGCTTCATGGGTTTTGTCAAGAGAAAAAGATGGATAGAGCGATTGAGTATTTGGAAATAATGGTGTCAAGGGGTTGTTACCCGGATATAGTGACCTATAACACTTTGCTTACAGCACTATGCAAAGACGGGAAGGTGGAAGCTGCAATTGAAATACTGAATCAACTGAGTAGCAAGGGATGCTCTCCTGTTTTGGTTACGTATAATACAGTTATTGATGGTCTTGCAAAGGTGGGAAAAACAGAGTCTGCTGTGGAACTCTTAGAAGAGATGCGTAGAAAGGGTCTTAAACCTGATACAATTACGTACTCGTCACTGCTTCGGGGACTTGGTCGTGAAGGAAAGGTTGATAAGGCTATCAAAATTTTCCATGACATGGAAGGATTAAGTATTAAGCCCAATGCTATCACTTACAATTCAATCATGTCCGGACTTTGTAAGGCTCGGCAAACTAGTCGTGCTATTGATTTTCTGGCATATATGGTAGAGCAAGGATGCAGACCTACCGAAGCAACATATACCATTCTTATAGAAGGTATTGCTGATGAAGGATTAGCTGAGGAAGCTTTGGAGTTGTTGAACGAGTTGTGTTCCAGAGGATTTGTGAAGAAAAGTTCAGCTGCACATGTAGCAGTCAAGATGTAGCATAAAATGCATTTTTACCTCATAAACTTAGATGGCTAAGTAACATTTTTGAGCACATAGATTTTGTTAAACCCCTCTTGTTAGTTACTTGTTCTGGATTTTTATTTTGAGGAGGGAGAGGGGCTACCGAAATGCGTGTCAATTTTGTTAGGAGGTCATTGTAATTCAGTGCAGACATATTTAATTCTAATTTATATTATACACTGCTTCCGAATTAATAGACTAATATTGTTTCCCCACCCTACTTCGACATTCATGGTGACAGTTTCTGAATTTCAGAATGCAAGATATTTGACAAGAATGGTAATTCCTTGACTGATTTAAAGATCAATTTGTAAGTCTTATTTTGCATACAGCAATCTCTTTTTCAGCAAATGGATACTCCGTACAGTCTGTTGTAAAATGAAGAAATATGCTTTATCTATTGCTCTGGGTTTATCAGTGCATTAGTGTTACCTTATTTATACAAGCCAGCATAGTTGGTGCTTTATTGTTTCATGAAAGAAAAATGTACCAGAACTAACAGAAGAGATGGAATAGATTTAGTTATACTTCTGATTACTGTACTGATATAAGAGAAATACCAGTGACAGGCAGGGAGGCTATTTTTTGCGTGATATTTTTACAATTATAGTAGCTGTTTGGTTGACCCGAGGCTACTGCAGGCTTGTCCTACACTCTCAAGTCTTCCATGCTTGTGTGACTTACTTTCTCATGGTATTGGGTGATTTAGTCATCGATCATCCATGGTCACTCAAAAGGTAAAGACAATTGAGGCAATTTCAGGAGTGCGTCATTCTCTCCGATCCTAATCCTTTCTGACATTTTCCATGATAAGACTGTTCTTTTGTTGCCCACCTTTTGAGGGACTCTTATTGTTCACACAGACAAAAACAAAACACATTCAGTACCCTACCCATGAAAGTTTTCACTATAGCTTTGAAGGAGGCTTCTGATGAACTTCTTGGAAGTAGGCTCTCATCTCTCCAAAGTCACTCCTGCCAATCTATAAACCAAGCACCAGTGGTGTGTGTGCAATTTGTTCATTTTTGTCTACCTGGAGATATTATTAGTGTAGTTGCATTCGGATTGGACCAGAATTTCTTTTGGGTCTTTAATCTAATATCATGCAGTGGATGTGGAAGCAATGCTGTTGATTGCCACGTTTAATTTTACATTTAGGAAATGTGCGGGAGCACTGTTGCCACTGGTACCATCCACAACCTAGTGATTGATTTGCACGTTGTCGTGCCAGGTGTTGCTTTTCACAGTGACAAAATCAAACATGACAACCTCCACGTGTTGCTTTTCACAGTGACAAAATCAAACATGACATCCTCGGTTATGGATATGGTTTTTTATTTCTTCTGAACCTCCAGATATCATTTCCGTGATATTTTTACTATTATTTTAGACAATAAATACATTACGTTACATTCACACTATATCAAGGCAGAAAGAATATTTATCCTCAATTCTAATTTTCAATTCTTATAAAATATATCATTGTTATTGCCACGTCCTTTTCTTATACTATTTTTTTCTTATTAAATTAAATTAATTATGATACAATTTACTCTTTTTCATAGAAGTTGAATTAAGTATAAGATGAATTGTTTTTTAATTGGAACTGAATAAATTACCACAAAAGTTATCATTTATAATATTCACCGAATTAATTATTATTGAAATCACTTTTATTAATAGCAATTAAATTAATTATGATTAAAAATTTGAACCACAATTAATTAGTTACTATTAAAAAAACTCGTCTTGTAATTGCTACAATTTCAGTTAAAAAAATTCTGTCATAATTACTTTGATTATTCATCATATTTTTCTGACACTTATTATTATCGACTAAAACCTAGTAAAATTTATAATATAGATTTCAACACCATGAATCTTAATAAGTTTCCAATCAACATTAAACTGAGTGGCACACACATGTTAGTATTTTTTAAGTCTCATTAACTTCATGCATCTACGACTATAAATGATTCGAACAAATCCAACTAGACTCGATAAAAATTTTATTTAATTCAAAGTTTAACTTAACATATAAAATTATAATTATTTTACACGTTTTATTAATTTATTTAGTTTGTAAAATTGGAAATTAATTTAAAAAATATATATATGAAATTAATGATTTAAAATATATTATCCCATAAGTATGTGTGGAGTTGATTCATGAACTAGGGAAACCATACATAATTCAATTTTTCTTTAACTTCATTATGCACAATTCAAGTTTATCTTGTTTTAAAGTATAAAAAAATTATCTCATCAACTTTACTTTTTTTATTATGGTTATACGTTAGTAAAAAAAATATATATATATTGTGCAAAGATGGAAGTTACAAATACTAATCAGTGTTTTTTTTTTTAATTTGATATAAATATTCAAACACACACTTATTGTCTACTTAAATAACACATCAACAAGAAAATAAATAATTATCTTCACTTTCCAACTCATTAATATTTTTTTTTCCCTTTACATCACATCATATTAATTATATGTCAGGTTTATATTTTTCTTCCCCTTTATGATGCTTTGTTTGGCTGGGTATAGATAGAAAGAGTTAGGAAAAGGGAAAACATGGTGAGATATAATTACTTCATTGTTTGACACCATCTAACATTTTGTTGTAAAAGCTAAGAGACACACGATTAAACTTTATTCTTGAGGTGTGTATAATCACTGTCCTTAAGAACTTATCAGCGATGTATTGTACAAGTCTCCCAGGATACAACAAGAACTTCTCGAAATATCCGAGGATCTTAGAAACTAGCAAGAAACTCTCAAAAGAGTAAATTAACCCAGGAACACAAAAAGAAGATCAGAAAAGAGAAGATGAGAGATATGTGTTTTGAAGAGTGGGAAGTGGTCTCTATTTATAAGAGAAAGTCTGTAACAGTAACAGTTATGAAAGACTTGGTAGTGGGTCTGTAACGTTCCATGTAACGTTCTCTGTAACGTTCTCTGAAACCGTCTTCTGCAACGTTTTCTGAAATAGTCTTCTGCAACGTGTGTGAGAATACGTTCTCTAAAACGGTCTTCTGCAATGTTCTCTGAAATAGTCTTCTGCAACGTGTGAGAACACGTTCTCTGAAACAGTTTTCTGCAATGTGTGAGAACACGTGCTCTGTTTTGCAATACCCCTTAATTTACAACAATCCCCCACATATTGCAAAATAAAAGGGGATAAAAGAAATAAAAGAAGAAAATCATGGGTCTCATATAAGATGTAATGCATAGTATATCAAGCTATATGAACCAGTCTTAGACTAAAAAACTTAACATACAGTGTAGTTGGTGTAACAAGCTATATGAACCAAAACACTTTATGTGTGTTAACAGTTTTAATAATCACAATACCCCCCACAATTTTTGTTGTTATAGCTGTGTTGCGCTTACTAGGTCATGCGCGTGCTCGGTATTCATGAGTGCTCTAGAAATCTTGCAAAGATCTCATACAAGCGGTCCCACTCGACACTCATATAGGTGACTTCATCAAGCGTATGCTGCAAATCATACACACCCTTAAGGGATATAAAATCGTTTAAAAACTTTGTTTAAACTAAAATTCGTACACAACATAGAATTTTAATTACAAAGTTTAACCTCTCAATGATGCAGTATCTAGCACTTTCACATATACACCATAGGAATGAACATAATTGATTTTAATCAATTTTAGTGCTAGCAGAACTAACAAGTGACTTATTTTTACCCATATGAACCTTATTCATGGGATCTCCAATCACAAAGGTTGGGTTACCATCACCTGTTTGTTTGCAAGTTGCTTAAGTCTCATTCCCCTCGATGTTTCTAAAATCATATTTCTCGCTAAGGGTTTTGTCAGAGGATCTGCTAGATTCCATTCTGACTTCACATAGTCAATGGAAATTGTTCCATTCTTTAGCAGCTGTTTCACTAAATTATGTCTCAACTGTATATGTCTGTTTTTTCCATTGTAGTTCTTATTTTTTGTTATAGCTATTAGCGATTGACAATCACAGTGATACAGACAAGATCAGTTTCATTTCTAATGGAATGTTTACTAAGAGTTTTTCAACCACTCAGTTTCACTACCAACCATTTCGAGAGCAAAAAATTCAGATTCCATTGTTAATCTTGCAATAATTGTTTGCCTGACTGATTTCCGTGCAATCACACCACCCCGGGTGTGAATACATAGCCACTAGTGGATTTTGTCTCATCTGAATCAGAAATCCAGTTAGCATCACTGTATCCTTCTAGTACAACGGGAAATCCACTATATTCAATGGCATAATCCATTGAACCTCTTAAGTATCTCATAAGTCTTGTAAGTGCATTCCAATGTTCTTGATTAGGACATTGAGTGTACCTACCCAGTCTACCTAGTGCATAAGCAATGTCAAGTCTAGAAAAGCTCATTAAATGCAATAAGCTCCCAATTACCTGGGCATACTGAGGTTGAGAGATTGAGTCTCCTCTATTTTTCTTTAACTTAGAGTTAGCATCATAAGGGGTATTCACTGGTTTGGCGTTATAACACTCAAACCTCCTAAGAAGTTTCTCAATATATTGTTCTTGGGATAGAAAAATACTATCGCCCTTCCTTATGATTTTAACACCCAAAATCACATTGGCTTCACCCATATTTTTCATTTCAAATTTAGATCCCAGAAACAACTTAGTTCTGGAGACAATGTCAATGCATGTACCAAATATTAGCATATCATCTACATATAAACATATAATGACACATTCACCACTCTCAAATTTATAGTACACACATTTATCAACATCATTAGTTGAAAAGCCATTACAAAGTAGAACACTATCAAGTTTTTCATGCCATTGTTTTTGTGCTTGTTTTAATCCATATAAGGATTTTAAAAGTATGTACACTTTATTCTCTTGACCTGGAACAACACACTCTTCAGGTTGAGTCAAATAAATTTCCTCCTCTAATTTACCATTCAAAAAGGTTGTCTTAACATTCATTTGATGTATAACTAGTTTATGGATAGCTGCTAGAACTAACAAAACTCAAATAGAGGAAATCCTAGTCACAGGGGCAAAGGTGTCAAAATAATCAATGTTGGATTTTTGAGTAAAACCCTTTGCTACTAATCTTGCCTTATATTTATCTATGGATCCATCAGAATGATACTTTTTCTTAAAGATCCACTTACAATCAATAGGTTTTGTTCCTCTAGGCAAATATACCAAAGTCCAAGTATTATTTTTCTTAATTGAATCAATTTCAGTCTTAATGACCTTATACCAATATTTTGCATTAGTAGCCCTAGTAGCCTCTAAAAAACTCATTGGATCATTTTCAACTAGATAAGTGTAGAAATCATCTCCAAATGAGGTTTCCTTCCTCTGTCTTTTACTTCTCCTCAAATCCTCATATATTTTATCACTATTAATCTCTATAGATTGTTTAAGTATCTCACTAACCTTTAGAGGAGAAGATATGTTCAAAGAACTTAACATTTTTGTCTCCATTATAGTATTATGCTCAATTATCACTTTTGAGGACAAAAAACCTATAGGTAGCACTATGTTCTGCATACAATCAGAAGTTTTAGAGTCTAGTTTCCTTTTCTTATGATTGGGTAACATTACCTTAGCTAGGCACCCCACACTCTTAGATATTTAAGGTTTATAACCTCTCCATAACTCATAGGGAGTTTTACCAATTTTCTTAAAAATAAACATTGTAAGTATATCTTCTCTCAAGGGTGATTAGGTGCACTAAAGCTATTTGATTAAGTATACTTTGGTTTATCTAGAGTAATCAATCATCTATAAATGTCACAGATCATATGAATCAATAATATAAGCAGAACAATAAGACTCATTAACAACCAAGGGCTTTGGTCACAATATCTCTTCCCTACAAATACATTTTTTTTGTCATAACAATCTTATCATATTCGAATGACACTTTAACCCCAACTTTCCAAACTTTTCCCAACAGTGCTACAGAGATTAGATTAGCTCTGATTAATGGCACATGTAGCACATCATTCAAGGTCAGAGTCTTTCCAAAGGTGAGTTTTAGAAGAACTTTTCATTTCCTAAGACAGGAGTTGTCCTAGAATCACCGAGATAAATATGTTCTTCTCCATCCCCAACATTAGTATAGGAGGTAAAAACACTTATATTTGCACAGATGTGCCTGGTAGCACCAGAGTCTACCACCTATTTGCTCACATTTGTTACAAGGTTTATTTAGGAAACGACCACAATAATGATATTTTCAAGAAGAAGGAAAAATAATTTTCCTTCTTCTTGAAGATAAAGTGGGGTTAGATTCATTACTTTAATACAATCTCATAACCTCAAACCCTTTCTTATACGTATGTACAAGATATTATATGGACAAAATAATATTATACACATATGTACAAAATAATATGCAGACAAAATAATATCTTATACGTATGTACAAAATAATAAGCAGATCTAAGTCATGCACACGTAACTACCAAAACAAATCTCTCACAATATATAATACTCATGCATAATTCATATACTCATGAAGCATAATTCATTTTTCCTGTTTCATTGGTGTAATAAATCCGAGAAGGAACTTGTGTTTGACACGTGTGCTCTATGGACAAGCTGCGTGTGTATGCTGATAGCATTTGATCTAAAAGTTTACTTTTTTTTCATCATAATTATAACATGCGGTAATCAATTTCATATATGATTCACTTTTAACCCAATCACGTAATTTGCTTTTTCCATTAAAATCAATTACAGGGTCATTCACATTTCAATAGGAATTGCAGTGTCATTCACACAGGGGCTATGAAATTAATTTCAATTTGAAATTGATTGCAGCTTAAAACATAGATTAAGATTTATTCCTTTATTCAATTTTGGGAAAAACATAATTTAAAAATTATCATAAGAGAAAAAGCATAAATCTAATAAGTATGGCTCTGATACCACATGTATTTTAATTTGTAGTTTTTATACATTATATTCTATAAAACTACTCTTCACATTTAGATTCTTTATTCTCACGTAATAGCATACATGAATCATAATCATATAGTAACATACATGAATTGATTCTCACGTAATAACATACATGAATCATAATCATAATCATATAATAACATACATGAATTGATTCTCACGTAATAACATACATTAATCGTAATCAGAAGACTAACATTGATCCATGAGTACTTCATAATTCCCTTTCTTTCACTATCCAATATTCTAAAACTATTGAAGGAAGTTGTTGATATTCGTACTATCAATCATAAGTCCTTAAGATGGTTGTAAAAGCTGACAGAGACACGACCAAACTTTATTCCTGAGGCGTGTATAATCACTGCCCTTAAGGACTTATCCGCCGTGTATTGTGCAAGTCCCACAGGATACAACAGGAACTTCTCGGAATATCCGAGGATCTCATAAACTAGCAAGAAGCTCTCAAAAGAGTAAATTAACCCAGGAATACAGAAAGAAGATCAGAGAAGAGAATATGAGAGAGGTGTGTTCTGAAGAGTGTGAAGTGGTCTCTATTTATAAGAGAAAGTCTATAACAGTTATGAAAGACTTGGTAATGGGTCTGTAACATTCTCTGTAACGTTATCTGACGTTCTCTGAAATAGTCTTCTGCAACGTTCTTTGAAATAGTCTTGTGTGAGAACAAGTTCTCTAAAACGATCTTCTGCAAAGTTATCTGAAATAGTGTTCTGCAACGTGTGAGAACATGTTCTCTGAAACAGTTTTCTGCAACGTGTGAGAACACGTGCTCTATTTTGCAATACCCCTTAATTTACAACACATTTTGCTTTTTATTTGAGTGGAGAGATTATTTGTTTACATTGTATTGAAAAGAGACAAAAATTTACCTCCATGATTGAAATCTTGCACAATTTTACCAAACACATCACTTCTAACAAAAAAGGCTAAAATGAATGTCATGAATCCTACCATGTTACCGTCTTCATCCTCTTTTTGTTAGGAGCATAGAGACCAAAATTTCTAAATGGGTTTTCCTTTATTTCTAAAAACTGGGTCTATCTTTTACAATGGGGAGGGTATAGGTGGTATTTACTACTTAGGGACATAAGAATTTAACCTTTTTATTCAAAATTCATGTCATTTGAAACTCATATATTTAAGTTAATCGTAAAAATTTTATAAAATTTTATTCACTTATATTATATAATCTTATATTATCTTTAATTAATATGAGATTTTTTATATAAAAATAAAATATGTGAAAAAGAAGAAAAAAATTTTAAACTTTCAACTGTTTTTTTATTAAAAAAAATTATTCGCACTTTAAGTTGCATGTTTAGGAAAATAATATAAATTCACAAAAATAATTTCTGGAAAAACATCAATTTTAAGAGTATGAAAATTTGTAGTTTAGGATTTTTTTTTAATATTGTTTCCTTCTCAACTTTATCACTATTTTTTTTCTGAAATTAAAACTGTTTTTTTTAATTAAACGAAATTAGTTATCTTAAAAATATTTTTTAACAAACTTACTCAAATACAAATTATTTTTTATTATAATATCTTACATATGAGACACTTACAGAAGAAAAAATAATAAAAATAAATTATCTTTAAATAAATATTAACTTATTCATGAGATAAAAATAAGATTGTAGACAAATTCATATAAAATACTATTTATAATTTAGTTTATACATGATTAATTTTAATTCATGAAAAAATTAGCTTAATTTTTCCTTTTCTATTTCGCTTATAATTTTTTCCAAATATACCTATAATCAATTATTAAAATGATTTAATTTTGAGAACTATCTCAGACACACTCTCTTAAACCATTCCAAATTTATGATTGGAACTATATACTTCAAAAAATACAAAACACAAAAAGATACACTTACAATCCTTCATTATAAAACTAATCCCAGAAAATTGAGATAAAATAAAATAAATATATAAAAAATAAAATTAATTACAATTTCAACTGTTAATTTCTAAAATAATGATTATTATCTCAGTGTAAAAGTAAAATCAATGATGCAAAACATTCTTATTAATATGGCATAAGTTCTGTCCTTTAAGAATATTCTCTGTTGCATGATCAAACAAAAAAAGTCTCTTTCTTGTTCAACTGAGATTATTTCAACCTCACCCCATCTCCATTTTTTAGTTACATATACCCAAAAAACTGAAATATTCACTTACCATAATCTTCATTCACACTCTTGGTTAATTTATACCAGAAGGTTCAGAAATTTTCCTTTTTTAATGCAGTTCTTCATCTGAGACAATCATTATATAGTAATATTGTTAATTACCTCCACCTAATTAAGTTTCATTTGGTTGAAATTTCTCCAACTTATTATACCAGATATTAATCTCGTCTATTTTTTCAAGTTATTATGAAAAAATGTATCTAAATATATACCTTCATATCATTTAAATGCATAGTGTTAACCATTGTTCTAAATTGTATAAGTTCCATTTAAACATGGAGTGATTCCTTTTTACTGTTATAATGATAGGTTATAAGAAAATTTGAAAACATTTTGTGATGGGAATTATAATTCTCCGCTGAAATCACCGACCTAGGGCTATTGAATATTTATTAGACAAGAGAAAAGTGATAGATTCCCGAGAATTATGTTCTTTCTATATTTTCATTGTCCCCTCCACTCTCGATTTTACCAGGAGAATAAAAATCTAAATGCACCATTTGCATTCTGATATTCTATTCACATCAGCACAGAGTCAATACAGAAAGGACAAAACTAGATTCTTCTATTCTTACATTATCTATTACAAACCCAAAAAAGGGTTTTTTCTTAAATTATTATTATTCTCTACCACACACTTAAAATCCATAGCAAACAAAATTTTAGAACAAGATAATAACACCCCAGAAAGCAGAAAGACTGGAAGCTAGATTGAAGTTTCATTCCATGAATGAAGCTACGTCGAGGTCATGGAAAAAAACTCATCTTCCAGAAGCAAACCAGACGGAGGGTGGCTTTCATGCTGGGGGTGTCTGAAAATGAAGCTTCCATGGGCAAAGAGAACAAGCTCTTGTAAACCAGTTGGTGGTTTTAAGTATGACCCTTTAAGCTATGCTCAGAACTTTGACGAGGGATTGGTGGAGGACGATGAAGAATCGTTGCATCTTGGATTTTCTGCTAGATATGCAGCACCTTGCTCTCATAAATTTCTGAAGCAATGATAATTAAGGCTCTAAAAGTTAAGGTCAGCTAATGCATATGTACAACAATTTCTGGTTTTTGATGCAGTAAATACATAGTAAGTAGCAATAATTCATCTGCACTGCTGCACCTACATGTAATCAGTTCATATGAAACACTAATGGCGATTGTTGTTCACAGGAAATTAATATATTAAATTCTTGTTGTGAACTTAACTGCTATTATGGTAATCTTTCTGCAAGTGTGTGTATATATATATATAATCTGTTAATTATTCTAATTTAATATTAATACACATGTTTAAATACTAAAATTATATTAATCAAATTTAAACACCTATTTACATCTTAAAAACTTACTTTAATTTCAAAAACTAATATAATAGTACTTTACACTAGGATCATCTATTTAATGCATTTTATTTTTTAGTTAGGGAAATAATTCCTGATTTTGATGCTATGTGTTGATGGATGACTAGCATGTGAGATAACTTTTAATTATCTAAACAACTTGCATCCATTTATTGGTATAGAATTTTTATAGATAAAAGTCCTGTTTTTTTTAATATTTTAAATTTTTTTATAAGAGTTTTAAGTTAGGTTTGATCGATTTTATATTAAAAAAATAGTTTGAATTAAATATAAAAGTTAAATACGATTTTGTTTGAATTAATTTTTATTTTTTAAATTAAAATAAATTTAAATTAATATTTTATAATTTATTTTATATCGTCTTTATAGTTTTTTTATTATAATTTTATTAAACCTAGTATAATAAAACAATTATTTAACAAAAAAACTATTATAAAAGTATTATATAATTAATTATATTTATATTGTAATTTATTTTTCAGTTTAATAATAATAGTAATAATAATCTTAAATTATAAAAAAATAATTAATTTAATTATAAAAAGTATTATTTTATATTTTATTTTCAATAATATATTTTATTATATGTGGTTTTTATTATGAATTGATTTTTGTCTATCAAATCAAAAACTAAACCAAACAATTTAAAAAAAAAATCAATTTTGATGAATGATATTTTTAAATTGGTTTGTTTTATTATGCTATTGCTTCTTTATAATGTATCTAATTTGTTTCAAGTGTTGGGGTTCATGGATTGTTAGAATGAAAAAATTGTTTTATGGTATAAATAGTTTGTTATCATTTACTGTTTTATTATTTCAAGTCATTTTTTGATGTTATAATATTGTTGATTATTTGTAGGCTTTATTTATTTTCTTTTTAAATCATTATTCAATCCAATTCATTTAAAAAAGAATGACCATATAGTGGGGCACTTTACACCAGATTATCTGGCACATCCACTACTAATATTTGTATCCAAGTTCCAAAGCCGATAAAAAAAATTATATTATGATGTATTTACATGATCTGCACATTATCTTTGTAATTTTAAAGTGTTTGTGGAAAATGTAATTCTCTCCAAGAATATACAAAGTTTCTTTTGTATTGTTTACTCCAATACTAAAAATTTTATGTTTAGTTTTGTTTGTTAACTTAAAAACAACCACACTAAAATTTAAACCAAACAATTTTTGAATTGGTTTGTCATAGATAGAACTCATTTTGTTTTAGCGTTATAACTTTTTTTTTATATATATATTTTCTTTCTTTATTAAATTTAGTTAGTATAAATATGATTGAAAATTCAACAAATCGTACATGACATAAATATAATATTTTAAACATTTTTTATATAAATAAGATATATAATTATATATAATATTAATTTTACATCATTCTTACCACTTGTTACTTTTAAACAAAATATTATTTAAATAATGTAACTATATAATTTTTTATTACATAATAGATTATGTGTGTCCGTAATTATATGAACATATGGATATCAGTACCAAAATATATTTAATGTTATTAAAAATTATTTTTTATATTAATTTTGAATTACACGGATAGGATACAAATAAAATTAATTATTTTATTTTTATATTGTATATAACTTTTAATATATATATATATATATATATATATATATTAAATAATTTTATTGATTTTAACTTTGAAGATAAAATCTTATCAAAATGTATTAAAAAGTTAATTATTATAATTAATAAAAGAGTAATATATAAAAAGAAAATCATACATGTCTAACTAAATTATATATATATATATATATATATATAATAATAATAATAATAATAAAATTATCAAATTGAAAATAACGAAAATATTAAAAATAATAACGTTTATTTATGAAAAATTAAATTAAAGTATAAAAATATATTATATGTAATTCTTGCCAATTGTAAATAGTATATTTTAAAAAAATAAAAATTCTCTTAAACATAATAATAACTTGGCATGGTGATATATGTATAGTTAACCTACCTAAATGAACATATATGTTTGTTGCTGTTTGAGAATAAAATGAATTACATTAGAAACAACTAAGAAAAAAACGGATGACTTTTCAGGAATCAGAAGTTGCCATTGGTAACAAGCACAAAGGTCCAACAAGAAACTTCAAATTAAGAATCTAATTCAACTTGTATTCTTGAATATAATACATTTCCTTCCCCCATCATCATAGCTATAATAGAGTTGGAGTTAGAAATATGTGATGACAGAAATCGAATCAAAACACAGGACATCCTTTAGCAACTACACCTTTTGCTGTGGGACAGGTGGCAAAGGGACAATGCTCATCAGTTCCCCACCATTCAATGCTTTTCCCCTCCATGGTAACAGCGAAGTATAGAAGAACTGTCATGAAAGCCAATCCAGCGTCCAAAGCTGCTGCTAGCACATAATTGTATCGCTTCCACCAATTCTTACGATATTTGAATACAAAATAGTTAAAGATTGTGCCAACGATAATCCATGAATTGAAGTTTACTGTGCTAGCTGGTGGCATGTTTGCAGTTGCTCCAAGAAGCACGGGAAGGTGAATTAAGGATATCCAATGTTGTTTGGGAAAGACTTTATGTAGTGCCCATATAACAAGTGGTCCCACTGCTCCTATTAAGAAGAACCAATTAAGTTTTGGGTATTGTCCTAATGTACCGAAAATTCTCCTTGGGCCAACCAAACCCCAAATCACAGAAGCATCAAAGAAAACATGGTCACCCGGGCAAGTCCATGGACTATTTTCAGGCAGTAAATCTTGGTTGCATATATTTTTTACTGAACCTAGCAACCACCACGCGACACCAACGTCAACCGTTCCAGCTATCAGCGTCCCTATAACCTAGTATATAATATTAAAAATTTCAAATACCCATTGGTTAGATAATTATAAGCGGGATTTAATTTGATTTATTATTACTACGCTGTCATTAAAATAATTTAAGATTTTTCTTGCAAGTTATTAAAAAAATAATTTTAAAAGAGTTCTTTTATTTTCTTCTTAAAAATTAATCTATTTCAAAATATATAATATTTAAAGTTAGAAAGATCATTATAAATATTATTTTGTATTATTTTTAATAAAATTTATTAATTTTTTAATAAATATTTTATAATGTTTATATTCATTCCTTCTGTTTCAAAATGTATAATATTTAAGGTTACAAAATTAATTTTTATTATTTGTAGTAAATTTATTAAATTTTTTTACTATTAATATCTTATAATATTAATATTCATATATTCTATTTCAAAATGTATAATATTTAAGATTACAAAAATCATTATAAATATTAAATTTTTATTATATTTAATAAATTTGTTAATATTTTTCTATAAATATCTTATAATATTAATATTTTCCATTCAAAATCACTTTAAACAACTTGGTATTTTCTCTTTGTAATAATAAATATAATTAAAAAAAAAACACAAGTATAACTAATATAATTTTAAACTTTGTAAATGACATATATTTATAAATAAATTTTGTTCTCGTCAAAATGTTATATATTTTAAAAGAGAATATTCAGTTAGTAAAACTATTAGATTAAAAAGTAATAACGATAATAAACAAAAATTAAAGTTATTTGAGTTTTTCTACTTGTCAAAATGACACTTTAAAGATAATAGATTAACAAATAGTTTTATACTAAAATGTAAAGTTGAAAATGAAAACAAAAAATAGTAATAGTTTAATCTGCAGTTGTTAATAGATGTAACCAATGGAATTTAATTAAAAGTTTTTCCTGGATGTTGTCAAGATACATGTTTATGATGACATAATTTATAATTTTAGGCGTGTATGTTAATTTTATGAAAATCTTTCCCGGTATTAGATTCTTTTTCTCCTTTAAAAACTAAAATACGTAACAAAAGTATATACCTGAACTATGAACATAGACCGTGGCGGAATCTTCATGTAATGTCCTAGTTTAAAATCAGAGAGAAAGGAAACCGCCTGTGACATGCTTATGTACCCATAGGTCTTGAAGCAAACATTTGCTATTGGTTCGCCCGGTAAAATCACACCCATGATATACTCAGTAATAATATTCAAACCTGGACTCTGAAAAGAATATAATAAAAACAAAAAATAGTCAATAAAATATATACATCTCAGACTACATTCATTATATTTGACGAATCAGAACAGAATTACAAGTAATTTTCACTCAAGACCCAAACTACACAAATGAGATATCTCTTCATCGTATTTGACGAATCATAATAGAATTGCATGTAATTTTCCACTCAAGAAAAAAAATGGTTCAAATAATTTGTTAAATACCTGATTAGTGGTAGCTGTTATGATGCTAATGGGGAGAGTAAAAGTGAGTGCAAGTCCAGCCGCAAAGACGAGACCCCACCATGGCATTTGTACCTGATTTTTCATAACAGTACACAGTACAAGTGCAAGTATGAAAGAAATCAAAAGCGTTACGTGAAACCACCAATTTGGGATTGACTTATACTTCTTCATCAATCTTGTATGAATGTCTTCTTTTCCAAATCGCGAGGATCGAAATTGTTCATATATTTCTCTGAATAACCCAACAATACTAATTTAGTTTTTAACGGTATAGTATAATTGAGAACTACAAGACGAGTATTACTTTTAAAACTATACCTCCCGTTAAATATGGCAACATGAGTGAGGGAAGAGGCAATGGCAGCAAAACCAAGACCATAACTAATAACAAAGAACACACTTAAGTTTACTAGACCTTCTTTCTCATATGCTTGCATATCTATCTCAAATTTTTGATTAACAATAGCCGTAACATTGTAATAGTCACCGTTGACAGTAAATAGACTAGAAGAATATATGGGAAAGTTCCTCGCACTATAAAGATTAAATCCCCAGTATGCAGTAGGTATGATGAGGTAAATCAGTAAGATGTAACCCACAAACACATTTGCTATTGCAAAGAAAGGAGTAACAAGGGGATTTCCAAGGAACGAAGCAATGGTGGTCCAGTCAAGAGAAAAGGAACCCAAACCAAGTCCATTCTTGCCGGACCCAACTTGATGAGCAGTAACTGAACGTGGAAATATCCAGCACACCCACGAAATAAGTGACAGGGTCGGAAATAGGTAGCCAGGCACCACGTACCACGCGAAGCTGCATGTAACTGCAATTATAAAGAATTTCTCTTTTGACATGCGATTCCGTTCTTTTTCATGCAGCGCCCTGGCAAATGAAATGTTCACAATCAATAGAACAAAATAATAAACAATATTTCATTGTACATAATTTATCTCAAAATACATTTTCCAAAACATAAATTAATGTTATTTCAATATTATTACACATACCATTACTTTTGGTTCTAATATAACAATTTTTAATCTTTTAATATTGTTTCAGGTATTCTAATTATTTAGATGATAATATTAATGTATAAGTATATTTATAATCTATGTTGTTTAAAAAGAAGAGTGCGGTTTAATAATAATAAAAAGTCTAGTTGAAGGTTACTTAATTGTTTATTTGTCTTTATGACTAAGAAGACATTTTATTCTTATTTTTCTATCTTATCACCATCTTGTAATTCTCTTTTTCTTAAAAAAATTATATACAACTAAAAATATTTTTTATTTAAAATTTAGCCTCCTGATTTCTTATTATTATAATCAAATTATCTATTTTTAAAACTAATAATTAAAATCAAATTTTCCAATAATTTTTCTTTCATATAAAACTTTTGTTTTTCAAAACCATGTTAAAAACCTATTTAAAAATGTACCAAAATATTTCATTCCAAATTATAAGAATAATCAAGATGTAAATAAGTAAAAGGAGATCTATTACAAGAATCAAATAAAAAAATATTTTAATAATTTAAGGAAGATAAGTCAAATGATTGCCTTTATTTGCTTCTTCCCAAAAACAAATCATTCTCCATTCCATTTTAAAGAACATAAAAAATAAGAAGTTTAAATATTATTTTTATACTTCTACAATTATTAAAAGAAATAATGAAATTGTTTCTAAATATTAAAAAAAAAAACTGTATAAAATGACCATAAAGAGTGTTCTTAGTATTGTTCCATTAATTAAATCTTAATCATTATTATATTATTTCATACTCTAATCTCATTATTCATAATTTTTTATTTATTTCCAAAATCCTTTAAATCGATTCAATCTCAGCTTTATCCTAAAAAAATAAGGATTTGATGGTTTATGCGAATTAAAAATAATGAAATGAATTTAATTGTAACAATTAAAATTATGAATCATAAAATAATTGAGATAATAAAATGATTTAGGAAACAAAAGGAAAGGAAAGGGTGGTCAAACATAAAACATGGGAATGAATCTCTTCATGTTCAAATTTGAACCTTATATTAAATTCATAATAGTCCCAATTTTGACCTATTATGGGTCGTGGTCCCAAAGTTTTTAAAGTTCTCATTATTAACTCTCAAATAAAATGCTAATGAGCTAAAACAAAAATTTCTAACCCTTTCCTTCAACAAAACGTTTATGTTCTTCTAAATTTTCGAACTAACCAAATGATATTCATGTATCTGAGCTCATGAATTCAAACTCCGAGAGAAAGTGTAAAAAAACGCTCATGTTTCTCAGTTAATTTCACTAAGAAAGAGGTTTCTCTTAAATAAACCAACTATAATGACCCGATACCATCTTATAAATGTTAATTATATTGAAATTCATTAAAAGTTTATAAAATTAGTGAATACTACATTTTATTTAATGAGTGATTTTAGAGGTAAATTCTTAATACTCCACCATGATCTTACTTAGAAGATGTATTGAATTATACATTTTAACTAAAAGATGAACTCAAATTATAGAATTAAAATAATAGATAATAAAATTGAGAAAATAAATGGATAAAAAAAGTCAAAATAATTGACCTAAAGAGAGAGACTTGGACGAGAGTACCAGGCCACCACATCTCTGCGGGCTCCACCACGTACTTCTTCATTATCCCCGCCCATCCATACCCTAACACCTGCGTCCAAAATCAGAATAATAACCATGGCTAATCTTTCTTGAAACCTTCTTGAATAAGACTATTCTGCAATTCTTTTCAATCTTGAAACTACTCTCACTCCCTTAGCTCTTAACGCATTCTACATTACCTGTGTGGTCAAGACGAGGAGCCAGCTGGCCAAGAACGTAATCTTCCTCCCATAAAAAACGCGTATTATATCCACAATGCCAACTGCATAAGCCGAACCGCTACCGAATGCGGCACCAGCGTTCGCGAATATAGAAATCAACACGTGCTCCTTTGTATTGAAGGGACCAGGATTCAGCGAGAAGCCTCTCCTTCCAATCCGAATCTTCCTTCGCGGTAGAACCTTCGCCAAGAAGCGTCCGATTGGAAGCGTCGCCACCTGAACCGATATCATCGTCACTGTCAGCGGTTGGCTCCGGTATCCGAAGAAAGTGTTCAAGAATGAGAGCAACACCACCGCCACGATCCCCAGTAGCCACATGCGGAACGTCCACACCGGCTCGTTCGGATTGTCTTCGTTCGAAACTACCATCCGAACCTCCTCGATCGGCGAAATTTCGTCATCGCCTTTCGGACTCTCCGATGCCTCGCCTTCTACATACAAGGTGCTCATGCTGATGAACACTCGCAGCACGCACTCTCACTCTCTCACAGAGAAGGAAGAAATAACCAGAATCAGAATTGATAGAGTAAAAAACGCAAGATTCTTACACTCTCTTGCTGCTGCTGTATTTCAACCACGAATCGGTTTGATCAGCTTTTCGCCTCACACTTTGTGATCGATGAATCTGATGAGGATTTTTACATCAAGCCTTATTATTTAAGGGTGACAATGTAATAGCGGGTTACTATGGTTGATTATTTCATTGTTTAAAGTTAATTCATCTCAATTCAATTTTTCATTAAATTCTTTCTTTATGTTTATGAATAGTTTTATAATATTACGTTTACGGTAACGTATATAAGTGATTTTGCATTTATTGAAAACATCGAATGTTTAAATTATAGTATTTATATTTATTAAAAATAATTAATTTAATTAATAATATTAAATTGTTTATAATTGTATAATTTTTAAAATCACTCTTGACTAATTAATATATGAAGAGAAATATAGAAAAGATTGATAATATTTACAATTCATGAACTAAAGTAATCTAATAAATAAATAATTAATACGATGAGCAATTGAATAATTATAATTAGGGCAAAATACATACATGTTTTCTTACACGATTATATATATATTTTTTAAAATGTATTTGAATAATATTAACACTTGCTGTTATTTGTTGAGTGTCTTATAATTGCAAGAAAACTCCAATTTTAGTCAATTTGAATATGGTTTTTCATTATGCATTTTTGCTACAAACTAAAAAGTTATGAATTGTGACTAGGGATGGCAAAATGGGCTAGGCCCGGCGGGCTGGCCGCCAGCCCGCCATAATATGGCGGGGCGGGTTGGTGTTTTCAGCCCATCAGCCCTCTTTGGCCCGCCCCGCCAAGCCCGCCAACCCGTCGGGCCAACCCGTGGGACGGGCGGCCGGCTCGCGACCCGCCTAATTAATAAAAAAATATTTTTTATTGTAATAAAATTAATTATAAAGATAATATATAAAGTTAAAAATTTTAAAAAGAGAATTAAAAAGTTTCATTCTCACGAGAAAATATTCTCCTTCCCGAAATATAACCTTCTATCCTGTTCTCCTTATTTATCCTAAGTATCGATTATATTTATCCTTATTACTTGAATTAAAGGTATAAGAATTACTCAACCAAGTATAATACGAAGTTTTATCAAATAAAAAAGATATAGGTATTTGAATTTTTCAATATAAAAAATATAAATTTTATAAGTTTAACGTTATTTATATATATATATATATATATATATATTTGTTATTATTTATTATTATGTAAATTTTATTATTGTTCTAAATTATAATTTCTTAAAATAATATATTGATTTATATTATTAAATTGAAATAATATATATATATATATATATTGAATTATTGACAAACAAATAATAATCTTATTATTAAATTTATTAAAAAAAATTATTATTTTTTAATTATGGCGGGCCAACCCGCCAGCCAGCTAACCAGCCCCTTGGCGGGGCGGACTAAGGTCTACAGTCTGTCATGACTATATCGGGCCAGCCCGCCCTGCCCCGCTTTTGGCGGGCCAAAGGCAGGGCGGGCCAAAACGGGGCGGGCTGGCCCGTTTTGCCATCCCTAATTGTGACGATACTAATATAAAGTAAGTTGTGTATAGCTGTAATGATAATAACTATGTGAAATTTAACCAAACAAAATCATGTTGAAATTTTCCGTGTCATCTCTTAATAAAGACTGAGCTTAATTAGATAAATATTTAATTTTAGCATGTCACTTCGAATTCAATACAATGTTTTCTTAAAGAAAATCTTAATGAATAATTAAGTACTCTAAATAAATTTACATCCATCTTTTAAACATTGCATTACTAACTATGAAAGGGAAATATGGAGAGAAGAGAAAAATTCTAAAAATTCAGGATAAAGAGGAAAGAATTCAGGAAAGAGTACTTACTAACTTTTTTTCATTCTTCTACTATTCATCCTAAGGTGCTCTATATAGGCACTTTTACAGCTAATATTCCATCACATGGGTATAACGGTTTTCCCCTTTGAGGCAAAAATGGACAAGTCATTTAGTAACAAAATCTTTGAGGTAAATTGGTTGACGAATAACACTTCTAGGACGAACAATAGAAGTTTATGGAACAGTGAAACTTGGGTTATTCTCAACCTCACCCGTAGTACTTGGGTTGTACTATCCTTGTGCAGTGTCATCCAATACTTCACCTGTACTAGTGTGTTGCAAGGGTTCAATGATCCTTTCATCTCCCTCTTGTTGAAGAGGTACCTTGTCCTCAAGGTGAAACTGTTCCTTCAGATCGTGCCAAGGCTCCCAAGTGACATCCTCTGGGTTAGACCCTTCCATTGGACAAGAACCAAGGCAGACTCAGGTTTGGTGTCTAAAATAGCAATAGGTTCCATTATAGGTTGATTGTCATGAAATTCGGGTGGAAGAGAGGAAGCTATTATTGGTGGTTGAACCCTGTGTGGTCAATGAAAACTGATGTGAAACACATTGTGAATTTTAGCAATTGAAGGAAGTTCTAACTTGTAAGCAACTTGTCCAATTCTTTCAAGGATTTTAAAAGGACCAAAGAAACGATTTTGTAACTTGCCACTGTAATAACCCCCAACGAAACCTGTCGGTGTGGACGAAGACGAACATAAGCCCAATCACCTGGATTAAGTTGGGAATCCCTGCCAGTAGTGTCTATCCATTTCTTAATATCATCCTGAGCTTTTTGCAAGTTGTTGTGGAGTTTGTGAATGATGTCGGCTCTGGATGTTACCTCAAACTGAACAGTAGTGTTGGAGGTATGCGATGGTAGTGCCTGTGGAATGGAAGGTGGGGGATGACCGTAGATGACTTCGAATGGAGTCATTTTGGTGGAGGCATTAATAGTGGTATTAAAGCACCATTCAGCTCATGTCAGAAATTTGCCCCACAAGGAAGGCTTATGGTGAACAAAACAGCGAAGATACTGCTGCAAGATTTTGTTAACCATCTCTGTCTGACCATCGGATTGAGGATGATAGGTCGTAGACATCCATAGTTTGGTTCCACTTAGACGGAAGAGCTCACGCCAGAATTGGCTAAGAAACACACGGTCGCGATCGGAGATCAAGCTCTTAGGGAGACCATGCAATCTACAAATCATATGCACGAATAAATCTGCCACTTTGGAGGCTAAAAATGACCGTGGCAACATGTCAAAGTGAGCAGCTTTTGAAAAGCGATCAACAACAACCAATATTGTGGAATTCCCCTGATATGGAAGAAGGCCCCCAATGAAATCCAGTGATAAATCCTCCTAACATTTAATAGGTGGCGGAATTGGCTGAAGAAGCCCTGTTGATTTTTGTGCCAGAATTTTAGTTTGTTGGCAGATGTCGCATTGCGTGACAAAGGCGTGAATGTTCTGGTGCATTTTGTCCCAAAAGAAATTTGCAGCCACCGTGCCAAAGGTACGTGATACACTCGGGTGGCCAGCCAAGGGAGTAGAAACTCCTGGAAAAGAGTAGGTATGAATGGGCATGAGGAGGGAAGCCAAATTCGCTATTTGAACAAGATGACCCCATTTGTCAGTGTGTACAGGGGAAAACCAGCAGGATTTTCCATTAGTTTCTTCATCAACGAAAGAAACTCTTCGTTGGTGGAGAGGTACTGTTTAAGATCAGATAAAAAATCCAGCCGAGGAATGGATAGGATAAGAAGGCTCTGGTCTGTTTATGATTGTGGAAGTCTAGATAATGCATCGGCTACTGAGTTAGATTTGCCAAGTCTATATTGTATTTCAAAGTCATAGCCCAGCAACTTGGAGAGGTACGTTTGCTAATCCAGCGTTAAAACCGTTTGGGAGAGAAGCTCTTTTATGGATTTTTGATCATTTTGTATGATAAAACGGCGCCCAAGGAGGTATTGCCTCCATTTTTGTACTGCAGAGGTAATGGCACACAACTCTCGAACATAAGTGGAAGAGTTTTGTAACTTCGGATAGAATCTTTTGCTGAAAAAAGCGACGGGGTGTCCGTTTTGAGAAAGGACAACCCCCATGCCAGAGCCTGAAGCATCTGTCTAGACTGTAAAGGTGCCCTCAAAGCGAGGCAAGAATAAAATTGGGGCTTTTGTTAGGGCCTCTTTTAGTTTTTGGAAGGCCAGAGTGGCGTTATCTTGCCATGAGAAGTTGTCACGTTTGAGAAAGTCAGTCAGGGTGTTGGCAAATAAAAGCATAACCTTTTACAAATCGACCGTAAAAACTAGTCAACCCCAAGAACCCGCGAAAAGACTTGACTATAGTAGGTAAGGGCCAGTCGAGGACGGCTTGGAATTTTACTAGGATCTGGTTGAACCCCCTTGGCAGACACAATGTGACCTAAATAGTGGATGGATTGTTTGTCAATTGAACACTTTTTACCTTTAAGCCGAAAATTGTTCTGAACCAGCAATTGGAAAGTAGTCTCCAAATGTGAAACGTTAGAATCTAGAGTTGGGCTATAAACCAAGATGTCGTCGAATAACACAATTATGAAGCGACGAAGGTGTGGCTCGAAGAGTTCATGTGGCCTGAAATGCAGAGGATGCACTACACAACCCAAACGACATGACTCTCAATTCAAAATGTTCATCGTGGGTGCGGAAAGTGTAAGACTCATGAAAATAATTATATATTTTAAGGTAGAAATTAAAAGTAAGGGAAGTAATTATAGAAGGTTCTTTCTGTCCAATACGGGGAATCAGCTTCATTCAATGCCTATCAGCTGCAAGAAGATCAACTGCATTGCCAAGCTCCAACTCTGCTTTTAGCTTGAGTCGGCTGAGCGACTCTCCTCCTGGAGTTAGGAATCGGCAAGAGATAAGAGGGGCGTAAATTAAGAATTTAATAATATTGTAAAGATGAAAAGTGACTCATTTGGTTAGATTCTTACCATGAGATTTGAAGTTCATGTATTTGATTATTGTATGTACATTAGAATAATTATAAATTTTCTATTATTTTATAATTATTTAGAAAATACTCGTATGTGTGTCTGAACGTTGAGTATGCTTAGGGAATTAACAAATTTTAATTGACACATTTAGAAATTATTGGTTGATGGTTGTTTTCTTATATGCATTGTGTGTGTGGGTACATTGTAATTTTTGTTATGTGTATAGATTGACAAGAAACATATGATGACTGTTATGGTTTGGAGTAATGTTTGAGTCTTGAGGGTTGTGAGTTCAAATCTTGACTAGAGTAAAAAAGAGATAATAATATATATTATTTCGTAAATTTGAGTGGTGTACCTTGGGAGGTGAACAATTGAGGTAGATACATTGAACCAAATTAATTAAACTGCATAGTTGGTGAGAGACAACGTGGATTGGGGAGCCGGAGAGAGTAAGTGATCTTAAACTGTCAACATGGAATTGTGAGGAGAGTCTTCTTGTCATCAATCCTAGGTTAAACCACCATTTATCTTATTCGTATGACTATTCTAGTGTATTTTGGATACTCTAAAATACTCGTTTCATATTTTAGAGTTTGGAAATAGATTTATTGGATGCCAAAACCTAGAGTTAGCCATAAAAATCACTTAAATTGGATTTTTCTAGAGGAAGATGATGAAAAATGTGTTGAGACGTGTTGTTGGAAAAATCTTTGAAAAATTATATAAAAATATTTACTTGGTTATTATTTCTGAAATTTTGGTTATATGTTCCTTCATATGCCTAGTTTGTGTGTGATTTATTTCAAAATTTTCTAAAAATTAATTTTTCCATGAAAAATCTTGAAAGTGATTAGGTTTTGGGTTGAGCGAAATAGAGTTGTTGTGTCTGCCCAACAACTTCGAAAAATCATATAAAATCGAGATTGAATTGTTTTGAGATGAAATTTTTATCGTAGTTGTGACTGTATGTATATGTTATGTATATTTAATTTCGTAATTTTATGACCATTATTTTATTTTATAAAAATATATCTTTGAGTACTGTCCCGGTAGTGGAATCTTCAAAACAATGTTATTCCTATTTTCATTTCATGTTGCTACTGTTGCTGCTGTTTTATTTTATTCTTGTTGTTGTCTATATTATTTTAGTGTAGAATTTGTGGGAGTTATATGTTAAAATCCTTAAATGTAAGAAAAAAATACTTAAATTATGATATGATGTAATTACATGATGAGTTTAGGTATGTTTGATCTGCGATAAGATGTTGTATGCATATGTGTGTATATAGGTGAGGGAACAATATGAGTTCTTTGATAGCCGTAAAGACAGAATGATTTTTTTTCCTAGAGGACTTTGTCGAGTCATGGTAAAGGGGTTTTGTTCCTCCGTAAGTCTTTAGCATGAGCTTAGCAAGAGTGCTCCATCCAAGACTTTGTCGAGCGGATAGAGTTGTTGCTTGTAAGTCTATGTAAAGTAGGGGAAGAGACTTTTCCAAGAGGTGTTGGTGCACAGAAAAAATATATGGGTTGACTATGAGAGAATTTTATAGCTTCTGTTTTTAGTTGGTGGTAATATGAAAGGGACTTTTCCAAGAGGCGTTGGTGTGCGGGAAAAGTATGGGGGTTGGCTATAAGCGAGTGGCGGATCTTGACCATTGATCTAAGGAGGGCAAAATAATATATTATTAATAAATAATAAATAAATATAAAAGGAAGAAAGAAGATGAAAGGGTGAAAAGATAAAATTGTAGATATATACTTAAATATATTAAATGATCATTAAGTTTGAGGGCAACAAAATAAAAAATTACATGAGAGTTACAAAATTGAGGAGGGGTTGAAAGGATAAAATTGTAAATATACAAATAAATATATTAAATATTCATAGTTTTGGGGGCCAAAATCATAAATTACATGGAAGTTACAAAACTTTGGGGGGGTCACGGTCTCTCTCAGCTCCCAAGAAGATCTGCCACTGACTATGAGAGAATTTTATACCGTCTATTTTTACTTGGTGGTAATATGATAAAGTGTTATTGTTGTAGTGTTGAAAATATGTATTTGTGGATATTATGAATGAGTTTTGTTACATTATGATAATGTTAGGTGAATTATATGATGACATGCATGATATGTGATGAAATACATGTTTTGTTCACCCTTGCATGTTTGTGGTGTGGGTTTCCACCTGCGATGATCGTATGACTTATGTTATGCGGGAGTAGATGTTGATGCAAATACTGTTAGAGAAGCTTAGCGGTAAAGAGCTCGAAGGGAAGCTTTTTGGGAGTTTTTTTTAAGATATTTGAAAATGTCCTTTTGAATATTAATTGTCATTTTGATAGTTTAAGTTAGTTGTTTGTATGAACAAAATTTTATTTTGACAAATAAAGAGGTTTAGGATAAATATTTTATCAAGTATCATTTTAGATAAAATAATTGTAGAAAAAATTACACGTGTCATCTCGAAAAGGGTGTTCCAAAGAGCCGTCTTAGCACAATCATCAGGGAGCATTAAGATCCGGTGGAATCTAGAGAACAGGTCCAACTTAGAGAACCACGTTGCATTACCCAACTCGTCCAATAGTTCATCGACGTTGGAATTGGGAATTTATCCTTCACGGTGGCTGCATTGAGGCCCGGTAGTCGACGCAAAACTGCCATGTCCCATCTTTCTTTTTTAACGAGAAGAACCGAGGAGGAAAACAGGTTGTTGCTTGGCTTATAAATTCGGAATCTAGCATGTGTTTCACTTGTTGCTCAATCTCATGCTTTTGGAAATGCATATATTTGTAGGGTCTTACTGAGATTGGTGGGGTGTTTGGGTGTAAGGTGATATAGTGGTTGGTGGGTCATGATGGTAGTAGGGTGGTAGGTGGCTGAAAAAGGAAGGAGTATTTGTGAAGTAAGGCTTGTAGGGGAGGGTGTTCAGAGGTAGGGGTTTGTGTAGTGATTCGGGGAGTTGTAGTTGTGGTTAAAGAGTAAGAATGGTTAGGGTGAGTGTAGTCGGGTTCGAGAGTGAGCTAAAACAATGTCTCTACACTATTAGTTTGTTGTAGTCTTCTCAATTGGTGAACTAAAATTGGGCTGGGGTTAGGGCCTTGTTCTTCCTTCAATTCCACCAATTTGCCATCCCACATAAACCTCATGAAAGACCCATTATAATCCATTACGAATGGGATCACTTGAGTTAGCCAGTGGACTCCTAAGACAATGTCAGTGCCAAACAATTCTAGAGGATACAAATCAACAGAGAATTGTAAAGAGGCTAAGTGCAGTGGGGCCTTGGGACAAAATGTAGAGCAAGGTAGAAAATCATTGTTACCTACCATTACCTTCAAAAGGGTGGAAGTAAGCTCTGTTTGAAGATGAAGGAAATGGGCCACACGACTCTGAATAAAGTTGTACCCGTTGATGAACCCAGTTAATCGCAAGGTAACAGGGTTCCATTGGCCTGAGAGTGCATGCCAGCTGATGAGGTCAGACTCAGAAGAGGGGTTGTCAGAAAGTAGAGGTTCTGATTCAGCTACAGTTTATGGGTCATCATCTGGTTCGGTGGAAATCAACAAGAGGAACTGAGTCTTGCAGCAATGGCCACGCGTGTAGCGTTCATTGCAATTGTAGCACAAATTTCTCTCTCTCCTGGCTTGCATCTCCGCCTCGGTGAGTCTCTTGATGGGTATTTTAGTAGTGGGTGTGGGTAAAATGGGTGGTAATGGTTTGGGAAGGGGTGGTGGTGTAGTGTTTGCCGATAGTGATGTGCGGAAGGGGCGGTTAAAAGAGGGAGTGGCAAAGTGTTTGTCATCATGTAATTTTGCTAATGAAATGGTTTGGTTCAGATTTGTGGGTTGCAGAACTGTGACCTCCCGTCGGAGATGAGGTTTGAGACCGGAAAGAAAACAACTCAGGTAAAAATTGGTGGGGTAACTAGAGATCCGATTGGAGAGGGTCTCAAATTCAGAGAGATAGTCTTGTAGAGAGTGAATTTGGGACAACTTACACAAGGCAGTAATTGGATCCTCAAATTTTGAAGGAGCAAATCGGAGCTCTAAAGCTCGAAGGAAGGAATCCCACGAAGTGAGAAAGCCGTTGTTATGCATCCATTGGAACCAGGCGAGGGTTTTCCCTTCGAGAGAGAAGGAAGCAAGTTGGATGCGTTGGTCCATGGGAGTTTGGTGGAAGGCAAAAAATTGGATCACCTTAAAAATCCAGCCAAGAGGATAAGTGCCATCAAAGGATGGGAGGTCGAGTTTCGTCAATTTGTGAGAGCTGAGTGACGGAGGGGAAAGGGAGAGTTGGTTTTCTAGGTGGGTGGTGCGGTTATCAATGTCCACGAGGGTGTTGGAAAAATTGGCTTGGGCAAGTAAGATTTATTTTAATTTGTGGTGAAGGGAATCAAATGGGTCAGGTATGTTGGTCATAGTGGGTGGAGTATGATGCAATGAAAGCACCAAATAACAAAAAAATATACAAAGAGAAGAGAAAGATTCTAGAAATTCAGGACAAAGAGGAGAGAATTCAGGAAAGAATACTTAATAACTTTTTTTTCATTCCTCCACTATTCATCCTAGGGTGCTCTATATAGGTACTTTTACCGCTAATATTCCATCACATGGGGTATAACGGTTTTCCCCTTTTAGGCAAAAGTGGACACATCATTTAATAACAAAATCCTTGAGGTATATTAGTTGATGAATGACCCTTCTAGAACGAATAGCAGAAGCTTCTGGAACAGTAGAACTTGAGCTATTCTCAACCTCAGTCATAGTACTTAGACTGTACTTTCCTTGTGCAGTGTCATCTAATACTTCACCCGTACTAGTGTGTTGCAAGGGTCGAATGATCCTTTCAAACGAAATGACAATCTTTATAGTTGTTTTGGATGCAAGAAAATAAAATATATTTTTTTATGAAAGAAAAACAAAAAAAGGTTCCAATGGAGACCATTTTTGTGTTCTCTTTTTTTTTTCTCATAAATTTTATATTATTTTTTCTCTTTTGTTTGAACATGTCGTAAGTCATGATTTGTTCCTTTACAATTTAGATAAGGACAAGGACAGCCTCAAAGCCTCCTTATGGTCTTTTGATCCCTTGTGGTGACCTATATTTTGGAACAATGTTTGAAATAATGAGATTTTCAACCTCAGATTTCATCATTATTTGTGACAACATGTTCTAAATGAATGAAATTTTCTTCAATTTCATACATGCATTCTGTTATTCAAATAACTTATTTTAATTCTTTAGTTTGTCATGATTGAATGATAAGATAAGGGCAGAAGAATCTTTTTATTAGAATTTTTTTCTGTGGGTTAGTTTTAGCAATTTTACAAATAAGAAAGTTCAAAAAATGAAAATAAAAATTCATAAACTATTTCAAAAGTAACACTCAAATATAGTTTTTTATAAACCCTAAACATATAGGTATTCTATATACATATGAATTTTATTTCTACACCCCACATATTTCTTGAATCATCTGTCATCCATTATTTTCTCAAATATATTTTTTACATTTTAAAAATTTCATTCCAAAATAATTTAATAAATAAGTGCTAAATCGCATCAACACACCCACCATGTTTAATTTAAGAAGATTTTTAAATCTACGTGAACATGTTAAATATATATTTAACACAAATCATTATCACGATCAACCAATATTAATGGACCTTTAAGATATTGATTGACAAGACACGAGACATCACAATATGTAATAAGCAACCTCCTCCTTGTTGGACTAGTCACCATCGTTGATAAATAGTTTCTTATACATTTCTAAGTCTAGTATTATATTTACATTATCATATTTATTGATTATTAATATTATAAATTAGTTTATATATTTTAATTTATAAAAATATAATGATTGTATTTTAAATTATATCATAGATTTAAGAAAAGAAAAAAACTAACTATAAAAATGTTACGTAGACCTCAACTCTCATGAACCAACTTTTCAACATAACAAATAAGAGAAAGAATGAAATGTTGGGATGTTGGTTTGGACTTTGGAGTGACCAATCCCCTTAATCTCATTGGAAAGTCGAGGAGGGAGAAATCGACTTCCTGTTGTATACAAATTAGTACATTCTGTGAAAAAACCTTTAAAGTGTGCTATATGTAGAATAAAGAAAAAATAAAAAATAAACAGGTATCACGAGTTATCGTCTTTTGATATTGGTCTTGGAGATCCTTGATTTGCTTGGTTCATGAGGTGGTTTCCAGATTATATCCTCAAGATTGCTACAAAAGTTCTTGTAAAACTGCAACATTATGGAGTGATGTTTGGTCATAAATTGAAAGTATGCAGTGGATAGGGTAAAACTGAGGTTTTCAAAAACGTACCTTGAGGTATTCACCAGTATCTCCAGCTGCTTTTTGAATGTCCACCATATAAAATGTAGGAGCCACTTCAAAAATCTTGGAGCAGATAAATAAGAATTATGCATTTAGCCATAATGTGAAGGGCCAGTTCAAATTCTGGTAAAGGTACAGAAACTTACTTCCAGGATGACCGAGAAATAGGATGCTTTATTTGCTGAAACACCCTCTACCCTCATCTGAAAATTCATACAAATATCACTTCGGATGATGACCAACTTTGGTAGGAAGGTTTTCTCTCATGTAAAAATGACATCAGATGCCATAGATTTGCAATTTGTATGTAAATGGACAAGATGATGCAGAAGAAACCAGAGTAACAATAGCAGTGGAAGCAAGTAAATGAACCTTGTAGTTGCGAATGTGTGTCTTATATCCCATTGATTGTGCCACCACTTCCATACTTGATAAAACCACCTTTGCTGGCTTTTGAGTGATAAAGCGGGTTTGATACTTCACAGAGTCCTGCAAGGGTATTAGAGAGACACATCTGACATCTTAACTCTAAATAAGGAAAATATTTAAGAGTTTTAGACCTCAAAATGAGAGAATATTGTAGGTGTAATCATATATTTTTGTCACATATTACATCTATAGATTCCTTCAGGATATTAAATGGCTGTTGTTTGACCATTTAGATATGATTACTGACTGAGCCACATGGCAAACACAATGTAACAGCTAAATACCTGTCCACGATCAAAGATTGTTCCAAGATTTAAGCCTTGAGACAGAATTATCAAGTCAAATGCGTTAAGCATTAGAGGTGCCATGTCCTCGTTATCACAGTGTTGATCAGCCCTCTGTTCCTTCGGCAGCAAAATAATCAGTAAGCAAGCAAAAACCGGAAGATAATTAGTAGACGAATCCAACTAGAAAACAAGCTGGCCTTTCTTAACAGAAGATAAGGGTCACCAATTGTAAGAAAATGACGACTGAGTTTGCACTGTGTTCAACTTCCTTCAGTACACCAGAGGCTCAATGATTATGCCAGTAATAAAATGGTTTTTCCTGGAATAAGATAATTCAAAATATCTTTGACAAATATTATTTTTTACGGTTCTTTGATATGCCTGCTCATTAAATAGAATTGTGGAGAGTGATCACCGCAGTACTGATTATATATGATTAAGAAACAGGAACCAAGAGTGCTTTTCTTGGTGAGTTATTCTCCTGATAAACAAACCTAGAGTACTCCAAAGTCTCATGTATCAAATACTCTCCACATAAAGGAAATATCAAGTTCATTAAAATCATCAAAAGCATCTCAAATCTCTCAGCTCAGGATATATTCATATACCCAGTATAATAAAAACTTCAATAAGATTACCCTAATTTCATAGAATGAATAATCCAAAAAAGAATAAACTCTCCTCCCTATTATGATAACAAATAATCCAAAATTAAAATCCTAAAACAGTGTGTCCAATCTATCTCAGATTCATCCTACACAATTGAATAGGTAGACTGGAAAATGAAAGCAGATTAGCTTGTATACCAGAAAAAAGAAAAGAAAATAGGTATATACACACACACACATATATCACAGAAATATAACATACCTCAGCCTCATCAAAAGCAGCATTTACATCATCAAGATTTACATCTTCATACTCAAGAAGACTAACAGGAACATAGCTCCTCTGAAACCATTCATCATTTCTTATCTGTTCAATGGTTATACGCTACAAATGTACATGCAAACAAGGGAAGGAAACTTGTAAGAAAGAATGAATCAAGCATAAACAAAACAAGGTTCAATACATTAAAAAATGGAAAAATATCTGAGCTTCAATATGAATCGAGCATGTTCAAATGCAAATCCATAAATATCGTGTCAGTTTTAGAAACAATGATCATGAACTACAGGATGAAACACAACTTTAATTCAAGTTTTGCAGGATGAAATAGAGAAAATATGTGCTCCACACCTAAAAGATAGGTGCAGTTATAACTATCAACATTTTATAAATAATAACTCAAGTATTAAGGATCTTTATTGAGGTTAGTCATCCCACATAAAAAAAATGTGCTATATTATCTTATTCTATTAATCTTGATTAAGATATAAAAAAATCCACGATCTCTGTATAAAAATTTAAGCATTTTGGGAAGTTGGTATCTGGCACTCCCATTCTTCCAAATTAAATTAAATTTCAGCATAAAGCAATTTTGGTGCTTGTTCAACCTAAAGGGCTCCTTCTTTGAGGGCAGGTATGATGGGGACCAAATTCTCCAACCAATTCTTCATGAAATACAAAATCTTTTACAGCAGGTCATTCATTTTACATATTAAAATTAGTGTAAATAACAAATATAGTGTGTATCAATAACTGCAATCAAAACTGCAAAAGAAACTCAAAATATTTTATCTTGATATTGAAATGGAGAAAAATAATAAAAGTATAACATGCATCAACTGAGTATTAAGTTCTTTTTATACATATATAATTTTTTCAATCAAGTCCATTCACTTTTAAAGCACAAAAGTTCATACAGTTCACAATCATGCATGAGAATTATATTCATCACACTCTTAGGCTTTTTAGATGCCTTTGTACCACAAAATATCATCAAAAGACCCAAATTATTTTCTGATTCTATGGCCATAGAACATTAATTTTAAATTGGCCGAGAAAGATTGTGCCTCAACTTTTGTTGTGCAATGCAAATACTTACAGTTTCAGGATTTGGGTCCAAAATTCTATTTATCAATGATTTGGCTCCCACGGGAAACCAAGGAGGGCATGTATATTCTGCTCTGTCAATCTGAAAGAAAGAAACGAAATAAAAAAAAAAAAAACAAAGAAAAATTATCTTCATCAAGAACAATCCAAATTCCATTGTGATGAAAACAATCTAGACTAGTAAGCAACCCTTAGATAATGCAATATTTCTTGAGCCTTTCAACACGGAATAGAAGAGTGTGAAGACAATAAGTCATAACTTGTCAGAACCACAGCCAGCACCAATTAAGAGATGCAAGAGACTGCTTATCAAGACTTCCATTTCCAAGTTTCACTCATTAAGGGTCAATTTACTATTTTGGATACTCATTCATAAAAAAATAGATAAATTGAACCCATAATAGCAAATTGTTTACTACTTATTATCATGTTAAATGGCTCATAAATATTAGTTGATGTATTTCAATATATGCAAGTTAAATATTTTATTTGCAATACAACATATTTCTACAGTAAACTATTTATTTGACATGCCTAAATTCATGCCTTACTATATAAGGTGTTTAGATCAAGCTCATCAAAGGGAAGATATCCAGCCAGTAGGACATACAGAATAACCCCACAGGACCAAACATCTGCCACAGCACCGTTGTAACCCTTATGACTGAGTACCTAAGCCCACAAAATAGAAAGCAAAATGCAGATGCCGGCATAAGAATAGTCAGTATTTACATTTGACATCAACTGAAGCACTGAAATTTAACTAAACTACAACCCAGACTTGAATTTACCTCAGGAGCTACGTAGTTTGGAGTCCCACAGGTTGTTCGTAGGATACTCACTCCCTATGAGAATGTTCAACAAGATTGAAGCCCTTTGGTATCATTATATCTTTAACGAATCAAAGTCATACATAAAAAGCTTTTTGGCAGCAAACTCACCTGTTCAGGCAATGCACTCAAACCAAAATCGGAAATCTTTATATTTCCTAGTGAATCAAGTAAAAGATTTTCAGGCTGCACAAGGCAAAGAAGAAAATTAGAAGAAATCAAGGTAAGGATAACAGACAAATTTGCATATCCCACTCAATGCAAACCTTTAAATCTCTGTGATAAACACCCTTACTGTGGCAATAATCTACACCATCAATAAGCTGTTGGAAATATCTTCTAGAATCAGCTTCACTAAGACGGCCATGGTGTATCTGCACAATAATATTATTCATCATGAAAATCCCCAATATCTTGAATGGTGATTAATAAACCTAAAATACAAGGTTCCATCTTGAGATACTCACAATTTTATCGAACAATTCACCACCCGTGATGAACTCCAATATGATATAAATCTTAGTACGGCTTGCAAGAACCTGAAGAAAACCATATTTTTTACAACAAAACAAAGTGCTTGTGAGTGGCGACAACAAACAAGAGAAACATTAACAAAGGCTTCCACACTGTTCCCTACTGCAACTCAAAGTTCCGAACAATAATAAAAATAAATAAAACTGTGATTCAGGTCTTTCTTTTACTTGCTCGAAAATACTTCTGAAGCCTTGATTAACACCATATTCCATAATTCATTGATAATCATGATTCGAAATTGGATGACAACTTTGAAAAGGAGACAAACAGACCCTTAATTACAGAAACAGAAAGCAATTATCACATGCCTCGTACAGGCGAACAACATAAGGATGCCTAACTAGCTTCATAATGGAAATCTCCCTCTTGATCTGCACAATAATAGAAACGCACCAATCATGAAACATTTTACACCGAAAAGAAAACTAAACTTACAAGGAAAGTTAATCAATTAAGAGAGCTACCTGGTCGACCATCTTGTGTTTGATGATGGTGCTACGGTCGAGCACCTTCATGGCCACGCTCTCTCCAGTTTCTGTGTTCTGAGCGAATTTCACCTTCGCAAAAGTTCCCTCCCCAATCGTCCTCCCAATCTCATACTTCCCCACTTTCCTCAACACCATCGCTCTGGCTCTCTCTCACTTCATCAATCTCAGCTTCTGCATTGCACACTCTTCCAACCCCAAAAGCGTTTCACGAATCAAACTTTACTCACAAGCTTCGCACTTTTCCAATTTTTAATTTATTATTTAATAGTTTATTAAGTTCCTTCCGAATTAGAAAAACGTAAAGAGACCAACTTCACTCTTTGAAATTAACCGAAAAGAAAATAGAAACAATAAAAAGCGAGTGTGACAGCTAGGAAGGAAGTTTGATTGGTTTGTCATGAAAGTCGTCTGGGGAAGTAGGCTTAAGATTTTCTCAGAAGGAAATCAGAGAAAAGAAAATTGGTGTGAGAAAAGAAAAAAAATGGAGGAAGAAAATTTCAAAAGAAAATAAAAAAATTGTTACTTTATTATTGTGGGGTATATTGGAGACGGAGAGAGCATGGTGGACTTGTGACGAAGTGGTGAGTAAGCAAAAGGGAGAGAGGGGTCGATTCTGTGTGGCGTGGACGATGGAAAGGGAAAGAATTGACGAATGGAGGTTGTTTTTGGAACAGGTCCGTAGACACGGTTGTAGGTGATTATCCCACCTCGTCCTATTGAATTGATTAAGTGTTGTTACCGGCACTAAACCTAGTTTTTCGGCTTGTTCACACAGTTCCATCATTTCTTTGCTTCAAGTGACGTCACATGCACTCAAGTTTGATGGAAATTAAACCCATACACTCGGGATTGATCCTCCGTATCCCGAACTTCACAGCAAAACTCAAATTGATCGGGGATGGAGTGGGTCGGAGATTTTTCCGTTCTAAAAAGTTGAAAATTGAAATGGAGAATGGTCATTTCGATTTAAATATAAAATATTAAGATTTTAAATATATTTTTTTTATTACATATAAAATTATTTTTTTAATATTTTATTCTTTTTTTTATCTATTTTTTTTAATCTTTTATATCAATTAATTTATTATATTATTCTTTTTTTATTTTTTACGTTTTTTTAATTTTTCTCATTAATTTATTTATTTTTTTAATTTTTTTAATCAATTTGATGAATATAAAATAATTTTTATTTTTATCTTTTTTTAAATATTTTACATAAATTCTGGTAGTAACTAGTATTATTTTATTTATAATTTATATCTATTAGGTTTTATTATGTCATATTTTTTTATTTTATTATTCTTATTTATCATATATCAAATTCTATCTTAATAAAATAATTATATTTTAAAGAATTAAAAAAATTAATAATTTAAATTTTTATTACTTCAAAATAATTAAATAAGAATTAACTTATTAAATTTTTTCTTACAAACTATATATTTCATATATTTGAATAACAACTTAAAAATGAATTAACTTATATATATAATTAAATATATTCAACTTATATATAATTAAATATTTAATACAATATTATAATAATAATATTACAAATATTTAAATAATATAATAATAATAATAATGTTATAAATATTTTCTTTATATATTTATATAAATAAAAATAATTAAATATTTTTTTACATATATATTTTAATATAAATATAATAAATTAAAATGTATATTTAATTAATAATAATTATAAATTATAAATATTTATTTATATATAAAAAATATATAATAAAATTAATTTATTATAAATATGATGATCTTTTTAAAAATAATAAAGATGAGAAAAAAATCCAATAAAAACGAGACTTAACTTTTAAGGAGATAAAAATAAGAGACATACAGAAATGATTTAAGGGAGGCAAATCCCTAGTCCGTCCCGTCCTGTCCCGTTGGCAAGTACCAATTGCAGTTGGATTTGGAAATTTGCAATGATATTTTTAATTTAATTATCATTTTTCATATTTTCTCTCTTTTTATCACTTAAAATATTTAAAAACTACATATAAATAATATTACTCTTCTTAATATATTAGGATCTAATAAAAAGAACAAGAAAATATCGTTTATCTTAATAATTATTTTTAACGAATACATTTTATTTATTATACATCATTTCTAAAATAATATTTAATTATTATTTAAAAGAAAGCATTAGTCATTATTTTTTTTTCATAATATGTTTTAAATTGAATATTGTAATTCTAAAATATAATTTATATATTTGAAAAAAGTATTCATCATAATAATACACAGTAGTTCTTAAAATCTGGATTGATTCGAGGGTTTATCCAAAGGGGGAAGACAGTGTCTAAACCTGCGTAAACGATCCGATTTAGCTTCATAGAGTTCAAGTGATCGGAATTTCAAGCATAGATCTGTTGATAATTGTGTTTCAGATTTATAAAAGCGTTGTGTTGGTTAGTGACGGTTGCAATTGAGTAATCAGCGATGGCGAAAGCCGTGGTCGGAGAAGAAACGCGACTCAAATTGGCGGAGGATCGTCTCAGCCAATCCGCAGTTCCATCGGAGGCACATTCTCCATTGCCATCACTCTCACATTCTCTCAATACCTTACTAACTAACTAACAACTCCAATTTAACTTTCAGGTGGGTCTTCTAATCGGCAAGTTCAGCTCCGCTGTGGGCCGCGCTTTCCTCTTCGATTTGGTTCCCACCCCGCACAACGACTCCGGTGAGCCCGCCTGTTCCCTCCCCGAGCCCGACAAGAAGAAGGGGCCGAAACCCAAATCCAAATCCGAGCCGGCCGATTCCTCTTCCTTGTTCATCGACAAGGACTGGGTCGCCGAACATGCACGCCAGGTTTCTAGAATGCTCGTCGGTGGCATGAAGGTGGTGGGCCTATACGCTTGGGTCAGCGATACCGCGTTCAAGAATTCCACCATAATGCTTTGCCAGGTGTGTTAACAATTGGTTACTACTTACTCCATTCGGATTTGATTTCGTGATTAACTATGTATGTGTTGTGTTGTAGACAGTGAAGGTTGTTGCTGACGCAGCACCGGTTGTGGCGGGTGATTGGGATGAGAGACTGCTTCTTCACATTTGTTATAGTCCGAGAAGGTAACACCATAACTGATAATTATTCCATTTCTTTTATTATTTTAGTTTGTGACGTGATGCTCAGGTGTTGCTATTAGTGCAGGTGGAACTGTAGAAACTGTTCATTGTCTTCGAATATCACATCAAGTAGTTTGCGGCCTTGTGATTTTAAAACGGGGAAGATCTTAACTTCCCTACAGACGTACAAGTGCATGTACAACTTCAACCTGAGGTAACATTCTCGAAAATTGTGATATTCTTAGATAATGGGCTGAATCTGTTGGTAATTTGAGTAATTGGATAAGGTGTTATCTGTTATGTCTTGCAAGGTTACCCATACTACGTGACAGTGCATCGAAGTTCCAGACATTGAGTGATACTCTTCGTCATGTGATATCTGTTCATGCCAAAGAGCTTTCCGGTGCAAAGGCCTTGATTGACGGTAAATTGGTAATTACTCGATTCCATGTTTTTCTTTTCAGCCTTTTACTTCTTCCAGTTTCTGGTTAATGTTTTATGTTTAGTACACTTTATTCAGAAGTAAGAAGCAATTTGGTTCCCCAATTTTAGAAAAAAACTTCAGGATTTTAGTAGGAGAATTTACTTACCTGGTTTACTGTGTATACGTCCCACAATATTGTTTCATTGTGGTACAGTGGCTCTCAGCACTGAATATTACATGACCCAAGATAGTTTTGTCATCTTTGTTTGAATTGGACTTTGAATTAGTGTAACATTTTGACATTGATCTCCAAAAAATTCCTAGATGAGAAATACTGAAACTATATTATGCTAGATTGTTGATAGTGAAGTTGGATGTAGTCTTTTATAATTAGATCACGGACAACTATTCTCCTTTGCTTCATTATTTGTTATGGTGTAGGATCTAGCAATTGATTGTTGACTTACTTTTTTTCAGTATGTTACTAGATCTGTGGTGTCTAGAACAAATTATGTCAATAAATGTTTAAGATATTCATATAGAGTGTACCGAAAAAGACTGCAATAAAGTTTGATATATATTTATTGGCGAGTGTTTCATTTATGCTGTCTATAAAGTTTGATATATTTATTGGCGAGTGTTTCATTTATGCTGTCTATAAAGTTTGATGTTCACAGTCATTAAATTATAAACTGTTACAATAATAACATTGCAATTTGTTGGAGATTTTCTGATTTTCTGTGACTGACACAGTGGTAATAGATTATTAGAAAACCAATTAATGGGATGATAGAGTACGCTCTATATGCTTGACCTTGTTCAATTGACAGACCTCATTGATAACAGCAGACTTAACTTCGTAGTGATACAAGTCGACAAGCAATGGGGGAACACACAAGATTAACCAAACAAACCACAAAACTAATTCAAGTGTGATAATGATAAGTACCTAAGCACTTGGGGAACTCATCCTCAAAAGCTAGCTATTAAGGGGGAGAACCTAGCTCTTAATACTCCATTGAGCATCCCGTACTACTTTATGTGAGACTTGGCACCCATAATACCCAAGTTCCTAATTGTTAGTTTGGTAGATAGGGTGAGAAGGACTGGAAGAGGATGTATAAATTTAAAAATAAAATGACTATTTTACCCCTATATTTTTTTTTGTTCATATAAATATAATGGGTAATGTTTTATTCAAATAATCTATCTTTTATCAAACCAATCAAATTACATCACTTTCAAAATACTTTTTATGTATTTCTCCTCTATTTCTACTCTACCAAACAACTAAACATTAAATCTTATTTCTTACTAGTAAAGTTATTATTTATCCATTATTTACTTTATCAGCTACTCCAACGACCAATTCGTTGACATGATTCTCTCAGGGATCTTGTGTTAATAACATTCATAACAAGTTTGTCATATGTATGATACATATGCTCTACCTTGAGGGGGAGTGTATGATAAGATTTGATAGAAAAATATCTTACCAAATATTTCCCATTATTAGATACTAATTTTGTTCCTTATTACTGTATCTCTTCTTCATTAAATAAGAATACTCATGTGTCTAGACAACACACAAAATTCATTATATTTCTTCTAAGTTTCTTTCTTTTTAATATGGTATCAGACCAGTACTATTCTCCGTAACCTATTTTCTCACTAATCCTTTCAACACTTACCTATTTCTCCTTTCTCGTCTTATTTCTTCTCTATTTCCATTCCCTCTGTTTCTCTCTGCAAAACCAAATACACCCTTAGGAAAAAACAGTTTGCCTTATAATATTAGTAGTTACTGCTTTTTATCCATGGTTCGGGTTTATTTCCCCCAAACTATTTTTTTAATACAATTTGTAAAAATTCCACTTCATATCATTATTTTATGAGAAATTCATTTCTTTATAAATTTAGGTTGTTGAGAGTGAGTCATATTCATCGGATGGTGTGCATGAAGTCGAATTGCTTCTACCATTTCTTAACAATAGTTCTATTGAAGGTATGTTTGCCTGCTGCCTTATGTCATGAAAATATTTTGGTTCTTATTGTTATTATTATGATCTTTCCTGCTGTTTTAAAACTTAATTTTCTAACATTAACATTTAATATTTTGTAAAGCATGCAGCCAAGGAGATGTTGTTGGTCTTCTTTCATTTAGTGGCTTGATATGTTCTTTTGCATATCTGAATTCAAAAGAGCCAATTTCACAAGCCGTCACTGATATAAAGGTGAGTTAATACTTATCTATATTCATTCTGTTAATGATTTTATTATCAACCTTTTGTTCTTTTATTCAATGGTTGTCTTAGGATTGATATTTGTTAAGAAATATCAGTACCCTGAATTATGATTAGTTGATCCCCCGCTTCACATGTGTCTATAAATAAAGTGATAACTTCCTGGACTTTCCTCTCTTCCTGATTTTGTCTTGTATCGTCATGGATCACAATTCTGTGTCTAGGGAGATATTATCAAGAGTCTGCAAAGTAGATTGGATATAATCTGTGATGAGGTAGATGTTGACTCTGGTAACAATCATGATGTTGGAAGCCAAGCAAGCAATGAAATATCAGTTGAAAAGCCTGTTCCCCAACTAGTGTTGCGCATATTGAGGTAGGTAACTTGTAGTAATGGTACATTACTCATTGATATACTTTAGTTTTTGCTTATGCTTGTTCTTTATAACGCCAACAGAGTTTTACAGGGTTATTGTTTTTTTATGTGTATTACCTGGATTATTACTCACTGGAGTTCTCTTGTGAAGTTCATGCATTAAGTCTGTGGGATCTATCTAGCATTTATTGTTGGGTTGTTTTAAACACCTGCAGCTAAAGCGGCAATCCAGTGCATGGGGTTTCTGCCTAGTGAGGTTAGGGTAGATATATGCAGTCTTAGTTCTTGCAGTTCACAGGGAGCCTGATTTGCCATTTAGGCAGATTTTTATTTCCCAACGATTTTCTTGGCTTTCGTCATTTTTATGATCCCGATGACAAGGTTCAATCGATTTCAATGCTAGTTTGTAATGTTTACCGCGTGTGGCCTACTTTCTTTTTCTTTTTTTTTTTCTTTTTTTTGCTTACAAAGAGGTCCATGGCCTGGTGTGGGGAGGAAGGGTAGATTGAGCAGTGGAAAAGTGGCCTTATTGGGATTTGAACCTGGGAACAAGCACTCTCTCAAGGGACTTCATGCCACTTAAATGAATCTTCGATTAGCATTTTGTCTTTAGTGATTGTTAATGGTTACGTAGATACATGCATGGGGATTCAATCCATGACCTATATATGTATAATCTGAAACCGACATTCTAGATTTATGCCACCATAAACTTCTAAAAGTGATAATCATGTGAATAATACATAGGTTATATTGATACATTTTGTTATTTTGGCTTCCTATGCTCTGAATTGTTTGATTAATTACATCATTTGTTTTTGTTTTTTTTTTTTTACAGAAAAGGATGTAGTCTTCCATTTCCTAAAAGAGTCTTTGCACCATGGTTAGCAGGGGTGTATGTGTGTGATTATTTGCAGCCTTCTGAAACTGTCGAGGTTTGTTCCATTTCTGTAGGGAAATAATAGATATTTCGTTTCTTGTTGTGTCTAAATTTGTTTCTATATGTGATTATGTTTGAAGACCAAGTACTTCTGTGATTTGCATTGCGTGTATTGTTGCTGAAAAAGATGTTATTTGTTTAAGAGTTTTGAACTGAAACATGTACATAAAGAGTCATACCTGCCTTGCGGATATCGATAATTTATTGATTGTAGGATGTTTCTTTTCAAAATAATATTATCCAGAACCTTTAAACAATTACCTAATCAATCAAAAATATGACCTGTTGCTTTGCAAATAAAGGAGTAGCATGCATTACATTACATGATTTTATTTTGCAATGAACATAATTATAGAAGCGGCTAGCCTGTTAAAAGCAAAGTAATATGATAATGATGTTGTTGCACACTCCTGAAAACCAAAAGCAATAAAGAATAGAATTAGAGCTTAGAACAGCACACTTACGATAGTACCGTGGCAATTTATCTATGTTAATCGAAGTTTTCATGCTCTTGAACCCCTATCTTGCTGTAGCCTCTACATGTTTGTCAATGTTACAATGAACTTGTATTTTTATTTCTTTTTCTTACGTTATTTTTTAAAATATTATTCTTGACTTGTGATTTTCATTCCTTAGGTTTTCAAAGATCATTGCATGGAGTTATTATCCATGAAAGCTCCAACTGATGTCTCTACAATTTTGGAGCCAGAAAAAGAAGTGCTATCTCTCAAAACTAAATCTTTCTGGGATGTGGCAGTGCCCTCCAATTCAGAACTTCGTCTCATGGAAGACAAGAGCAAACGTGATGGCGGAGGTAAGAGTTCAAGTAGTAAAACTGTGAAGCCTGGTCACATTAACGTTGTCGCTGCTGCTCTTATTCTTCTATTGTCTGTGTTAGTTGGTTTTGTGCTATTCTTTCTGAAGGGTTGAGATTTTTATCTAGAATTTTCTCTCTATGTACACACTTTGGCTTAGTTTACAAAATTGCACAGTTGCTGACAAGAATTTACACTTCAAATTATACAACGGCAGATATGAAAAATAATTATTCATCATCTAAGCCCAGTTGTTTTTTTATGCTCGTCATCTGGAATCAACTCAGAATATAGTCTCCATTTGAGTTAGAAAACCAAATGTTACTCTTTCTAATATGAAACCTTTCAAATTAATTTGCGTAAATAATTTAATTATGATTAAATATGCTCTTATTCTCTAAAGTAGGACAATAGTCTTTTAGAGGTATGGTGTAAAAGGTAATTTTTGTCCTTTGTTTTAGAAATAAACCTGTATTAATTCTCCCTTTGTTAGATTAAATGTTGAAATGCTTAAAAGATTGACATATTACCCTCACATGTGGTATAGTGATTTCACATTACATGTTTTAAAGAGATTAAAACTGAATTTTACACATTTATACAATTACAGTTAATTTTGTGTATTTTTTAGTGAGGCTAAAATTGTAAATCTAAATATTTACAGAGATTAAAATTGGATTTTTACATATTTATAGGGATTAAAATATTGTAATTTTTCTTTCTCATTTTTTTAAAAGTAAGAGGATTAAATGGTTACAAAATATTTTAAGAGATTGAAGAAAATTTTGTTGAGATTAAAAATTCTAGGATTATTTTTTTGCCAAGGAGATAAAATATGTCTGGTTTGGTGTTTGAGTTAATTGAAGAATAAGGAAAGAGGAGATAAAAATTGCACATTGATTACACTCTCTATTATCCCACTTCATCATTAGAGTCACCTTATAAATTAGCTATTCAACACATTATACCCTCCTTCCTTCCCACGTCATAAATTATAGTGTATATTTTTTATATAATAAATTGAAAATATATTATTGAATATTATATAATTATTTTAAAAATTTAAATAATATTAAAAAAATTGAATAAATAATGTAAAGAGAAATGAATATTTTTAACTATAAATCATGATTATTTTTTAAAGTATAATCATTTTATGGAAAAAAAAAGTAATAGAGAAAAGTAAAGGACAATTTTAAAAAATATTATATTTCAATCTTATTAGAATATAATAAAATTTATATTTATTTAAATATTGAATTAAAAATATTTAAATAATAATTAATACATAACTTATTTATATATGACTTTATAAAAAAACATATAATATTGTAACAATTGTAAAATAAATAAAATTAGATAAAAAGGATGTATGAGTATGATAGGTTAATTTATCGATAAAATAATAATTTATATTTTGTCATGATTCTCTTAATCTTTCACTTTCTTCTCATTTTATTTCTTGAAATTTCTCATAAACTAAACTTACTTAATCCAGTCAAATCATACCATATTCTTCCATGTTAATATTAAACATGTTAAAATAAACATAGGCTAAGTATTTTTATAATTCTTTCCCTTCAATAAAATGAAAGTTAAAATTAACTTATTTATAAGTTAATTTATACAACTTCTCTTATATATTTTTAATATTTTTTTTTAACTTATTTTGTTTTAATTTTATAAAAAAATTATTTTTAACTGTAATGTTCTCAATTAAAAATATTTATGAAAAAAATTATACTCTAACAAATGAGTTCGACTAGTAAATATAAAGAAAAAAAATTATGTGAAAATCTACAAATATTATCGCGTAGAGTGTTTTAGTAACACAAAAATATATCAGTGTATAATTTGTAAGAGTCAGTTTGGAGCAAAACAACTGTCTTTTCTTCCATTTTTTGGGTTGTTTTCTGAGTATTATTTACCCCATATGCTTCACACAAAATGGGGAAATGTTGGCTCTGAATAGCGAAGAAACATTAGTGAAAATCAATGACAAAGGCAAACTTGAATATGGGCCGCACAAGAGCAGAATTGATTTCTTAAGGTGTGGTGTGTATAGAGAGAGTCTTTTATCACTCCCCGGCGATATGGAGGAAACAACCAGAGTGAAGCCTCGGTTCAGGTCACAGAAAAGATTTTTTCTCAGTTCATGCCAAAGAGAAGATTGATTCGTTGAAAGTGTGAATGAGTTAATCGGAGTTAGTTTTTGCTATTTAGCATCTTTGTATTTTTGTCCTTTTTTAATATTGCCAATGTAATTGCCACGAGTGGGTTTAAGATTCGGGCAATAATTATTGGTTATTGGTTACTCGCATTGATTTATTATCTATGGAGAAACTGATCTTTGTTGAAACTAGTAAGTTGCGATTAATTTTGCGTTGCACATCGATTGTTTATATAGTTCTGCTACTGATGTCTATAAGCCTTTTGTAAGCATGCATATATATATATATATATATATATATATATATATATATATATATATATATATATATATATATATATATATATATATATATATATAGTATTTCAATTATTGAATGGTTAAACATCTCTCTACAAACTGCTAAACCTTGAACTTGTAGTTTTTTTTTCTCGCTAAAATATCTTTTCAGAAATTACTTTTCAGGATGCTAAAAATTGTATCACACTTCAATTTAAGTTCTGCAAGTGTTGAAATGATCCAACTACTCTTTTACTAATTTTTATTATAAAACACTAAAAACTTCTTCTCTTTCACACCTCTACACCTCCCTTTAATTTTATTTTGTTGTAATTTCACTTTAATTAAAAGATTATTTTTACCCATAATATAAAAAATTATTAATATTTTATATTTGTTATATAAAAAATAAACTGAAAGAAAATATAGAAATTTAAATTGTTTAATTCAAAACACATTTTCTAAATTCAAAATGCATTATTAAAATACTCAATAAGAAAATATATTCAGAAAGGAATACTTCAAAATTATATTATATAATATAATATATTTTCGAAATAGTTAATCCAAAAATTTATTCTAAAATACTAATCCAAGATACATTTTTAAATAAGTCAATTCATAAATAAGTTATCATGGTTAAAATAAGATGTATTTTAATCATGAAGATGTATGAAGAAGTGGAGATGAAGGAAGAACAGCCATTAACAATTGACAATATGGTTAACGTCAAAGTGATTACATTGGTCGAGATTTAACAAGTGATCCAACTGGAACGTTTCTAGCAGACAAGCTGATTTATCTTGCAGAAAGGGCTGCTGCTAATTGTCACACGTAATAGACTCATTTTGCATTCTCATCTCTCCCATTAGATTCCTCATCAAACTCTGCAAACATTTCCATTTTGGGATCTGAAATATTGCCTCTTTTAGCGAAGTTTTGGTATGGGGTTGCTAAGATCAAGAAGACAAATCATAAATTTGACGAGCCAAATTTTCAAGAGTGATACAAGTATACAGTATAGGTTTGCTTGCCCTGCTGGGGGAGGCCAGTGATAAGATTGAGGATGTGAAGGTTAGGTTGATGCAATTCAAACTTTAAAGACAAATCATAAATTTATAATATCTATAAAGATCTAATTGACTCGATTAAAACGACACTAAAATTACACAATTACAGATAAAAAAAATAAAAATACGATGAAGTAAAAAAACAATTGGATAATTATATAACTCGTTTTGTATATCTAAAATCATAATAGTGTAAGAATTAATCGAGAGTTTCACTGGCAATCTTAATATCCAAAATGAACACATGAATAATCGATATCCATTAATGAATGCTAAAATTGAATGATCGTTGTTAACAGATATCTTTCCAAAAAAAGAAAATTGGTATCGATTTTGATTTTAGCATTGAGGAAACCTATAAATGCAATTAGGAAATCATGAAAAAGGAAAATAAAAGAGCCATTTATATGACACAAGGAACTATCAGTTTGCCTGGCCGTTCCCCGTATGTTTGTCGTCAGCAACATCACTAGGAAGGTCAAGGCCATTTGGAATTTTGCCAGGATAGTTGGTAGATGATTCATCTGAACCAATCATACTGCAAAAATGAAAAATCAAATTCATAGGTGAGTTTTCTGTAGAAAGTTAAGTGTTATGTTATTCTGCAAATAAAATGCTCACCCTTTATCAACGATAACCATTGAACGTAGCTCACAATTAGCAAAACTGTAAAAAGAAAAAACCCAACATTAACTAACTAGTACCATGAAAGTTTGATACAACTAAGGCTCGCAAAAAGCTATTTGCTAAAATTTTATATATTCACTTAAAATTGGGAGTGAAAAATTCAAAGATGGGTTTTTCAAACAAATTTTGTACAAAGTACTTTTCAACTTCAATTTTAAGGGAACACCAAATAAGAAGTTAAAACACAGTAGGAATATCCATCATTCAGATAATCCAACTTAACAAATAATTGCAGATGAAAAAAACGCATCTGTGGAGATTAGTCACTCTATACCAAGTTGTTTGCTCGGATGCATGGATATTTTGGTTGAGAAGGTATTCCAAGTCAGAAATTAAGAACAGTTGCAAATACGACATAACACACAACACAAGAATATGATAAATTAAAAAAAATAAAATAATGGATACAATATTACTACAGCATAAAATTAATCAATCAAAGTTAACAAAGTGGAAAATTTTAAAAACCATAAGAATTTGTTTTAAAGAAGAATATAAGTCATTAAAACATAATTAAACACACAATTATTTAATTATTGTAGTATTCTAATCAAATATTAGTATAAAAGTCTGAAATTTTAACATATAAATATCATAAAACTGTAATTAAAAATATTTGAAGTCTCCATGCAGTATCTGACATTATATATATCTAACAGTGTTAGACCACCCAACACAATTACTATTTACAAGTATTTGTGCTTCTTAGGTGGCTAGGACATGAATTATAGTAGTATCCACTTAATGAATAAACCTAAGTGGTGCTAGGATTCAAATTGGTCATTAAATACTCACCATAGAGAACAGAAAAGCACGTTATTGTCTATTCCTTCTTGCATATATCTCAAAACTAAGAGGTGTCCATAAAAGAGACATATCAGCATGCTTTAGATGAATACTTACTGTGTGCAGATTTCACTTTTCACAGTTGGATGACAATCATTCCCAAAAGCACTTAAGGAGTGAAACAGAAAACCGCTGTGGGTAACAACAGCTATCTCCTTTTCTTTTCGTGTCCACAGCCTGGACCAACAAGAAAATATGAAAAAAAAAAAAAATAATAATTCAGATTTCTAGTTGAAGGCATGTAAGCATATCTCCCTTGTGAAGTAAATCTCAATATATAAATCCCTTAAACATAATCACTCCTTAAAAATTCAATTTAAACCTCAATCCTAGTAATATATGAACATTTAAATTCAGTACAATCAAGATTATTTGTCTCTTTAGCTCTCCCTACTTGTCTTCAATAAGATTCTTCCTGTTGAATATGAATACTCATTGATATGAAACATATTGTTTAATCCCACTCACCATTCCAAAAATTTGAGTCCCCTGGCAGCAACTTCTTCGTTCTTCTCTCTAACGTCAGGTTCCCACAGAATGTCTTCATCATTTTCTATCTGAACACAATTTACAACGCACATAAACTCCATGCAATCAAACTTTATATTCTAGCAACTATAGATCACAATAAAATGTGGTAGTTCTAGCCCATGCATGAGCTAATTAAATAGACCACCTACCAAGGAAAAATCAATGGCTGGAAACATCTGACGGTAGTCAGTGATGCTTCTTCTCTTGTCACAAGGATGCACTCCCTGAAAAAAAAAAAAAAAAAAAAAGAAATATTAAAACAATGATTGAAATTAAGTGACAAATGACATAACAAACAACAACAAAGGGATAAAAAATATATGTTCAATTTTAAATTTTTTTCTGCTTATCATAACCTAATTTAGTCACTAGCTACTGCCTGTAAGACCAATAACCTCTACACCAATTAACATTAATTATCTATAAACAAGACTTATGAAACTTGGTTAAAGATAAAATAAAAGGGCCAAAGTTGGGAGTGGCAAGTACAACGTACAGCAGTTTTACAAGAAGCTGACATTATTTGTATTTTATTCAATAAACAAGAAACATGATACAGCATATGGACAATAAGACCTAAAATCAGTTTCCTAAACAAGCAAGAAAGAAGCTTCAGATTCGTAATAGAAACGGCTAACATGTAATTTCAATAATTCATTTCTAATTACGGTTTCTGTATTCCTCTTGAAACATGGGAAGAAATAAGTCAGAGTAACTAACAAAACGTTGAAAGCAAAGGTATGATTGATTTTTGGTCCAAATTGTCAAACTCCAAAGTTACAAAACTGTCATCATCATTACAAACCAAGTGTTCTCGGCAAAGCTCCACAGCTATAAATGGTGGAGCATCAAGACTGGAAATTGCAGGGCGACCACTATCTCCCACATCGTTATTCATTAGGGGAGGTACATTAATCTCATCAGTTGATGCTTCACCACCAAAGACTCCCACTGCTGTTTGCATGGTCCTGCAATGCAATAATTAGCAATTTGAACATATGATAAATACTATCGCTTAAACTAGACAAAGAATCTTGTTTTTTAATAATATGCATAAACATTTATTCCGTGCAAATGCCAGTACAACTCCACTTTTGTACATTTAAATAATTTCCATCGGAAATAAAAAGTAAACTCCAAATAAAGATCAATAATACCCAATATTATATATAAAACTGGAATAAACTGTTCACAAATGTTTCTAATTTTTCTTGCTTTCTCAAAAAATAAATTAGAAGTCATTTACTAATAAGCAAAGTGACCTGATATTTGAAACAAAATTAACATTTGAAAGGCACCAGAATAATTAATGTTAGAGATATAACAAATGATAAATACACATATATACATAAATATAACAGGATAGATTAACTGACACTGTATCATTCAAAGAATAATATCAACATGAAAAATTCTACAAATGTAGGAATTTGTTCAAGAGTCATATTTAGTTGAAACTTGACAGTTGCATCATCCTTCAACAATCAGTAAAACATTGTATTTTCAAAAAAATCATATCCAATTTTGTTATATTATACATGATTATCTGAATCTAGTTAGTTATTTTATTATCCTAGTCTAATTTTGTTATCTAATGTTAACCACATGTAGACAAATTTGTAAAGAAGTTCTTATGCACCATATTATTATAATATTTTTTTTCTTTCTATTCGAACGTTAAATTATCTACAAGTATCCTTATTAAGCTATTAGGTATATTTCATTAAATCTTGAAGGCCCTTGGTCAGAATCAAAAAGATGTTAACATGAGTAAAAGGAGTATTAAATATTTGCAAAAAGTCTTATAAAGAATATTTACAACGTACATATACCTTAACAAGGGAGAAACAATAACTAGTTCAATTCTTTTGGAAAGACCACTCGCCTTAACATGTCCTCTCAAATTGTCAACCTGTCATGGAGCCACAAATATTACACGACATCTAAACAACAAAAATCTAAACAACAAAACATTGCAAAGAATTACCTAAAATGAAATCATCAATAGACAAATTATCTCATGAGAAATTATGAGAAAGAGATGAAGATAATGTCTAAACATAACAGTTAACACCAGTACACTCTACAGAAAATCCTACAACTTTATTTTTTTTATAATACAAACGCCTCAAGATTCCACACAACCCAATATCTGTCATAAAATAACATCATTTGATTAGTGAATACCTGTTTCCAGCCGAGAGGGGTCAGATTTGCATCAAAAAGATCATAAGACTTATACGCCTCAAAGTTCTTCTCACCTTCGACATTGTGAAATCCTTGGGCATGTCTCACCTGCATACAAGATTGGATAAGACCTCAATACACTTGAACATAAACAAATGATCTTTTCAAAACCAGAACACAGCACACAAAGGAGTGTAGGTAAGAAGAGAATGAAGTTTTATTCTCATACTTTCAGGTCAATTATCTATAGCATATAAATAGAAAAGGATACATAACAGCCCATTCCCAAAAATAAAAAATATTAGGGAGTGATTTAATCCTAATATGTTCTCCCCTTGATTCTAGGAATTTCATTTACAATCATAATTTGAATTTAATACCCAAATTTCAACCTTCCTAATTATTGACACTTCTCCTCAAGTTGGTGCAAATATATCAATCATACCCAACTTGCTAGCTTGTGGTTCAAATAACTGTCGCAAAAGCCCTTTGGTCGAAATATTTGCTACCTATTATGTAGTTGGTACAAATGGAGGGTATTTGTTCCACATACAATATCCAAATATAGACCTCCTATCTAAATTGATCTTGACCAATCAACACCAGCATACACCTTGACATTTCTTGGTGTTCCTTTTAGATAGCAAAGAATTTGGTACATAACTTTAAGATGTACCTCATAAGAGCAATGCAAAAACTGACTTAACATGCTCTCAACAAAAGCATTGTTGGTAAATTAATTACCCAACCAGCATTTGGCATCTAAATGTGTCAACGGGCATAAACATATTTGACTTCTTTAAGCTTATCATTGACCACTATAGGTGTATGGAAAGGTTTACATCCTCTCATCCTCGTTTGTTTTCAAGAGATCAAGAATGTACTTTTGTTGTGACACCATTTTTATCTTGAGACTTCCATTCCAAGGAAGTACCTTAGTTGTCCTAAATCTTTAATCTCAAATTCCTTGGCAAGCCTTTGTTTCAATATGCCCATTTCTTCAAAATCATCCTTACAATTATGACATCTACATAGACAATCAAAACTGAAATTTTGTCCTTGGGAGATCTCTTTGTAATAAGTGTATGATTAAATTGTCCTCGACTTTATCCTTGCCCTTTAACAACTTTTGTGAATCTTCAAACAATGCTTTTAGGGAATTGCTTGAGTCTATATAGTAATCTTTTTGGTTTGCATACCTATGTTCCTATTAAGGTTTCAACATAAAACTAATTGCAATATGTGGAGTAGCCTAAGTATTTAAACCATACCAAATGATAAGAGGTAGGTAATGTGGGACTTCCAACATGTCCCCTTCAATAAAGCTTGCCGGACTAGGCAAATGGTACTTTTGACCCACAACGAATGGTCAACTTTTTGACCCAAGACAACAACCGAAAAGAAGTTAGGTTTTTGGCTCTGATACCATGTTAAGGTTCTAACATAAAACCAATTGACAATATGTAGAGTAGCCTAATAGGTATTTAAATCATATCAAATGATATGAGACAAGCAATGTGTGGGACTTCCAACCGTTCCAAACACCCATACAAAAACTAGATGGACACTACTTATGCACTTTTTCCCCCAAATATCCATTCAAGAAGGTGCTCTTTACATCTACCTGATCGAGAGGCCTACCAAGATTATTTGCAACTTATATGAGCACTCGAACTATATTTAACTTTGCCACTACAAGAAACATCTTAAGAGTAACCAATCCCATGTATTTGAGTAAATCCCTTAGTTACTAGTCGAGACTTGAATCTTTATAGCGATCCATTATAGTTGTACTTTATATAGTAAGCTAAACACCCATTTACATCTAACAACCCAATGGGTAAATCTCCTTTCTCCCAATTAACATTCTTCTCTAGAGCTCTCATCTACTCAAGAACAACCTCTCCCCAAGCAGGAACGTTTAGAGCCTCTTGGATATTGTTAGGAATGACTACACCAAACACCTATGAGAAATAGGCAAAATATGAAGTAGACAAATATTACGAGAGATATACTTTGATTAAGGATACTTTGTACAAGACCTAACATCTTTCCTAATAGCTTTGACAAGATTGAGTTGACTAGAAGAATTTGACTCAAAAATACTTGGCTCATCAATGTTAGGAACTTCTAAAAGATCATCAAGACTTTCATGTTCCAACCTCTGAATAGATTCTTGGTGGTGGTGGTGTTGAATGGGGCCTCTCGTTTCCTATGCTTGATTATGCATTGAGTAAACAAAACCTTTATACCATTTCACACTTATTTCTGTAGTTTCAACATTTTCATTTTGAGATAGCATTAGTGTAGTAGAGGATTCACCAATTTCTACATTTAAATTATTTGGTTTCATTGATTTGAATGATTTTTGTGATGAAATATCATTATGAAACTCAACAATTCATCAAAACCATCTTCACTAGTATCGAGCATTGTCATTTGAACTCTCTCATCATCAAATAATCCGAACTCCTGCCAGACAGTCATTATGGAATTATAATAGGTTGTTATATTGTGTTCACCATGCTGCATCTTCCACATCCAAGTGTTCAATTCAAATAAATGTGAATGATGATTCATAACAAAATATGCCTCCTGGAGGCTTCCAAAACGTCACTTGGCAAGAAAGCAAACAGTTTGCCCACTGCTTGATGATTTATTCTCCCCTTTATTCTAGGAATTTTAAATACTGACGTAGCTAAATGTAACACCAAAAATTCGACCTTCCTAGATTACAGAAAGGAAGGAACACCCTTAAAATATGTAGTTAGTGAAATTTGGCTCACATTAGTTAAATTTTAAACACTTCCTGATCTTCTTGTTCTTGAACGTAACAGTATATTCTAAATTTTCATCTTGAAATTTCAGTGAGAAAGAGATAAGTAGCTAATACTAGAAGTCAGCACAACATACTCCCTCTGTCCCCATTTAGACCTTTTCAACTAATACACACCCTTTAAGAAATCATTTACAGTTGAGAACTATAAACTGATCAATAATTTATATTGTTGTTTCAAAGGTACCCTTATCATACATAAAGCTAAAAGTAATCACGTGAACATCTCCAGTGAGAGTTGTTAACAATAGTTATTTAAGAATAAAAATAAATATTTTATTATAAGTCCAACATTTTGTTACTTAAAATTCAAAAAAATTTCTTAAAATTGGAAGAAAATTACTTATATAAATAACTGACTAAATTTTAAGTCACTCATCTGATACCCATACTAAAATATTTATGTTTATTCTTAACCAACTCTTAATAAAAACTTTCTTTGATAAGAACTCTCTTTGATGATACCCTCTCAAATCAGACTAAGAGAGAAAATCTTTATGCCATACATTTCAAATATTTATTAATTCTTTTTAATAAGAACAAATAATACTTTAGGGGAAAAAAATAACTAATGCATCATTCAATTACAAGAGTTTTGTAGAAAAGGGAAAACAAATTTTCTGAAAAGGGTGAACAGACGAAAAATAAATTTCCTATATGGGGGAATACAACTTTTCATATAGTAAAAATAAAAAAATCTGCCGTAAGGATAAAGTTGAGACGAACCAGGTGAAGAGTTTTACAGCGGTGCAATGGGTAAAGAATTTGACCTGCAGCAGCATCCATATCTGCGTGACATTGAAGAAAAGCCAACAATAAAATGCAACTGATGAAGTTAACACTTATCACTAAACCAGATCTGTTTTCGGTTCAGCTTAAAAGGAAAGAATAGTAAGACTTCTGAGAATCTCTTGTCCCCTTGAGCAAGACAGGAATAGCTCCACGATTAGACAAAATTGCTTCAAAAAGTATTTGTACCTTAAAAAGTTACATCACATAAATTCACAAAAGAAGGTTTCTACATTCGCAACAGGGAATGTTGCACATCCAAGCTTAGGCTCCAAGCCTCGTGGAAAATATCATAGTCTCTCCCAAAAACAAATTCAAATTTGATTTATGATCATTGTTAACGAAAAAAGAACATATCAAATGGATTTGAATAAAATTGAATGAGCGTCAATCACTACACAGGAAAACTACGTCGAATCTAAGTATCAGGAAACAAAAAAAATGGTGAGTAAATTGGACACTGAGAAATTGAGAGCTAATAAATATTGAGGGAAACGCGTGGAGAAAAAAGAAAGGGAGGAAGAGAAGAGTACCTGAGCGAGAAGAGAAGCAAAGGAAAGGAGAAGGTGGGGATGCAGAACGACCCTGGGAAATGGAACCGGGGACAAAAATGGAATTTGACAAAATAGGATGATGAGTAATGAGCATGGTGTTGGGCTAATAAGAAAAAATTGGAAAGTTTTGGAGTTCCTACCATAAACAAATCATTTTTCATACATAATTCTAAATTTCCTCCTAATTCGCCACCTTCAACATCAACACCCGCTGCGCTGCTTATCCTTCCCACATCACTCGTTACTAAGATTTTTTTTCTTCTTACTTAAGATTTTTTTTTTTCTCCATCTAAATGTATTTTATTTTACTGAAGATAATTAATTATATTTCTCATTTCATTTTTATGCTAATTATATATTACTTACCTAATTCTCTTTCTTTATTTTATTTTTAATTTAGTTTTTGTTGTTTAGAATGGTGAGGTTAAAAAAAAAAAAAAAAAGTGGGGATGAGATGTGTTTTATCCCTTGGATATTTTTCCTTCTTATTGAATTCATATCAGCATGATGTTGGGCTACCATGCATAGCCCTACCAAGCCCAAAGTGCATAGATGATGAGAATAAAAAGGCACTTTCTTTCTACACATTCTCCGAACACTTAATATATTTTCGTAAATCTAAAAATATATTTTGGATAATGAATTTCTAGAAAAATTAATTTAAAAATATATTCTTTAAAACATGGTCTAGAATGTTTCATAATTGATTTTTTTAAAATGTATTTTAAATTTGTAGGTCTGGAACACACTTTCAACATGTGCAATCTGAAATTAGGAAAATGAAAGATGGGTATAAAGATAAAGTATGGTTTAATTTAATTATGATGTAAATGAAGAAACTTATGGAAATGCAAGAAAAAAAAAATGCCAAATAAGAATAAGAATGTCCCTGGTTCCAGGCAACATGAGTGTGGTCCACAGTACCCTGACACAATCTTTCCATGTTTTTTAGGATAAATTTTATTTCTTTACTTTTCTACCAAACAAATTATTTATTACAGGTGAAACACAAGCCTAAGTGTGTCTGTACTTTTATTATATTTTTTAGTTTATTTATTAAAATTTAATATATATATATATATATATATATATATATATATATAAATGGTTGAAGATAAATTATAAAAAAGAGAAAAAATAAAAAAATGAGTAATTGAGTAGTTAAAGAATATATATATATAGTATTTTATCTTGAGACTAAAAAATAAAAAAAAAATTATGATTAAAATAAATAAATATATATATATATATATATATATATATATATATATATCGAATGTATCTTTTTAATATGTTTGAGATTATATAATTTAAAAAAATATGTATTTTTATTTTAAAATTAATATATATGTATTATATATTAATTTAATTTATTTTGAGGAAAAAAAATCACTATATCTTTAAGCATGTGACCAATGTCAAGTAAATGAGTGAATAATATTGTGCGAATATATGAACTAGTAAAAAAAACAAGAGAGAAAAATTAATAAAAAGGAAGAAAGTAAAAGTTTAATATTTGAAAATTTACCATCATTCCTTTGAGAGGTTCTAATTTTGTAAAATTGCATTTACTTCACATGAAATTATTAAATATACAATTTTTTTTATTATTATCATTCTTTACTTTTTTAAATAAATGATATTTAATATTTATATATTTATATTTTTAATAATGTAATATTCACGATACTTATTATTTTTTAAACGTTTGGTTTATACAAAATCTTTAATTTTTATATTTTAAATTTTAACTTCTAGTTTTTATAATATTTTATTTAAATGTTAATCAATGTAATATTTTTAGATAAATAAGGAAGTGTGATTCACTTTATTAATAACATAATAAAAAGTAATATAATTTATTAAAAATATAATGGTAATTGAATGTTTATTAAAAAAAATAGAGAATATAAATATTATTTTATTAAAAGTATAAGAGATGTGAATTTATATTTTAAAAATAGAGTGTAGGAGTGTTATTTAGTGAGAGTGTAGGGAAATAAGTGTAATTTTTAAAAAATATATCAGATTTTGATAAAGTATTTTAAATAATATGTGAAAAACTGCCGAAAAGTTATATAGGTAATTATTTAATTATATTTTTTTTCTGGCAAAGTCATACGTTGAAGTAGTCAAATGTTTAATAAATATTTTTGTATATTTTTTTAATTTTATTTTATGGATACAAAATTGTTAATTGTTATTTAAAAATAGTTAAATTTAAAATAATATCATTTGTTATGTTTAAGGGAAATATTTAATTATTTCCCATCTTCAATCATTGTATACTTAAAAATGATTTATATTAACCTACTACTTTAAGTATCTTTGATATATAATTAACGTAAATATGATAAATAACCCTGAATCAAAGATATTGACTCAAATTTGTGTAAGTTTTCACAGGGAAATACTTGTTTTCATTTGTATAAATATGAAATAACCAACTTTTTTGCAGAAATTAAATGTTGTTTCGAGTATATATATTTTGTAATATATAAGTTTGGATATTATAATTTATATATTTTTTAAATACCTTATTTTCGATATAACATAATAAGTTGTTTTTATTTCCAAATATTAAAATAATAAAATTGTAAAATGTGCTTTCATTTCTAAAATTATTATTGAATATAATTTGTAAAACAATATGTGTTTATAATAAAACAATTGTTATTATTTTTATTTTCTATGTTATTGTAATTTAAAACTAATATAAATAAGTAATTTTATTTATAATATATTATATATGTTGCTATTAATCCTGATTCAGGTAAAAAAGTATATATAAAAACTCATAATTTATTGTGGACTAGTTGTTAAAAAAAGTATTCATGTGAAATTTGATATACACGGTAAAATGATTGAACTAATTATTATCGTATTTATAAAAAAATATTAAATAATGCATGTAAGTGTATAATTATCTATTGAGAAAAAAATATACGATATATAAATGAGAAATCCGTACATTTTTAATCTTATTTAATAAAAAACAATATAATATTATAATATACTCCATATAATAAAATAGGATTCTAATATATATTATGATATAATGGTTAGGATTAATTCTAATTACAAAATATTATCCACTTTTACAACTGTCAACACAATTTTATCATTAAAAGCTAACAAATTAAAATACAAAATTAGTAACGATTGTTTAATAACTTTCTTTGAAGTTAATGACAAGTTTGTGGCCAGAAATTTAGTCTACAAAACACGCTTTGGATTACATAATCTATGACAAATTTTTATTTAATTTCTAACCTAGAGAATTGGATGCTTTCTCTGCATAATCCTCACTGACTTTTCTGGAGTTTGATTTTTCTCCATCTCCCCCACACAAATTTGACTAACTCCAGCTATTTCTCCGATCAATATGCTACCACAAACCAAGAGGTTTTTCTAGTTTCGAAAAAGACAAACTTTATGAATTTCTATATATATAACCCCACTTTAGTGGGAAGGTCTTAAACTCACTAGTTTTTCCACATCGTGTTATTGTACAGTTGTAATTCCCTCTAAGAGAGGGTATGTGGGGGTACTTGTTTCTTCCACATATTTAAATACCCTATATTTAGATTGAATCTATCTCCAAATGGATATGTAGAAAACCAAACTAACTAATCTCTAGATTTTGATTTTTTTTTATTTTTTTTTTAGATTATGTGCACGTAATTGGTGTATATGAGCTAAGATGATTATTAAGATAGGTGCAATAAGTAGAAGTGGGTTGAAAAATAAATTGATTTGTGTATCTCATAAAAGACAAAAGGTTAGATTACAATGTAGTGTGACCACCCAACACATAGCCGCTCAATTTGAACGGAGCTGACCCCATCAAGGTCACAAGCATTGGGAATTTCGTGATTTCAAGAGATGAAAACTAATATTAGGGCAACATATATGATGCTCTTTATGAGAATCTCCCTAAAGATATTAGCTAAATTATAATATTATGCATCTTCTCGTAAAAATTTTCAATTTCTTCGTCCATTGTAACGCTGGTTAAGTTCCAATATTGGTGGATTAACAGAGTATAATATTTGCATAACTAATTAATTTGGTATGTTATCAGCAACTTGACGTAACAAAATTCTCTCGTTATTCCTCCTTTATAAGATATCCACGCTGTCCAAATTAAGTAGTGTGAAATGATATCATGAAGTGGAGTGTTTTATTTAAAGAAAAAAAAATCACGAAAAGATTAAGCGCCGAGTCAAACTTCCTTACAGTATTACAAGTTATATTTGAAAAAAAAAATAAAAAATCTCCATAAATATTTATAAAAAAATAAAAAAAGTAACCTTTATTCAAAATTTAAATTTACTGTTTTTTTATACCCATAAAGACTAATAATAATTCATATGAATAATTTTTTCTTGATCAAACATTTTTTAAAACTTTAAAACGGATAATATTTTATATATTATCATTGACACTAAGATATTATAAATCAAAATATCATATTCATTCTAGATACAATATTCGCGAGGTGACACTAAATACAAAGTTTTGATGTTTTCTTACTTCTTCATTTTCGTTAGAGAGATTATATTTAAATATATTCACAACTTTTACATCATTCAATTTACAACATAAAAAATAACTTATCTAAATTTTATTATTTTAATCCACTAAACACTCAACAAAATTGTGACCTATAAACATTTTAAAAATACATCAATTAGATAATTAGCTCAGATGCATAATGAATTCTTGACAATAACACTATCTTATTTTCTTTCTATAATATCTATATTTTAATTTTTAAGAAGTGAAATGATAATACTTTTAAAAATTTCATGCATAAATTGAATTTAACTAATAAAATAATCTAAATATATTTTATTTTCTTTTTAAACTTTATAATATAATTTATCTAAATAACAGTGAAAATAAAATTATTTAAAGTCTTATGTTATGATACTATTCTCATCTCTTAATAAAATAAGACTCATAAATATAATATATCAGATAATTAAAAATCAAGATTTCTTAAACATAATTAAACTAAAAGATAATTTTAGAAATTGTTTTTAGATAATATATATATATATATATATATATATATATCATTTTGCCTAAAAAAAAATAATCTACCCAGTAGAAAAACAAAAAATAATAACGAATGAAAAAAAAAATTATCTTCTCATTTACGTCATATACCACCAAATGAGCTTCTCCACGTTTATATAGAAAAATAAAACTTTATTTTTATATACATTCTTTGTACAATTATTTTGACATCATTTAACTCGAGAAAATCAATATTAATGTGGTTTAAAATAATTATTTTAAAGTTAAATATACTTAACTCTCTCTCATATATATATATATATATATATATATATATATATATATATATAATTTTATTTATTGAAATTTTCATGTTGAATTTTTATTACGTGAAACATTTATTTCATTTTAAAAAGTCACACTAAATGGGAAACATTATTTTCATTATTTATTTTTCAAGCACAAAATATAATATTTTACAAATTTGTATTCAATTTTTGTCTGAATAATAGATCTCACTTGGAGATTTAATTAACTTATGCAGGTCAAATAATTGATCTCGAATTCAAATTTTTTAAATTTAATTTAAAAATATTAATTACTTGAATTTTATTTTATTTCATTTACTTCTCATTTCTTATTTTTGTTTTAACTTTTGACGGTTCTCTCCTCGGTCAGTTAGGAAGAAAGAGTTTAGAATTTTGTTTTTGAAAATTGCGTACATCATTAGAGTTTTTTTAGAGAAACACGTTAACAATTTCCTTGTAATGGTTGTGTTTAGAATATGTGTTTTTTCTTAAAAGATTTGAGTTTTTTACTATTAAAATAAAGAAAAAAATACATTGGCAATCCTTTGAAAAAATCACTCAACAATTATTTTATTAATATAAAAATAATAAAAAATATTTGTTTTTATTATTATACTTAAATATATAAAACTTAAATTATCTATATAAATGATCTATAATAAAATATAGTATTGATTGGTTATGCTGGGGGAAACCTTAATGTTGAAAGGTGTTGCTGTAAATTGTGACATCATCTTTGGCTTTCATTTTAAGTACTATTCTTCTCTGATGAATTGTTTATAAATTAATTTTTTATTAATTAAATGTATTAATTAAGTTTAATTTGTGAAAAATAATAATGTTAATATATATTATTTGATTTAAATAAACATTACAAACTTTTTGACGACGAAAAATATTAAAATATTAAAAATTGAAAAAAAGCGAACTAATACACCACTAATCTTACTCAAATTCATTAATATGCAGGTTAAATAAAGTGAGCTCGTTTTAATTCATAATTAAATTTTTTAAATCTATTCTAACTTGAAAACTAAATGAAACAAGGTTGTAATTCTATTTACACATAATTAAACCCGTTTCGAGTTTCACAGAAAGAAAAAAAATTGAGTTGACCAAAAATAAAAACAGATTCAAAATTTTTCTATTTTAAAAAGTTGAAAACAAAAACGAAGATGAAGAAGGCAAAACTCGTTCCCGTTCTGCCGTTGCTATCCCTAATCGAGACAACCATGTAAGTCATTAGAGTGCCCAAAGAATCAAAAGAAAAAAACTAGGTTACACCCCAAGTTCTCGACCAGACACAATTATTTTGGTGAATTTTGAAGTCAATCAAGTTTCAAAATTCCTCAACTAGTTGCATCAACCATAACTTTTTTTTTTTTTTTTTATCTACATCACTTCTCATATTTTTCTTTTCATTACACGAAACACACTCGAATCGAAGGGAAAGAGTAAAGTGTAGATCAAAGGCACGACTTTTGATGAAATAATTAAGAGTGAATATGTGTGTGGTGGGGTTTGCTACTCCTTGCCTCCTTCTCGTTATCTTCCGCAGGAAATGACTCGTGATCGACCTAGAAACTACTTTTTCCATCACTTTATTAAGATAAACTCTCACGTGCTTGAGGTTTTGGGGAGTAAAAACAAATTTTATTTAGTAAATGTCTTTCACTACAATGATGTAAGTTATGATCACTTCACATATCAACTTTGTAAGTTTTTTTGTGCCCAAACAATTAATGCATGTTTTAAATAATAAAAACACTAATCAAATAGTATTCTCCATTAAGAGAAGTGTCTGCACTTTGTTTTCTTATCTTAGTGCCAGCTAACACCTGGATAGAACTTTTTCCCCCACCATTAGAAAGAGAAGAAGCAGGTTGACAAGTACCAAGAACCACCCTCACTCACCTTCACATGCATGGTAATGGTAATGTCTAGCCAAAACATTATCAACAACCATGTTAGACGATGACCGACCACCTTCTACGTATATATTTCTTAATCATAAGACAAAAAAGAATTGATATTTTTCGATAAAACATTTTAGCAAAACTTTCATTTTACTTTCTGAAAACATCAATTCGTTAAAAACAATACTTTGTTATATATTAAAATTTTGTCATGAATATATTTTTATAACATCTAGATTATAGAATCTAAGATGGCTCGTGGCATTTTGGACCCCAGTTGGTACTGTTCAAAACTGGTGAGTAAGAAACAAAAAGTGGAAGAAGACAAAAGTGGGAGATGGAGAAAGATTGGTGGTTTTGGTGGAAGTCCAGAACTCCAAATAAGATATTGTGGGCTGTCAAAGCTGAATCTTATGAAACAAAGGAAGATCCAAACTACACCAAAAACTGCTTTTTGAAAACCACTTTGTGTCGGGGAGGTAGGAGGAAAACAGCCGCGGTTTTCTCACACCACCATCCATTCATTCACATAACTTCTT